>JAFBMS010000179.1:0-636091 GCA_019788955.1 Albula glossodonta | reverse complement strand
TTTGATTGTTTCAGCATAGCAGGACACATACCTACACCCGATGGATGCTTTGCGCTTTGTTTGTGAATACAATTTTCTACGCAGAAAATAATAATTTGGGTGACAAGAATTTCAGAAAATCGCCTAAATAGAATAATTCACGAAATCCCTGTTTATGGCTATGACAACCTTGAAAATGTAGACAAAAGCAGCCATTTTTACACAATCTCACTTTTAACATAAGCCAACGCCTTAGTGATGTTTGACTTGTAGGAATCTCTTGTAGGTACTCCTCTGTACAATACTTCACCTATTCGGCTGAGATAGCACGAATAATTACTCATTAATAAAAGGAATTCATTTGCTGCAAAGGAAATTGATCCTAAACTTCAAAAATTGTTTCAGAAATAAATTAAACCAACATAGCTTTTTCTTTTATTCCACCCTGTTACTCTTTAAACTTTTCAGTTTTTTCCGATGTTTTTTCTTTATCGACTGCAATTAAGTACGTGATTCAAGACATTATCAACATCTTTAATTCCACAAAACCTATTCATGCTTGAACTTACCGGTTGATGGTTTACATGAAATATTGATCCATCCGCTAACGATCAAGACTCAATGAAAAGATTGCGAATTATTGTAATTGGTCTTCCACAGCGACGATGACTTAACTGCTATGAAAGTTGTTTTTGACCACTACAATATTCATACAAACATTCACATTAACTATTTTCATTACTTACACACAACTACATGGTACGTGCTGCCAACCATACGCATCGCTTACCTAATATTTACTGCTTAGAACAGCATGTGTATACACGACTTCATCGCTAGACAGTAGCACGATAGTAGCATTCAAAATGAAAGAAGGAACATAGCTCCACTCATTTGTTTTTCATTTTGCATGTTCGGTTCCTGAATTTGCATTTGGCCAGGGCGATGTAAAATTGCTTTTATTAGGTTTAAGTTTCAGTTTCATTAAAATACATTCACTTTAAAAGCCATCATACCAAATAAACCAATTGGAAAACAAAATTCAACAATCACCTCCAGAAACACATTTAGGGGGCAGTAAAGCCTCACAGAAAATAAAAAAAGGAGAATTTACCAACAATACAAAAATGAAAAAACTCTTTTAAAAGCGGAAAAAGCAGAAGAAATGAAAGTTCATGTGCTCGGGCTTTCGGTGGATTCAGCCCGGGGGGGTGGACTATATGATCAGTTCTTTCCAGTGGTCCACCCCCCATTTCTCCTTTGCCAGTCTCTCGTTCTTACGAAAGTCCCCCACAACGCCGTCTTGGAGGAGGTTTTGAATCCTCCTCCGGAGAGTGACCAGATCTACGTTTTGTTGTTGGTAGACCTTGATGTTCCTCGTCTCCCATAGCACCTGCTTGATGGTGTTGATGATCCTCCACTGGCGCTGCAGCTCGATGGTCTTGCATCCCCCGGACGGACCATAGAGGACGCTGTCAGACGTCAGGGAGGACCTCGGCAGGAGCCTGTTCAGGGAGACAGAGGACACAACAAGGCCCCAGACCCGTCTGGCCACGGAGCAGTCCCAGAACACGTGGTGTACGTGCCTGGGACCCCCCTGGTCTTCGTCCTTCAGGAGCGTGGCCCTGCTCAGCTTTTCAAACATGCTCCCCCAGACAAAACAAAAGGCCATTCTGGTAATGGTTTTACCAGAGGCTCTGTCCGGGTGATTCGGCTGTGTTCACGGTGGGAAAAAGGGGAAAATGTCCAAAAAAGATGTTTGGGGAAATGTTGTGAATATTGTTTGTGAAGACCTACTAACCCCTGTGGTGTTTCATCGTTCAACACTTCACATCGAGACAACTGCCCCCAAGCACCAGTGTACTTCCCGGTTGTGCCCTTGAAGAATCTCCCAAGAGTCAGTGCAGCAGAGGAAGACTGAGCTCAGTTGGATGCAGGTGGCGTTTGTGTTTCTTTTTGTGTGATTTGATAGTGTGTCTGGCTACTTGTGTAGTGTGTTTGACTATTTCTGTGGTGGAGGTTTTCAGTAAACTTCTTTACAGAGCTAATGCATAGCATTTAGAAACATGTTAATGATAGATACTTGATTTAAAGAAATTAAATTATTTTATCATGAACCAATCAGAATGCTGTGAGTGCAACTGCTTCTTCCCCACATATCTCTTCAGTTCCTTTCTTTTTCACAGATACTTATATTTCCACTCATCAAAGACTTAGAACATGAATTTTACTGTTTCTCTTTGTATTTTTTTTTTCCACGCAGCTCGTGGCTCAGATACAATGGATCAGTGTGCATGGATGCTTTTTACCATTAAATACTTAGAATAAAATACTTTGGTTCTGCTCATTTTATGTGAAATGAAGAGAAAGGGTGAGTATGCCTTCTCAGATTCAGCTCTTTGGAGCAATCTTTCCCTGATCATTAGTAGGTCATTAGTAAAACAAGTTGAGGACAAAGTTTCACAGATTAGCTTTTAATTAGATTTTTTTTTCATTTTTTGGCATTATTACAACTAAAAATAATTTTTATAGATTTTTTTTTTTGCTATTCATTTCATTGACTTTCCTTGTTTTTTATTTGCTTATTGTATTTTTTGTATGAAATGTGTTTTTGCTATTATTACATTTAAATGACAATTTAACATTTTTATATTTTTTAATGTACATGAATTTTACATTTGCTATTAATTACATTTTACCCTGATCATTGCAATTTTCTGTGAAGCATTCTGTACTTTAGCTTGACAGATGCTGTAAATAAATAAATGTTGGAGAATAATGAATTTGTGATTAGCTGTTAATGACATTCATTCTTCTCCAACACCCCTTTTCCAGATATTTACAGACACATAGTTTTGTCTGTGGTTTCTGTCCCTGTTCCTCATGATGCACTTTTAGACACCAGTACCTGAAGGGCATGATTTCATATAAGTATGAGGAAATCCCCTTAGAAGGAGAATGTAAGTGAGGAGAGCCCAGAGGAGGTGAGTTCAAACCTCATCTATGTGTGTAAAATAAGCACTGAGCCAGTGTTAAGTTATTCACTGTACTCCCCTCACAAAAGTTAGTCTGTCTAAGATCAATGATAGTGTTGACCCAACCTGCAACAGGAGTCATCATACATCTACAAGTGTCATTATGTATTGGCCTCATCAAGCCATGGAATTACTGTACAGAAAATTAAGAGATGACCAGGAAACCAGCTGATCCTAATGACTATGCCACCATCCTAATTTACTCCAAGAGCAGGAGGGGGCTCTGAACATACCCAGGAAAGGAGACTTTACTGACACATATAACAGACGGCAGGATTAAAATACATACATTTATTTTGCAAGTTCCATAAAAAACATACAGATATTAACCGCCAGCCGCAGGCTGTATGAGCCTCTTAGTGTCAGAAAATCAAAGCTAGTGTCTCATTCAAACAGCATTCACAGCAGTCATGTACCAAAGTGTTTGAATTCCAGTCCCTTTATAAATAATACCGCCAAATACCACGATTGCAACCCACACTGGCCTGATGAATAAAATACAGCATCCCCAACTGACACACAAACATAAAAAAAGAAAAAATATAATTACCAACCAGCCAAGCTTGTTCACAGAGGACACTTTGTTTATAGGCTAACAGTAACATGTTAGGTAACAGTGCTACAGCTTGGTAGTTGGTAAAAAAGAACCAAAACCTAATAGTGTCTTACCTAACAGGGTTCGACTAAAATTTTAAAAGATGTGAGGCCCATTCTTTCTACTGCAGGACAGCTCGCTTTCCAGTTATCTCTGTCTAATGGCTGAGTCCATCTGTATTTCACACCAAGGGTAATGATGGTATGAATGTCCCCAAGACAAGGTATGTGACAGGCCCCTAAACAATATTCAATTTGATGACTATATTAAATCTCATTTACCGTATAATTTAACAGTGTATAAGTAAGTGTAAATAAAATGTTGCAATATTCTTTTAAGTTTCACATACATGGATTAAGTGTTTTACGGATATATGTACTGTCATTTGTAAAGTAGTTTCATACCAATTTTATTAACATTCTGAAAAATTGCTCTCTAGTTAGCTTCGGTTTATGCCAAGTTAACGTTAACAATACCAACAGTCAAAAATTGACTTCATGTGAAGCAGAATTTGGTTTGAAAATAGAAACCTACAACACTTTGAACTTCTTTACCTTCAGAAGTCATACAATACAGTACACAATCTCATTTTATCAGTTGTAAACCAAACATTGTTTTATTTTGGATCAACAGATGGAACATTTGATGGTTTCACCTTGGTTTATGTCGACTCAGTTTCAGCTATAAAAAAAGGAAAAAAGTTTCATGAATTGTAATCATTGTCAGCAATTATTTCAGCAGATTGAGACAGTATGAAACAGATTCTGTGATGTTGTGGCAGTATATTACCTTCACTTTTTTCAGTATCCTCACTCTTTTTTTTTATAAAATTATGATGATTCCGATAAGGCATAAGGTTGCTGTCACAGGGCACAGGATAGGAACCCATCCCCTGCCTGAGAAAGAAACAAAAAGTGATGCAATCACTCATCCTATCAATTATTACTAAAGTACTTAATTATTACTTACATTTTACTTAAAGCTTACTTAATTTTTGCCCTCATATACCATTCCACATTTGTATGGTGATATTTTTTTCATTCATCTGAGAAAACATAAGTATTCTTTCTATAGTTTTACTGCTCATCAGTGGCAACAAATTCAAATGCTGTTTATCCAATGAAGGGACAAATTAATTTTATATTAATTCTGACACTTTTTCAGATTGGGTTATGCATTCCATAGCAATGTTCTCCCTCTCTTTTTTGTCTTATCCATTTTTCATGTCATGCTGGCAGTTCCTTGATATTGGGAGTGACATCACCAGTTAATCAAGGCCTGAATAAGACTACAAATCCCACCCATCAGGGGTCCCAAGAGATAGTGTACCATTGGCCATTGGTTTTTTGTAGAACAAACCAACAACTTTTGAATGGCCATTCAGGGCTATGGGTGAAAATAAAACATCTAGTTTTACCTGGTGGCTGTGGGATGGAGCAAACTCCCAGGTCTACAGGGTCACTAGTAGCTCTGCTCACAGGGTTCTGGGCGGCACACACATATGATGTGGACTCAGAGGGAGGGAGGGGGTGTATCTCCATTGTTTGGCCCAGGTGCACACAGCTGTCATTGCCACAGGGGGGCAGTGTTTCCCAGCTGTATGTCACTTCACTCCCCTGACTGCTGAAGCAGCTCAGAGTGATGTTATCCCTCAGACACTTAGCTGTGATGCTGGGTTTAGAGACGGGCTCTGCAGAGGAAACATGGAAATAAAGGTTAATTAAATATTAATAATCAAGAAAAAGTTTAAATGGGCCATTTATTGATTTATATGATTTTTATTATTACTGTGAGTATTTGCATTCCAAAATTTATATTTTCAATACCCCATTCTGCAAGTATACAGTGACCCTTCAGTGGCCTATCAACAGCTCACCGGTGTCTAACTAAGCTAGTACCAGTTTTTTAAAATGCTGACATGCCAACAGCTGTTGCTGATGGTGGCCCAGATAGGACACTTCTAGCTGGGATCACAAACCATTATGGAAAAGTCTGGATTTAAACATGTATTCTCCTTTTTCACTATCTGCATCATCTAATGTAACATATCTGTTCTCTATCACAATTAATTAGAGTGCTCACTGCACTGAAGTCCACACTCAGAACAGGATATACTGTAGGTGCAGATACCTTCTCACAAACATGAATGCTTCTTTCTGCATACTCACCAAAAACCTGCAGGTGAAACCTTAAGAGTTTTTCAGGTTTATTTTCTGATATGTACTGTGTTATAATGCGATAAAGGCCAGAATCTGAGAGCTGTACATTATTCATATATATTGAGCCGTCTTCCATAATGCCAACGCGATCCTTATACAAATCATGTATATTAGGATCTTTCAGGCGAGAAGACCAGGAAAGTAAAATGAAATTATTAAAACTCATATCAATTATGACATTCTGGTTTGTTTCAGGTGAGACAGTAAACAGAACTCTCTCCCCCACAGTCACTTTGGTGATGGAACCAGCAGCTGCCACTACAGTCTCCTCAGTCCACCCAAACTGGGACACTGTAAAACAGAAAGATGGGGGTTATTCACATGAAAACAGAGTGATGATGTTAAACACACTGTACCACACAGAGATGGGGGTTAAGCACACTGAACACGCAGAAATGGGGCGTATTTACACTGGTGAATACATTGGTTCTGGTAGATTTTATACAGCTTTGTTTATCTTACTGACCTAAATGGAGACCTCTAATGCCTGAAAACTGTAGTGTGAGGCTCTAAACTGAGTCCTAAAGGTTTTCAACACTTTCAGCTAAAGCTCAATACTGAAGCTAGCCCTCTATAACATTACTTCCCTTTATGTGATAAATAAACATGAATATTTGATATTGATTAATCTTCACCCTGGGGATGTTTAAAATAGAAACAATTACAAAATGCCTTATATCTTTTGGCCCTATTTATTGGTAACTAGTGCTGTCTGAAGATCATTTCATTTATATCTACCATCTTGAGCTACACTTTTGTGTTGAAGGCCTACACTTCATGCTCAGTTGGTGCAAGTACAAATAAGGCTTACTTCTCTGTCAATATTAATTATTATGTTAATTATTTAAAGCTACTTCTTCCTGAATTATTTTGTTTCGCATGGATACCTTAGTTTTGTATTCACTTTTTAAATTCATGTTTCTTTTAATATATGTACTTTCTTTACCTTCTACCACCAAAATCTACATCAGCAAGTCATCAATACAACATATTCAACTTTAAATGAACTACATAACTAGTGAAGACTTTGTTCTTTTTATATATTATTCTGAGGTACTTCTGCCTCAGTTTTGAGCATGCTACCGGTGGGTACACTCCATTTTTGTTGATACCAACGATTGCAGGCATTCAGTGAATTAGTTCACACATACACAATGAAGCTAAAAACTCTTTGAGTTCCTGGTATGCAGTATTGAAAGGCGAAAGTGCACTCATATCAAGTTAGAGAACTACTGCTTCAATGAATGTAAAATAAACTGATCCTATTTCTGAATCCAGTTCAATTTCCAATGACGGTCACCATAAAACAAGGTATCAATGTAAGATTATTTTATACAACATGAACAGACTCAAAACAAAGAATGAAAAGAAAAAATAGAATGTTAATTACCTATTGCACAAAGAACTATTATACAGAAAGTCATTGTTTTTCTTTCATTATTCATTCTTCAGCAGTCACATCCAACATGCAGACGGTCCTACCCCACCTGTGCCTGTACATAAACAATCATTTGAGAAACATATTTGTTATATATAATCATCATATTTATACACAAATGCGCCCAAACATACGCATGTGCATACATATACACATACATATATATTCTCATGCTTATATTCTCATTTTTTCATGCACAAATATATAAAAGTACCGATGGAACACTTCCCACATAAAGAATTTATTCGTTATACAAAATATTATGCGTTATGCGTATCTGATCTGACGTCATACGAGAGTTTTTTTTTTTTTTTTACTCACTCGCACCATCATTGCCCACTGTCTTATTCTATAGCCTTGGTTAGCGACGATTGATTGTGAAATCTTTTCTCGTAATTACGAGATAAGGTGTCCATTTTTTCTTTGCTGCATAGCCTATTGATTAGAGGGACTGTCGTTGTGAAAGAAAAAAAAAACCCTCAACTGATGATTGGATTTATCTTATCCATGATATTTCCACAACGCAAAGAATAGCCTAGCCTACAGTTGCTTGAAGCGCATGCAGTAGGCCTACTTTGTATTGTAACACATGTCTGGTAATATCAAACTAAAATACAAGGTACATTTTAAAATAATGAAAACTTCCTTCATTGTTGCTCGGACATTCGGTGTAGTTTATAAAGAGAATTAAAGTATACTTTCTACTAAAGCGTAGGCTACCAAGGAAGCCTCGTTTGTATATTGCTTTCATTTTAACATTAACCTAAATTTTACATTAACCTACCTCAATTCGGAATTTCTGTGTCCCATCATTTTCCTTAGTGCGCCATTTGCTATTATTTCTACAGTCATCTCTGAAGCAGCTGTGCCGATGTAACGTTGAGGAAGGCGTGCCTCACGAGTAGTTACGGAAGAGGTACCTTAAGGAACTCTACGCTCGACTCCGCTCACGATAGCTGTTCCGTCAACTTCTCGCATGTATACAGAAGTAGCACTTGCGTCTAGATGCTTGCTGTAAATAATTGCACACAAAACTTGCACACAAATTTTTGAGACATTTTTGTACCTTGATTTGTTTACTACACACACCCGTGAAAAACAAACTGACGCATATTGTTAGAAAGTGCCACTGATTCAATAGAACTTTTGCAATATTCACATAATCAGCTGATCTGATTGTCAGACTTCTGAGTCACAGATCACTGCGGTCTTATTAAACTGAAGCTGAATGAATACATGGTAACAGTCACAGCAGGGAAGTATTTGATTGTTTCAGCATAGCAGTTCACATACCTATTCCCGATGGATGCTTTGCGCTTTGTGTGTGAATACAATTTTCTACGTAGAACGTCATTTGGGTGACAGGAATTTCAAAGGACAAACACAACGACAAACTCGCTTCGCAGTTTCATTGCACACTATTTGATCAAAACATTACAGAAAATCGCCTAAACAGAATAATTGACGAAGTCCCTGCTTATTGCGATGACAACCTTTAAAATGCAGATAAAAGCAGTCATTTTACACAATCTTACTTTTAACATAAGCCAACGCCTTAGTGATGTTTGACTTCGATTTATGTTCGGAACTCCTCTCAACAACACTGCTGCGAAAGCATAAATAGTTACTAATAAAAAGAATTGATTTGCTGAAACGGAAATTGATCCTAAACTTCAAAAATTGTGTCAGAATGTAAACCAACATAGCCTTTTCTTTTCTGCTTCTTTTCTACCCGAATACTCTTTAAAGTTTGCAGGTTTTTCCGACGTTTTTTATTGATCGACTGCAATTAAGTAGGTGATTCAAGAAAACATCAACATCTTTATATGCACAAAACCTGTTCAAGCTTGAACTTACCAGTTGGTGATTTACGTGAGCAATTGATTCATCCGCTGACGACCAAGACTCAATGAAAAGATTGTAAATTATTGCAATACGCCTCTCACAGCGACGATGACTGCACTACTGCAAAAGTTCGTTTTTGATATCTGCCTTTGAATTCAGTTATATATTTGATGTCACTGCTGTCGATGCGTCGTCGGCTAAGTTCAGCACGCACTGTCTTTCAGCTGTTTCATTTTCTTATAGATGCTTTCATCTGGACTGTTTACCGTAGCAAGAAACTTTGCATGCGTTTGTCCAAAGTGCAGCCATCGTAGGCGTGTATACAGGAGACGCGCTCTCCGATACAATAGTGCAATTCTTGGTACAACGTCCAGTTTTGCATGAAGGTTTTCAATTACGGAACAGATCCATATCTCCCTCCTCTTCAGTTCATCTATGGGAGTACAGCATCATTTCTGTAGAGGAAGGACAACTTGCGCACAAACAAAAGCATTTCTGAGGCGTTTTGTAGCTTGATTTATTCATTACATATACCCGTGAAAAACAAACTGAATCATGTTAGAAAATGCCACTGTCTTAACATAACTTTTGAATATTCACATTGTTCGCCGAGCTGATTGGTCAGGCCTTTGAGTCACAGACCTTGGCGGTCTTATCGAACTGCTGCTGACATGAACGCAAGGTAACGGTCACAGCAGGGAAATGTTTTCTTGATCAAAGGTGAAACGTAGGGCACATACATAGGCTACACCGAATACTTTGTGTGCAATACCATTTTCGATGTAGAACGTCGTTATAATTTGGATGACAAGAATTTCCAAGGACAAATAGAACGAGAAACTATATTCGATAACAAATAATACATAAATAGACTAATTAACGAAATCACTACTTATGGCGATGGCAGCTTTTAAAATGTTAACAAAAGCAGTCTAGTTAACATTGACAAAACGATGAAATACCAGTCAGAAACAATAAAACGGGTACATTTTGATCAGTGGTCGATTTGTAAAAAAAAAAAAAATTCAAGGGGGTTGATCAACCTCGAAGTGGAAGGATGGTGGTTTATGCCTACATTTTTATATTCATGCATAATCATAAGAAAAAAAGGAAAATGTACTTGTAACTCGTATTTATTCATTCAAATTGTTAAGATGAGTGCTGAATCTTGCCCAGGTATGTAATGTGCATATTTGAAAAAACAAAACTTCAAGGACTTAAGTAAAGGATCTTACTTAAAGTAAAAGACACTGAAAGGTCATGTATGACTGAAAAGTCTGCTGCTTTGTTCTTTTGCCCTTTACATACAAACTTCATGATTAAGTTTATATAATAAATAGGTATTTCTGGCAATACCAGCACGCTTTTGTTGTTTTTGACAGTCTTTAACAGTCAATGTCAGATGTCAAAGCGGCTGTTTTCAAGAAATCCCAGCTGCACGAGGAAACAGAAACACTCTGGTTTCTCCTTTGTTACATACTCAAATATTTCAATAGAATATTTTTGCAAATTTTTTATCTACAGATCAACATGTTTATGATCTCTTCCATGTACAGTGTACTTCCATTTGCTGCTCAGTCCATGTCCTTTATGTAGACATACCTAAGAGAAGGAAAGTGCTCTCAGATGTTGTCTGCTAAGTGACTGCGGTGGTCACATAATACATTTTTTATAAAAGCATCAATACATTATGATGGAAATATCCATTTTTGATGAGCTAATAATCACAATTTTATTATTATTCATATTAACGTATTTGTACTTCCATATTAAAAATGAAAATTATTCGCTCAGAAAATATGAAAAAAGCACTATTTATTATTATTATTTTAGTATTAATATTAATAAAATTGTGATCATTAGTGCAGAAAAAATTGATAATTCAGTCATTATTTATTGACGCTTTTATAACAAAATAAATGAATAACAACCCAGAAACTGTTATTTTGACCCACCAGTTTTCTGCCACAAAATCGGCATGATTGGCAACTTTGGTGGTTGATTGATAAAGATTACACAGTAGAATGAGCTGATCATGTGGATGCCCATACCTGGCCACTCCCACTGTATGAATCAGTTGGTGTTTTACACAAACTATTTGATTTGTCCGAGCTACAGGTCCTCAAATGTGGTGCCAAAAGCCATTATCCCCTATACGATAGGATATGATTGGCAAATTTGGTGGTAAATTAATACAAATCTATACAGTAGAATGACACCATCTTGAGGTTGCTGACAGCTGGGTACTCACAATGTATGAATCAGTTGGTGTTTTGCACAAAATATTTGATTTGTCCAAGGTAAAGGTCCTCCAATGTGGTGCCTCAAGCTGTTTTTGCATTTACAATAGGCATGATTGACAAATTTTGTGGTCAATTAATAGAAATCTATACAGTAGAATGAGATGATCTTGAGGTTGTTGACAGCTGGGCACTCACACTGTATGAATCAGTTGGTGTTTTGCACAAACTATTTGATTTGCCCGAGATAAAGGCCCTCACATGTGGTGCCGCAAGATGTTTTTGCATTTACAAAAGGCATGATTGGCAAATTTTGTGGTCAATTAATAAAAATCTATACACTAGGGTGTAGTGGGTTATTTATTGTGATCCAAGTATTGATTTGTAGTGAGATATTTGAGTCAGCTTTGGGTGTGTAGTGAATTAATCATTGTGATCCAGGTTTGGATGTGTAGTGAATAACTTATGGTGATCCAGGATTGGATGTTTTGTGAAGTACTGAGTGAGTCTTTTGGTTTGTATGCACCAGTAGATATAATTGTATGATTCCTGAGTGCAGAGCCTCTCAATCGCACTCCTCCTACAAGCCTCAGCCACAGCTGGCTCCTCTACCCTTACCCTTATTTCAGTGTCCACCTAGAGAGCAGGGTGTTTGTCTTGATTTCTTGTTTAAATTGTGTGGTTTGGCCTTGAACCTTAAAGGGATTTAGAGGCAAACGATGTTGACTCAAGACAATGGTTCACAATGTCGGTCCAGGGGATCCACTGTGTATGCTAGTTTTTATTCCAAACACAACTGCAACCCCAGAATCTTAACAAGCTGTTAATTGTTCATAATTGTTCAATTATAATTTGCCATTATAGCTATGCATGTCATGAACAAAAAGCTCCTCACATTGTGTCATATTGCAGGCAATTGCATAAAGACAAGTAAAATGTTTTAACTCATATTAAAGACCGGGGTGATTCTGGACACATGGTTCAAAGACAAAGCTAGTTATAATGAGCCAAACCTTCATTGTGTTACTAAGCATAAGGGAAAAAATCAGGAGCTTAATCATGTGTTCAATGACTTAAGGAGCGTATTGATTCACCCCAGTCTATAATTTGATCAGGTATAAAAATGTACTTTTTGTGTATTTGTTTGCAAAATCACATAAACACAATGTGAATATCAGAGGCTTTTCTTCATGACATGCATAGCCATAATTGCAAATTATCTCTCTAATCATGAAAAGCATGACCAATTGAACAATTATGAACAATTCGCAGCGTGCTAAGATTCTGAGGTTGCAGTTGCGGTTGGAATAAAAACCAGCATACACAGTGGGTCCCTACGACCGACATTCAGAACTACTTATTTAAGATGAATCGGTGAACGACCTAGTTCAGTTTCAGTCCGTGAACTGACCGACCACTCTACGATTCAGCCGAGGCTTGTCCTTCACCATCAACAAATGTGCACAACACAGTATTAAGTAAGCGCTCAATAGTAGCATGAGCGGCCGTTGAGAGAAAGGGTGAGTATGCCCTCTCAGATACAGTTCTTAGGCTTTGGAGAAATCTTTCCCTGATCATTAGTACAGCAGTCAGTTAAGAAAAGTTGAGGACAAAATTTCACAGATTAGATTTTATTTAATTAACAAGTTAGGAAACAGTGCTACAGCTTGGTAGTTGGTAAAAAGAACCAAAACCTAATAGTATCTTACCTAATAGGGTTCTACTAAAATTTTAAAAGATGTGAGGCCCATTCTTTCTACTGCAGGACAGCTCGCTTTCCAGTTATCTCTGTCTAATGGCTGAGTCCATCTGTATTTCACACCAAGGGTAATGATGGTATGAATGTCCTCAAGACAAGGTATGTGACAGACCCCTAAATAATATGATGATAATTTGATGACAATATTAAATCTCATTTACCGTATAATTTAACAGTGTCAATTTCAAGTGCTCTTACATTGCCTCTGATGTTCTATGTTTAAAAATAAAAACAGATCTACAAAAAAATACAGAAACAATAAAATATGGCAGGGGTACAAGCATTAAGGACTGTAGTATGTAAATATATATTTCTATATATATATATAAATACATATTTAAAATTATGTAATGTTAAAAAGAGCTTTACAATCGTCTGCTGTCAGTACATTGTAATAAAGTGAGAACAGTGCTTAACAATGATCTACAGCTTACCAGGAAACATTATATAACAGTAATGCTAAGCTGCATCCAACCACCTTACCTAAAATATCACAAGTCACTATTGCACAGCTACATATATGAAATCGTACCACTGAAAGTGAAAAGTGCTTAATTACAGTCTGGATGTATGTATGATCAGCTCTATCCTTCATTCTACCAGGAAAATCCTCTTGAAATATATATATGTTTTTTGCAAGGGAGACCTAGACATGAGGCTATGGATAATACGTCCATATATTAAAAATCTATACACAAAGAAAAGCAATAAATATACTTAGGACATAAAAGACACAGGCTTTGGCATGGTTGTTAGAAAAGTGTGTGCTTACATCAGTAACAAAGTTTTGAATTTGATCTTTAAATTCACCTTATGTACAAGGTAACAGGGTTTTTAAGTCTTTGCCTCTGCTGTTTTGGCGGCATGTGCCATGACCAGGGTGCATTGCACTCCAAGGCCATCTTACCAAACTCAGAATGGGGACAAAGTACTTTAAAAGCACCACTGAATTGGAACACAGATTGTAATTGCTATTAGTCCATGTTCAATACGCTGAGAGATAAGATGGTAGTTTACCTAAAATAGCCTGTAAATGAATCAGTAGCAATGACACGATCTATGATTCCTTAGAGACAGCAGAACAGCCGTCTATCTGATAAAGGAGCCAGTGATGTGTAAGTGAAATCGCATTTGTGGCTAAGCGCAGAGCACCATGGTACACTGAGTCTAAAGCATGTAAAGTATGTATACACACACACACACACACACACACACACACACACACATCCATGTTTGACTTCATGTGAAGCAGGATTTGGTTCAAAAACAGAAACCTAGCATTACTTTCAAATTCCTTGGCAACTACCTTCCTGAGTCATACAATACAGTACACAATCTCATTTTGTCAGTTACTACTAATGTAGTATCATATTATTGATCTATTGTAGATCAATAGATGAGCGTTTGATGATTTCACCTTGGTTAATGTCGACTCAATTTCAGCTATAAAAAAAGGAAAAACGTTTCATGAATTGGAATCATTGTCAGCAATTATTTCAGTAGATTGAGACAGTATGAAACAGATTCTGTGATGTTGTGGCAGTATATTACCTTCGCTTTTTCATAATCTTCACTCTCCTTGATTGTTTTTGTATAGAATTATGATGATTCCGATAAGGCAAAAGGTTGCTGTCACAGAGCACAGGATGAGAACCCATCTACTGCCTGAGAAAAAAACAAAAAAAAAATAAAAACTGATGAAATCACTAGTCCTATCATTTATCACTACATTATAAATTACTTCATTTTTTCCTCATATACCATTCCACATTTGCATGGTGATACTTTTTCATTCATCAGAGAAAACATACGTGTTCTTTCTATAGATTTACTGCTTATCAGTGGCAGCAAATGCTGTTTATCCAATGAAGGGACAAATTACTTTTATATTAATCCTGACACTTTTTCAGATTAGGTTATGCATTCCAGACCAAAGTTCTTCTCTCTCTTTTTTGTCCTATCCTTCTTTTTTCATGTCATGCTGGCAGTTCCTTGATATTGGGAGTGACATCACCAGTTAATCAAGGCCGAAATAAAACTACAAATCCCACCCATCAGGGGTCTCAAGAGGTAGTGTGCCATTGGCCATTGGTTTTTGTGGAACAAACAAACAACTTTTGAATGGGCATTCAGAGCTGTGGGTGAAAATAAAACATTTAGTTTTACCTGGTGGCAGTGGGATGGAGCACACTCCCAGGTCTATGGGGTCACTCGTGGCTCTGCTCACAGGGTTCTGGGCGGCACACACATATGATGTGGGCTCGGAGGGAGGGAGAGGGTGTATCTCCATTGTTTGGCCCAGGTGCACACAGCTGTCATTGCCACAGGGGGGCAGAGTTTCCCAGCTGTATGTCACTTCACTCCCCTGACTGCTGAAGCAGCTCAGAGTGATGTTATCCTTCAGACACTCAGCTGTGATGTTGGGTTTAGAGACGGGCTCTGCACAGGAAACATGGAAATAAAGATTGATTAAAAATTAATAATCAAGAAAATTATGTTTAAATAGGCCCTTTATTGATTTTATGATTATGATTGTGAATATTTGCATTCCAAAATAAATATATTCAATACCCCATTCTGCAAGTATACAGTGACCCTCTAGTGGCCTATCAACAGCTCACCAGTGTCTAACTAAGCTTGTACCAGTTTTTAAAATGCTGACATGCCAACAGTTGTTGCTGATGGTGGCCCAAATAGGTCACTTCTAGCTGGTATCACAAACCATTATGGAAAAGTCTGGATTTAAACATGTATTCTCCTTTTTCACTATTTGCATCATCTAATGTAAAAAATAATGTGTTCTCTATCACAATTAATTAGAGTGCTCCCTGCACTGAAGTCCACACTCAGAACAGGATATACTGTAGGTGCAGATACCTTCTCACAAACATGAATGCTTCTTTCTGCATACTCACCAAAAACCTGCAGGTGAAACCTTGAGTGTTTTTCAGGTTTATTTTCTGATATGTACTGTGTTATAATGTGATAAAGGCCGGCATCAGAGAGCTGTACATTATTCATGTATATTGAGCCGTCCTCCACAATGTCAATGCGATCCTTATACAAATCATGTATATGAGATTCTTTCAGGAGAGAGGACCAGGAAAGTATTATGAAATTATGAAAACTCATATAAATTTTGACACTCGGGTTCGTTTCAGGTGAGACAGGAAACAGAACTCTCTCCCCCACAGTCACTTTGGTGGTGGAACCAGCAGCTGCCACTACAGTCTCCTCAGTCCACCCAAACTGGTACACTGTAACACAGAAAGATGGGGGTTATTCACATGAAAACAGAGAGATGGTGTTAAACACACTGTAACACATAGAGATGGGGGTTAAGCACACTGAACACTCAGAAATGGGGCGTATTTACACTGGTGAATACATTGGTTCTGGTAGATTTTATACAGCTTTGTTTATCTTACTGACCTAAATGACGACCTCTAATGCTGAAAACTGTAGTGTGAGCCTCTAAACTGAGCCCTAAAGGTTTTCAACACTTTCAGCTGAAGCTCAATACTGAAGCTAGCCCTCTAAAACATTACTTCCCTTTATGTGATAAATAAACATGAATCTTTCATACTGATTAATCTTCACCCTGGAGATGTTTAAAATAGAAAAAATTACAAAATGCCTTTTATCCGTTGGCCCTATTTATTGGTAACTAGTGCCGTCTGAGGACCATTTCATTTATATCTATCACTTATATCGACACTTCATGCTCAGTTGCTGCAAGTACAAATCAGGCTTACTTCTCTGTCAATATTAATTATTATGTTAATTATTTAACGCTACTTCTTTCTTCCTGAATTATTTTGTTTTGCATGGATACCTTAGCTTTATATTCACTTTTTTCATTCATTCATGTTTCTTTAATCTATGTACTTTCTTTACCTTCTACCAGCAAAATCTACATCTGCTAGTCATCAATACAACATATTCAACTTTAAAATGAACTACATAACTAGTGCAGACTTTGTTATATATTATTCTGAGGTACTTCTGCCTCACAGATTTGAGCATGCTACCGGTGGGTACACTCCATTTTGTTGATACTAACAATTCCAGGCATTCAGTGAATTAGTTAACACATACACACAGAAGCTAAAAACTGTTTGAGTACCTGGCATTCAGTATTGAAAAGCAAAAGTGTACTCATATCAACTCTGACAGAACAACAGCTTGAATGAATGTAAAATAAACTGATCTTATTTCTGAGTCCAGTTCATTTTCCAATGACGGTCACCATAAAAAAGGTATCAATGTAATATTATTTTATTCAACATAAATGGACTCAAAATAAAGAACAAAAGGAAAAATTAAGAATGTTGATTACCTATTCCATAAAGAACTATTATACAGGAAGTTATTGTTTTGCTTTCATTATTCATTCTTCGTCAGTCATATCCAACATGCAGACGGTCCTACCCCATCTGTGCCTGTACATAAACAATCATTTGAGAAACATATTTGTTATATACAATCATCACATTTATACACAGTTTTTTTACTCACTAGCACTATCATTGCCCACTGTCTTATCCTATAGCTTAGGTTAGCGACGATTGATTATGAGGTCTTTTCTCGTAATTACGAGATAAGATGTCCATTTCTTTTCTTTTGTGGATGGACTCAAGATGGACTACCAAGACAAGCAGCATAGCCTATTGATCAGAGGACTGTCGTTGTGCCAGCAAAAAACCCTCAACAAATGATTGGATATATCTTATCCATTATATTTCCACAACGCAAAGAATAGCCTAGCCTACAATTTCTTGAAGCGCATGCAGTAGGCCTTCTTTTTATAGTAACATATGCCTGGTAATATCAAACTAAAATAATGAAAACTTCCTTCATAGTTGCTCGGACATTCGGTGCAGTTTAAAATGAGAATTTAAACATACTATCCACGAAAGTAGTGGCCAGTGAGAAAGGCTCATTTTTACCGGACTATAACCTTCAGCAGAATGTTGTATCCACTTATCTCATGCGTTTTCGAGCGGTGTGTTAATCTTCACGTGGTACATTCCATTAACCCGGTTTACCAGTTTCTGAACGGAATGTTAAAATGTTCCCAAACTACTTGACCGGAACGCGTTGAAGTAGCCGAAACATATCCGTTTCTGCTTCCTCCTCAGTACAGTCCATGGTAGTGAAGTACAGCATAGTTTCTTTAGATGAAGGACAACTTGCACACAAACAAAAGCACTTCGGAGACATTTTTTGTATCTTGTTTTTGTTTACTACACACACCCGTGAAAAACAAATTGATGCATATTGTTAAGAAAGTGCAACTGTCTCAATAGAATATTTACATATTCACATGATCAGCTGAGCTGATTGGTCAGGCTTTTGAGTCACAGATCATTGCGGTCTTTTGAAACTGACGCTAAATGAGCACACGGTGACGGTCATAGCAGGGAACTATTTGATTGTTTCAGCATAGCAGGACACATACCTATACCCAATGGATACTTTGCGCTTTGAGTGTGAATACAATTTTCTACGTAGAACGTCATTATAATTTGGGTGACAGGAATTTCCAAGGACGAATACAACGACAAACTCCAAACACAGTGACAAACTCGCTTCGCAGTTTCATTGCACGCGATTTGATTAAAACATTACAGAATCGCCTTAACAGAATAATTCACGAAATCCCTGCTTGTGGTGATGATAACCTTTAAAATGTAGACAAAAGCAGTCATTTTACAACATCTTACTTTTAACATAAGCCAACGCCTTAGTAATGTTTGACTTTGTTTCTCTTGAAGGAACTCCTCTGAACAATACTTCACCTATTCGGCTGCGATAGCATGAATGGTTACTCATTAATAAAAAGAATTAATTTGCTGCAAAGGAAATTGATCCTAAACTTCAAAAATTGTTTCAGAAAGAAATTAAACCAGCATAGCTTTTTCTTTTATTCTACCCTGTTACTCTTTAAACTTTTACGTTTTTTTCCGACGTTTTTTCTGGGTCGACTGCAATTAAGTAGGTGATTCAAGACAACATCAACATCTTTATTTCCACAAAACCTATTCATGCTTGAACTTACCGGTTGATGGTTTACATGAGATATTGAGACATCCGCTATCGATGAAGAATCAATGAAAAGATTGCGAATTATTGTCACTGGTCTCCTACAGCGACGATGACTAAGCTGCTATGAAAGTTGTTATCGACCTCTTCAATATGCCAGCAAACCTCTACATTAAATATTCTCATTATTCTAACGGCAGCAATACATGTGCTCCGCTTTTCTAATTTGTATATCTGGAAATGCATACGCAAAGCATCGCTGGTTCGTCGTGTATCGGAATGTATGGGGTAGAGACGTGCATTGCTCGGTATTTAAGAGGTTGTGACATTGCCTGTTCGGACGTCATGAAGTGGAGACTTGCGCGGCTCCACCCCATTGCATTCCGAGTGCTCGTTGGCATGTGAAAGTGACAAATATAGTTTGCCGGTTAAGTCGAACCTGTTTTGTCATGCTGCGTCATTATGCCAGCCTTTAGCAGATCAGTTTCTGCCTCCTCTCCAGTTCGTCCATGGGTGCAGTGTACAGCATCGTTTCTTTAAATGAAGGACAACGTACGCAAAAACAAAAACATTTCTGAGGCATTTTTTGTACCTTGATTTGTTTACTACACATGAAAAAACAAACTGACTCATATTGTTAGAAAGTGCCAACGTCTCAATAGAACATTTGCAGATTCATATAGTTCGCCGAGTTGATTGGTCAGGCCTTGGACTCACAGACCTCAGCCGTTCTGTCGAACTGCAGCTGACATGAACGCAAGGTAACGGTCACAGCAGGGAAATATTTTCTTGATCAAAGGTGAAATGTAGTAGGGCACGTACATAGGCCCTTTTTGTATCAGGTGTGTATTTTGTATCGGCACTTTCCCCAGTAAAAGTGAAGTCTGCTGAGGTTTTTGGTGACCAAGGTGCCCTGCCCCTCTTGGACCATGGGAGGTGATAAGCTGCAGGTTGGCTACACCTCCATGGGGGTCATCCCATCATCAATGTACCAGCTGCTTGTTCACTGACGAGGACTCCCACCCACTCTTCAGACAATTGACACAGGGCCAACCATCGTGTTTCCCCTCTGCACCACCAGGAGGAAAGGCGAACATTGGACATTGTCAGCAACTTTAATTTCACATTGACGAAAGAAAGCACAGAGTTACAACTGCCTAAAATAACTTGTTTGGATAACCTGTTTAATATAGCAGTGATAAATAATGTGAGGTCCTGTGAGATGCTTTGAGATATGAAACTATATATTGCACAGGATCTGAGGGACTTTAATTTCACAACGACAGAAGAAACTCCTTCTTCAAACAGTTCCTTCATTATGTCAAATAATGTGTTAGAATTGGACTGCTCTTTGAGACGCTAGGACCCTTCAAAACCAAAGGAAATAAAAATGTAAGATGCATTGAGGATACCAGCAAATGGCAAGTATAAATGAGTTTTACTTTCCATTCTTGTAATTGAGTATTTTCCAATGCTCCTACGACCTGTTCCATACATTAACTGGAGAGGATCTACAGTTCTGTGAACGTATTTGGGGTCACTTTTGACTCCCCCTTCCAATTCAATCGGATGATCCATCAACTGGTCACTCTTAACTGACAGGCAGCTGGGACAGGAAGCAGGGTACCTGCTCTCTCCACCTGCACACATACTGGGGACAGAGCTCATAGTTAACATCAACCTCAATGGTGCCAAAATGTGGTGCCACAAGCCATTTTTGCCTTCACAATAAGCATGATTGGCAAATTTTATGGTCAAATAATAGAAATCTATACAGTAGAATGAGATGATCTTGAGGTTGTTGACAGCTGGGCACTCACACTGTATGAATCGGTTGGTGTTTTGCACAAACTATTTGATTTGGTTGAGCTACCTGGCTGTGATTGTCGCGTCTCTGATAATTACAGCCAGGTTTCAATAACAGTCATTTTAATATGTTTTTTGGATTTCCCACCATTTTTTCCCACCCTGAACATGGGTAAACTGTTCCTGCTGATTTGGGAGGAGGATGTCATGGCAACTGGCCCTCGCTTCTTTTCACACTGCAGCTACACCACTAATCACACACTGCCTGTGACATCGGAGGATTCCACAGTCAGCACGTTTGGTTTGTGCACCTGCAGGTGCCTGGCCAACCAGGAGTGGGCGCTACAGAGCGATGAGACTAATAAGTTTTGACTGGACTTCAGCCCCACCATCCCCAGGCAAGGCTGGGCCAATTGTTGGCTCACCAATGTGGACCGAGGATTACAACACCCAACCTCAGGCTCCCAGGTGAAACATTTTCCCTGTGAGTGTCTCTGAGGCCCCTCACAGGGTAAAACATTCACCTGGAAGCCCTGAGTTTGGGTGTTGTAATCCTAGGTCCATAATGGCAGGCCAACAATTGGCCCAGCCTCACTGTGGACAGTAGGGGTGTAGGCCAGTCAAAGGTTTGTTCGTTCATCGCTCTCTAGTGAACCCTCCTAGTCAGCTGGGCACCTGCAGGTGCATGAACCAAACTAAGGCTGCGTTCCAATACTCAAATTCGTCTCTTCCTTTCCTCCTTTCCTCCCCTCCTTTCCTCCGTGCCCTGGAAGCTGATTATGTGTCCTCCTTTCCTCCACTGTTCCAAAGCGCAATCTCGCCTCCTCCTTTCCTCCTTTCCTCCTTTTTCGTCTCCTCCAAACGGAGGATACATCGATGTATCCTACCGCGGAAGTCTTTTCACATTTCTGCGTGACATCACTGTGCTCACGACCAGTCAGATTAAATGACCATCCCACAGAATATTTCACCATTGAAAAGTTCTAAAACATGACAAGGGATTGACCAACACGTGAATATTAGTGCTAGAACAGTAAACAGTAATCGGGCAATTTACATTAAAGAGAAAACTTTTGTGTTTTCGAACATAACCACTTTGATACGATATATTCATGTTTTTCAGATACAAATGGTCATTTTACCGATGTAAAATTGAGCGAGTTCATGTTGCGGTAAATTTATTTATTCCTTGTAGAAATGTTTATGTTACATCATGAGCTGAACGCGAGAAACTGACATTCATATTTTAATGCAGGAGCAGGGCTGGTGGTGTTAGAGAAGCGTGATTGGCTTTGGTATCCTTGGAGTCGTTCGAAATTATTACTTCATCAATAGCCGACGTCGACTTTGATGACGGGCGAATCGGATTAGCTGTTCCAACTTTCGATTCATCTCCTCCTTTCCTCCTCTCCTCCACTTGTTTCCTCCCCTCCTTTCCTCCACACATTTCTGGCATACTTCCGGGGTAGGAAAGGAGGGGAGGAAAGGAGGAGACGAGAAAAAAAGTATTGGAATGCAGCCTAAGACTCACTGTGTCGTCCTCTGATGACATGGGCAGTATGTGATTGGCAGTGCCCCTGCAGCATGAAAACAAGTAAAGGCCAGTCGTCATGAGTCTTCCCTGGCTTTCTCCTCCTTTGTTGTTGGGAGCAGGTTCCTGTGTTGAGCAGAAAAGGAAACACTAATGATTCGGCCATGTTTCCGATTGGAAAAAGGGGAAAATGTCCAAAAAAGATGTTTTGTGAAATGTTGTGAATATCGTTTGGTGAAGACCTACTAACCCCTGTGGTGTTTCATCATTCAACACTTCACATCGAGAGAACTGCCCCCAAGGGCCGGTGTACTTCCTGGTTGTTCCCCAGAATAATTTCCCAAGAGTCAGTGCGGCAGAGGAAGACTGAGCTCAATCAAATGCAGGTGGCGTTGTGTTTCTTTCACATTGCAATTACCTGTGAAACATTCTGTACTTTAGCTTGACAGATGCTGTAAATAAATAAATGTTGGAGAATAATGAATTTCTCTTATAGCTGTTAATGACATTCATTCTTCTCCAACACCCCTTTTCCAGATATTTACAGACACATAGTTTTGTCTGTGGTTTCTGTCCCTGTTCCTCATGATGCACTTTTAGACACCAGTACCTGAAGGGCATGATTTCATATAAGTATGAGGAAATCCCCTTAGAAGGAGAATGTAAGTGAGGAGAGCCCAGAGGAGGTGAGTTCAAACCTCATCTATGTGTGTAAAATAAGCACTGAGCCAGTGTTAAGTTATTCACTGTACTCCCCTCACAAAAGTTAGTCTGTCTAAGATCAATGATAGTGTTGACTCAACCTGCAACAGGAGTCATCACGCATCTACAAGTGTCATTATGTATTGGCTTCATCAAGGTATGGAATTACTGGACAAAAAATTAAGAGATGAGCAGGAAACCAGCTGATCCTAATGACTACGCCACCATCCTAATTTACTGCAAGAGCAGGAGGGGGCTCTGAACATACCCAGGAAAGGAGATTTTACTGACAGATACAACAGATGGTAGGATGGTAAAATATATTGAAATTTATTTGCAAAAATGCATAAAAACACAGATATTAACCCCCCCCCCCCAAAAAAAAGTGCTGCAGGCTGCATGAGCAAAAACACCTCTTACTACAACACTGGATGGAGCTGCTCACTTCATGAGTGTAATTCACACAAAAAAAAAGTGTCAGGAAATCAAAGCTTGTATAGTTAACACTTATTCAAACATCACTGACAGCAGACATGTACCAAAGTGTGCGAGCTCCAGTCCCTTTATAAACAATACTGCCAAATACAACCATCGCAACCCACACTGGCCTGATGAACAACATAAAGCATGCCAGGGGCTAATCCCCAATTCACACACAAACATGAAAAAAGAAAAAAATATAATTACCAACCAGCCAAGCTTGTTCACAGAAGACACTTTGTTCATAGGCTAACATTAACAAGTTAGGTAACAGTGCTACAGCTTGGTAGTTGATAAAAAAAAATGAACAAAACCTAATAGTGTCTTACCAAACAGAGTTCTACTCAAATTTTAAAAGATGTGGGGCCCGTTCTTTTTACAGTTATCTCTGTCTAACGGCTGAGATCATCTGTATTTCACACCAAGGGTAATGATAGTATGTATGTCCTCAAGACAAGGTATGTGACAGACCCCTAAATAATATGATGATAATTTGATGACAATATTAAATCTAGAGAGACTGGCCAATTTTAACTGTTCATAATTACACATTTAATTTCATTATTTTTTCTTTATCAATGATTGTCTGTTTTTTTATTGTTATTCATTTACTGTATAATTTAAAGTGCTCTTAAACTGCTTTATTATTTTTTACAAAAAATACAATAACAATAAAGGATGGCAGGGGTATAAGCATTAAGGACTGTAGAATACGCATATATACTCATTTGTGACCAAGCACAGGGCACCATGGTACACTGAGTCTAAAGCATGTAAAATGTGCCAGGTGTGGGCACTGTGCTGAGTGGAGGGAAACACAAAGAAGGCTGAACAAAAAAAGGGCCAAAGGCCATTTATTTACCCCTTGTAGGGGAAAGGGAAGCACTACAAAAGGTCTAAACACAAAATACTGTACAAACACAAAATGCACAGCCATCCCAAACACAAAAAAAAAAAAATCCAAAGGTTCCAACTCCTGCAGCCTCTCAGGCTGTGCTTAAATAGAGGGCCTAATTAGAGGCAAGTGCTCACAGCTGAGTTGATTAGGAATCACTCTCAGGTGAGCCTGCCTGTTTGTGAGGCCTCTGCTGTTTCAGCTCCAGTTCCTCTTCAGGCTGAGGGAGGGAACCAGGAGACTTACAGCAGTACTGTGGGAGGAGCTGAGGAGCTCGCTCCTCCCTCCACCTCTCCCGGCACCACAACACACGTCCATGTTTGGCTTCATGTGAAGCAGGATTTGGTTCAAAAACAGAAACCTAGCGGTACTTTCAACTTCTTCACCTTCAGGATTCATACAATACAGTACACAATCTCATTGTGCTACAAATGTAAACCAAACAATGTTTAACTTTGGATCAATAGATGGAACATTTGATGGTTTCTCCTTGGTTATTGAGGACTCGGTTCTGGCTATAAAAAAGGAAAAATGTTTCATGAATTGGAATCATTGTCAGCAATTATTTCAGTCGATTGAGACAGTATGAAACAGATTCTATGATGTTGTGGCAGTATATTACCTTGGCTTTTTTCATTATCTTCTCTCTTTTGGATTCTTTCTGTATAAAAGGATGATGATTCCGATAAGGCAAAAGGTTGTTGTCACAGAGCACAGGATTAGAACCCATGTACTGCCTGAGGGAAAAAAGTGATGAAATCACTAATCCTATCATTTATTACTACATTATAAATTACTTCATTTTTTCCTCATATACCATTCCACATTTGCATGGTGATACTTTTTCCATTCATCAGAGAAAACATACGTGTTCTTTCTATAGGTTTACTGCTTATCAGCGGCAGCAAATGCTGACTATCCAATGAAGGGACAAATTAATTTTATATTAATCCTGACACTTTTTCTGATTGGGTTATGCATTCCAGACCAACGTTCTTCTCTCTCCTTTTTGTCCTATCCTTCTTTTCTCTTGTCATGCTGGCAGTTCCTTGATATTGGGAGTGACATCACCAGTTACTCAAGGCCTAAATAAAACTACAAATCCCACCCATCAGGGGTCCCAAGAGGTAGTGTGCCATTGGCTGCGTTCCAATACTTTTTTTCTCGTCTCCTCCTTTCCTCCCCTCCTTTCCTACCCCGGAAGTATGCCGGAAATATGTGGAGGAAAGGAGGGGAGGAAACGAGTGGAGGAGAGTAGGAAAGGAGGAGATGAATCGAAAGTTGGAACAGCTAATCCGATTCGCCCGTCATCAAAGTCGACGTCGGCTATTGATGAAGTAATAATTTCGAACGACTCCGAGGATACCAAAACCAATCACGCTTCTCTAACACCACCAGCCCTGTTCCTGCATTAATATATGAATGTCAGTTTCTCGCATTCTGCTCATGATGTAACATAAGCATTTCTACAGGGAATAAATAAATTTACCGCAACATGAACTCCCTCAATTTTACATCGGTAAAATGACCGTTTGTATCTGAAAAACATGATTATATCGCATCAAAGTGGTCATGTTCAAAAACACAAACGTTTTCTCTTTAATGTAAATTGCCCGGTTACTGTTTACTGTTCTGGCACTAATATTCAGGTGTTGGTCAATCCCTTGTCATGTTTTAGAATTTTTCGATGGTGAAATATTCTGTGGGATGGTCATTTAATCTGACTGTTCGTGAGCACAGTGATGTCACGCAGAAATGTGAAAAGACTTCCGCGGAAGGATACATCGATGTATCCTCCGTTTTGAGGAGACGAAAAAGGAGGAAAGGAGGAAAGGAGGAGGCGAGATTGCGCTTTGGAACAGTGGAGGAAAGGAGGACACATAATCAGCTTCCGGGGCACGGAGGAAAGGAGGGGAGGAAAGGAGGAAAGGAGGAGACGAATTTGAGTATTGGAACGCAGCCACTGGCCATTGGTTTTTGTGGAACAAACCAACAACTTTTGAATGGGCATTCAGGGCTGTGGGTGAAAATGAAACATTTAGTTTTACCTGGTGGCTGTGGGGTGGAGCAAACTCCCAGGTCTACAGGGTCACTGGTGGCTTTGCTCACAGGGTTCTGGGCAGCACACACATATGATGTGGACTCAGAGGGAGGGAGAGGGTGCATCTTCATCGTTTGGCCCAGGTGCACACAGCTGTCATTGCCACAGGGGGGCAGTGTTTCCCAGCTGTATGTCACTTCACTCCCCTGACTGCTGAAGCAGCTCAGAGTGATGTTATCCCTCAGACACTCAGCTGTGATGTTGGGTTTAGAGACGGGCTCTGGAGAGGAAACATGGAAATAAAGATTGATTAAAAATTAATAATCAAGAAAATTATGTTTAAATAGGCCCTTTATTGATTTTATGATTATGATTGTGAATATTTGCATTCCAAAATAAATATATTCAATACCCCATTCTGCAAGTATACAGTGACCCTCTAGTGGCCTATCAACAGCTCACCAGTGTCTAACTAAGCTAGTACCAGTTTTTTAAAATGCTGACATGCCAACAGCTGTTGCTGATGGTGGCCCAAATAGTTCACTTCTAGCTGTTATCACAAACCATTATGGAAAAGTCTGCATTTAAACATGTATTCTCCTTTTTCACTATTTGCATCATCTAATGTAAAATATAATGTGTTCTCTATCACAATTAATTAGAGTGCTCACTGCACTGAAGTCCACACTCAGAACAGGATATACTGCAGGTGCAGATACCTTCTCACAAACATGAATGCTTCTTTCTTTATACTCACCAAAAACCTGCAGGTGAAACCTTAAGAGTTTTTCAGGTTTATTTTCTGATACGTACTGTGTCATAATGTGATAAAGGCCAGAATCTGAGAGCTGTACATTATTCATATATATTGAGCCGTCTTCCATAATGCCAACGCGATCCTTATACAAATCATGTATATCAGGATCTTTCAGGCGAGAGGACCAGGAAAGTAAAATGAAATTATTAAATCTCATATCAGTTATTTCATTCTGGTTTGTTTCAGGTGAGACAGTAAACAGAACTCTCTCCCCCACAGTCACTTTGGTGGTGGAACCAGCAGCTGCCACTACAGTCTCCTCAGTCCACCCAAACTGGGACACTGTAACACAGAAAGATGGGGGTTATTCACATGAAAACAGAGAGATGGTGTTAAACACACTGTAACACACAGAGATGGGGGTTAAGCACATTCAGAAACACACTGAAACACTCAGAAATGGGGCTTGTTTACACTGGTGAATACATTGGTTCTGGTAGATTTTATACAGCTTTTTTTAATCTTACTGACCTAAATGGAGACCTCTAATGCCTGAAAACTGTAGTGTGAGCCTCTAAACTGAGTCCTAAAGGTTTTCAACACTTTCAGCTAAAGCTCAATACTGAAGCTAGCCCTCTATAACATTACTTCCCTTTATGTGAGAAATAAACATGAATATTTGATATTGATTAATCTTCACCCTGGGGATGTTTAAAATAGAAACAATTACAAAATGCCTTATATCTATTGGCCCTATTTATTGGTTACTAGTGCTGTCTGAAGACCATTTCATTTATATCTACTATCATGAGCTGCACTTTTGTGTTAAAGGCCCACACTTCATGCTCAGTTGGTGCAAGTACAAATCACGCTTACTTCTCTGTCAATATTAATTATTATGTTAATTATTTAAAGCTACTTCTTTCTTCCTGAATTATTTTGTTTCGCATGGATACCTTAGTTTTGTATTCACTTTTTAAATTCATGTTTCTTTTAATATATGTACTTTCTTTACCTTCTACCACCAAAATCTACATCAGCTAGTCATCAATACAACATATTCAACTTTAAAATGAACTACATAACTAGTGCAGACTTTGTTCTTTGTTATATATTATTCTGAGGTACTTCTGCCTCAGTTTTGAGCATGCTACTGGTGGGTACACTCCATTTTGTTGATACCAACGATTGCAGGCATTCAGTGAATTAGTTAACACATACACAATGAAGCTAAAAACTCTTTGAGTTCCTGGTATGCAGTATTGAAAGGCGAAAGTGCACTCATATCAAGTTAGAGAACTACTGCTTGAATGAATGTAAAATAAACTGATCCTATTTCTGAATCCAGTTCAATTTCCAATGACGGTCACCATAAAACAAGGTATCAATGTAAGATTATTTTATACAACATGAACAGACTCAAAATAAAGAATAAAAGGAAAAAATAAGAATGTTGATTACCTATTGCATAAAGAACTATTATACAGAAAGTCATTGTTTTTCTTTCATTATTCATTCTTCATCAGTCACATCCAACATGCAGACGGTCCTACCCCACCTGTGCCTGTACATAAACAATCATTTGAGAAACATATTTGTTATATATAATCATCATATTTATACACAAATGCGCCCAAACATACGCATGTGCATACATACACACATACATATATATTCTCATGCTTATATTCTCATTTTTTCATGCACAAATATATAAAAGTACCGATGGAACACTTCCCACATAAAGAATTTATTCGTTATACCAAAATATTATGCGTTATGCGTTGTATCTGATCTGACGTCATACGAGAGTTTTTTTTTTTTTTTTTTACTCACTCGCACCATCATTGCCCACTGTCTTATTCTATAGCCTTGGTTAGCGACGATTGATTGTGAAATCTTTTCTCGTAATTACGAGATAAGGTGTCCATTTTTTCTTTGCTGCATAGCCTATTGATTAGAGGGACTGTCGTTGTGACAGAAAAAAAAAACCCTCAACTGATGATTGGATTTATCTTATCCATGATATTTCCACAACGCAAAGAATAGCCTAGCCTACAGTTGCTTGAAGCGCATGCAGTAGGCCTACTTTGTATTGTAACACATGTCTGGTAATATCAAACTAAAATACAAGGTACATTTTAAAATAATGAAAACTTCCTTCATTGTTGCTCGGACATTCGGTGTAGTTTATAAAGAGAATTAAAGTATACTTTCTACTAAAGCGTAGGCTACCAAGGAAGTCTCGTTTGTATATTGCTTTCATTTTAACATTAACCTAAATTTTACATTAACCTACCTCAATTCGGAATTTCTGTGTCCCATCATTTTCCTTAGTGCGCCATTTGCTATTATTTCTACAGTCATCTTTGAAGCAGCTGTGCCGATGTAACGTTGAAGAAGGCGTGCCTCACGAGTAGTTACGGAAGAGGTACCTTACGGAACTCTACGCTGGACTCCGCTCACGATAGCTGTTCCGTCAACTTCTCGCATGTATACGGAAGTAGCACTTGCGTCTACATGCTTGTTGTTTACTACACACACCCGTGAAAAACAAACTGACGCATATTGTTAGAAAGTGCCACTGATTCAATAGAACTTTTGCAATATTCACATAATCAGCTGATCTGATTGGTCAGACTTCTGAGTCACAGATCACTGCGGTCTTATTAAACTGAAGCTGAATGAATACATGGTAACAGCCACAGCAGGGAAGTATTTGATTGTTTCAGCATAGCAGTTCACATACCTATTCCCGATGGATGCTTTGCGCTTTGTGTGTGAATACAATTTTCTACGTAGAACGTCATTTGGGTGACAGGAATTTCAAAGGACAAACACAACGACAAACTCGCTTCGCAGTTTCATTGCACACTATTTGATCAAAACATTACAGAAAATCGCCTAAACAGAATAATTGACGAAGTGCCTGCTTATTGCGATGACAACCTTTAAAATGCAGACAAAAGCAGTCATTTTACATAATCTTACTTTTAACATAAGCCAACGCCTTAGTGATGTTTGGCTTCGATTTATGTTCGGAACTCCTCTCAGCAATACTGCTGCGATAGCATAAATACTTATTAATAAAAAGAATTGATTTGCTGCAACGGAAATTGATCCTAAACTTCAAGAATTGTGTCAGAATGTAAACCAACATAGCCTTTTCTTTTCTTCTTCTTTTCTACCCGAATACTCTTTAAAGGTTGCAGGTTTTTCCGACGTTTTTTCTTGATCGACTGCAATTAACTAGGTGATTCAAGAAAACATCAACATCTTTATATGCAGAAAACCTTTTCAAGCTTGAACTTACCAGTAGATGATTTACGTGAGCAATTGATTCATCCGTTGACGCCTCCTACAGCGACGATGACTGCACTACTGTAAAAGTTAGTTTTTGATATCTGCCTTTGAATTCAGTCAAATACGTAAAATCAGTACTTTCGATGTGTTGCCGGCTGACTTCAAGACATGCTTCCGTTCAGCTGCTTCATGTCTTTTCAAGTGTGCGAGTTTCACTTACGCTGAACGTGCAGCAAGTGGTGGCGACTAGCACCAACCTTCCGGCAGATGTATATTTTGTGCCATCGCTTTGTCCATATAAGGATCACAGTTTACGGAACAGCTCCATATCTGCCTCCTCTTCAGTTCATCTATGGCTGCGAAGTACAGCGTCATTTCTGTAGGGGAAGGACAACTTGCGCACAAACAAAAGCATTTCTGAGGCGTTTTTGTAGCTTGATTTATTCATTACATATACCCGTGAAAAACAAACTGAATCATGTTAGAAAACGCCACTGTCTTAACATAACTTTTGAATATTCACATTGTTCGCCGAGCTGATTGGTCAGGCCTTTGAGTCACAGACCTTGGCGGTCTTATCGAACTGCTGCTGACATTAACGCGAGGTAACGGTCACAGCAGGGAAATGTTTTCTTGATCAAAGGTGAAACGTAGGGCACATACATAGGCTACACCGAATACTTTGTGTGCAATACCATTTTCGATGTAGAACGTCGTTATAATTTGGATGACAAGAATTTCCAAGGACAAATAGAACGAGAAACTATATTCGATAACAAATAATACATAAATAGACTAATTAACGAAATCACTACTTATGGCGATGGCAGCTTTTAAAATGTTAACAAAAGCAGTCTAGTTAACATTGACAAAACGATGAAATACCAGTCAGAAACAATAAAACGGGTACATTTTGATCAGTGGTCGATTTGTAAAAAAAAAAAAAAAAAAAAATTCAAGGGGGTTGATCAACCTCGAAGTGGAAGGATGGCGGTTTATGCCTACATTTTTATATTCATGCATAATCATAAGAAAAAAAGGAAAATATACTTGTAACTCGTATTTATTCATTCAAATTGTTAAGATGAGTGCTGAATCTTGCCCAGGTATGTAATGTGCATATTTGAAAAAACAAAACTTCAAGGACTTAAGTAAAGGATCTTACTTAAAGTAAAAGACACTGAAAGGTCATGTATGACTGAAAAGTCTGCTGCTTTGTTCTTTTGCCCTTTACATACAAACTTCATGATTAAGTTTATATAATAAATAGGTATTTCTGGCAATACCAGCACGCTTTTATTGTTTTTGACAGCCTTTAACAGTCAATGTCAGATGTCAAAGCGGCTGTTTTCAAGAAATCCCAGCTGCACGAGGAAACAGAAACACTCTGGTTTCTCCTTTGTTACATACTCAAATATTTCAATAGAATATTTTAGCAAATTTTTTATCTACAGATCAACATGTTTATGATCTCTTCCATGTACAGTGTACTTCCATTTGCTGCTCAGTCCATGTCCTTTATGTAGACATACCTAAGAGAAGGAAGGTGCTCTCAGATGTTGTCTGCTAAGTGACTGCGGTGGTCACATAATACATTTTTTATAAAAGCATCAATAAATTATGATGGAAATATCCATTTTTGATGAGCTAATAATCACAATTTTATTATTCATATTAACGTATTTGTACTTCCATATTAAAAATGAAAATTATTCGCTCAGAAAATATGAAAAAAGCACTATTTATTATTATTATTTTAGTATTAATATTAATAAAATTGTGATCATTAGTGCAGAAAAAATTGATAATTCAGTCATTATTTATTGATGCTTTTAAAACAAAATAAATGAATAACAACCCAGAAACTGTTATTTTGACCCACCAGTTTTCTGCCACAAAAATAGGCATGATTGGCAACTTTGTTGGTTGATTGATAAAGATTTACACAGTAGAATGAGCTGATCATGTGGATGCCCATACCTGGCCACTCCCACTGTATGAATCAGTTGGTGTTTTACACAAACTATTTGATTTGTCCGAGCTACAGGTCCTCAAATGTGGTGCCAAAAGCCATTATCCCCTATACGATTGGATATGATTGGCGAATTTGGTGGTAAATTAATACAAATCTATACTGTAGAATGACACCATCTTGAGGTTGCTGACAGCTGGGTACTCACAATGTATGAATCAGTTGGTGTTTTGCACAAAATATTTGATTTGTCCAAGGTAAAGGTCCTCCAATGTGGTGCCTCAGGCTGTTTTTGCATTTACAATAGGCATGACTGACAAATTTTGTGGTCAATTAATAGAAATCTATACAGTAGAATGAGATGATCTTGAGGTTGTTGACAGCTGGGCACTCACACTGTATGAATCAGTTGGTGTCTTGCACAAACTATTTGATTTGTCCGAGATAAAAGCCCTCAAATGTGGTGCCGCAAGATGTTTTTGCATGTGCAATAAGCATGATTGGCAAATTTTGTGGTCAATTAATAAAAATCTATACACTAGGGTGTAGTGGGTTATTTATTGTGATCCAAGTTTTGATTTGTAGTGAGATATTTGAGTCAGCTTTGGGTGTGGAGTGAATTAATCATTGTGATCCAGGTTTGGATGTGTAGTGAATAACTTATGGTGATCCAGGATTGGATGTTTCGTGAAGTACTGAGTGAGTCTTTTGGTTTGTATGCACCATTGGTTATAATTGTAAGATTCTTGAGTGCAGAGCCTCTCAATTGCGTTCCTCCTACAAGCCTCAGCCACAGCTGGCTCCTCTACTCTTGCCCTTATTTGAGTGTCCACCTAGAGAGCAGGGTGTTTGTCTTGATCTCTTGTTTAAATTGTGTGGTTTGGCCTTGAACCTTAAAGGGATTTAGAGGCAAATGATGTTGACTTAAGATAGTGGTTCTCAATGTCGGTCCTGGGGATCCACTGTGTATGCTGATTTTTATTCCAACTGCAACTGCAACCCCAGAATCTTAACAAGCTATTAATCGTTCCTAATTGTTCAATTGTAATTTGCCATTATAGCTATGCATGTCATGAAGAAAAGCTCCTCACATTGTGTCATATTGCAGGCAATTGCATAAAGACAAGAAAATGTTTTAACTCATATTAAAGACCGGGGTGATTCTGGACACATGGTTCAAAGACAAAGCTAGTTATAATGAGCCAAACCTTCATTGTGTTACTAAGCATAAGGGAAAAATCAGGAGCTTAATCATGTGTTCAATGACTTAAGGAGCGTATTGATACACCCCAGTCCATAATTTGATCAGGTATAAAAATGTACTTTTTGTGTATTTGTTTGCAAAATCACATAAACACAATGTGAATATCGGAGCCTTTTCTTCAAGACATTCATAGCTATAATGGCAAATTATCTTTCTGATCATGAAAACATGACCAATTGAACAATTATGAACATTTAGCAGCTTGCTAAGATTCTGGGGTTGCAGTTGTGGTTGGATTAAAAACCAGCATACACAGTGGGTCCCTACAACCGACATTGAGAACTACTTATTTAAGATGAATCGGTGAACGACCTAGTTCAGTTTCAGTCCGTGAACTGACCGACCACTCTACGATTCAGCCGAGGCTTGTCCTTCGCCATCAACAAATGTGCACAACACAGTATTAAGTAAGCGCTCAATAGTAGCACGAGCGGCCGTTGAGAGAAAGGGTGAGTATGCCTTCTCAGATACAGCTCTTAGGCTTTGGAGAAATCTTTCCCTGATCGTTAGTACAGCAGTCAGTTAAGACAAGTTGAGGACAAAGTTTCACAGATTAGATTTTATTTAATTAACATGTTAGGTAACAGTGCTACAGCTTGGTAGTTGGTAAAAAAGAACCAAAACCTAATAGTGTCTTACCTAACAGGGTTCTACTAAAATTTTAAAAGATGTGAGGCCCATTCTTTCTACTGCAGGACAGCTCGCTTTCCAGTTATCTCTGTCTAATGGCTGAGTCCATCTGTATTTCACACCAAGGGTAATGATGGTATGAATGTCCTCAAGACAAGGTATGTGACAGGCCCCTAAACAATATTCAATTTGATGACTATATTAAATCTCATTTACCGTATAATTTAACAGTGTATAAGTAAGTGTAAATAAAATGTTGCAATATTCTTTTAAGTTTCACATACATGGATTAAGTGTTTTACGGATATATGTACTGTTCATTTGTAAAGTAGTTTCATACCAATTTTATTAACATTCTGAAAAATTGCTCGCTAGTTAGCTTCGGTTTATGCCAAGTTAACGTTAACAATACCAACAGTCAAAAATTGACTTCATGTGAAGCAGAATTTGGTTTGAAAATAGAAACCTACAACACTTTGAACTTCTTTACCTTCAGAAGTCATACAATACAGTACACAATCTCATTTTATCAGTTGTAAACCAAACATTGTTTTATTTTGGATCAACAGATGGAACATTTGATGGTTTCACCTTGGTTTATGTCGACTCAGTTTCCAGCTATAAAAAAAGGAAAAAAGTTTCATGAATTGTAATCATTGTCAGCAATTATTTCAGCAGATTGAGACAGTATGAAACAGATTCTGTGATGTTGTGGCAGTATATTACCTTCACTTTTTTCAGTATCCTCACTCTTTTTTTTTATAAAATTATGATGATTCCGATAAGGCATAAGGTTGCTGTCACAGGGCACAGGATAGGAACCCATCCCCTGCCTGAGAAAGAAACAAAAAGTGATGCAATCACTCATCCTATCAATTATTACTAAAGTACTTAATTATTACTTACATTTTACTTAAAGCTTACTTAATTTTTGCCCTCATATACCATTCCACATTTGTATGGTGATATTTTTTTCATTCATCTGAGAAAACATAAGTATTCTTTCTATAGTTTTACTGCTCATCAGTGGCAGCAAATTCAAATGCTGTTTATCCAATGAAGGGACAAATTAATTTTATATTAATTCTGACACTTTTTCAGATTGGGTTATGCATTCCATAGCAATGTTCTTCCCTCTCTTTTTTGTCTTATCCATTTTTCATGTCATGCTGGCAGTTCCTTGATATTGGGAGTGACATCACCAGTTAATCAAGGCCTGAATAAGACTACAAATCCCACCCATCAGGGGTCCCAAGAGATAGTGTACCATTGGCCATTGGTTTTTGTGGAAAAAACCAACAACTTTTGAATGGGCATTCAGAGCTGTGGGTGAAATTAAACATTTTGTTTTACCTGTTGGCCGTGGGGTGGAGCAAACTCCCAGGTCTATGGGGTCACTGGTGGCTCTGCTCACAGGGTTCTGGGCGGCACACACATATGATGTGGACTCTGAGGGAGGGAGAGGGTGTATCTCCATTGTTTGGCCCAGGTGCACACAGCTGTCATTGCCACAGGGGGGCAGTGTTTCCCAGCTGTATGTCACTTCACTCCCCTGACTGCTGAAGCAGCTCAGAGTGATGTTATCCCTCAGACACTTAGCTGTGATGCTGGGTTTAGAGACGGGCTCTGCAGAGGAAACATGGAAATAAAGGTTAATTAAATATTAATAATCAAGAAAAAGTTTAAATGGGCCATTTATTGATTTATATGATTTTTATTATTACTGTGAGTATTTGCATTCCAAAATTTATATTTTCAATACCCCATTCTGCAAGTATACAGTGACCCTCCAGTGGCCTATCAACAGCTCACCGGTGTCTAACTAAGCTAGTACCAGTTTTTTAAAATGCTGACATGCCAACAGCTGTTGCTGATGGTGGCCCAGATAGGACACTTCTAGCTGGGATCACAAACCATTATGGAAAAGTCTGGATTTAAACATGTATTCTCCTTTTTCACTATCTGCATCATCTAATGTAACATATCTGTTCTCTATCACAATTAATTAGAGTGCTCACTGCACTGACTGAAGTCCACACTCAGAACAGGATATACTGTAGGTGCAGATACCTTCTCACAAACATGAATGCTTCTTTCTGCATACTCACCAAAAACCTGCAGGTGAAACCTTGAGTGTTTTTCAGGTTTATTTTCTGATATGTACTGTGTCATAATGTGATAAAGGCCAGAATCAGAGAGCTGCATATTATTCATATATATTGAGCCGTCCTCCATAATGCCAACGCGATCCTTATACAAATCATGTATATCAGGATCTTTCAGGCGAGAAGACCAGGAAAGTATACCGAAATTATAAAAACTCATATCAATTATGACACTCTGGTTCGTTTCAGGTGAGACAGTAAACAGAACTCTCTCCCCCACAGTCACTTTGGTGATGGAACCAGCAGCTGCCACTACAGTCTCCTCAGTCCACCCACACTGGTACACTGTAACACAGAAAGATGGGGGTTATTCACATGAAAACAGAGAGATGGTGTTAAACACACTGTAACACACAGAGATGGGGGTTAAGCATACTGAACACGCAGAAATGCGGCTTGTTTACACTGGTGAATACATTGGTTTTGGTAGATTTTATACAGCTTGTTTTAATCTTACTGACCTAAATGGAGACCTCTAATGCCTGAAAACTGTAGTGTGAGCCTCTAAACTGAGTCCTAAAGGTTTTCAACACTTTCAGCTAAAGCTCAATACTAAAGCTAGCCCTCTATAACATTACTTCCCTTTATGTGATAAATAAACATGAATATTTGATATTGATTTATCTTCACCCTGGGGATGTTTAAAATAGAAACAATTACAAAATGCCTTATATCTATTGGCCCTATTTATTGGTAACTAGTGCTGTCTGAGGACCATTTCATTTATATCTACCATCATGAGCTCCACTTTTGTGTTGAAGGCCCACACTTCATGCTCAATTGGTGCAAGTACAAATCAGGCTTACTTCTCTGTCAATATTAATTATTATGTTAATTATTTAATGCTACTTCTTTCTTCCTGAATTATTTTGTTTCGCATGGATACCTTAGCTTTGTATTCACTTTTTAAATTCATGTTTCTTTTAATATATGTACTTTCTTTACCTTCTACCACCAAAATCTACATCAGCAAGTCATCAACACAACATATTCAACTTTAAAATGAACTACATAACTAGTGAAGACTTTGTTCTTTTTTATATATTATTCTGAGATACTTCTGCCTCACAGTTTTAAGCATGCTACTGGTGGGTACACTCCATTTTGTTGATACCAACGATTGCAGGCATTCAGTGAATTAGTTCACACATACACAATGAAGCTAAAAACTCCTTGAGTTCCTGGTATGCAGTATTGAAAGGCAAAAGTGTACTCATATCAAGTTAGAGAACTACTGCTTGAATGAATGTAAAATAAACTGATCCTATTTCTGAATCCAGTTCAATTTCCAATGACGGTCACCATAAAACAAGGTATCAATGTAAGATTATTTTATACAACATGAACAGACTCAAAATAAAGAATAAAAGGAAAAAATAGAATGTTGATTACCTATTGCATAAAGAACTATTATACAGAAAGTCATTGTTTTTCTTTCATTATTCATTCTTCATCAGTCACATCCAACATGCAGACGGTCCTACCCCACCTGTGCCTGTACATAAACAATCATTTGAGAAACATATTTGTTATATATAATCATCATATTTATACACAAATGCGCCCAAACATATGCATGTGCATACATACACACATACATATATATTCTCATGCTTATATTCTCATTTTTTCATGCGCAAACATATAAAAGTACCGATGGAAACACTTCCCACATAAAGAATTTATTCGTTATACAAAATATTATGCGTTATGCGTTGTATCTGATCTGACGTCATACGAGAGTTTTTTTTTTTACTCACTCGCACCATCATTGCCCACTGTCTTATTCTTCAGCCTAGGTTAGCGACGATTGATTATGAAATCTTTTCTCGTAATTACGAGATAAGGTGTCCATTTTTTCTTTGCTGCATAGCCTATTGATCAGAGGACTGTCGTTGTGACAGAAAAAAAAACCCTCAACTGATGGTTGGATTAACCTTATCCATGATATTTCCACAACACAAAGAATAGCCTAGCCTACAGTTGCTTGAAGCGCATGCAGTAGACCTACTTTGTATTGTAACACATGTCTGGTAATATCAAACTAAAATACAAGGTACATTTTAAAATAATGAAAACTTCCTTCATTGTTGCTCGGACATTCGGTGTAGTTTATAAAGAGAATTAAAGTATACTTTCTACTAAAGCGTAGGCTACCAAGGAAGCCTCGTTTGTATATTGCTTTCATTTTAACATTAACCTAAATTTTACATTAACCTACCTCAATTCGGAATTTCTGTGTCCCATCATTTTCCTTAGTGCGCCATTTGCTATTATTTCTACAGTCATCTCTGAAGCAGCTGTGCCGATGTAACGTTGAGGAAGGCGTGCCTCACGAGTAGTTACGGAAGAGGTACCTTAAGGAATTCTACGCTCGACTCCGCTCACGATAGCTGTTCCGTCAACTTCTCGCATGTATACAGAAGTAGCACTTGCGTCTAGATGCTTGCTGTAAATAATTGCACACAAAACTTGCACACAAATTTTTGAGACATTTTTGTACCTTGATTTGTTTACTACACACACCCGTGAAAAACAAACTGACGCATATTGTTAGAAAGTGCCACTGATTCAATAGAACTTTTGCAATATTCACATAATCAGCTGATCTGATTGTCAGACTTCTGAGTCACAGATCACTGCGGTCTTATTAAACTGAAGCTGAATGAATACATGGTAACAGTCACAGCAGGGAAGTATTTGATTGTTTCAGCATAGCAGTTCACATACCTATTCCCGATGGATGCTTTGCGCTTTGTGTGTGAATACAATTTTCTACGTAGAACGTCATTTGGGTGACAGGAATTTCAAAGGACAAACACAACGACAAACTCGCTTCGCAGTTTCATTGCACACTATTTGATCAAAACATTACAGAAAATCGCCTAAACAGAATAATTGACGAAGTCCCTGCTTATTGCGATGACAACCTTTAAAATGCAGATAAAAGCAGTCATTTTACACAATCTTACTTTTAACATAAGCCAACGCCTTAGTGATGTTTGACTTCGATTTATGTTCGGAACTCCTCTCAACAACACTGCTGCGAAAGCATAAATAGTTACTAATAAAAAGAATTGATTTGCTGAAACGGAAATTGATCCTAAACTTCAAAAATTGTGTCAGAATGTAAACCAACATAGCCTTTTCTTTTCTGCTTCTTTTCTACCCGAATACTCTTTAAAGTTTGCAGGTTTTTCCGACGTTTTTTATTGATCGACTGCAATTAAGTAGGTGATTCAAGAAAACATCAACATCTTTATATGCACAAAACCTGTTCAAGCTTGAACTTACCAGTTGGTGATTTACGTGAGCAATTGATTCATCCGCTGACGACCAAGACTCAATGAAAAGATTGTAAATTATTGCAATACGCCTCTCACAGCGACGATGACTGCACTACTGCAAAAGTTCGTTTTTGATATCTGCCTTTGAATTCAGTTATATATTTAATGTCGCTGCTGTCGATGCGTCATCGGCTAAGTTCAGCAGGCACTGTCTTTCAGCTGTTTCATTTTCTTATAGATGTTTTCATCTGGACTGTTTACCGCAGCAAGAAACTTTGCATGTGTTTGTCTAAAGTGCGGCCATCGTAGGCGTGTATTCAGGAGACGCCCTCTCCGATACAATAGCGCAATTTTTGGTACAACGTTCAGTTTTGCATGAAGGTTTTCAATTACGGAACAGATCCATATCTCCCTCCTCTTCAGTTCATCTATGGGAGTACAGCATCATTTCTGTAGAGGAAGGACAACTTGCGCACAAACAAAAGCATTTCTGAGGCGTTTTTGTAGCTTGATTTATTCATTACATATACCCGTGAAAAACAAACTGAATCATGTTAGAAAATGCCACTGTCTTAACATACTTTTGAATATTCACATTGTTCGCCGAGCTGATTGGTCAGGCCTTTGAGTCACAGACCTTTGCGGTCTTATCGAACTGCTGCTGACATGAACGCGAGGTAACGGTCACAGCAGGGAAATGTTTTCTTGATCAAAGGTGAAACGTAGGGCACATACATAGGCTACACCGGATACTTTGTGTGCAATACCATTTTCGATGTAGAACGTCGTTATAATTTGGATGACAAGAATTTCCAAGGACAAATAGAACGAGAAACTATATTCGATAACAAATAATACATAAATAGAATAATTAACGAAATCACTACTTATGGCGATGGCAGCTTTTAAAATGTTCACAAAAGCAGTCTAGTTAACATTGACAAAACGATGAAATACCAGTCAGAAACAATAAAACGGGTACATTTTGATCAGTGGTCGATTTGTAAAAAAAAAAAAAAAAAAATTCAAGGGGGTTGATCAACCTCGAAGTGGAAGGATGGTGGTTTATGCCTACATTTTTATATTCATGCATAATCATAAGAAAAAAAGGAAAATGTACTTGTAACTCGTATTTATTCATTCAAATTGTTAAGATGAGTGCTGAATCTTGCCCAGGTATGTAATGTGCATATTTGAAAAAACAAAACTTCAAGGACTTAAGTAAAGGATCTTACTTAAAGTAAAAGACACTGAAAGGTCATGTATGACTGAAAAGTCTGCTGCTTTGTTCTTTTGCCCTTTACATACAAACTTCATGATTAAGTTTATATAATAAATAGGTATTTCTGGCAATACCAGCACGCTTTTATTGTTTTTGACAGCCTTTAACAGTCAATGTCAGATGTCAAAGCGGCTGTTTTCAAGAAATCCCAGCTGCACGAGGAAACAGAAACACTCTGGTTTCTCCTTTGATACATACTCAAATATTTCAATAGAATATTTTTGCAAATTTTTTATCTACAGATCAACATGTTTATGATCTCTTCCATGTACAGTGTACTTCCATTTGCTGCTCAGTCCATGTCCTTTATGTAGACATACCTAAGAGAAGGAAAGTGCTCTCAGATGTTGTCTGCTAAGTGACTGCGGTGGTCACATAATACATTTTTTATAAAAGCATCAACAAATTATGATGGAAATATCAATTTTTGATGAGCTAATAATCACAATTTTATTATTCATATTAACATATTTGTACTTCCATATTAAAAATAAAAATTATTCGCTCAGAAAATATGAAGAAAAAAGCACTATTTATTATTATTATTTTAGTATTAATATTAATAAAATTGTGATCATTAGTGCAGAAAAAATTGATAATTCAGTCATTATTTATTGATGCTTTTAAAACAAAATAAATGAATAACAACCCAGAAACTGTTATTTTGACCCACCAGTTTTCTTCCACAAAATAGGCATGATTGGCAACTTTGGTGGTTGATTGATAAAGATTTACACAGTGGAATGAGCTGATCACGTGGATGCCCATACCTGGCCACTCCCACTGTATGAATCAGTTGGTGTTTTACACAAACTATTTGATTTGTCCGAGCTACAGGTCCTCAAATGTGGTGCCAAAAGCCATTATCCCCTATATGATAGGATATGATTGGCGAATTTGGTGGTAAATTAATACAAATCTATACAGTAGAATGACACCATCTTGAGGTTGCTGACAGCTGGGTACTCACAATGTATGAATCAGTTGGTGTTTTGCACAAAATATTTGATTTGTCCAAGGTAAAGGTCCTCCAATGTGGTGCCTCAGGCTGTTTTTGCATTTACAATAGGCATGACTGACAAATTTTGTGGTCAATTAATAGAAATCTATACAGTAGAATGAGATGATCTTGAGGTTGTTGACAGCTGGGCACTCACACTGTATGAATCAGTTGGTGTTTTGCACAAACTATTTGATTTGTCCGAGATAAAGGCCCTCAAATGTCGTGCCGCAAGATGTTTTTGCATGTGCAATAGGCATGATTGGCAAATTTTGTGGTCAATTAATAAAAATCTATACACTAGGGTGTAGTGGGTTATTTATTGTGATCCAAGTTTTGATTTGTAGTGAGATATTTGAGTCAGCTTTGGGTGTGTAGTGAATTAATCATTGTGATCCAGGTTTGGATGTGTAGTGAATAACTTATGGTGATCCAGGATTGGATGTTTTGTGAAGTACTGAGTGAGTCTTTTGGTTTGTATGCACCAGTAGATATAATTGTAAGATTCTTGAGCGCAGAGCCTCTCAATCGTGTTCCTCCTACAAGCCTCAGCCACAGCTGGCTCCTCTACCCTTGCCCTTATTTGAGTGTCCACCAAGAGAACAGGGTGTTTGTCTTGATCTCTTGTTTAAATTGTGTGGTTTGGCCTTGAACCTTAAAGGGATTTAGAGGCAAACGATGCTGACTCAAGACAGTGGTTCACAATGTCGGTCCAGGGGATCCACTGTGTATGCTGGTTTTTATTCCAACCACAACTGCAGCCCCAGAATCTTAACAAGCTGTTAATTGTTCATAATTGTTCAATTATAATTTGCCATTATAGCTATGCATGTCAAGAAGAAAAAGCTCCTCACGTTGTGTCATAATGCAGGCAATTGCATAAAGACAAGTAAAATATCAAACTCATATTAAAGACCGGGGTGATTCTGGACACATGACCACTAAAACTAACCATCTGGTAGGTAATGACAAAGGGTTCAAAGACAAAGCTAGTTATAATGAGCCAAACCTGCACTGTGTTACTAAGCATAAGGGAAAAATCAGGAGCTTAATCATGTGTTCAATGACTTAAGGAGCGTATTGATTCACCCCAGTCTATAATTTGATCAGGTATGAAAATGTATTTTTTGTGTATTTGCTTGCAAAATCACACAAACACAATGTGAATATCGGAGGCTTTTCTTCATGACACGCATAGCTATAATGGCAAATTATCTTTCTGATCATGAAAAGCATGACCAATTGAACAATTATGAACATTTAGCAGCTTGCTAAGATTCTGGGGTTGCAGTTGTGGTTGGATTAAAAACCAGCATACACAGTGGGTCCCTACGACCGACATTGAGAACTACTTATTTAAGATGAATCGGTGAACGACCTAGTTCAGTTTCAGTCCGTGAACTGACCGACCACTCTACGATTCAGCCGAGGCTTGTCCTTCGCCATCAACAAATGTGCACAACACAGTATTAAGTAAGCGCTCAATAGTAGCATGAGCGGCCGTTGAGAGAAAGGGTGAGTATGCCCTCTCAGATACAGTTCTTAGGCTTTGGAGAAATCTTTCCCTGATCATTAGTACAGCAGTCAGTTAAGACAAGTTGAGGACAAAGTTTCACAGATTAGATTTTATTTTAATTAACAAGTTAGGAAACAGTGCTACAGCTTGGTAGTTGGTAAAAAGAACCAAAACCTAATAGTGTCTTACCGAACAGGGTTCTACTAAAATTTTAAAAGATGTGGGGCCCATTCTTTCTACTGCAGGACAGCTCGCTTTCCAGTTATCTCTGTCTAATGGCTGAGCCCATCTGTATTTCACACCAAGGGTAATGATGGTATGTTTGTCCTCAAGACAAGGTATGTGACAGACCCCTAAATAATATTCAATTTGATGACTATATTAAATCTAATTTATTGTATAATTTAACAGTGTCAATTTCAAGTGCTCTTACATTGCCTCTGATGTTCTATGTTTAAAAATAAAAACAGATCTACAAAAAAATACAGTAACAATAAAATATGGCAGGGGTACAAGCATTAAGGACTGTAGTATGTAAATATATATTTCAATAATATATATATTTATTTATACATTTAAAATTCTAAATATGTAAAATATATAAATATATATTTTAAATTATGTAATGTTAAAAAGAGCTTTATAATCATCTGCTAACAGTGCAGTCAGTACATTGTAATAAAGTGAGAACAGTGCTTAACAATGATCTACAGCTTACCAGGAAACATTATATAACAGTAATGCTAAGTTACTATATCACAAGTGAGTATGACACAGCTACATATATGAAACCCTACCACTGAAAGTGAAAAGTGCTTCATTACAGCCTGGATGTATGTATGATCAGCTCTATCCTTCATTCTACCTGGAAAATACCATTGAAATGAATTTTTTTTGCAAGGGTGACCTAGACATGAGGCAATGGACAATACATCCATACATTAAAAGTTTAAACACAAAGAAAAGCAATAAAAATACTTATGACATAAAATAAACAGGCTTTCTCATGATTGTTAGAAAAGTGTGTGCTTACATCAGTAACAAAGTTTTGAATTCGATCTTTGAATTCAGCTTATATACAAGGTAGCAGGGTTTTTAAGTCTTTGCCTCTGCTGTTTTGGCGGCATGTGCCATGACCAGGGTGCATTGCACCTAAAGGCCATCTTACCAAACTCAGAATGGGGACAAAGTACTTTAAAAGCATCACTGAATTGGAACACAGTTTGTAATTGCTATTAGTCCATGTTAAATACTCTGAGAGATAAGATGGTAGTTTACCTAAAATAGCCTGTCAATGAATAAGTAGCAATGACACGATCTATGATTCCTTACAGACAGCAGAACAGCCATCTATCTGATAAAGGAGGCAGTGATGTGTAAGTGATGTAGCATTTTTAATTAAGAGCAGGGCACCAGGGTACGACTTACAGCAGTACTGTGGGAGGAGCTGAGGAGCTCGCTCCTCCCTCCACCTCTCCCGGCACCACAACACACATCCATGATTGGCTTCATGTGAAGCAGGATTTGGTTCAAAAACAGAAACCTAGCTTTACTTTCAACGTCTTTACCTTAAAGAGTCATAGAATACAGTACACAATCTCATTTTGTCAATTGCTATAAATGTAAACTAAACAATTTTTAACTTTGGATCAATCGATGGAAAATTTGATGGTTTCACCTTGGTTAATGACGACTTGGTTCCAGCTCTAAAAAAAGGGAAAAAGTTTCATGAATTGGAATCAATGTCAGCAATTATTTCAGTAGATTGAGACAGTATGAAACAGATTCTATGATGTTGTGGCAGTATATTACCTTTGCTTTTTCACGATCCTCACTCTTTTTGATTTTGCACAAAATTATGACGATTCCGATAAGGCATAAGGTTGCTGACAAAGAGCACAGGATTGGAACCCATGTACGGCCTGAGGAAAAAAAAACAAAAAAGTGATGAAATCACGAATCCTATCATTTATTACTACATTATTAATGATTTAATTTTTTAATATTTTAAGTTCTTCCCTCTCTTTTTTGTCCTATCCTTCTTTTCTCTTGTCATGCTGGCAGTTCCTTGATATTGGGAGTGACATCACCAGTTAATCAAGGCCTAAATAAAACTACAAATCCCACCCATCAGGGGTCCCAAGAGGTAGTGTGCCATTGGCCAATGGTTTTTTTTGTAGAACAAACCAACAACTTTTGAATGGCCATTCAGGGCTATGGGTGAAAATAAAACATCTAGTTTTACCTGGTGGCTGTGGGATGGAGCAAACTCCCAGGTCTACAGGGTCACTAGTAGCTCTGCTCACAGGGTTCTGGGCGGCACACACATATGATGTGGACTCAGAGGGAGGGAGGGGGTGTATCTCCATTGTTTGGCCCAGGTGCACACAGCTGTCATTGCCACAGGGGGGCAGTGTTTCCCAGCTGTATGTCACTTCACTCCCCTGACTGCTGAAGCAGCTCAGAGTGATGTTATCCCTCAGACACTTAGCTGTGATGCTGGGTTTAGAGACGGGCTCTGCAGAGGAAACATGGAAATAAAGGTTAATTAAATATTAATAATCAAGAAAATTATGTTTAAATGGGCCCTTTATTCAATTTGTGATTATTATTATTATTGTTGTTGTTGTTGTGAATATATGTATTCCAAAATAAATATATTCAGTACCCCATTCTGCAAGTATACAGTGACCCTCTAGTGGCCTATCAACAGCTCACCAGTGTCTAACTAAGCTAATACCAGTTTTTAAAATGCTGACATGCCAACAGCTGTTGCTGATGTTGGCCCAAATAGGTCACTTCTTGCTGGGATCACAAACCATTATGGAAAAGTCTGGATTTAAACATGTATGCTCCTTTTTCACTATCTGCATCATCTAATGTAAAATATCATGTGGTCTCTGTCACAATTAATTAGAGTGCTCACTGCACTGAAGTCCACACTCAGAACAGGATATACTGTAGGTGCAGAGACCTTCTCACAAACATGAATGCTTCTTTCTGCATACTCACCAAAAACCTGCAGGTGAAACCTTAAGAGTTTATGAGGTTTATTTTCTGATATGTACTGTGTTATAATGCGATAAAGGCCAGAATCAGAGAGCTGTACATTATTCATATATATTGAGCCGTCCTCCATAATGCCAACGCGATCCTTATACAAATCATGTTTATAAGAATCTTTCAGGTGAGAGGACCAGGAAAGTATAATGAAATTATTAAAACTCATATCAATTATGACACTCTGGTTTGTTTCAGGTGAGACAGGAAACAGAACTCTCTCTCCCACAGTCACTTTGGTGGTGGAACCAGCAGCTGCCACTACAGTCTCCTCAGTCCACCCAAACTGGTACACTGTAACACAGAAAGATGGGGGTTATTCACATGAAAACAAAGAGATGGTGTTAAACACACTGTAACACACAGAGATGGGGGTTAAGCACACTGAACACTCAGAAATGGGGCTTGTTTACACTGGTGAATACATTGGTTCTGGTAGATTTTATACAACTTTTTTTTCATCTTACTGACCTAAATGGAGACCTCTAATGCTGAAAACTGTAGTGTGGGGCTCTAAACTGAGTCCTAAAGGTTTTCGACACTTTCAGCTAAAGCTCAATACTAAAGCTAGCCCTTTATAACATTACTTCCCTTTATGTGATAAATAAACATGAATCTTTGATATTGATTCATCTTCACCCTGGGAATGTTTAAAATAGACAAAATTACAAAATTCTTTATATTTATTGGCCCATAAATTCTTGCATCTAGTGCTGTCTGATGACCACTTCATTTATATTTTAGATAATGAGCTGCACATTTGTGTTGAAGGCCTACACTTCATGCTCATTGGTGCAAGTAGAAAACAGGCTCCTTATTCACCAGAAGAGATAGTCCTCTGTCAATATGATTTATTATGTTAATGATTCAAATCTCCTTCCCTCTCCCTGAAATTCTTTTGTTTTGCATGGATACTTAGCTTTGTATTCACGTTTTTCATTCATTCATGTTTCTTTTAATCTATGTTTCTTTTAATCTATGTACTTTCTTTACCTTCTACCACCATCAGCAAGACATCAATACAACATATTCAACTTTAAAAGGAACTACATAACTCATGTAGACTTTGTTAGATATTATTCTGATGGTACTTCTGTCTCAGTTTTGAGCATACTACTGGTGGGTACATTCCATTTTGTTGATACCAACGATTGCAGGCATTCAGTGAATTAGTTCACACATACACACTGAAGCTTAAAACTCTTTGAGTGCCTGGTATGCAGTATTATATGGCAAAAGTGTACTCATATCAAGTTAAAGAGAACTACTGCTTGAATGAATGTAAAATACACTGATCCTGTTTCTGAGTCCAGTTCAATTTCCAATGATGGTGACCATAAAAAAAGGTATCAATGGAATATTATTTTATACAACATGAATTGACACAACATAAAGAACAAAAGGAAAAAATAAGAATGTTGATTACCTATTGCATGCAGAAGTATTATACAGAAAGTTATCGTTTTGCTTTCATTATTCATTCTTCATACTAGTCGTCAGTCATATCCAACATGCAGACGGTCCTACCCCACCTGTGCCTGTATATAAACAATCATTTGAGAAACATATTTGTTACATATAATCATCATATTTATACACAAATGCGCCCAAACATACATACCTACAGCGTACACGCACGTACTTAAATTCTCATTTTTTCATGCACAAATATATACCGATGTACCGATGGAAACACTTCCCACATAAAGATTTTATTCGTTATACAAAATAGTGTGCGTAATTAAGTTGTTGTTGTTGTAGCGCCATCATTGCCCACTGTCTTATCCCATAGGTTAGCAACGATTGACAACTAGGCTATTTTTCTTGTAATGACGATGAAATCTTTTTCTCGTAATTACGAGATAAGGAGTCTATTTTTTTCTTTTGTGGATGGACTACCAAGACGAGCTGCATTGCGTATTGATCAGAGGACTGTCGTTGTTCCGCGCTCAAAGTTCCTCTGTTGAATAGACAGGTCCAGCTTCCTCCCAGCAAGAAAGCCATCACCAGAAGGTGGTTAAAGCCAAGAAAAACCCTGAACTGATGATTGGATAAATCTTATCCATGATATTTCCACAACACAAAGAATAGCATAGCCTACAGTTGCTTGAAGCGCATGCAGTAGGCCTTCTTTTTATTGTAACATATGTCTGGTAATATCAAAGTAAAATAACTGGTACATTTTCAAATAATGAAAACTTCTTCATTGTTGCTCGGACATTCGGTGCAGTTTAAAAAGAGAATTAAAGTATGCCATCTACTAAAGTGCTGGCTACCTAGGAAGTCTCGTTTGTATCTTGCTTTCACTTTCACATTAACCTACATTTTACATTAGCCTACCTCAATTCTGAATTTCTGTGTCCTGTCATTTTCCTCAGTGCGCAATTTGCTATTGTTTCTACAGACATCGGAAAAGTAGTTAATTATTTAGGACATTTTTTGTCTCATTTTCAGTTTGTAGAGTAATTTACCTGAGAGTCCTGATCATAAATATCTCCGCCTCCAATCCGCTGTTTTTACAAACTGAGCAAGCAGTCATTTTACAAAATCTTTCTTTTAACATAAGCCAACGCCTGAGACATGTTTGACTTGAATCTCTGTTAGGAACTCCTCTGAACAATACTTCACCTGTTCGGCTAATAATAATAATAATAATAAAAGGAATTCATTTGCTGCAAAGGAAATTTTCAAAAACAAAACCAATACTGTTTAAACTGATGCTGAGTTTTTTCCGACGTTTTTTGATTGCATGCAATTAGGTGGGTGATTCAAGACAACATCAACATCTTTATTTCCACAAACCTATTCATGCTTGAACTTACCGGTTGATGGTTTACATATTGATATTGATCCATCCGCGAACGACCAAGACTCAATGAAAAGACTGCGAATTATTTTAATACGCGTACCACACTTACGATGACTTAACCGCTTGAAGTTTGTTTTTGATTTCTCATTTACAACGCAAATGAACGTCCGAACTATGTACTTCAAATTTTTTGTGTTATCCAGTCTCCTTACATGTGATTATATATGTACACACTACCTTCGAGAAAATCATTTCAGGCTGCCATGAATGTTTCTATAAATTGCGGAAGTGGGTGAGGTGCGTCCCTTGTCTGGCTTCCGTTGTCTAAACAGATCTCTTTCCGCTTTTTCGCCAGTTCAGTCTATGGTTGTGAAGTACAGTATAGTTTAGTTAGATGAAGGACAACTTGTACACAAACAAAAGCATTTCTGACACATATTTAGCTTGATTTGTTTACTACACATACCCGTGAAAAAAAAACTGACTCTTGAGTTGTTTTGTTAGTGCCACTGTCTCAATGTAACATTTTCATATTCACATAGTTCGCCGAGCTGATTGCTCGAGCTTCGAGTCACAGACCTGAGCGGTCTTGTCGAACTGCGGCTGACATAAACGCAACATAACGGTCACAGCAGGGAAATATTTTCTTGATCAAAGGTGAAACTGGAATGTGATCATCAACACTTGACCGAATTAAAATGTGTTGTGACCGCAACTGTTTGACTTCAATACCATTCCAAGACGAACAATTTCCCCCACGGAAAGCAAGGAGGCTCTGAGACATGAATAAGAGAGAAACCAATAATCTTTAATGCAAAAAAGTTAAAATCGAAAGTGTTCATTGAAAAGGTAAATTATGCTATCTCCCCCTTTATTGGAATGATCCGGGTCTGCCTCTGCAGCCCCGTTTCCACCACCGGTTCCTGGAAGAAGGTGAGAAGAACAAACGCACCACATCCACATGCAACCGGATTAAATTACAAAAGTCATACAGTAGCGACGTGAATTTAAGGTTACTGCACCCACTACCACCATTAGCCGTGAGGGACGCCAGTGTCGCACGCCACGCCCCCTAACACCCAGTGGCCAAAAGGAGCCTGCCTCAAAACCAGAACCCGATCCCTCGTACAAATAGCCGGCTAGCACAGCCATATAGCCCACGTCTTTTCGGAAGGGGAAGGGTAAGAACAGGAGGAATGTATAAGAGCGAAACGCAACAGCATTTACAAATAAATTACTCTGGAAACAGTGGCTGGCACAATTCTTTCCAGGTTCGCCGCTCAAAGATTACTGCAGACCCGAATCAGCTGGCACAAGCATCTAGAGTACAACGCTGATCACAGCGGCCACGCCTTCCACCCAGCTGAGTTCACCAACAGGAAACAGCACACGTCAAATTGTAAACATTCCCGTTTAAACACTGAGCCAGGTTCTGCTCGTCTACCCCAACCAGAGTTAACCTTTATCACAGAGCGAGATTAATCACCGTGTCCTTCTCCCCTGATAATAGGATGTGGAATTTCTTCAGTCGGACTCAACGCGAAATCCGTGACGCTTCCCCGATGTATCCTGCCGCGGAAGTCTTTCTGTTGTCGTGCGTGTGTTTACAGGTTCACTGATCTCGGTCACTGGACTTGGACAAAATGAGTTGGGCTCAGAAGTGCAAACAGGGGGTTCTTGACTCAGAAATGAGTCTCTGTGAGGAGCCTGGGACCAGTTCTGTAACCCTCAGGCCTGATAGCAAGAGGTACGTTCAACAGTGTAATGCATTTATAAATCAAATATTGAACATTGACAACTCACTTTGTCAATACATATTCAACATAGTGAACAAATTCAATTCACTTTGCAAGTGGAAGCAAATATTATTTAGCTATAACTAGATAGGCTTGGCAAAAATAGAGCAATTTCCACAAGAAGTTAGCTGGCTTGGTCCTTAACTTCACTTTTAACAAGGAATATTCACGGGACTGTCTGAATCAGGACTTTAATGAAGAGAAATAATTTATTGATAAAATATAATATGCAGTGTTTATCCTCACCTGGCTGAAAATTGGGGAAGGGTGTGTGAACACTCAGATTCTCTGCAATGTACTTTCATAAGTCAAAGTATTTGCTGAGAGCTGAAGCTCCAGTAAACTGGTGAGGTTAACTGGAAGGTCTGTGTCTGTGTTCTTTTCTCAGGGTCCAGCCAAAGGTAGCAGGATAACTCAAACCCATCTGTCTGCCACTGAAGAGATCCCAGTCGATGGATGATTTAGTTGACCTTAAAGTAAATGTCAAAACTTATCCAAGGTAATTTCACAGGACTGCACATTATCTCCCATACTTTTATTAAACGTGTATGTATATGTTACATATAATTGATAATTGACCATTAAGTAAGTCAGAACACACAGCTGCCACAAGTTTCGAAAGACCAGTGTTAAGTATCAACTGGAACATGGACCCATACACTTCCTAGCACATAGAGGGACCACCACCAAAAAGGATGTGAAATTGACGTCCTTCTGATCCTGTGTAATAATCACTTTCATATCTAAAGTACAGACTATGTGTGTTATCAGATAACTTATGAACAGAAATAGATGGGTATTGGGTATGTATGTAAGTGTAAGTATGTATATAAGTGTAAAGGGCAGAAAGAACAAAGCAGCAGACTTGTTTTTGTCAAACATGACCTTTCATTGTTTTTGACTTGATTGAAAGGATTTGAAGTTTTTTTATTCAAGAATGCACAGTATATACCTGGGCAAGTGTCTGCACTGATTTGCATAATTGCAAAAGGTATTTTTAGGAAATATTATCAATGACTTGCATTCTCGGAGGCCCCTCACAGGGTAAAATATTCACCTGGAAGCCCTGAGTTTGGGAGTTGGAATTCCAGGTCCATAATGGCGAGGCAACAATTGGCCCAGCCTCACTGTGGATAGTAGGTGTGGAGGCCGGTTAAAAGTTTGTTAGTTCATCGCTCTCTAGTGAACCCTCCTGGTCAGCTGGGCACCTGCAGGTGCATGAACCAAACGAACACTCACTGTGTCATCCTCCGATGACATGGGCAGTATGTGATTGGTAGAAGGTTGCAGCAGTGAGTCAAACCATTCGGCTATGTTCAGGGTAGGAAAAAAGGGGAAAAGTCCAGAAAAGACATTTGGTGAAATGTTGTGAATGTTTTGGTGAAGACCTACGAACCCCAGTGTTGTTTCATCATTCAACACCTCACATCGTGACAACTGCCCGCAAACACTGGTGAACATCCTGGTTGTTCCCAGAAGAATTTCCCAAGAGTCAGTGTGGCAGAGGAAGACTGAGCTCAGTTGGATGCAGGTGGCGTTTGTGTTTCTTTTTGTGTGGTTTGACAGTGTTTGTGGCTACTTGTGTAGTGTGTTTGATTTCTGTGTTGGAGGTTTTCAGTAAACCCCTTTACAGAGCTAATGTATAGCTGTGAAACATTCTGTACTTTAGCTTGACAGATGCTGTAAATAAATAAATGTTGGAGAATAATGAATTTCTCTGATAGCTGTTAATGACATTCATTCTTCTCCAGCACCACTTTTCCAGATATTTACAGACACATAGTTTTGTGTGTGGTTTCTGTCCCTGTTCCTCATGATGCACTTTTAGACACCAGAACCTGAAGGGCAAGATTTCATATATGTATGAGGAAATCCCTTTAGAAGGAGAATGTAAGTGAGGAGAGCCCAGAGGAGTTGAGTTCACACCTTATCTATCTGTGTAAAATAAGCACTGAGCCAGTGTTAAGTTATTCACTGCACTCACCTCACCAAAGTCTGTCTCTCTAAGATCAATGATAATGTTGACCCAACCTGCAACAGGAGTCATCACACATCTACAAGTGTCATTATGTATTGGCCTCATCAAGCTATGGAATTACTGGACAGAAAATTAAGAGATGAGCAGGAAACCAGCTGATCCTAATGACTATGCCACCATCCTAATTTACTGCAAGAGCAGGAGGGGGGCTCTGAACATACCCAGGAAAGGACACTTTACTGACAGATACAACAGACGACAGGATTACAGATATTAAACCTCCCCCAAACCCCCCAAAAAAACAAAAAAAAAAACAAAAGCTGCAGGCTGCATGAGCTTCTTACTACAACGTTGAATGGAGCTGCTTACTTCAGTTGTAATTTTGTAATCTAAAAGTGTAATTTAAAAATAAAGTGTCAGAAAATTAAAGCTAGTATCTCATTCAAACAGCATTCACAGCAGACATGTACCAAAGTGTGCGAGCTCCAGTCCCTTTATAAATAATACCGCCAAATACAACCATCGCAACTCACACTGGCCTGATGAATAAAATACAGTAGGATGGGGGCTAATCCCCAACTGACACACAAACATGAAAAAAGAAAAAATATAATTACCAACCAGCCAAGCTTCTTCACAGAAGACATTTGTTCATAGGCTAACAAATGTCTAGCTTTACAATTGTCAATCATAGGCGAACATTAACAAGTTAGGTAACAGTGCTTCAGCTTGGTAGTTGGTAAAAAAAAAAAAAACCTTATAGGGTCTTACCTAACCGGGTTCTACTAAAATTTTAAAAGATGTGAGGCCCATTCTTTCTACTGCAGGACAGCTCGCTTTCCAGTTATCTCTGTCTAACGGCTGAGTCCATCTGTATTTCACACCAAGGGTAATGATGGTATGAATGTCCTCAAGACAAGGTATGTGACAGACCCCTAAATAATATGATAATTTGATGACAATATTAAATCTCATTGACTGTATAATTTAACAGTGTATAAGTACGTGTAAATAAAATGTTGCAATATTCTTTTAAGTTTCACATACATGGATTAAGTGTTTTACGGATACATGTACTGTCATTTGCAAAGTAGTTTCATATCAATTTTATTAACATTCTGAAAAATTGCTCGCTAGTTAGCTTCGGTTTATGCCAAGTTAACGTTAACAATACCAACAGTCAAAAATTGACTTCATGTGAAGCAGAATTTGGTTTGAAAATAGAAACCTAGCTTTACTTTCAACTTCTTTACCTTCAGGAGTCATACAATACAGTACACAATCTCATTTTATCAGTTGTAAACCAAACATTGTTTTATTTTGGATCAACAGATGGAACATTTGATGGTTTCACCTTGGTTAATGTCAACTCGGTTTCAGCTATAAAAAAAGGAAAAAATGTTTCATGAATTGTAATCATTGTCAGCAATTATTTCAGTAGATTGAGACAGTATGAAACAGATTCTGTGATGTTGTGGCAGTATATTACCTTCACTTTTTTCAGTATCCTCACTCTTTTTTTTTATAAAATTATGATGATTCCGATAAGGCATAAGGTTGCTGTCACAGGGCACAGGATAGGAACCCATCCCCTGCCTGAGAAAGAAACAAAAAGTGATGCAATCACTCATCCTATCATTTATTACTGAATTACTTAATTATTACTTACATTTTACTTAAAGCTTACTTAATGTTTGCCCTCATGTACCATTCCACATTTGTATGGTGATATTTTTTTCATTCATCTGAGAAAACATAAGTATTTTTTCTATAGCTTTACTGCTCATCAGTGGCAGCAAATTCAAATGCTGTTTATCCAATGAAGGGACAAATTAATTTTATATTAATCCTGACACTTTTTCAGATTGGGTTATGCATTCCATAGCAATGTTCTTCCCTCTCTTTTTTGTCTTATCCATTTTTCATGTCATGCTGGCAGTTCCTTGATATTGGGAGTGACATCACCAGTTAATCAAGGCCTGAGTAAGACTACAAATCCCACCCATCAGGGGTCCCAAGAGATAGTGTACCATTGACCATTGGTTTTTGTGGAAAAAACCAACAACTTTTGAATGGGCATTCAGAGCTGTGGGTGAAATGAAACATTTAGTTTTACCTGGTGGCCGTGGGGTGGAGCAAACTCCCAGGTCTATGGGGTCACTGGTGGCTCTGCTCACAGGGTTCTGGGCGGCACACACATATGATGTGGACTCTGAGGGAGGGAGAGGGTGTATCTCCATTGTTTGGCCCAAGTGCACACAGCTGTCATTGCCACAGGGGGGCAGAGTTTCCCAGCTGTATGTCACTTCACTCCCCTGACTGCTGAAGCAGCTCAGAGTGATGTTATCCCTCAGACACTCAGCTGTGATGCTGGGTTTAGAGACGGGCTCTGCAGAGGAAACATGGAAATAAAGGTTAATTAAAAATTAATAATCAAGAAAATTATGTTTAAATGGGCCATTTATTGATTTATATGATTTTTATTATTACTGTGAGTATTTGCATTCCAAAATTTATATTTTCAATACCCCATTCTGCAAGTATACAGTGACCCTCCAGTGGCCTACCAACAGCTCACCAGTGTCTAATCTAACTAAGCTAGTACCAGTTTTTTAAAATGCTGACATGCCAACAGCTGTTGCTGATGGTGGCCCAAATAGGTCACTTCTAGCTGGTATCACAAACCATTATGGAAAAGTCTGGATTTAAACATGTATTCTCCTTTTTCACTATCTGCATCATCTAATGTAACATATCTGTTCTCTATCACAATTAATTAGAGTGCTCACTGCACTGAAGTCCACACTCAGAACAGGATATACTGTAGGTGCAGATACCTTCTCACAAACATGAATGCTCCTTTCTGCATACTCACCAAAAACCTGCAGGTGAAACCTTAAGAGTTTTTCAGGTTTATTTTCTGATATGTACTGTGTTATAATGCGATAAAGGCCAGAATCTGAGAGCTGTATATTATTCATATATATTGAGCCGTCTTCCATAATGCCAACGCGATCCTTATACAAATCATGTATATTAGGATCTTTCAGGCGAGAAGACCAGGAAAGTAAAATGAAATTATTAAAACTCATATCAATTATGACATTCTGGTTTGTTTCAGGTGAGACAGGAAACAGAACTCTCTCCCCCACAGTCACTTTGATTGTGGAACCAGCAGCTGCCACTACAGTCTCCTCAGTCCACCCACACTGGCACACTGTAACACAGAAAGATGGGGGTTATTCACATGAAAACAGAGAGATGGTGTTAAACACACTGAACACTCAGAAACGGGGTGTATTTACACTGGTGAATACATTGGTTCTGGTAGATTTTATCCAACTTGTTGTAATCTTACTGACCTAAATGGAGACCTCTAATACCTGAAAACTGTAGTGTGAGCCTCTAAACTGAGTCCTAAAGGTTTTCAACACTTTCAGCTAAAGCTCAATACTGAAGCTAGCCCTCTATAACATTACTTCCCTTTATGTGATAAATAAACATGAATATTTGATATTGATTAATCTTCACCCTGGGGATGTTTAAAATAGACAAAATTACAAAATGCCTTATATCTATTGGCCCTATTTATTGGTAACTAGTGCTGTCTGAAGACCATTTCATTTATATCTACCATCTTGAGCTACACTTTTGTGTTAAAGGCCTACACTTCATGCTCAACTGGTGCAAGTACAAAACAGGCTTACTTCTCTGTCAATATTAATTATTATGTTAATTATTTAAAGCTACTTCTTTCTTCCTGAATTATTTTGTTTCGCATGGATACCTTAGTTTTGTATTCACTTTTTAAATTCATGTTTCTTTTAATATATGTACTTTCTTTACCTTCTACCACCAAAATCTACATCAGCTAGTCATCAATACAACATATTCAACTTTAAAATGAACTACATAACTAGTGAAGACTTTGTTCTTTTTTATATATTATTCTGAGGTACTTCTGCCTCAGTTTTGAGCATGATACTGGTGGGTACACTCCATTTTGTTGATACCAACGATTGCAGGCATTCAGTGAATTAGTTCACACATACACAATGAAGCTAAAAACTCTTTGAGTTCCTGGTATGCAGTATTGAAAGGCGAAAGTGCACTCATATCAAGTTAGAGAACTACTGCTTCAATGAATGTAAAATAAACTGATCCTATTTCTGAATCCAGTTCAATTTCCAATGAAGGTCACCATAAAACAAGGTATCAATGTAAGATTATTTTATACAACATGAACAGACTCAAAATAAAGAATAAAAGGAAAAAATAGAATGTTAATTACCTATTGCATAAAGAACTATTATACAGAAAGTCATTGTTTTTCTTTCATTATTCATTCTTCATCAGTCACATCCAACATGCAGACGGTCCTACCCCACCTGTGCCTGTACATAAACAATCATTTGAGAAACATATTTGTTATATATAATCATCATATTTATACACAAATGCGCCCAAACATACGCATGTGCATACATACACACATACATATATATTCTCATGCTTATATTCTCATTTTTTTCATGCGCAAACATATAAAAGTACCGATGGAAACACTTCCCACATAAAGAATTTATTCGTTATACAAAATATTATGCGTTATGCGTTGTATCTGATCTGACGTCATACGAGAGTTTTTTTTTTTTTTTTACTCACTCGCACCATCATTGCCCACTGTCTTATTCTATAGCCTAGCGACGATTGATTATGAAATCTTTTCTCGTAATTACGAGATAAGGTGTCCATTTTTTCTTTGCTGCATAGCCTATTGATCAGAGGACTGTCGTTGTGACAGAAAAAAAAACCCTCAACTGATGGTTGGATTAACCTTATCCATGATATTTCCACAACACAAAGAATAGCCTAGCCTACAGTTGCTTGAAGCGCATGCAGTAGGCCTACTTTGTATTGTAACACATGTCTGGTAATATCAAACTAAAATACACGGTACATTTTAAAATAATAAAAACTTCCTTCATTGTTGCTCGGACATTCGGTGTAGTTTATAAAGAGAATTAAAGTATACTTTCTACTAAAGCGTAGGCTACCGAGGAAGTCTCGTTTGTATATTGCTTTCATTTTAACATTAACCTAAATTTTACATTAACCTACCTCAATTCGGAATTTCTGTGTCCCATCATTTTCCTTAGTGCGCCATTTGCTATTATTTCTACAGTCATCTCTGAAGCAGCTGTGCCGATGTAACGTTGAAGAAGGCGTGCCTCACGAGTAGTTACGGAAGAGGTATCTTACGGAACTCTACGCTCGACTCCGCTCACGATAGCTGTTCCGTCAACTTCTCGCATGTATACAGAAGTAGCACTTGCGTCTAGATGCTTGCTGTAAATAATTGCACACAAAACTTGCACACAAATTTTTGAGACATTTTTGTACCTTGATTTGTTTACTACACACACCCGTGAAAAACAAACTGACGCATATTGTTAGAAAGTGCCACTGATTCAATAGAACTTTTGCAATATTCACATAATCAGCTGATCTGATTGGTCAGACTTCTGAGTCACAGATCACTGCGGTCTTATTAAACTGAAGCTGAATGAATACATGGTAACAGCCACAGCAGGGAAGTATTTGATTGTTTCAGCATAGCAGTTCACATACCTATTCCCGATGGATGCTTTGCGCTTTGTGTGTGAATACAATTTTCTACGTAGAACGTCATTTGGGTGACAGGAATTTCAAAGGACAAACACAACGACAAACTCGCTTCGCAGTTTCATTGCACACTATTTGATCAAAACATTACAGAAAATCGCCTAAACAGAGTAATTCACGAAGTCCCTGCTTATGGCGATGACAACCTTTAAAATGCAGACAAAAGCAGTCATTTTACACAATCTTACTTTTAACATAAGCCAACGCCTTAGTGATGTTTGACTTCGATTTATGTTCGGAACTCCTCTCAACAATACTGCTGCGATAGCATAAATAGTTATTAATAAAAAGAACTGATTTGCTGCAACGGAAATTGATCCTAAACTTCAAAAATTGTGTCAGAATGTAAACCAACATAGCCTTTTCTTTTCTTCTTCTTTTCTACCCGAATACTCTTTAAAGTTTGCAGGTTTTTCCGACGTTTATTATTGATCGACTGCAATTAAGTAGGTGATTCAAGAAAACATCAACATCTTTATATGCCCAAACCTATTCAAGCTTGAACTTACCAGTTGGTGATTTACGCGAGCAATTGATTCATCCGCTGACAACCAAGACTCAATGAAAAGATTGCAGATTATTGCAATACGCCTCTCACAGCGACGATGACTGCACTACTGTAAATGTTCGTTTTTGATATCTGCCTTTGAATTCAGTCAAGTACTTAATATCGCTACTTCTAATGCATCGTCGGGCAAGTTCAGCACGCGCTTACATTCAGCTGTCTCATTTCCCTATAAATGTGCGCAATTCTATTAACGCGACCTTTCATCTGTAGATGATGTTTTGCGTTGCCTAACCGCGGAGACTGACTCTCGAACGGGAGTGCGCATGACGCGTATCTTCTCGCATACACGCCCAATGGTTAACCCGAGCTCTAACGGTGCGTGAAAACCCAGCTGTACGGAACAGATCCATATCTGCCTCCTCTTCAGTTCATCTATGGCTGCGAAGTACAGCATCATTTCTGTAGAGGAAGGACAACTTGCGCACAAACAAAAGCATTTCTGAGGCGTTTTTGTAGCTTGATTTATTCATTACATATACCCGTGAAAAACAAACTGAATCATGTTAGAAAATGCCACTGTCTTAACATAACTTTTGAATATTCACATTGTTCGCCGAGCTGATTGGTCAGGCCTTTGAGTCACAGACCTTGGCGGTCTTATCGAACTGCAGCTGACATGAACGCGAGGTAACGGTCACAGCAGGGAAATATTTTCTTGATCAAAGGTGAAACGTAGGGCAGATACATAGGCTACACCGGATACTTTGTGTGCAATACCATTTTCGATGTAGAACGTCGTTATAATTTGGATGACAAGAATTTCCAAGGACAAATAGAACGAGAAACTATATTCGATAACAAATAATACATAAATAGAATAATTAACGAAATCACTACTTATGGCGATGGCAGCTTTTAAAATGTTAACAAAAGCAGTCTAGTTAACATTGACAAAACGATGAAATACCAGTCAGAAACAATAAAACGGGTACATTTTGATCAGTGGTCGATTTGTAAAAAAAAAAAAAAATCAAGGGGGTTGATCAACCTCGAAGTGGAAGGACGGTGGTTTATGCCTACATTTTTATATTCATGCATAATCATAAGAAAAAAAGGAAAATGTACTTGTAACTCGTATTTATTCATTCAAATTGTTAAGATGAGTGCTGAATCTTGCCCAGGTATGTAATGTGCATATTTGAAAAAACAAAACTTCAAGGACTTAAGTAAAGGATCTTACTTAAAGTAAAAGACACTGAAAGGTCATGTATGACTGAAAAGTCTGCTGCTTTGTTCTTTTGCCCTTTACATGCAAACTTCATGATTAAGTTTATATAATAAATAGGTATTTCTGGCAATACCAGCACGCTTTTGTTGTTTTTGACAGTCTTTAACAGTCAATGTCAGATGTCAAAGCGGCTGTTTTCAAGAAATCCCAGCTGCACGAGGAAACAGAAACACTCTGGTTTCTCCTTTGTTACATACTCAAATATTTCAATAGAATATTTTTGCAAATTTTTTATCTACAGATCAACATGTTTATGATCTCTTCCATGTACAGTGTACTTCCATTTGCTGCTCAGTCCATGTCCTTTATGTAGACATACCTAAGAGAAGGAAAGTGCTCTCAGATGTTGTCTGCTAAGTGACTGCGGTGGTCACATAATACATTTTTTATAAAAGCATCAACAAATTATGATGGAAATATCCATTTTTGATGAGCTAATAATCACAATTTTATTATTATTCATATTAACGTATTTGTACTTCCATATTAAAAATGAAAATTATTCGCTCAGAAAATATGAAAAAAGCACTATTTATTATTATTATTTTAGTATTAATATTAATAAAATTGTGATCATTAGTGCAGAAAAAATTGATAATTCAGTCATTATTTATTGACGCTTTTATAACAAAATAAATGAATAACAACCCAGAAACTGTTATTTTGACCCACCAGTTTTCTGCCACAAAATCGGCATGATTGGCAACTTTGGTGGTTGATTGATAAAGATTACACAGTAGAATGAGCTGATCATGTGGATGCCCATACCTGGCCACTCCCACTGTATGAATCAGTTGGTGTTTTACACAAACTATTTGATTTGTCCGAGCTACAGGTCCTCAAATGTGGTGCCAAAAGCCATTATCCCCTATACGATAGGATATGATTGGCAAATTTGGTGGTAAATTAATACAAATCTATACAGTAGAATGACACCATCTTGAGGTTGCTGACAGCTGGGTACTCACAATGTATGAATCAGTTGGTGTTTTGCACAAAATATTTGATTTGTCCAAGGTAAAGGTCCTCCAATGTGGTGCCTCAAGCTGTTTTTGCATTTACAATAGGCATGATTGACAAATTTTGTGGTCAATTAATAGAAATCTATACAGTAGAATGAGATGATCTTGAGGTTGTTGACAGCTGGGCACTCACACTGTATGAATCAGTTGGTGTTTTGCACAAACTATTTGATTTGCCCGAGATAAAGGCCCTCACATGTGGTGCCGCAAGATGTTTTTGCATTTACAAAAGGCATGATTGGCAAATTTTGTGGTCAATTAATAAAAATCTATACACTAGGGTGTAGTGGGTTATTTATTGTGATCCAAGTATTGATTTGTAGTGAGATATTTGAGTCAGCTTTGGGTGTGTAGTGAATTAATCATTGTGATCCAGGTTTGGATGTGTAGTGAATAACTTATGGTGATCCAGGATTGGATGTTTTGTGAAGTACTGAGTGAGTCTTTTGGTTTGTATGCACCAGTAGATATAATTGTATGATTCCTGAGTGCAGAGCCTCTCAATCGCACTCCTCCTACAAGCCTCAGCCACAGCTGGCTCCTCTACCCTTACCCTTATTTCAGTGTCCACCTAGAGAGCAGGGTGTTTGTCTTGATTTCTTGTTTAAATTGTGTGGTTTGGCCTTGAACCTTAAAGGGATTTAGAGGCAAACGATGTTGACTCAAGACAATGGTTCACAATGTCGGTCCAGGGGATCCACTGTGTATGCTAGTTTTTATTCCAAACACAACTGCAACCCCAGAATCTTAACAAGCTGTTAATTGTTCATAATTGTTCAATTATAATTTGCCATTATAGCTATGCATGTCATGAACAAAAAGCTCCTCACATTGTGTCATATTGCAGGCAATTGCATAAAGACAAGTAAAATGTTTTAACTCATATTAAAGACCACAGTGATTCTGGACACATGACCACTAAAACTAACCATTTGGTAGATAATGAAGGATTCAAAGACAAAGCTAATTATAATGAGCCAAACCTGCATTGTGATATGAAGCATAAGGGAAAAAACCAGGAGCTTAATCATGTGTTCAATGACTTAAGGAGCGTATTGATTCACCCCAGTCTATAATTTGATCAGGTATAAAAATGTACTTTTTGTGTATTTGTTTGCAAAATCACATAAACACAATGTGAATATCAGAGGCTTTTCTTCATGACATGCATAGCCATAATTGCAAATTATCTCTCTAATCATGAAAAGCATGACCAATTGAACAATTATGAACAATTCGCAGCGTGCTAAGATTCTGAGGTTGCAGTTGCGGTTGGAATAAAAACCAGCATACACAGTGGGTCCCTACGACCGACATTCAGAACTACTTATTTAAGATGAATCGGTGAACGACCTAGTTCAGTTTCAGTCCGTGAACTGACCGACCACTCTACGATTCAGCCGAGGCTTGTCCTTCACCATCAACAAATGTGCACAACACAGTATTAAGTAAGCGCTCAATAGTAGCATGAGCGGCCGTTGAGAGAAAGGGTGAGTATGCCTTCTCAGATACAGCTCTTAGGCTTTGGAGAAATCTTTCCCTGATCATTAGTACAGCAGTCAGTTAAGACAAGTTGAGGACAAAGTTTCACAGATTAGATTTTATTTAATTAACAAGTTAGGTAACAGTGCTACAGCTTGGTAGTTGGTAAAAAGAACCAAAACCTAATAGTGTCTTACCTAACAGGGTTCTACTAAAATTTTAAAAGATGTGAGGCCCATTCTTTCTACTGCAGGACAGCTCGCTTTCCAGTTATCTCTGTGTAATGGCTGAGTCCATCTGTATTTCACACCAAGGGTAATGATGGTATGAATGTCCTCAAGACAAGGTATGTAACAGACCCCTAAATAATATGATGATAATTTGATGACTATATTAAATCTCATTTACTGTACAATTTAACAGTGTCAATTTCAAGTGCTCTTACATTGCCTCTGATGTTCTATGTTTAAAAATAAAAACAGATCTACAAAAAAATACAGAAACAATAAAATATGGCAGGGGAACAAGCATTAAGGACTGTAGTATGTAAATATATATTTCAATAATACATACATTTATACATTTAAAATTATGAATATATAAAATATATAAATATATATTTAAAATAATGTAATGTTAAAAAGAGGTTTACAATCGTCTGCTAACAGTGCAGTCAGTACATTGTAATAAAGTGAGAACAGTGCTTAACAGTGATCCACAGCTTACCAGGAAACATTATATAACAGTAATGCTAAGCTGCATCCTACCACCTTACCTAAAATATCACAAGTGACTGTTGCACAGCTACAAATATGAAACCCTACCACTGAAAGTGAAAAGTGCTTAATTACAGCCTGGATGTATGTATGATCAGCTCTATCCTTCATTCTACCAGGAAAATCCTCTTGAAATATATATTTTTTTTTTTTTGCAAGGGAGACCTAGACATGAGACTATGGATAATACGTCCATATATTAAAAATCTATACACAAAGAAAAGCAATAAATATACTTAGGACATAAAAGACACAGGCTTTGGCATGGTTGTTAGAAAAGTGTGTGCTTACATCAGTTACAAAGTTTTGAATTTGATCTTTAAATTCACCTTATGTACAAGGTAACAGGGTTTTTAAGTCTTTGCCTCTGCTGTTTTGGCGGCATGTGCCATGACCAGGGTGCATTGCACTCCAAGGCCATCTTACCAAACTCAGAATGGGGACAAAGTACTTTAAAAGCACCACTGAATTGGAACACAGATTGTAATTGCTATTAGTCCATGTTCAATACGCTGAGAGATAAGATGGTAGTTTACCTAAAATAGCCTGTAAATGAATCAGTAGCAATGACACGATCTATGATTCCTTAGAGACAGCAGAACAGCCATCTATCTGATAAAGAAGCCAGTGGTGTGTAAGTGATGTAGCATTTGTGGCTAAGCGCAGAGCACCATGGTACACTGAATCTAAAGCATGTAAAGTATGTATACACACACACACACACATACACACACACACACACACACACACACACACACGTACATGTTTGGCTTCATGTGAAGTAGAATTTGGTTCAAAAATAGAAACCTAGCATTACTTTCAAATTCCTTGGCAACTTCCTTCCTGAGTCATACAATACAGTACACAATCTCATTTTGTCAGTTACTACTGATGTAGTATCATATTATTGATCTATTGTAGATCAATAGATGAGCGTTTGATGATTTCACCTTGGTTAATGTCGACTCAGTTTCAGCTATAAAAAAAGGAAAAATGTTTCATGAATTGGAATCAATGTCAGCAATTATTTCAGTAGATTGAGACAGTATGAAACAGATTCTATGATGTTGTGGCAGTATATTACCTTAGCCTTTTCATAATCTTCACACTTTTTCATTTAGCATAGAATTATGATTCCGATAAGGCAAAAGGTTGTTGTCACAGAGCACAGGATTAGAACCCATGTACTGCCTGAGGAAAAAAAAAAAAAACAAGTGATGAAATCATTAATCCTATCATTTATTACTACATTATAAATGACTTCATTTTTTCCTCATATACCATTCAACATTTGCATGGTGATACTTTTTTCATTCAACGGAGAAAACGTAAGTGTTCTTTCCATAGATTTACTGCTTATCAGTGGCAACAAATGCTGTTCATCCAATGAAGGGACAAATTAATTTTATATTAATCCTGACACTTTTTCAGATTAGGTTATGCATGCCAGACCAAAGTTCTTCTCTCTCCTTTTTGTCCTATCCTTCTTTTCTCTTGTCATGCTGGCAGTTCCTTGATATTGGGAGTGACATCACCAGTTAATCAAGGTCTAAATAAAACTACAAATCCCACCCATCAGGGGTCCCAAGAGGTAGTGTGCCATTGGCCATTGGTTTTTGTGGAACAAACCAGCAACTTTACAATGGATATTCAGGGCTATGGGTGAAAATGAAACATTTAGTTTTACCTGGTGACCGTGGGGTGGAGCACACTCCCAGGTCTATGGGGTCACTCGTGGCTCTGCTCGCAGGGTTCTGGGCGGCACACACATATGATGTGGGCTCAGAGGGAGGGAGAGGGTGTATCTCCATTGTTTGGCCCAGATGCACACAGCTGTCATTGCCACAGGGGGGCAGAGTTTCCCAGCTGTATGTCACTTCACTCCCCTGACTGCTGAAGCAGCTCAGAGTGATGTTATCCTTCAGACACTCAGCTGTGATGTTGGGTTTAGAGACGGGCTCTGCAGAGGAAACATGGAAATAAAGATTAATTTAATATTAATAATCAATAGATTTTTGTTTAAATGCGCTCTTTATTGAAGTTATGATTATTATTATTATGATAACTGTGAATATTTGCATTCCAAAATAAATATTTTCAGTACCCCATTCTGCAAGTATACAATGACCCTCTTGTGGCCTATCAACAGCTCACCAGTGTCTAACTAAGCTTGTACCAGTTTTTTAAATACTGACATGCCAACAGCTGTTGCTGATGGTGGCCCAAATAGGTCACTTCTTGCTGGGATCACAAACCATAATGGAAAAGTCTGGATTTAAACATGTATTCTCCTTTTTCACCATTTGCATCATCTAATGTAAAATATAACGTGTTCTCTATCACAATTAATTAGAGTGCTCACTGCACTGAAGTCCACACTCAGAACAGGATATACTGTAGGTGCAGATACCTTCTCACAAACATGAATGCTTCTTTCTGCATACTCACCAAAAACCTGCACGTGAAACCTTAAGAGTTTTTCAGGTTTATTTTCTGATATGTACTGTGTTATAATGTGATAAGGGCCAGAATCTGAGAGCTGTACATTATTCATATAGATTGAGCCGTCTTCCATAATGCCAACGCGATCCTTATACAAATCATGTATATGAGAATCTTTCAGGGAAGAAGACCGGGAAAGTATAACGAAATTATTAAAACTCATATCAGTTATTTCATTCTGGTTTGTTTCAAGTGAGACAGGAAACAGAACTCTCTCCCCCACAGTCACTTTGGTGGTGGAACCAGCAGCTGCCACTACAGTCTCCTCAGTCCACCCAAACTGGTACACTGTAACACAGAAAGATGGGGGTTATTCACATGAAAACAGAGAGATGGTGTTAAGCACACTGTAGCACACAGAGATGGGGGTTAAACACACTGAACACTCAGAAATGGGGCTTGTTTACACTACTGAATACATTGGTTCAGGTAGATTTTCTACAACGTTTTTTTAATCTTAGGGACCTAAATGACGACCTCTAATGCTGAAAACTGTAGTATGAGACTCAGTTTAGAGCCTCACACTACAGTTTTCAGCATTAGAGGTCGTCATTTAGATCAATAAGATTTTAAAAAAGTTGTAGAAAATCTACCAGAACTTAGCTAGCCCTCTATAACATTACTTCCCTTTATGCGATAAATAAACCTGAATCTTTGATATTGATTGATCTTCACATTACAAAATGCTTTATATCTATTGGCCCTATTTATTGGTAACAAGTGCTGTATGAGGACCATTTCATTTATATCTACCATCATGAGCTGCGCATTTGTGTTGAAGGCCCACACTTCATGTTCAATCGGAATTTTCATTCATTCATGTTTCTTTTAATATATGTACTTTCTTTACCTTCTACCAGCAAAATCTACATCAGCAAGTCATCAACACAACATATTCAACTTTAAAATGAACTAAATAACTAGTGTACACTTTGTTCTTTGTTATATATTATTCTGAGGTACTTCAGCTTCACAGTTTTGAGCATGCTACCGGTGGGCACACTACATTTTGTTGACACCAACGATTGCAGGCATTAAGTGAATTAGTTAACACACACACACTGAAGCTAAAAACTCTTTGAGTGCCTGGTATGCAGTATTGAAAGGCAAAAGTGTACTCATATCAACTCTGAGAGAACAACTGCTTGAATGAATGTAAAATAAACTGATCCTATTTCTGAGTCCAGTTCAATTTCCAATGACGGTCACCATAAAACAAGGTGTCAATGTAATATTATTTTATACAACATGAACGGACTCAAAATAAAGAATAAAAGGAAAAAATTAAGAATGTTGATTACCTATTGCATAAAGAACTGTTATCCAGAAAGTCATTGTTTTGCTTTCATTATTCATTCTTCGTCAGTCAACATGCAGACGGTCCTACCCCATCTGTGCCTGTACATAAACAATCATTTGATAAACATATTTGTTATGTATAATCATCATATTTAAACACAAATGCGCCCAGACATATGCATGTACACACACACATATATATATACCAATGGAAACACTTCCCACATAAAGATTTTATTCGTCATACAAAATATTATGCGTTATGCGTTGTATCTGACCTGACGTCATATGACAGTTTTTTTACTCACTAGCACCATCATTGCCCACTGTCTTATCCCATTGTCTATGTTAGCGACGATTGATTATGAGATCTTTTCTCGTAATTATGAGATAAGGTGTCCATTTCTTTTCTTTTGTGGATGGAGTCAGGATGGACAACCAAGACAAGCTCAGAGATCAGAGGATTGATGTTTTCAGTTGTGCCAGAAAAAAAACCAAATCAAATGATGATTGGATTTACCTTATCCATGATATTTCCACAACGCAAATAGCCAAGCCTACAGTTGCTTGAAGCGCATGCAGTAGGCCTACTTTGTATTGTAACATATGTCTGGTAATATCAAACTAAAATAATAGGTACATTTTAAAATAATGAAAACTTCCTTCATTGTTGGTCGTACATTCGGTGCAGTTTATGAAGAGAATTAAAGTATACTTTCTACTAAAGTGTAGGCTACCAAGGAAGTCTCGGTTGTATCTTGCTTTCATTTTAACATTAACCTAAATTTTACGTTAGCCTACCTCAATTCGGAATTTATGTGACCCGTCATTTTCCTTAATGCGCAATTTGCTATTGTTTCTACAGACATCGTTGTAATAATTAGTAATTACATGTATTTAGCGCTGAGGAAGAATTACCAAGACGAGGAGTGGCGGAACAGGTGGTGTGCTGACCTCGACACTCCGGTTACATTTTACATAATAGTCATTGAATTTCAAATCATTGTTAGGAATGTTTCTTTACTCGCCAGCGTCGCTCGTATTTTATTATGCAGTCATTTTACCTAGTACACAGGCTGGGACTCAAAGGTGGGCAACATTGAACGTTCTAATAACTATACCAATCGACAAGACCGTATATGTTTAGATAAGAATAAACAGAAACGCAATTATTTGTACGTATTATGTGTTGAAGGCTGAAACATATCCATTCAGCAGCCTCCCCAGTACAGTCCATGGTAGTGAAGTACAGCATAGTTTCTTTAGATGAAGGACAACTTGCACACAAACAAAAGCATGCCGGAGACATTTTTGTACCCTGATTTGTTTACTACACACACTCGTGAAAAATAAACTGATGCATATTTGTAGTAAGTGCCACTGTTTCAATAGTACATTTGAATATTCACATAATCGACTGAGCTGATTGCTCAGGCCTTCGAGTCACAGATCACTGCGGTCTTATTAAACTGAAGCTGAATGAATGCATGGTAACAGTCACAGCAGGGAACTATTTGATTGTTTCAGCATAGCAGGACACATACCTACACCCGATGGATGCTTTGCGCTTTGTTTGTGAATACAATTTTCTACGCAGAAAATAATAATTTGGGTGACAAGAATTTCAGAAAATCGCCTAAATAGAATAATTCACGAAATCCCTGTTTATGGCTATGACAACCTTGAAAATGTAGACAAAAGCAGCCATTTTTACACAATCTCACTTTTAACATAAGCCAACGCCTTAGTGATGTTTGACTTGTAGGAATCTCTTGTAGGTACTCCTCTGTACAATACTTCACCTATTCGGCTGAGATAGCACGAATAATTACTCATTAATAAAAGGAATTCATTTGCTGCAAAGGAAATTGATCCTAAACTTCAAAAATTGTTTCAGAAATAAATTAAACCAACATAGCTTTTTCTTTTATTCCACCCTGTTACTCTTTAAACTTTTCAGTTTTTTCCGATGTTTTTTCTTTATCGACTGCAATTAAGTACGTGATTCAAGACAATATCAACATCTTTATTTCCACAAAACCTATTCATGCTTGAACTTACCGGTTGATGGTTTACATGAAATATTGATCCATCCGCTAACGATCAAGACTCAATGAAAAGATTGCGAATTATTGTAATTGGTCTTCCACAGCGACGATGACTTAACTGCTATGAAAGTTGTTTTTGACCACTACAATATTCATACAAACATTCACATTAACTATTTTCATTACTTACACGACTACAAGTGGTACGTGCTGCCAATTCATACGCATCGCTTACCTAATATTTACTGCTTAGAACAGCATGTGTATACACGACTTCATCGCTAGACAGTAGCACGATAGTAGCATTCAAAATGAAAGAAGGAACATAGCTCCACTCATTTGTTTTTCATTTTGCATGTTCGGTTCCTGAATTTGCATTTGGCCAGGGCGATGTAAAATTGCTTTTATTAGGTTTAAGTTTCAGTTTCATTAAAATACATTCACTTTAGCTCGATGGTCTTGCATCCCCCGGACGGACCATAGAGGACGCTGTCAGACGTCAGGGAGGACCTCGGCAGGAGCCTGTTCAGGGAGACAGAGGACACAACAAGGACCCAGACCCGTCTGGCCACGGAGCAGTCCCAGAACACGTGGTGTACGTGCTCCGAGTCAGTGCATCCGTGGGGGCAGTTCTCCGTCAGGGCCAGGTGCCGCCTGTACATAAAAGACCTAGTAGGGAGACACATGTGAGTGGACATCCATGATATGTCTGTTTGTCTGTTTGTGATGCATTTATGATTTATGTTCAACCAGACTGTTTTCGGGTCCAGTGCCGGCCCACCCCTCGGGAGAGAGACAGTCTCTTTGGATTTTAGAAAGGACATTATGTCTCTATATCTCCACGAGGTCAGTCCGGCCCCCGGCAATCCCGTCCCGAGAGCGAAAGCCCTCAACGCTCTGTAGACATACAGGGGGTCCCAGCTGTATGGCAGTCTGTGGTCCAGCACACCCAGGCCCATAGTCCTCAAGAAAGGGGTGGCGTAATGCCTGGCGAATGCACACACCGCTTTATCCCCCTTGCGAGTGTTCTGGACCACGGCGGCCAGACCCTGAGTCAAGATGATGTTTACCATGTCTGGGACCCCCCTGCCCCCCGGTCTTTGGTGAAGACCTACTAACCCCTGTGGTGTTTCATCGTTCAACACTTCACATTGAGACAACTGCCCCCAAGCACCAGTGTACTTCCTGGTTGTGCCCTAGAAGAATCTCCCAAGAGTCAGTGCAGCAGAGGAAGACTGAGCTCAGTCGGATGCAGGTGGCGTTTGTGTTTCTTTTTGTGTGATTTGACAGTGTGTCTGGCTACTTGTGTAGTGTGTTTGACTATTTCTGTGGTGGAGGTTTTCAGTAAACTTCTTTACAGAGCTAATGCATAGCATTTAGAAACATGTTAATGATAGATACTTGATTTAAAGAAATTAAATTATTTTATCATGAACCAATCAGAATGCTGTGAGTGCAACTGCTTCTTCCCCACATATCTCTTCAGTTCCTTTCTTTTTCACAGATACTTATATTTCCACTCATCAAAGACTTAGAACATGAATTTTACTGTTTCTCTTTGTATTTTTGTTTTTCCACACAGCTTGTGGATCAGATACAACGGATTAGTGTGCATGGATGCTTTTTACCATTAAATACTTAGAATAAAATACTTTGGTTCTGCTCATTTTGTGTAAAATGAAGAGAAAGGGTGAGTATGCCTTCTCAGATTCAGCTCTTTGGAGCAATCTTTCCCTGAACATTAGTACAGCAGTCAGGTAAGACAAGTTGAGGACAAAGTTTCACAGATTAGCTTTTATTTTATTTTTTTTTTTGGTGTTATTACAACTAAATTTTTTTTTATTGCTATTCATTTCATTGACTTTCCTTGTTTTTTATTTGCAGACTGTATTTTTTGTATTACGTGTGTTTTTTGCACATTGCACATTTTCTATTATTACATTTAAATGATAACTTAACATTTTTACATTTTTTAATGTACATGGATTTTACATTTGCTATTAATTACATTTTACTCTGATCATTGCAATTACCTGAGAAACATTCTGTACTTTAGCTTGACAGATGCTGTAAATAAATAAATGTTGGAGAATAAAGAATTTGTGTTATAGCTGTTTAAAGACATCCATTCTTCTCCAACACCACTTTTCCAGATATTTACAGACACACAGTTTTGTGTGTGGTTTCTGTCCCTGTTCCTCATGATGCACTTTTAGACACCAGAACCTGAAGGGCATGATTTCGTATATGTATGAGGAAATCCCTTTAGAAGGAGAATGTAAGTGAGGAGAGCCCAGAGGAGTCGAGTTCACACCTCATCTATCTGTGTAAAATAAGCACTGAGCCAGTGCTAAGTTATTCACTGCACTCACCTCACCAAAGTTAGTCTCTCAGATGGAAGGATTAAAATACATAGACATTTATTTGCAAAGTTCCATAAAAACATACAGACATTAACCCCCCCCCCCCCAAAAAAAAAAAAAACACTGCATGAGCTTCTTATATCATGAATGTAGTTTAAACTAAATAAAGTGTCAGAAAATCAAAGCCAGTATCTCATTCAAACAGCATTCACAGCAGACATGTGCCAAAGGGTGCGAGCTCCAGTCCCTTTATAAATAATACCGCCAAGTACAACCATCGCAACCCACACTGGCCTGATGAACAAAATACAGTAGGCCAGGGGCTAATCCCCAACTGACACAAAAACATGAAAAAAGAAAAAATATAATTACCAACCAGCCAAGCTTGTTCACAGAAGACACTTTGCTCAAAGGCTAACATTAACAAGTTTGGTAACAGTGCTACAGCTTGGTAGTTGGTAAAAAAGAACCAAAACCTAATAGGGTTTTACCTAACAGGGTTCTACTAAAATTTTAAAAGATGTGAGGCCCATTCTTTCTACTGCAGGACAGCTCGCTTTCCAGTTATCTCTGTCTAATGGCTGAGTCCATCTGTATTTCACACCAAGGGTAATGATAGTATGTATGTCCTCAAGACAAGGTATGTGACAGACCCCTAAATAATATGATGATAATTTGATGACGATATTAAATCTTATTTACTGTATAATTTAACAGTGTATAAGTAAGTGTAAATAAAATGTTGCAATATTCTTTAAAGTTTCACATACATGGATTAAGTGTTTTACGGATATATGTACTGTCATTTTTAAAGTAGTTTCATATCAATTTTATTAACATTCTGAAAAATTGCTCGCTAGCTAGCTTCTGTTTATGCCAAGTTGACGTTAACAATACCAACAGTCAAAAATTGACTGTTGGTATTTGAAAATAGAAACCTATAACACTTTGAACTTCTTTACCTTCAGAAGTCATACAATACAGTACACAATCTCATTTTATCAGTTGTAAACCAAACATTGTTTTATTTTGGATCAACAGATGGAACATTTGATGGTTTCACCTTGGTTTATGTCGACTCAGTTTCAGCTATAAAAAAAGGAAAAAAGTTTCATGAATTGTAATCATTGTCAGCAATTATTTCAGCAGATTGAGACAGTATGAAACAGATTCTGTGATGTTGTGGCAGTATATTACCTTCACTTTTTTCAGTATCCTCACTCTTTTTTTTTATAAAATTATGATGATTCCGATGAGGCATAAGGTTGCTGTCACAGGGCACAGGATAGGAACCCATCCCCTGCCTGAGAAAGAAACAAAAAGTGATGCAATCACTCATCCTATCAATTATTACTAAAGTACTTAATTATTACTTACATTTTACTTAAAGCTTACTTAATTTTTGCCCTCATATACCATGCCACATTTGTATGGTGATATTTTTTTCATTCATCTGAGAAAACATAAGTATTCTTTCTATAGTTTTACTGCTCATCAGTGGCAGCAAATTCAAATGCTGTTTATCCAATGAAGGGACAAATTAATTTTATATTAATTCTGACACTTTTTCAGATTGGGTTATGCATTCCATAGCAATGTTCTTCCCTCTCTTTTTTGTCTTATCCATTTTTCATGTCATGCTGGCAGTTCCTTGATATTGGGAGTGACATCACCAGTTAATCAAGGCCTGAATAAGACTACAAATCCCACCCATCAGGGGTCCCAAGAGATAGTGTACCATTGGCCATTGGTTTTTGTGGAACAAACCAACAACTTTTGAATGGGCATTCAGAGCTGTGGGTGAAATTAAACATTTTGTTTTACCTGTTGGCCGTGGGGTGGAGCAAACTCCCAGGTCTATGGGGTCACTGGTGGCTCTGCTCACAGGGTTCTGGGCGGCACACACATATGATGTGGGCTCAGAGGGAGGGAGAGGGTGTATCTCCATTGTTTGGCCCAAGTGCACACAGCTGTCATTGCCACAGGGGGGCAGAGTTTCCCAGCTGTATGTCACTTCACTCCCCTGACTGCTGAAGCAGCTCAGAGTGATGTTATCCCTCAGACACTTAGCTGTGATGCTGGGTTTAGAGACGGGCTCTGCAGAGGAAACATGGAAATAAAGATTAATTTAATATTAATAATCAAGACATTTTTGTTAAAATGGGCTCTTTATTGAATTTATGATTATTATTATTATGATAACTGTGAATATTTGCATTCCAAAATAAATATATTCAATACCCCATTCTGTAAGTATACAGTGACCCTCTAGTTGCCTACCAACAGCTCATCAGTGTCTAATCTAACTAAGCTAGTTCCAGTTTTTTAAATGCTGATATGCCAACAGCTGTTGCTGATGGTGGCCCAAATAGGACACTTCTAGCTGGGATCACAAAACATTATGGAAAAGCCTGGATTTAAACATGTATTCTCCTTTTTCACTATTTGCATCATCTAATGTAACATATCTGTTCTCTATCACAATTAATTAGAGTGCTCACTGCACTGAAGTCCACACTCAGAACAGGATATACTGCAGGTGTAGATACCTTCTCACAAACATGAATGCTTCTTTCTGCATACTCACCAAAAACCTGCAGGTGAAACCTTGAGTGTTTTTCAGGTTTATTTTCTGATATGTACTGTGTTATAATGTGATAAAGGCCGGCATCAGAGAGTTGTATATTATTCATATATATTGAGCCGTCTTCCATAATGCCAACGCGATCCTTATACAAATCATGTATATGAGAATCTTTCAGGGAAGAAGACCGGGAAAGTATAACGAAATTATTAAAACTCATATCAGTTATTTCATTCTGGTTTGTTTCAGGTGAGACAGGAAACAGAACTCTCTCCCCAACAGTCACTTTGGTGGTGGAACCAGCAGCTGCCACGACAGTCTCCTCAGTCCACCCACACTGGTACACTGTAACACAGAAAGATGGGGGTTATTCACATGAAAACAGAGAGATGGTGTTAAGCACACTGTAGCACACAGAGATGGGGGTTAAACACACTGAACACTCAGAAATGGGGCTTGTTTACACTGGTGAATACATTGGTTCTGGTAGATTTTCTACAACTTTTTTTTAATCTTAGGGACCTAAATGACGACCTCTAATGCTGAAAACTGTAGTGTGAGACTCAGTTTAGAGCCTCACACTACAGTTTTCAGCATTAGAGGTCGTCATTTAGATCAATAAGATTTTAAAAAAGTTGTAGAAAATCTACCAGAACTTAGCTAGCCCTCTATAACATTACTTCCCTTTATGCGATAAATAAACATGAATCTTTGATATTGAATAATCTTCACATTACAAAATGCCTTATATCTATTGGCCCTATTTATTGGTTACTAGTGCTGTCTGAGGACCATTTCATTTATATCTACCATCATAAGCTGCACTTTTGTGTTGAAGGCCTACACTTCATGTTCAACCTGAATTTTCATTCATTCATGTTTCTTTTAATCTATGTACTTTCTTTACCTTCTACCACCAAAATCTACATCAGAAAGTCATCAACACAACATATTCAACTTTAAAATGAACTAAATAACTAGTGAAGACTTTGTTCTTTGTTATATATTATTCTGAGGTACTTCAGCTTCACAGTTTTGAGCATGCTACCGGTGGGCACACTACATTTTGTTGACACCAACAATTGCAGGCTTTAAGTGAATTAGTTAACACACACACACTGAAGCTAAAAACTCTTTGAGTGCCTGGTATGCAGTATTGAAAGGCAAAAGTGTACTCATATCAACTCTGAGAGAACTACTGCTTGAATGAATGTAAAATAAACTGATCCTATTTCTGAGTCCAGTTCAATTTCCAATGACGGTCACCATAAAACAAGGTATCAATGTAAGATTATTTTATACAACATGAACGGACTCAAAATAAAGAATAAAAGGAAAAAATTAAGAATGTTGATTACCTATTGCATAAAGAACTGTTATCCAGAAAGTCATTGTTTTGCTTTCATTATTCATTCTTCGTCAGTCATATCCAACATGCAGAGGGTCCTACCCCATCTGTGCCTGTACATAAACAATCATTTGATAAACATATTTGTTATGTATAATTATCATATTTAAACACAAATGCGCCCAAACATACGCATGTGCATACATACACACATACATATATATTCCCATGCTTATATTCTCATTTTTTCATGCGCAAACATATAAAAGTACCGATGGAAACACTTCCCACATAAAGAATTTATTCGTCATACAAAATATTATGCGTTATGCGTTGTATCTGACCTGACGTCATATGACAGTTTTTTTACTCACTAGCACCATCATTGCCCACTGTCTTATCCCATTGTCTATGTTAGCGACGATTGATTATGAGATCTTTTCTCGTAATTACGAGATAAGGTGTCCATTTCTTTTCTTTTGTGGATGGACTCAGGATGGACAACCAAGACAAGCTCAGAGATCAGAGGACTGATGTTTTCTGTTGTGCCAGAAAAAAAACCCTCAAATGATGGTTGGATTTACCTTATCCATGATATTTCCACAACGGAAATAGCCAAGCCTACATTTGCTTGAAGCGCATGCAGTAGGCCTACTTTGTATTGTAACATATGTCTGGTAATATCAAACTAAAATAATAGGTACATTTTAAAATAATGAAAACTTCCTTCATTGTTGGTCGTACATTCGGTGCAGTTTATGAAGAGAATTAAAGTATACTTTCTACTAAAACGTAGGCTACCAAGGAAGTCTCGGTTGTATCTTGCTTTCATTTAAACATTAAGCTAAATTTTACGTTAGCCTACCTCAATTCGGAATTTATGTGACCCGTCATTTTCCTTAATGCGCAATTTGCTATTGTTTCTACAGACATCGTTGAAGTAATTAGTAATTACATGTATTTAGCGCTGAGGAAGAATTACCAAGACGAGGAAAGTGGCGGAACAGGTGGTGTGCTGACCTCGACACTCCGGTTACATTTTACATATTAGTCATTGAATTTCAAATCATTGTTAGGAATGTTTCTTTACTCGCCAGCGTCGCTCGTATTTTATTATGCAGTCATTTTACCTAGTACACAGGCTGGGACTCAAAGGTGGGCAACATTGAACGTTCTAATAACTATACCAATCGACAAGACCGTATATGTTTAGATAAGAATAAACAGAAACGCAATTATTTGTACGTACTATGTGTTGAAGGCTGAAACATATCCATTCAGCAGCCTCCCCAGTACAGTCCATGGTAGTGAAGTACAGCATAGTTTCTTTAGATGAAGGACAACTTGCACACAAACAAAAGCATGCCGGAGACATTTTTGTACCCTGATTTGTTTACTACACACACTCGTGAAAAATAAACTGATGCATATTTGTAGTAAGTGCCACTGTTTCAATAGTACATTTGAATATTCACATAATCGACTGAGCTGATTGTTCAGGCCTTCGAGTCACAGATCACTGAGGTCTTATTAAACTGAAGCTGAATGAATACATGGTAACAGTCACAGCAGGGAACTATTTGATTGTTTCTGCATAGCAGGACACATACCTATACCCGATGGATGCTTTGCGCTTTGTTTGTGAATACAATTTTCTACGCAGAAAATCATAATTTGGGTGACAAGAATTTCAGAAAATCGCCTAAATAGCATAATTCACGAAATCCCTGTTTATGGCGATGACAACCTTTAAAATGTAGACAAAAGCAGCCATTTTTACACAATCTCACTTTTAACATAAGCCAACGCCTTCGTAATGTTTGACTTGTAGGAATCTCTTGTAGGAACTCCTCTGGACAATACTTCACCTATTCGGCTGCGATAGCATGAATAGTTACTCATTAATAAAAGGAATTCATTTGCTGCAAAGGAAATTGATCCCAAACTTCAAAAATTGTTTCAGAAATAAATTAAACCAACATAGCTTTTTCTTTTATTCTACCCTGTTACTCTTTAAAATTTTCAGTTTTTTCCGACGTTTTTTCTTTATCGACTGCAATTAAGTAGGTGATTCAAGACAATATCAACATCTTTATTTCCACAAAACCTATTCATGCTTGAAATTACCGGTTGATGGTTTACATGAAATATTGATCCATCCGCTAAAGATCAAGACTCAATGAAAAGATTGCGAATTATTGTAATTGGTCTTCCACAGCGACGATGACTTAACTGCTATGAAAGTTGTTTTTGACCACTACAATATTCATACAAACATTCACATTAACTATTTTCATTACTTACACGACTACAAGTGGTGCGTGCTGCCAATTCATACGCATCGCTTACCTAATATTTACTGCTTAGAACAGCATGTGTATACACGACTTCATCGCTAGACAGTAGCACGATAGTAGCATTCAAAATGAAAGAAGGAACATAGCTCCACTCATTTGTTTTTCATTTTGCATGTTCGGTTCCTGAATTTGCATTTAGGCAGGGCGATGTAAAATTGCTTTTATTAGGTTTAAGTTTCAGTTTCATTAAAATACATTCACTTTAAAAGCCATCATACCAAATAAACCAATTGGAAAACAAAATTCAACAATCACCTCCAGAAACACATTTAGGGGGCAGTAAAGCCTCACAGAAAATAAAAAAAGGAGAATTTACCAACAATACAAAAATGAAAAAACTCTTTCAAAAGCGGAAAAAGCAGAAGAAATGAAAGTTCATGTGCTCGGGCTTTCGGTGGATTCAGCCCGGGGGGTGGACTATATGATCAGTTCTTTCCAGTGGTCCACCCCCCATTTCTCCTTTGCCAGTCTCTCGTTCTTACGAAAGTCCACCACAACGCCGTCTTGGAGGAGGTTTTGAATCCTCCTCCGGAGAGTGACCAGATCTACGTTTTGTTGTTGGTAGACCTTGATGTTCCTCGTCTCCCATAGCACCTGCTTGATGGTGTTGATGATCCTCCTCTGGCGTTGCAGCTCGATGGTCTTGCATCCCCCGGACGGACCATAGAGGACGCTGTCAGACGTCAGGGAGGACCTCGGCAGGAGCCTGTTCAGGGAGACAGAGGACACAACAAGGCCCCAGACCCATCTGGCCACGGAGCAGTCCCAGAACACGTGGTGTACGTGCTCCGAGTCAGTGCATCCGTGGGGGCAGTTCTCCGTCAGGGCCAGGTGCGGCCTGTACATAAAAGACCTAGTAGGGAGACACATGTGAGTGGACATCCATGATATGTCTGTTTGTGATGCATTTATGATTTATGTTCAACCAGACTGTTTTCGGGTCCAGTGCCGGCCCACCCCTCGGGAGAGAGACAGTCTCTTTGGATTTTAGAAAGGACATTATGTCTCTATATCTCCACGAGGTCAGTCCGGCCCCCGGCAATCCCGTCCCGAGAGCGAAAGCTCTCAACGCTCTGTAGACGTACAGGGGGTCCCAGCTGTATGGCAGTCTGTGGTCCAGCACACCCAGGCCCATAGTCCTCAAGAAAGGGGTGGCGTAGTGCCTGGCGAATGCACACACCGCTTTATCCCCCTTGCGAGTGTTCTGGACCACGGCAGCCAGACCCTGAGTCAAGATGATGTTTACCATGTCTGGGACCCCCCTGCCCCCCTGGTCTTCGTCCTTCAGGAGCGTGGCCCTGCTCAGCTTCTCAAACATGCTCCCCCAGACAAAACAAAAGGCCATTCTGGTAATGGTTTTACCAGAGGCTCTGTCCGGGTGATTCGGCTGTGTTCACGGTGGGAAAAAGGGGAAAATGTCCAAAAAAGATGTTTGGTGAAATGTTGTGAATATCGTTTGGTGAAGACCTACTAACCCCTGTGGTGTTTCATCGTTCAACACTTCACATCGAGACAACTGCCCCCAAGCACCAGTGTACTTGCCGGTTGTGCCCTAGAAGAATCTCCCAAGAGTCAGTGCAGCAGAGGAAGACTGAGCTCAGTCGGATGCAGGTGGCGTTTGTGTTTCTTTTTGTGTGATTTGACAGTGTGTCTGGCTACTTGTGTAGTGTGTTTGACTATTTCTGTGGTGGAGGTTTTCAGTAAACTTCTTTACAGAGCTAATGCATAGCATTTAGAAACATGTTAATGATAGATACTTGATTTAAAGAAATTAAATTATTTTATCATGAACCAATCAGAATGCTGTGAGTGCAACTGCTTCTTCCCCACATATCTCTTCAGTTCCTTTCTTTTTCACAGATACTTATATTTCCACTCATCAAAGACGTAGAACATGACTTTTACTGTTTCTCATTGTATTTTTGTTTTTCCACGCAGCTCGTGGCTCAGATACAATGGATCAGTGTGCATGGATGCTTTTTACCATTAAATACTTAGAATAAAATACTTTGGTTCTGCTCATTTTATGTGAAATGAAGAGAAAGGGTGAGTATGCCTTCTCAGATTCAGCTCTTTGGAGCAATCTTTCCCTGATCATTAGTAGGTCATTAGTAAAACAAGTTGAGGACAAAGTTTCACAGATTAGCTTTTAATTAGATTTTTTTTTCATTTTTTGGCATTATTACAACTAAAAATAATTTTTATAGATTTTTTTTTTTGCTATTCATTTCATTGACTTTCCTTGTTTTTTATTTGCTTATTGTATTTTTTGTATGAAATGTGTTTTTGCTATTATTACATTTAAATGACAATTTAACATTTTTATATTTTTTAATGTACATGAATTTTACATTTGCTATTAATTACATTTTACCCTGATCATTGCAATTACCTGAGAAACATTCTGTACTTTAGCTTGACAGATGCTGTAAATAAATAAATGTTGGAGAATAATGAATTTGTGATATAGCTGTTTAAAGACATTCATTCTTCTCCAACACCACTTTCCCAGATATTTACAGACACACAGTTTTGTGTGTGGTTTCTGTCCCTGTTCCTTATGATGCACTTTTAGACACCAGTACCTGAAGGGCATGATTTCATATATGTATGAGGAAATCCCTTTAGAAGGAGAATGTAAGTGAGGAGAGCCCAGAGGAGTCGAGTTCATACCTTATCTATCTGTGTAAAATAAGCACTGAGCCAGTGTTAAGTTATTCACTGTACTCCCCTCACCAAAGTTAGTCTGTCTAAGATCAATGATAGTGTTGACCCAACCTGCAACAGGAGTCATCATACATCTACAAGTGTCATTATGTATTGGCCTCATCAAGCCATGGAATTACTGTACAGAAAATTAAGAGATGACCAGGAAACCAGCTGATCCTAATGACTATGCCACCATCCTAATTTACTCCAAGAGCAGGAGGGGGGCTCTGAACATACCCAGGAAAGGAGACTTTACTGACACATACAACAGACGGCAGGATTAAAATACATACATTTATTTTGCAAGTTCCATAAAAAACATACAGATATTAACCGCCAGCCGCAGGCTGTATGAGCCTCTTAGTGTCAGAAAATCAAAGCTAGTGTCTCATTCAAACAGCATTCACAGCAGTCATGTACCAAAGTGTTTGAATTCCAGTCCCTTTATAAATAATACCGCCAAATACCACGATTGCAACCCACACTGGCCTGATGAATAAAATACAGCATCCCCAACTGACACACAAACATAAAAAAAGAAAAAATATAATTACCAACCAGCCAAGCTTGTTCATAGAGGACACTTTGTTTATAGGCTAACAGTAACATGTTAGGTAACAGTGCTACAGCTTGGTAGTTGGTAAAAAAGAACCAAAACCTAATAGTGTCTTACCTAACAGGGTTCTACTAAAATTTTAAAAGATGTGAGGCCCATTCTTTCTACTGCAGGACAGCTCGCTTTCCAGTTATCTCTGTCTAATGGCTGAGTCCATCTGTATTTCACACCAAGGGTAATGATGGTATGAATGTCCCCAAGACAAGGTATGTGACAGGCCCCTAAACAATATTCAATTTGATGACTATATTAAATCTCATTTACCGTATAATTTAACAGTGTATAAGTAAGTGTAAATAAAATGTTGCAATATTCTTTTAAGTTTCACATACATGGATTAAGTGTTTTACGGATATATGTACTGTCATTTGTAAAGTAGTTTCATACCAATTTTATTAACATTCTGAAAAATTGCTCGCTAGTTAGCTTCGGTTTATGCCAAGTTAACGTTAACAATACCAACAGTCAAAAATTGACTTCATGTGAAGCAGAATTTGGTTTGAAAATAGAAACCTACAACACTTTGAACTTCTTTACCTTCAGAAGTCATACAATACAGTACACAATCTCATTTTATCAGTTGTAAACCAAACATTGTTTTATTTTGGATCAACAGATGGAACATTTGATGGTTTCACCTTGGTTTATGTCGACTCAGTTTCAGCTATAAAAAAAGGAAAAAAGTTTCATGAATTGTAATCATTGTCAGCAATTATTTCAGCAGATTGAGACAGTATGAAACAGATTCTGTGATGTTGTGGCAGTATATTACCTTCACTTTTTTCAGTATCCTCACTCTTTTTTTTTATAAAATTATGATGATTCCGATAAGGCATAAGGTTGCTGTCACAGGGCACAGGATAGGAACCCATCCCCTGCCTGAGAAAGAAACAAAAAGTGATGCAATCACTCATCCTATCAATTATTACTAAAGTACTTAATTATTACTTACATTTTACTTAAAGCTTACTTAATTTTTGCCCTCATATACCATTCCACATTTGTATGGTGATATTTTTTTCATTCATCTGAGAAAACATAAGTATTCTTTCTATAGTTTTACTGCTCATCAGTGGCAACAAATTCAAATGCTGTTTATCCAATGAAGGGACAAATTAATTTTATATTAATTCTGACACTTTTTCAGATTGGGTTATGCATTCCATAGCAATGTTCTTCCCTCTCTTTTTTGTCTTATCCATTTTTCATGTCATGCTGGCAGTTCCTTGATATTGGGAGTGACATCACCAGTTAATCAAGGCCTGAATAAGACTACAAATCCCACCCATCAGGGGTCCCAAGAGATAGTGTACCATTGGCCATTGGTTTTTGTGGAAAAAACCAACAACTTTTGAATGGGCATTCAGAGCTGTGGGTGAAATTAAACATTTTGTTTTACCTGTTGGCCGTGGGGTGGAGCAAACTCCCAGGTCTATGGGGTCACTGGTGGCTCTGCTCACAGGGTTCTGGGCGGCACACACATATGATGTGGACTCTGAGGGAGGGAGAGGGTGTATCTCCATTGTTTGGCCCAAGTGCACACAGCTGTCATTGCCACAGGGGGGCAGTGTTTCCCAGCTGTATGTCACTTCACTCCCCTGACTGCTGAAGCAGCTCAGAGTGATGTTATCCCTCAGACACTTAGCTGTGATGCTGGGTTTAGAGACGGGCTCTGCAGAGGAAACATGGAAATAAAGGTTAATTAAATATTAATAATCAAGAAAAAGTTTAAATGGGCCATTTATTGATTTATATGATTTTTATTATTACTGTGAGTATTTGCATTCCAAAATTTATATTTTCAATACCCCATTCTGCAAGTATACAGTGACCCTCCAGTGGCCTATCAACAGCTCACCGGTGTCTAACTAAGCTAGTACCAGTTTTTTAAAATGCTGACATGCCAACAGCTGTTGCTGATGGTGGCCCAGATAGGACACTTCTAGCTGGGATCACAAACCATTATGGAAAAGTCTGGATTTAAACATGTATTCTCCTTTTTCACTATCTGCATCATCTAATGTAACATATCTGTTCTCTATCACAATTAATTAGAGTGCTCACTGCACTGAAGTCCACACTCAGAACAGGATATACTGTAGGTGCAGATACCTTCTCACAAACATGAATGCTTCTTTCTGCATACTCACCAAAAACCTGCAGGTGAAACCTTGAGTGTTTTTCAGGTTTATTTTCTGATATGTACTGTGTCATAATGTGATAAAGGCCAGAATCAGAGAGCTGCATATTATTCATATATATTGAGCCGTCCTCCATAATGCCAACGCGATCCTTATACAAATCATGTATATCAGGATCTTTCAGGCGAGAAGACCAGGAAAGTATACCGAAATTATAAAAACTCATATCAATTATGACACTCTGGTTCGTTTCAGGTGAGACAGTAAACAGAACTCTCTCCCCCACAGTCACTTTGGTGATGGAACCAGCAGCTGCCACTACAGTCTCCTCAGTCCACCCAAACTGGGACACTGTAACACAGAAAGATGGGGGTTATTCACATGAAAACAGAGAGATGGTGTTAAACACACTGTAACACACAGAGATGGGGGTTAAGCATACTGAACACGCAGAAATGCGGCTTGTTTACACTGGCGAATACATTGGTTTTGGTAGATTTTATACAGCTTGTTTTAATCTTACTGACCTAAATGGAGACCTCTAATGCCTGAAAACTGTAGTGTGAGCCTCTAAACTGAGTCCTAAAGGTTTTCAACACTTTCAGCTAAAGCTCAATACTAAAGCTAGCCCTCTATAACATTACTTCCCTTTATGTGATAAATAAACATGAATATTTGATATTGATTTATCTTCACCCTGGGGATGTTTAAAATAGAAACAATTACAAAATGCCTTATATCTATTGGCCCTATTTATTGGTAACTAGTGCTGTCTGAGGACCATTTCATTTATATCTACCATCATGAGCTCCACTTTTGTGTTGAATGCCTACACTTCATGCTCAACTGGTGCAAGTACAAATCAGGCTTACTTCTCTGTCAATATTAATTATTATGTTAATTATTTAAAGCTACTTCTTTCTTCCTGAATTATTTTGTTTCGCATGGATACCTTAGCTTTGTATTCACTTTTTAAATTCATGTTTCTTTTAATATATGTACTTTCTTTACCTTCTACCACCAAAATCTACATCAGCAAGTCATCAACACAACATATTCAACTTTAAAATGAACTACATAACTAGTGAAGACTTTGTTCTTTTTTATATATTATTCTGAGATACTTCTGCCTCACAGTTTTAAGCATGCTACTGGTGGGTACACTCCATTTTGTTGATACCAACGATTGCAGGCATTCAGTGAATTAGTTCACACATACACAATGAAGCTAAAAACTCCTTGAGTTCCTAGTATGCAGTATTGAAAGGCAAAAGTGTACTCATATCAAGTTAGAGAACTACTGCTTGAATGAATGTAAAATAAACTGATCCTATTTCTGAATCCAGTTCAATTTCCAATGACGGTCACCATAAAACAAGGTATCAATGTAAGATTATTTTATACAACATGAACAGACTCAAAATAAAGAATAAAAGGAAAAAATAGAATGTTGATTACCTATTGCATAAAGAACTATTATACAGAAAGTCATTGTTTTTCTTTCATTATTCATTCTTCATCAGTCACATCCAACATGCAGACGGTCCTACCCCACCTGTGCCTGTACATAAACAATCATTTGAGAAACATATTTGTTATATATAATCATCATATTTATACACAAATGCGCCCAAACATATGCATGTGCATACATACACACATACATATATATTCTCATGCTTATATGCTCATTTTTTCATGCGCAAATATATAAAAGTACCGATGGAACACTTCCCACATAAAGAATTTATTCGTTATACAAAATATTATGCGTTATGCGTTGTATCTGATCTGACGTCATACGAGAGTTTTTTTTTTTTTACTCACTCGCACCATCATTGCCCACTGTCTTATTCTATAGCCTTGGTTAGCGACGATTGATTATGAAATCTTTTCTCGTAATTACGAGATAAGGTGTCCATTTTTTCTTTGCTGCATAGCCTATTGATCAGAGGACTGTCGTTGTGACAGAAAAAAAAACCCTCCTAGTTACGGAAGAGGTACCTTACGGAATTCTACGCTCGACTCCGCTCACGATAGCTGTTCCGTCAACTTCTCGCATGTATACAGAAGTAGCACTTGCGTCTAGATGCTTGCTGTAAATAATTGCACACAAAACTTGCACACAAATTTTTGAGACATTTTTGTACCTTGATTTGTTTACTACACACACCCGTGAAAAACAAACTGACGCATATTGTTAGAAAGTGCCACTGATTCAATAGAACTTTTGCAATATTCACATAATCAGCTGATCTGATTGGTCAGACTTCTGAGTCACAGATCACTGCGGTCTTATTAAACTGAAGCTGAATGAATACATGGTAACAGCCACAGCAGGGAAGTATTTGATTGTTTCAGCATAGCAGGACACATACCTATTCCCGATGGATGCTTTGCGCTTTGTGTGTGAATACAATTTTCTACGTAGAACGTCATTTGGGTGACAGGAATTTCAAAGGACAAACACAACGACAAACTCGCTTCGCAGTTTCATTGCACACTATTTGATCAAAACATTACAGAAAATCGCCTAAACAGAATAATTGACGAAGTCCCTGCTTATTGCGATGACAACCTTTAAAATGCAGATAAAAGCAGTCATTTTACACAATCTTACTTTTAACATAAGCCAACGCCTTAGTGATGTTTGACTTCGATTTATGTTCGGAACTCCTCTCAACAATACTGCTGCGATAGCATAAATAGTTATTAATAAAAAGAATTGATTTGCTGAAACGGAAATTGATCCTAAACTTCAAAAATTGTGTCAGAATGTAAACCAACATAGCCTTTTCTTTTCTGCTTCTTTTCTACCCGAATACTCTTTAAAGTTTGCAGGTTTTTCCGACGTTTTTTATTGATCGACTGCAATTAAGTAGGTGATTCAAGAAAACATCAACATCTTTATATGCAGAAAACCTATTCAAGCTTGAACTTACCAGTTGATGATTTACGTGAGCAATTGATTCATCCGCTGACGACGAAGACTCAATGAAAAGATTGTAAATTATTGCAATACGCCTCTCACAGCGACGATGACTGCACTACTGTAAAAGTTCGTTTTTGATGTCTGCCTTTGAATTCAGTCATATATTTAATGTCACTACTGTCAATGCGTCGTCGGCTAAGTTCAGCACGCACTGTCTTTCAGCTGCTTCCTTTTCTTGTAAATGCGATCATCTGGACTGTTCACCGTACCAAGAAATTTTGCATGTGCTTGTCCAAACTGCGGCCGTCGTGGACGTGTATGCAGAACACCCCCTCTCCAATGCAAACGCGCAACTGTAAGTACAATGTCCACTTTTGCATAAAGATTTTGAATTACGGAACAGATCGATATCTCCCTCCTCTTCAGTTCATCTATGGGAGTACAGCATCATTTCTGTAGAGGAAGGACAACTTGCGCACAAACAAAAGCATTTCTGAGGCGTTTTTGTAGCTTGATTTATTCATTACATATACCCGTGAAAAACAAACTGAATCATGTTAGAAAATGCCACTGTCTTAACATAACTTTTGAATATTCACATTGTTCGCCGAGCTGATTGGTCAGGCCTTTGAGTCACAGACCTTGGCGGTCTTATCGAACTGCTGCTGACATGAACGCAAGGTAACGGTCACAGCAGGGAAATGTTTTCTTGATCAAAGGTGAAACGTAGGGCACATACATAGGCTACACCGGATACTTTGTGTGCAATACCATTTTCGATGTAGAACGTCGTTATAATTTGGATGACAAGAATTTCCAAGGACAAATAGAACGAGAAACTATATTCGATAACAAATAATACATAAATAGAATAATTAACGAAATCACTACTTATGGCGATGGCAGCTTTTAAAATGTTAACAAAAGCAGTCTAGTTAACATTGACAAAACGATGAAATACCAGTCAGAAACAATAAAACGGGTACATTTTGATCAATGGTCGATTTGTAAAAAAAAAAAAAAAAATTCAAGGGGGTTGATCAACCTCGAAGTGGAAGGACGGTGGTTTATGCCTACATTTTTATATTCATGCATAATCATAAGAAAAAAAGGAAAATGTACTTGTAACTCGTATTTATTCATTCAAATTGTTAAGATGAGTGCTGAATCTTGCCCAGGTATGTAATGTGCATATTTGAAAAAACAAAACTTCAAGGACTTAAGTAAAGGATCTTACTTAAAGTAAAAGACACTGAAAGGTCATGTATGACTGAAAAGTCTGCTGCTTTGTTCTTTTGCCCTTTACATACAAACTTCATGATTAGGTTTATATAATAAATAGGTATTTCTGGCAATACCAGCACGCTTTTATTGTTTTTGACAGTCTTTAAAAGTCAATGTCAGATGTCAAAGCGGCTGTTTTCAAGAAATCCCAGCTGCACGAGGAAACAGAAACACTCTGGTTTCTCCTTTGTTACATACTCAAATATTTCAATAGAATATTTTTGCAAATTTTTTATCTACAGATCAACATGTTTATGATCTCTTCCATGTACAGTGTACTTCCATTTGCTGCTCAGTCCATGTCCTTTATGTAGACATACCTAAGAGAAGGAAAGTGCTCTCAGATGTTGTCTGCTAAGTGACTGCGGTGGTCACATAATACATTTTTAATAAAAGCATCAACAAATTATGATGGAAATATCCATTTTTGATGAGCTAATAATCACAATTTTATTATTCATATTAACATATTTGTACTTCCATATTAAAAATAAAAATTATTCGCTCAGAAAATATGAAGAAAAAAGCACTATTTATTATTATTATTTTAGTATTAATATTAATAAAATTGTGATCATTAGTGCAGAAAAAATTGATAATTCAGTCATTATTTATTGATGCTTTTAAAACAAAATAAATGAATAACAACCCAGAAACTGTTATTTTGACCCACCAGTTTTCTGCCACAAAATAGGCATGATTGGCAACTTTGTGGTTGATTGATAAAGATTTACACAGTAGAATGAGCTGATCATGTGGATGCCCATACCTGGCCACTCCCACTGTATGAATCAGTTGGTGTTTTACACAAACTATTTGATTTGTCCGAGCTACAGGTCCTCAAATGTGGTGCCAAAAGCCATTATCCCCTATACGATAGGATATGATTGGCGAATTTGGTGGTAAATTAATACAAATCTATACAGTAGAATGACACCATCTTGAGGTTGCTGACAGCTGGGTACTCACAATGTATGAATCAGTTGGTGTTTTGCACAAAATATTTGATTTGTCCAAGGTAAAGGTCCTCCAATGTGGTGCCTCAGGCTGTTTTTGCATTTACAATAGGCATGATTGACAAATTTTGTGGTCAATTAATAGAAATCTATACAGTAGAATGAGATGATCTTGAGGTTGTTGACAGCTGGGCACTCACACTGTATGAATCAGTTGGTGTCTTGCACAAACTATTTGATTTGTCCGAGATAAAAGCCCTCAAATGTGGTGCCGCAAGATGTTTTTGCATGTGCAATAGGCATGATTGGCAAATTTTGTGGTCAATTAATAAAAATCTATACACTAGGGTGTAGTGGGTTATTTATTGTGATCCAAGTTTTGATTTGTAGTGAGATATTTGAGTCAGCTTTGGGTGTGGAGTGAATTAATCATTGTGATCCAGGTTTGGATGTGTAGTGAATAACTTATGGTGATCCAGGATTGGATGTTTCGTGAAGTACTGAGTGAGTCTTTTGGTTTGTATGCACCATTGGTTATAATTGTAAGATTCTTGAGTGCAGAGCCTCTCAATTGCGCTCCTCCTACAAGCCTCAGCCACAGCTGGCTCCTCTACTCTTGCCCTTATTTGAGTGTCCACCTAGAGAGCAGGGTGTTTGTCTTGATCTCTTGTTTAAATTGTGTGGTTTGGCCTTGAACCTTAAAGGGATTTAGAGGCAAATGATGTTGACTTAAGATAGTGGTTCTCAATGTCGGTCCTGGGGATCCACTGTGTATGCTGATTTTTATTCCAAACACAACTGCAACCCCAGAATCTTAACAAGCTATTAATTGTTCATAATTGTTCAATTGTAATTTGCCATTATAGCTATGCATGTCATGAAGAAAAGCTCCTCACATTGTGTCATATTGCAGGCAATTGCATAAAGACAAGTAAAATGTTTTAACTCATATTAAAGACCGGGGTGATTCTGGACACATGGTTCAAAGACAAAGCTAGTTATAATGAGCCAAACCTTCATTGTGTTACTAAGCATAAGGGAAAAAATCAGGAGCTTAATCATGTGTTCAATGACTGAAGGAGCGTATTGATACACCCAAGTCCATAATTTGATCAGGTATAAAAATGTACTTTTTGTGTATTTGTTTGCAAAATCACATAAACACAATGTGAATATCGGAGGCTTTTCTTCATGACATTCATAGCTATAATGGCAAATTATCTCTCTAATCATGAAAAGCATGACCAATTGAACAATTATGAACAATTCGCAGCTTGCTAAGATTCTGGGGTTGCAGTTGTGGTTGGAATAAAAACCAGCATACACAGTGGGTCCCTACAACCGACATTCAGAACTACTTATTTAAGATGAATCGGTGAACGACCTAGTTCAGTTTCAGTCCGTGAACTGACCGACCACTCTACGATTCAGCCGAGGCTTGTCCTTCACCATCAACAAATGTGCACAACACAGTATTAAGTAAGCGCTCAATAGTAGCACGAGCGGCCGTTAAGAGAAAGGGTAAGTACGCCTTCTCAGATACAGCTCTTAGGCTTTGGAGAAATCTTTCCCTGATCGTTAGTACAGCAGTCAGTTAAGACAAGTTGAGGACAAAGTTTCGCAGATTAGATTTTATTTAATTAACAAGTTAGGTAACAGTGCTACAGCTTGGTAGTTGGTAAAAAAGAACCAAAACCTAATAGTGTCTTACCTAACAGGGTTCTACTAAAATTTTAAAAGATGTGAGGCCCATTCTTTCTACTGCAGGACAGCTCGCTTTCCAGTTATCTCTGTGTAATGGCTGAGTCCATCTGTATTTCACACCAAGGGTAATGATGGTATGAATGTCCTCAAGACAAGTTATGTGACAGACCCCTAAATAATATGATGATAATTTGATGACTATATTAAATCTCATTTACTGCATAATTTAACAGTGTCAATTTCAAGTGCTCTTACATTGCCTCTGATGTTCTATGTTTAAAAATAAAAACAGATCTACAAAAAAATGAAGTGACAATACAATATGGCAGGGGTACAAGCATTAAGGACTGTAGTATGTAAATATATATTTCTATATATATATATAAATACATATTTAAAATTATGTAATGTTAAAAAGAGCTTTACAATCGTCTGCAGTCAGTACATTGTAATAAAGTGAGAACAGTGCTTAACAATGATCTACAGCTTACCAGGAAACATTATATAACAGTAATGCTAAGCTGCATCCAACCACCTTACCTAAAATATCACAAGTCACTATTGCACAGCTACATATATGAAATCGTACCACTGAAAGTGAAAAGTGCTTAATTACAGTCTGGATGTATGTATGATCAGCTCTATCCTTCATTCTACCAGGAAAATCCTCTTGAAATATATATATGTTTTTTGCAAGGGAGACCTAGACATGAGGCTATGGATAATACGTCCATATATTAAAAATCTATACACAAAGAAAAGCAATAAATATACTTAGGACATAAAAGACACAGGCTTTGGCATGGTTGTTAGAAAAGTGTGTGCTTACATCAGTAACAAAGTTTTGAATTTGATCTTTAAATTCACCTTATGTACAAGGTAACAGGGTTTTTAAGTCTTTGCCTCTGCTGTTTTGGCGGCATGTGCCATGACCAGGGTGCATTGCACTCCAAGGCCATCTTACCAAACTCAGAATGGGGACAAAGTACTTTAAAAGCACCACTGAATTGGAACACAGATTGTAATTGCTATTAGTCCATGTTCAATACGCTGAGAGATAAGATGGTAGTTTACCTAAAATAGCCTGTAAATGAATCAGTAGCAATGACACGATCTATGATTCCTTAGAGACAGCAGAACAGCCGTCTATCTGATAAAGGAGCCAGTGATGTGTAAGTGAAATCGCATTTGTGGCTAAGCGCAGAGCACCATGGTACACTGAGTCTAAAGCATGTAAAGTATGTATACACACACACACACACACACACACACACACACACACATCCATGTTTGACTTCATGTGAAGCAGGATTTGGTTCAAAAACAGAAACCTAGCATTACTTTCAAATTCCTTGGCAACTACCTTCCTGAGTCATACAATACAGTACACAATCTCATTTTGTCAGTTACTACTAATGTAGTATCATATTATTGATCTATTGTAGATCAATAGATGAGCGTTTGATGATTTCACCTTGGTTAATGTCGACTCAATTTCAGCTATAAAAAAAGGAAAAACGTTTCATGAATTGGAATCATTGTCAGCAATTATTTCAGTAGATTGAGACAGTATGAAACAGATTCTGTGATGTTGTGGCAGTATATTACCTTCGCTTTTTCATAATCTTCACTCTCCTTGATTGTTTTTGTATAGAATTATGATGATTCCGATAAGGCAAAAGGTTGCTGTCACAGAGCACAGGATGAGAACCCATCTACTGCCTGAGAAAAAAACAAAAAAAAAATAAAAACTGATGAAATCACTAGTCCTATCATTTATCACTACATTATAAATTACTTCATTTTTTCCTCATATACCATTCCACATTTGCATGGTGATACTTTTTCATTCATCAGAGAAAACATACGTGTTCTTTCTATAGATTTACTGCTTATCAGTGGCAGCAAATGCTGTTTATCCAATGAAGGGACAAATTACTTTTATATTAATCCTGACACTTTTTCAGATTAGGTTATGCATTCCAGACCAAAGTTCTTCTCTCTCTTTTTTGTCCTATCCTTCTTTTTTCATGTCATGCTGGCAGTTCCTTGATATTGGGAGTGACATCACCAGTTAATCAAGGCCGAAATAAAACTACAAATCCCACCCATCAGGGGTCTCAAGAGGTAGTGTGCCATTGGCCATTGGTTTTTGTGGAACAAACAAACAACTTTTGAATGGGCATTCAGAGCTGTGGGTGAAAATAAAACATTTAGTTTTACCTGGTGGCAGTGGGATGGAGCACACTCCCAGGTCTACAGGGTCACTAGTGGCTCTGCTCACAGGGTTCTGGGCGGCACACACATATGATGTGGGCTCGGAGGGAGGGAGAGGGGGTATCTCCATCTTTTGCCCCAGGTGCACACAGCTGTCATTGCCACAGGGGGGCAGTGTTTCCCAGCTGTATGTCACTTCACTCCCCTGACTGCTGAAGCAGCTCAGAGTGATGTTATCCCTCAGACACTCAGCTGTGATGTTGGGTTTAGAGACGGGCTCTGGAGAGGAAACATGGAAATAAAGATTGATTAAAAATTAATAATCAAGAAAATTATGTTTAAATAGGCCCTTTATTGATTTTATGATTATGATTGTGAATATTTGCATTCCAAAATAAATATATTCAATACCCCATTCTGCAAGTATACAGTGACCCTCTAGTGGCCTATCAACAGCTCACCAGTGTCTAACTAAGCTTGTACCAGTTTTTAAAATGCTGACATGCCAACAGTTGTTGCTGATGGTGGCCCAAATAGGTCACTTCTAGCTGGTATCACAAACCATTATGGAAAAGTCTGGATTTAAACATGTATTCTCCTTTTTCACTATTTGCATCATCTAATGTAAAAAATAATGTGTTCTCTATCACAATTAATTAGAGTGCTCCCTGCACTGAAGTCCACACTCAGAACAGGATATACTGTAGGTGCAGATACCTTCTCACAAACATGAATGCTTCTTTCTGCATACTCACCAAAAACCTGCAGGTGAAACCTTGAGTGTTTTTCAGGTTTATTTTCTGATATGTACTGTGTTATAATGTGATAAAGGCCGGCATCAGAGAGCTGTACATTATTCATGTATATTGAGCCGTCCTCCACAATGTCAATGCGATCCTTATACAAATCATGTATATGAGATTCTTTCAGGAGAGAGGACCAGGAAAGTATTATGAAATTATGAAAACTCATATAAATTTTGACACTCGGGTTCGTTTCAGGTGAGACAGGAAACAGAACTCTCTCCCCCACAGTCACTTTGGTGGTGGAACCAGCAGCTGCCACTACAGTCTCCTCAGTCCACCCAAACTGGTACACTGTAACACAGAAAGATGGGGGTTATTCACATGAAAACAGAGTGATGATGTTAAACACACTGTACCACACAGAGATGGGGGTTAAGCACACTGAACACGCAGAAATGGGGCGTATTTACACTGGTGAATACATTGGTTCTGGTAGATTTTATACAGCTTTGTTTATCTTACTGACCTAAATGGAGACCTCTAATGCCTGAAAACTGTAGTGTGAGGCTCTAAACTGAGTCCTAAAGGTTTTCAACACTTTCAGCTAAAGCTCAGTACTAAAGCTAGCCCTCTATAACATTACTTCCCTTTATGTGATAAATAAACATGAATCTTTGATATTGATTAATCTTCACCCTGGAGATGTTTAAAACGGACAAAATTACAAAATGTCTTATTGTATTAATTGGCTCATAAATTATATCAACAAGTGCTGTCTGAGAATCACTTCATTTATATTTAACATAATGAGCTGCACATTTGTGTTGAAGGCCTACACTTCATGCTCAATTGGTGCAAGTACAAAACAGACTTCTCTGTCAATATCAATTATTATGATAATTATTTAAAGCTACTTCTTTCTTCCTGAATTATTTTGTTTCGCATGGATACCTTAGCTTTGTATTCACTTTTGTCATTCATTCATGTTTCTTTTAATATATGTACTTTCTTTACCTTCTACCAGTAAAATCTACATCAGCAAGTCATCAATACAACATATTCAACTTTAAAATGAACTACATAACTAGTGTAGACTTTGTTCTTTGTTATATATTATTCTGAGGTACTTCTGCCTCACAGTTTTCAGCATGCTACTGGTGGGTACATTTTGTGGATACCAACGATTGCAGGCATTCAGTGAATTAGGGAACACATACACACTGAAGCTAAAAACTCTTTGAGTGCCTGGTATGCAGTATTGAAAGGCAAAAGTGTACTCATATCAAGTTAAAGAGAAATACAGCTTGAATGAATGTAAAATAAACTGATCCTATTTCTGAATCCAGTTCAATTTCCAATGACCATAAAACAAGGTATCAATGTAAGATTATTTTATACAACATGAATGGACTCAAAATAAAGAATAAAAGGAAAAAATAAGAACGTTGATTACCTGTTGCATAAAGAACTATTATACAGAAAGTCAATGTTTTGCTTTCATTATTCATTCTTCGTCAGTCATATCCAACATGCAGACGGTCCTACCCCACCTGTACCTGTACATAAACAATCATTTGAGAAACATATTTGTTATAATCATCATATTTATACACAAATGCGCCCAAACGCACGCATGTACATACATATATATATATATTCTAATTTTTTGATGCGCAAATATATAAAAGTACCGATGGAAACACTTCCCACATAAAGATTTTATTCGTTATACAAAATATTATGGCTTATGCGTTGTATCTGATCTGGCGTCATACGAGGTTTTTTTTTTTTTACTCACTAGCACCATCATTGCCCACTGTCTTATTCTATAGCCTTGGTTAGCGACGATTGATTATGAGATCTTTTCTCGTAATTACAAGATAAGTTGTCCATTTTTTTTTTCTTTTGTGGATGGACTCAGGATGGACTACCAAGACAAGCTGCATAGCCTATTGATCAGAGGACTGTCGTGACAGAAAAAAACCCCTCAACTAATGATTGGATTTACCTTATCCATGATATTTCCACAACGCAAAGAATAGCCTAGCCTACAGTTGCTTGAAGCGCATGTAGTAGACCTACTTTGTATTGTTACATATGTCTGATAATATCAAACTAAAATGATAGGTACATTTTAAAATAATGAAAACTTCCTTTATTGTTGCTCGGACATTCGGTGCAGTTTAAAAAGAGAATAAAAGTATACTTTCTACGAAAGCGTAGGCTACCGAGGAAGTCTCGTTTGTATCGTGCTTTCACTTTAACATTAACGTAAAATTTACATTGTCCTACCTCAATTCGGAATTTCTGTGACCATGGTGCACAGTTGGCTATTGTTTCTACAGACATTGTTGAAGTAATTATAACTATTTAGCGCTGAGGAAGAATTACCAAGGCAAGGAAGGTGTGCGGAACAGGTGGTGTGCTGAACTAATGATTGTTTCAGCATAGCAGGACACATATTTCCGATGGATGCTTTGCGCTTTGTCTGTGAATACAATTTTCAACGTACAACGTCATCTGGGTAACAGGAATTTCCAAGGACAAACTCGCTTCGCAGTTTCATTGCACACAATTTGATCAAAACATTACAGAAAATCGCCTAAATAGAATAATTCACGAAATCCCTGCTTATGGCGACGACAACCTTTAAAATGTAGACAAAAACAGTCATTTTAACAATCTTTTAACATAAGCCAACGCCTTAGAGATGTTTGACTTGGATTTCTGTTTGGAACTCCTCTGACCAATATTTACGTCTGCGATAGCATGAATAGTTACTCAGTAATGAAAGGAATTAATTTACTGCAAAGGAAATTGATCCTAAACTTCAAAAATTGTTTCAGAAATAAATTAAACCAACATAGCTTTTTCTTTTATCTTACCCTATTCCTCTTTAAACTTTTCAGTTTTTTCCGACGTTTTTTCTTGATCGACTGCAATTACGTAGGTGATTCAAGACAACATCTACATCTTTATATGCACAAAACCTATTCATGCTTGAACTTACCGGTTGATGGTTTACATGAGATATCGATCCATCCGCTAATGACCAAGACTCAATGAAAAGATTGCGAATAATTGTAACTGGTCTCCTACAGCGACGATGACTTTTTTTACTATGACAGTTGTGTTTGACCTCCAATATTCATACAAATATTCACATTAATTATTTTCACGACGACATATTTCCTGCCATCCACTCGCTTACCTAATCTTTACCGCTTAGAATGGTATGTATATATACAACTGCATTACTGTTCAGTAGTGCAATAGTATTCACAACGACGTACGGAACACAGCTCAAACCATGTAGTTTGACATAGCACATTTCGGTTCCCTATAGCAGATTCAGCGCTAACCACACATTCAACAACTTCTTGCATTGCGTGATGGATATAACATTCACCACGTATTATATAAGGAAGTTCCTATGTTAGTCGTGGTCAGCACTCATGGGAGATCCGGGAAATAGACAGAAAAAAGTACACCACAAAAGAAACTCGTGTCATATGATAGATTGCAATCACAGGTCATCCATCTTCATTTGCCATTGGTAGATCCGTTTCTGCTTTCTCTTCTGGTCGTCCATGGGTGCAAAGTACAGCATCGTTTCTTTAGATGAAGGACAACTTCCGCACAAACAAAAGCATTTCTGAGGCATTTTTGTACCTTGATTTGACTACACATACCCACTCATATTGTTAGAAAGTGCCACTGTCTCAATAGAACATTTGAATATTCACATTCTTCGCCGAGCTGATTGCTCAGGCCTTCGACTCCCAGACCTTAGCGGTCTTGTCGAACTGCAGCTGACAGTAACGCAAGATAACGGTCACAGCACGGAAATATTTTCTTGATCAAAGGTGAAAAGTAGTAGGGCACATATTTTCCCCAGTAAAAGTGAAGTCTGCTGAGGTTTTTGGTGACCAAAGTGCCCTGCCCCTCTTGGACCATGGGAGGTGATAAGCTGCAGGTTGGCTACGCCTCCATGAGGGTCATCCCATCATCTATGCACCAGCTGCTCCTTGACTGACGAGGACTCCCACCCACTCTTCAGACAATTGACACAGGGCCAGCCATCGTGTTTCCCCTCTGCACCACCAGGAGGAAAGGCGAACATTGGACATTGTCAGCAACTTTAATTTCACTTTGACAAAAGAAAGCACAGAGTTACAACTGCCTAAAATAACTTGTCTGGATAACCTGTTTAATATAGCAGTGATAAGTAATGTGAGGTCCTGTGAAATTACCTTGGATACATTTTGACATCTCCTGTAAGGTCAACTAGAAGATCCAATGACTGGGACCTGTTCAGAGGCTGAAAGCTGGGTAGAGGTGATCCTGCTATCTTTGGCTGCACCCTGAGAAAAGAACACAGACACAGAGCTTCCAGTTCACCTCATCATTGCACTGGAGCTCCAACATGCACATGCTTTGAGATATGAAACTAAAAATTACACAGGATCTGAGGGACTTTAATTTCACAATGACAGAAGAAACTCCTTCTTCAAACAGTTCTTTCATTATGTCAAATAATGTGTTAGTATTGTACTGGTCTTTCAGACGCTAGGACCCTTCAAAAGCAAAGGAAATAAAAATGTAAGATGCATTGAGTATAGCAGCAAATGGCAAGTATAAATGAGTTTTACTTTCCATTCTTGTAATTGAGTGTTTTCCAATGCTTCTATGACCTGTTCCATACATTAACTGGAGAGTATGTACAGTTCTGTGAACGTATTTGGGGTCACTTTTGACTCCCCCTTCCAATTCAATCGGATGATCCATCAACTGGTCACTCTTAACTGACAGGCAGCTGGGACAGGAAGCAGGGTACCTGCTCTCTCCACCTGCACACATACTGGAGACAGAGCTCATAGTTAACGTCAACCTCAGACTCCCACAAATTGCTCCATAAAATATTTTACATGTATATCATTGATAACGTTTCCTAAAAATGTATTTTCCAGTTATTAAGATGAGTGCTGAATCTTGCCCAGGTATATAATGTGCATATTTGAAAAAACAAAACTTCAAGGACTTAAGTAAAGGATTTTACTTAACGTAAAAGACACTGAAAGGTCATGTATGACTAAAAAATCTGCTGCTTTGTTCTTTTGCCCTTAACATACAAACTTCAGCATGAAGTTCATATAATTAATAGGTATTTCTGGCAATACCAGCACGCTTTTATTGTTTTTGGCCTTCTTTCACAGACAATGTCAGATGTCAAAGCGGCTGTTTTCAAGAAGTGCCAGCTGCACGAGGAAACAGAAACACTCTGGTTTCTCCTTTGTTACATACTCAAATATTTCAATAGAATATTTTTGCAAATTTTTTATCTACAAATCAACATGTATATTGCCGACAGGGGGGCTGTGAACATACCCAGGAAAGGAGACTTTACTGACAGATACAACAGATGGCAGGATTAAAATATACAGACATTTATTTACAAAGTTCCATAAAAACATACAGATATTAAACCTCCCCCCCCCCCCCCCCCCCAAAAAAAAAAAAGGCTGTATGAGCCTCTTACTAACGTTGGATGGAGCTGCTCACTTCATGAGTGTAGTTTAAACACAATAAAGTGCCAGAAAACCAAAGCTAGTATCTCATTCAAACAGCATTCACAGCAAACATGTACCAAAGTGTGCGAGCTCCAGTCCCTTTATAAAAAATACCGCCAAATACAACCATCACAACCCACACTGGCCTGATGAATAAAATACAGTAGGCCAGGGGTTAATCCCCAACTGACAAACAAACATGAAAAAAATAAAAAATATAATTACCAACCAGCCAAGCTTGTTCACAGAAGACACTTTGCTCATAGGCTGACATTAACAAGTTTGGTAACAGTGCTACAGCTTGGTAGATGGTAAAAAAAAAAAAAATGAACAAAACCTAATAGTGTCTTACCTAACAGGGTTCTACTAAAATTTTAAAAGATGTGAGGCCCATTCTTTCTACTGCAGGACAGCTCGCTTTCCAGTTATCTCTGTCTAATGGCTGAGTCCATCTGTATTTCACACCAAGGGTAATGATGGTATGAATGTCCTCAAGACAAGGTATGTGACAGACCCCTAAATAATACTCAATTTGATGACTATACTAAATCTAGATAGACTGACCAATTTTAACTGTTAATAATTACACTTATTTACTTTCATCATTATTTTATCAATGATTGTCTGTTTTTTTTATTGTTATTCATTTACTGTATAATTTAACAGTGTCATTTTAGAGTGCTCTTAAACTGCTTCTGATTAGACGTTTAAAAAAAAATCTACAAAAAATGCAGTAACAATAAAATATGGCAGGGGTGCAAGCATTAAGGACTGTAGTATACGCACATATATTTTAATATTTTATGTAATGTTAAAAAGAGCTTTACAATCGTCTGCTTACAGGACAGTCAGTACATCGTAATAAAGTGAGAACAGTGCTTAACAATGATCTGCAGCTTACCAGGAAACATTATATAACAGTAATGCTAAGGTGCATCCCACCACCCTACCTAAAATATCACAAGTGTGTATTACACAGCTACATATATGAAATCGTACCACTGAAAATGATAAGTGCTTAATTACTGCCTGGATGTATGTATGATCAGCTCTATCCTTTATTCTACCAGGAAAATCCCATTGAAATAATTTTTTTGCAGGGTCACCTAGACAAGAAGCAATGGACAATACATCCATATGTTAAAAATCTATACACAAAGAAAAGCAATAAAAATACTTACGACATAAAAGACACAGGCTTTAGCATGATTGTTAGAAAAAAGTGTGCATACATCAGTAACAAAGTTTTGAATTCGATCTTTGAATTAATTCTTTAAGTCTTAGCCTTTTGGCAGCATGTGCCATGACCAGGGTGCATTGCACTTAAAGGCCATCTTACCAAACTCAGAATGGGGACAAAGTACTTTAAAAGCACCACTGAATTGGAACACAGATTGTAATTGCTATTAGTCCATGTTCAATACGCTGAGAGATAAGATGGTAGTTTACCTAAAATAGCCTTGTAAATGAGCAAGTAGCAATGACATGATCTATGATTCTTTAGAGATGGTAGACCAGCCATCTATCTGATAAAGAAGCAAGTGAGGTGTAAGTGATCTAGCATTTTTAATTAAGCGCAGGGCACCATGGTACACTGAGTCTAAGGTGTAGCAGGAGTAAAAAGTATCCTCATGTTATGTGGTGAAGTTTATCAAAATATGCTATTGTTCCAAATTGAGTAATTTTCTGATGGGTTTTAAGCCATTCTATAAGATGTACTCCTAGTGCCCCCTTGTGGTGTTTGTCGACACTGGTCATAGTTAAATTCTTTGTAACCGTCACTTTCGTTACGATTACCACGACAGTTGACGAGAGTGATGGGTGGAATCCTTGCTTTGTTTCTTTTAGTTAAATAAAATGTTGTAATATTTTTAAAGTCTCACACAAATGGATTACGTGTTTACCTCATGTTCATACAGACACAAGTTGAAGGGCTACAAAAGCATGTAAAATAAGTATACACACACGGCTATGTTTGGCTTCATGTGAAGCGGGATTTGGTTCAAAAATAGAAACCGAGCTTTACTTTCAACTTTTTTACCTTCAGAAGTCATACGATACAGTACACAATCTCATTTTGCTACAAATGTAAACCAAACAATGTTTAAGTTTGGATCAATAGATGGAACATTTGATGGTTTCTCCTTGGTTATTGAGGACTCGGTTCCAGCTATAAAAAAGGAAAAATGGTTCATGAATTGGAATCATTGTCAGCAATAATTTCAGTAGACTGAGACAGTATGAAACAGATCCTTTGATGTTGTGGCAGTATATTACCTTGGCTTTTTCATAATCTTCACACTGATTTTGCATACAATTATGATGATTCCAATAAGGCAAAAGGTTGCTGTCACAGAGCACAGGATTAGAACCCATGTACTGCCTGAGAAAAAAAAAACAAGTGATGAAATCATTAATCCTATCATTTATTACTACATTATAAATGACTTCATTTTTTCCTCATATACCATTCCACATTTGCATGGTGATACTTTTTTTAATCAATCTGAAAAAAACATAAGTGTTCTTTCTATAGATATACTGCTTATCAGTGGCAACAAATGCTGTTTATCCAATGAAGGGACAAATTAATTTTATATTAACCCGACAGTTTTTCAGATTGGGTTATGTATTCCAGACCAAAGTTCTTCTCTCTCCTTTTTGTCCTATCCTTCTTTTTTCATGTCAGGCTGGCAGTTCCTTGATATTAGGAGTGACATCACCATTTAATCAAAACCTAAATAAAACTACAAATCCCACCCATCAGGGGTCCCAAAAGGTAGTGTGCCATTGGCCATTGGTTTTTGTGGAACAAACCAACAACTTTTGAATGGGCATTCAGGGCTGTGGGTGAAAATGAAACATTTAGTTTTACCTGGTGGCTGTGGGATGGAGCAAACTCCCAGGTCTATGGGGTCACTACTGGCTCTGCTCACAGGGTTCTGGGCAGCACACACATATGATGTGGGCTCAGAGGGAGAGAGAGGGTGTATCTCCATTGTTTGGCCCAGGTGCACACAGCTGTCATTGCCACAGGGGGGCAGTGTTTCCCAGCTGTATGTCACTTCACTCCCCTGATTGCTGAAGCATCTCAGAGTGATGTTATCCCTCAGACACTCAGCTGTGATGTTGGGTTTAGAGACGGGCTCTGGAGAGGAAACATGGAAATAAAGGTTAATTAAATATTAATACTCAAGAAAATTATGTTTAAATGGGCCCTTTATTGAATTTATGATTATTATTATTATTATTACTGTGAATATTTGCATTCCAAAATAAATATATTCAATACCTCATTCTGCAAGTATACAGTGACCCTCTAGTGGCCTATCAACAGCTCACCAGTGTCTAACTAAGCTAGTACCAGTTTTTAAAATGCTGATATGCCAACAGCTGTTGCTGATGGTGGCCCAAATAGGTCACTTCTTGCTGGGATCACAAACCATGATGGAAAAGTCTGGATTTAAACATGTATTCTCCTTTTTCACTATTTGCATCATCTAATGTAAAATATCATGTGTTCTCTATCACAATTAGTTAGAGTGCTCACTGCACTGAAGTCCACACTCAGAACAGGATATACTGTAGGTGCAGATACCTTCTCACAAACATGAATGCTCCTTTCTGCATACTCACCAAAAACCTGCAGGTGAAACCTTGAGTGTTTATGATGTTTATTTTCTGATATGTACTGTGTTATAATGTGATAAAGGCCAGAATCAGAGAGCTGTACATTATTCATATAGATTGAGCCGTCCTCCACAATGTCAATGCGATCCTTATACAAATCATGTTTATAAGAATCTTTCAGGTGAGAGGACCAGGAAAGTAAAATGAAATTATTAAAACTCATATCAATTATGACACTCTGGTTCATTTCAGGTGAGACAGGAAACAGAACTCTCTCCCCCACAGTCACTTTGGTGGTGGAACCAGCAGCTGCCACTACAGTCTCCTCAGTCCACCCAAACTGGTACACTGTAAAACAGAAAGATGGGGGTTATTCACATGAAAACAGAGAGAGGGCGTTAAACACACTGTAACACACAGAGATGGGGGTTAAGCACACTGAACACTCAGAAATGGGGCTTGTTTACACTGGTGAATACATTGGTTCTGGTAGATTTTATACAACTTGTTGTAATCTTACTGACCTAAATGAAGACCTGTAATGCTGGAAACTGTACTGTGAGCCTCTAAACTGAGTCCTAAAGGTTTTCAACACTTTCAGCTAAAGCTCAATACTGAAGCTAGCCCTCTATAAAATTACTTCCCTTTATGTGATAAATAAACATGAATCTTTGATATTGATTAATCTTCACTGTGGGGATGTTTAAAATAGACAAAATTACAAAATGCCTTATATCTATTGGCCATATTTATTGGTAACTAGTGCTGTCTGAGGACCATTTCATTTATATCTACCATCATGAGCTGCGCATTTGTGTTGAAGGCCTACACTTCATGCTCAACTGGTGCAAGTACAAAACAGGCTTACTTCTCTGTCAATATTAATTATTATGTTAATTATTTAAAGCTACTTCTTTCTTCCTGAATTATTTTGTTTCGCATGGATACTTTAGCTTTGTATTCACTTTTTAAATTCATGTTTCTTTTAATATATGTACTTTCTTTACCTTCTACCACCAAAATCTACATCAGCTAGTCATCAATACAACATATTCAACTTTAAAATGAACTACATAACTAGTGCAGACTTTGTTCTTTGTTATATATTATTCTGAGGTACTTCTGCCTCACAGTTTTCAGCATGCTACTGGTGGGTACATTTTGTGGATACCAACGATTGCAGGCATTCAGTGAATTAGGGAACACATACACACTGAAGCTAAAAACTGTTTGAGTGCCTGGTATGCAGTATTGAAAGGCGAAAATGTACTCATATCAAGTTAAAGAGAACTACTGCTTGAATGAATGTACAATAAACTGATCCTATTTCTGAGTACAGTTCAATTTCCAATGACCATAAAACAAGGTATCAATGTAATATTATTTTATACAACATGAATGGACTCAAAATAAAGAATAAAAGGAAAAAATAAGAATGTTGATTACCTATTGCATAAAGAACTATGATACAGAAAGTCATTGTTTTGCTTTCATTATTCATTCTTCGTCAGTCATATCCAACATGCAGACGGTCCTACCCCATCTGTGCCTGTACATAAACAATAATTTGAGAAACATATTTGTTATATATAATCATCATATTTATACACAAATGCGACCAAACACACACACACACACACATATATATATATGCTTATGTTCTCATTTTTTGATGCGCAAATACATAAAAGTACCAATGGAAACACTTCCCACATAAAGATTTCATTCGTTACACAAAATATTATGCCTTATATCTGATCTGACGTCATACAAGAGTTTTTTATTTACTCACGAGCACCATCATTGCCCACTGTCTTGTCCCATAGTCTTGGTTAGCGACGATTGATTATGAGATCTTTTCTCTTAATTACGAGATAAGGTGTCCATTTTTTTTCTGTTGTGGATGGACTCAGGATGGACTATCAAGTCGAGCTGCATAACCTATTGATCAGAGGACTGTCGTGCCAGAATTAAACCCCTCAACTGATGATTGGATTTACCTTATCCATGATATTTCTTCGACGCAAAGAATAGCCTAGCCTACAGTTGCTTGAAGCGCATGCAGTAAGCCTACGTTGTATTGTTACATATGTCTGGTAATATCAAACTAAAATAAAAGGTACATTTTAAAATAATGAAAATTTCCTTCATTGTTGCTCGGACATTCGATGCAGTTTATAAAGAGAATTACAGTATAATTTCTACTAAAGCATTGGTTACCGAGGAAGTCTCGTTTGTATCTTGCTTCCACTTTAACAGTAACCTAAATTCTACATTTGCTACCTCAATTCGGAATTTCTATCACCTGTCATTTCCATTCGTGCGCTATTGGCTCTTGCTTCTACAAATATTGTTGAAAGACTTACAATTACGCAGCTCTGAAACAATATCACTAACCAATCCACCAGACTTGTTTAACAGCTTTTCCGCTTAAGTAAGCGTATGGTCGACAAGCGATCAAGTACAGCAACGAAGTAGCTTCGAAACATATCCCTTTCTGCTTCCTCCCCAGTACAGTCCATGGTAGTGAAGTACAGCATAGTTTCTTTAGAAACTAACTTTTGAATATTCACATAATCAGCTGAGCTGATTGGTCAGGCTTTTGATTCACAGATCATAGCGGTCTTATTAAACTGAAGCTGAATGAATACATGGTAACAGCCACAGCAGGGAAGTATTTGATTGTTTCTGCATAGCAGGACACATACCTGTACCCGATAGATGCTTTGCGCTTTGTGTGAATACAATTTTCAACGTACAACGTTATTTGGGTGACGGGAATTTCAAAGGACAAATACAACGACAAACTCGCTTCGCGGTTTCATTGCACACTATTTGATTAAAACATTACAGAAAATTGCCTAAACAGAATAATTCACGAAATCCCTGCTTATGGCGATGATAACCTTTAAAATGCAGACAAAACATCAATATCTTTATATGCACAAAACCTATTCAAGTTTGAACTTACCAGTTGATGGTTTACGTGAGCAATTGATCCATCCGCTAACGACCAAGACTCAATGAAAAGGTTGCAAATTATTGTAAAACGCCTCTCACAGCGACGATGACTGCACTACTGTAAAAGTTCGTATGAATAGTTATAAACAGATGAAATTAATTTGGCGCAAAGACAAGTTAGCCTAAAGTTCATAAAACACCTCTCCAAGTTAACTAACATAGCTTTGTCTTTTACTGAAACCTTTTCGCTGATGTGACTTCTCATTTCACTACTCCCCACTCTCTATCTTCTTATCAAGAGGACAGAGGCTCACCGTCAGGAATGTGTAGAACTGGTTTCATACTAGATACTTCTCGAGCACCCATGGCTGTGTCAGCCCCCTGGAGAAGATTCCTATCTGCCTCCTCACCGTGGAATGATGCAAGGTTGGTTTGCTAGCCATCATACGCCCGCTGCGTGACGTACAGAATACTTCAACTTTTAAACCAGATTCTTGCCTATCTCTTCATCTAAAAAGTATGCAAGCATAGTTTCGCAACTGTCATGTGTTTACTGCGTGATTCTTTAAATATCATACATTCCTGATTATATTTCTATCTGCCTCGTCTCCAGTTCATCTATGGCTGCGAAGTACAGCATAATTTCTTTAGAGGAAGGACAACTTGCGCACAAACAAAAGCATTTCTGAGGCATTTTTTGTATCGTGATTTGTTTATTACATATACCAGTGGAAAACAAACTGACTCATGCTACAAAATGGCACTGGCTTAATATAACTTTTGAATACTCATATAGTTCGCCGAGCTGATTGGTCAGTCCTTCGACTCACAGACCTTAGCGGTCTTATCGACCTGCAGCTGACACGAACGCGAGGTAACGGTCACAGCAGGGAAATGTTTTCTTGATCAAAGGTGAAACGTAGGGCACATACATAGGCATATACTTTATGTGCAATACCATTTTCGATGTAGAACGTTGCTATAATTTGGATGACAAGAACTTCCAAGGACAAATAGAACGACAAACTATATTCGATAACAAACAATACATAAATAGAATAATTAACGAAATCCCTACTTATGGCGATGGCAGCTTTTAAAATGTTAACAAAAGCAGTCTAGTTAACATTGACAAAATGATGAAATACCGTGTACATTTTGATCAGTGGTCGATTTGTAAAAAAATAATAAATAAATAAATAAATAAAAATCAAGGGGACAGCTCAACCTCGGAGAGGAAGGATCGTGGTTTATGTCTACATTTTTTATATTCACGTATAATCATTAGAAAAAAGGAAAATGTGCTTGTAACCCGTATTTATTCATACAAAACTATTCATCTAAAACTGTCCAATTATTTACCCCAAAAGCGGAAAAAAGTGACCAAACCATTAAAGGTGTTTGAACGGTGTTAGGTTTGTGCGTGAAGGTGTGTGAGAGAGTGCGCAGTGAAGGTTGGATGTAAGTGTTCAGCTTCAGGGCTTTTGTGTATATACGTGCTGAACTACCGCAGCCACATCATCTGCACTTCTGAAAAATCTCCGTACACCAGTCATCATTTCGTACTGAAGTGCGCAGCTACATCGCACTTTGCGGTAACCAGTTTGCTACGCACCAGCATTCGGAGAAGAACGCGCTATCTTTATGGTCACTCTTTCAAACTGCAAACATTCTGATTCTTCAAACTGATTTATTCCTTTAAATATGCCAATGTACATCAAGATTGTGTACTTGGAGAGAATTTAGGGAAGTAAACGTTGTTGGCTTTGTGTGTACTCCTGGTAAAAAGAGAATTCACACAGGTGAGTGTTTGGGAGGTTGTATGGGAGTCAATCACTTTCATATATTGTGAACTTGCCCCCACCATGACTCCAGTTTGGATAAAATCAATGGTATCCTGGGAACTGTCTGCTATACAAAAACAGAAAAGTAGAAAGTTGAAACACCTAATGTTAATGAATTTATTAATTTAATGTACAGTATATTTGTTATGGTCAGTATTAGCTACATTTTTATTTAAGAAGCAAGGAAAACACTCATTGCAAAGTAAAACAGTGATCACTGACTTTATACTGCAAAGTTCTGATTAAACAAACAGGAGTCCACTGAGGGCCTACTAAAGAGGTATTCTCAACTGGTTGCTTATTTTCATGGAGGAGTTCCAGCAGCAGTAGTTGATTACATGGCAGCACTTTCCCCAGTAAAAGTGAAGTCTGCTGAGGTTTTTGGTGACCAAAGTGCCCTGCCCCTCTTGGACCATGGGAGGTGATAAGCTGCAGGTTGGCCACGCCTCCATGGGGGTCATTCCATCATCTATTGACACATACTGGAGACAGAGCTCATAGTTAACGTCAACCTCAGACTCCCACAAATTGCTCCATAAAATATTCCACATGTATTTCATTGATAACATTTCCTAAAAATGTATTTTCCAATTGTTAAGATGAGTGCTGAATCTTGCCCAGGTATATAATGTGCATATTTGAATAAACAAAACTTCAAGGACTTAAGTAAAGGATTTTACTTAAAGTAAAAGACACTGAAAGGTCATGTATGACTAAAAAGTCTGCTGCTTTGTTCTTTTTCCCTTTACATACAAACTTCATGATGAAGTTTGTATAATTAATAGGTATTTCTGGCAATACCAGCAAGCTTTTATTGTTTTTGGCCTTCTTTCACAGTCAATGTCAGATGTCAAAGCAGCTGTTTTCAAGAAGTTCCAGCTGCACGAGGAAACTGAAAAACTCTGGTTTCTCCTTTGTTACATACTCAAATATTTCAAGAGAATATTTTTGCTTATTTTTTATCTACAGATCAACATGTATATGCTCTCTTCCAATTGCTGCTCAGTCCATATCCTTTATGTAGGCATAACTAAGAGAAGGAAAGCGCTCTCAGATGATGTCTGCTAAGTGACTGCGGTGGTCACATCATTTATTTTTTATAAAAGCATCAATAAATCATGATGGAAATATCAAGTTTTTATGAGCTAATAATCACGATTGCATTATTAATATAAAATATGATTAATACTTCAATAATAATAATAACAATAATACATTTGTGATTATTTGCTCATAAAATATTAATAAAAAACCACCATTAATTATTATTATTTTAATATTAATAGTAATAAAATTGTTATTATTAGCTCAGAAAAAATTGGTATTTCCATCATGATTTATTGATGCTTTTATAAAAAATAAATGAATAACAACCCAGAAACTGTTATTTTGACACACCAGTTTTCTCCCACAAAATAGGCATGATTGGCAGTTTGGTGGTTGATCGATAAAGATTTACACAGTAGAATGAGCCGATCACGTGGATGCCCATACCTGGCCACTCCCACTGTATGAATCAGTTGGTGTTTTACACAAACTATTTGATTTGTCAGAGATACAGACCCTCAAATGTGGTGCCGCAAGCCATTTTTGCATTTACAATTGGCATGATTGGCAAATTTGGTGGTCAGTTAATAAAAATCTATGCAGTCTATGCACCATCTTGAGGTTGGTGATGGCTGGGCACTCCCACTGTATGAATCAGTTGGTGTTTTGCACAAACTATTTATTTTGGCTGAGCTACAGGCTCTCAAATGTGGTTCTGTTTGCCATTTTGCCATTTACAATAGGAAATATTGTAAAGTTTATTGGTCAATTAATAAAAATCTATAAATTGGAGTCACTTAGTATTGAGATTGCCGACACCTGGGCACACTCTCCAGAGGATACAGTTGGTGTTTTGTTCACACTTTTTGAGTTGGCCAAACTACAGACTGTCAAATGTGGTGCTGCAAGCCTTTATGCTACTTACAATAGAAATGATTGCATTTTATTTGTCACTTAAAATGAATAAATAAATAACATCTCCACATTACATGTAATAAAAATAAAAACATAAAATTTTTGTCATTTTCATTTGGTTTCTTTATTGAAATATGAATAACAAAATAGGTAGAAGAGAACCTTCAATAAGAAAGGTATGCAATAAAGATATAATCTGTAATAAGTCATAAAACAATACAGAAACTTAGCACAACCTACAAAAATAAGGAAAATGTAAAAAGAGGAAACAATATTCGCATGGAAAACACAAGAAAAGCGAAGATAAAGTGCATCCGAGCAGCATGTGATTGGTCTACCGTAAGCTGTCATGTATTTGAGCACAAAAATTTGAAACCGGCGATAGCTTCACCGTCATTTTCCGAACTGGTGATAGCTTGACCGCAGTAACAAAAGGAGGGCAGTAGGGAAGCGAACTGTATGCTTTTGCGAGGCTAAACAACCGTACTTAGCTTTCTTTTCTCAAACCACTGACCTGGTTTATATTCGATATTAGCCTGATATTCCAACTTTTAAGTGCTACTCAGGTACACCAGGGCTGAAATAGCCGTACACTTCAAGAGGCATTCAATGTACTTTACAGGAGTCGCATCACAGAGTGTCAATATGTTTTAAATCACTTTGTTAGACATGTGCATTACGTTACAGAGGTGTTGCCACCTAATGTAGCCCAATGTAGCACACTTGATTCTGCTAATGACATGCTACACATGATTAGCCTTACAATTAGGTTTTTGTGTGAGGGTCTAAAGCCTGCATACCCTTTGGCTCCATAAAGAGAGTTGGTTATCCTTGATTTAGAAATATAGACAATACAGCAATGTTTCAAATGTGCAAAACAATGTTCGTTTTTGAATAGCAATGGGACAAATATGTTCTGGAAAAATTAATCTTAGTTTACCAGATTATATTTATTATTATTTTGCGTGCCTTCTGGTGTGTGAAACCACCTCTGTGTACTTAGACTCATGTGGGTGGTTTTTTTTTGTCAGCTGTGGCTGGAGTCTTGGAAGGGCCCTTGTTAGCCATCCTGTCTCACTCCCTGGTGTGTGGTGTTTTAACTTTCTCGGTTGTAGTGGGTTATTTATTGTGATCCAAGTTTTGATTTGTAGTGAAATATTTGAGTCAGCTTTGGGTGTGTAGTGAATAAATCATTGTGATCCAGGTTTGGATGTGTAGGGAACAACTTATGGTGATCCAGAATTGGATGTTTTGTGAAGTACTGACTGAGTCTTTTGGTTTGTATGCACCAGTAGATATAATTGTAAGATTCTTGAGTTCAGAGCATCTCAATCGCGTTCCTCCTACAAGCCTCAGCCACAGCTGGCTCCTCTACCCTTGCCCTTATTTGAGTGTCCACCTAGAGAGCAGGGTGTTTGTCTTGATCTCTTGTTTAAATTGTGTGGTTTGGCCTTGAACCTTAAAGGGATTTAGAGGCGAACAATGTTGACTTAAGACAGTGGTTCACAATGTCGGTCCAGGGGATCCACTGTGTATGCTGGTTTTTATTCCAAACACAACTGCAACCCCAGAATCTTAACAAGCTGTTAATTGTTCATAATTGTTCAATTATAATTTGCCATTATAGCTATGCATGTCATAAACAAAAAGCTCCTCACATTGTATCATATTGCAGGCAATTGCATAAAGACAAGTAAAATGTTTTAACTCATATTAAAGACCACAGTGATTCTGGACACATGACCACTAAAACTAACCATTTGGTGGATAATGAAGGATTCAAAGACAAAACTAGTTATAATGAGCCAAACCTGCATTGTGATACGAAGCATAAGGGAAAAACCAGGAGCTTAATCATGTGTTCAATGACTGAAGGAGCGTATTGATTCACCCCAGTCTATAATTTGATCAGGTATAAAAATGTACTTTTTGTGTATTTCTTTGCAAAATCACATAAACACAATGTGAATATCGGAGCCTTTTCTTCATGACATGTATAGCCATAATGGCAAATTATCTTCCTGATCATGAAAAGCATGACCAATTGAACAATTATGAACAATTAGCAGCGTGCTAAGATTCTGGGGTTGCAGTTGTGGTGGGAATAAAAACCAGCATACACAGTGGGTCCCTACGACCGACATTCAGAACTACTTATTTAAGGTGAATCGGTGAACAACCTAGTTCAGTTTCAGTCTGTGAACTGACCGACCACTCTACGATTCAGCCGAGGCTTGTCCTTCGCCATCAACAAATGTGCACAACACAGTATTAAGTAAGCGCTCAATAGTAGCACGAGCGGCCGTTGAGAGAAAGGGTGAGTATGCCTTCTCAGATACAGCACTTAGGCTTTGGAGAAATCTTTCCCTTATCATTAGTACAGCAGTCAGTTAAGAAAAGTTGAGGACAAAATTTCACAGATTAGATTTTATTTAATTAACAAGTTAGGTAACAGTGCTACAGCTTGGTAGTTGGTAAAAAAAGAACCAAAACCTAATAGGGTCTTACCTAACAGAGTTCTACTAAGATTTTAAAAGATGTGAGGCCCATTCTTTCTACTGCAGGACAGCTCGCTTTCCAGTTATCTCTGTCTAACGGCTGAGCCCATCTGTATTTCACACCAAGGGTAATGATGGTATGCATGTCCTCAAGACAAGGTATGTGACAGACACCTAAATAATATGATAATTTGATGACTATATTAAATATTATTCACTGTATAATTTAACAGTGTCAATTTCAAGTGTTCTTACTTGCTTCTGATGTTCTACGTTTAAAAAAAGAAAAAAAAAAAAACACAGATCAACAAAAATACAGTAACAATATGGCAGGGGTACAAGCATTAATGACTGTAGTATGTAAATATATATTTGAAAAAAATATTTTTATACATTTAAAATGATAAACATGTAAAATATTGTGACACAGTGGCAGGTGTGGCCACTGTACTGGGTGGTGAGCAGAAGCTAAAACACAACAAAAAGTTCAACTGAAAGGGCCAAAGGCCATTTATTAACCCCTTGTAGGGAAAAAGCAAACTCCACAAATGGGCTCAACACAAAACAGAGTAAAACACAAAAACCAGCACAGCCATCCAAACACAAAAAGTCCAGCAGTTCAAAAACCAACCCTTGCAGCCTCTCAGGCTGTGCTTAAATAGAAGGCCTAATTGAAGGCAAGTGCTGACAGCTGAGTTGATTAGGGATCACTCGCAGGTGAGCCTGCCTGTTCGTGAGGCCTCTGCTGTTGCAGCTCCAGTTTCTTCTCCAGGCTGAGGGAGGAAACCAGGAGACTGACAGCAGTACTGTGGGAGGAGCTGAGGAGCTTGCTCCTCCCTCCACCTCTCCCGGCACCACATTCCCCCCCCAGCTTCAGACCGTTGGGAGGAGGCAGAAATACATTAGCGCCATGAGAGAGCATTTTGGGCCCATCTGACCCCACCCCCAGGGTCAAAGACCAGGCAGGCCATCAAGCCTGGCAGGACCCCAGGGGAGGCAGCGAAGGGCAGGCTGGACCCCCTAGGTCGGCGGGCAGCTGAGAGCCAGCCAGGCTCCCTGGCAAGGTCAGCAGCTGGGTTAGCGGCCAGCAAAGAGCAGACCCAGCTCTGGAGCAGGGCCGCTGGGTTGGAGGGCGGTGGAGAGCAGGCCAAGCTCTCTGGAAGACCTGCTGGGTCAGCAGGCGGAGAGCAGGCCCAGCTCTTGGGCAGGCCCACAGGGTCAACGGACAGCGAAGAGCAGGGCAGGCCCACTGAGTTGGCGGGCAACAGAGAGCAGGCAGGGCCCTCTAGCAGGCCCATTGGGTCAATGGACTGAGGAGAGCTGGCAAGGCTCCCTGGAAGGCCTGCTGGGTCAGCAGGCAGAGAGCAGGCCCGGCTCTCAGGAAGGCTTGCTGGGCCAGCAGGCGGTGGATAGCGGGCTGGGCTCTCAAGCAGGCCCACTGTGTCAGCAGGCGGCGGACAGCAGGCCCCGCTCTGGAGCAGGCCCACAGGGTCAGTGGGCGGCGGAGAGCAGGCCCCGCTCTGGAGCAGGTCCGCTGGTTTGGAGGGCGGCGGAGAGCAGGCCCTGCACTCAAGCAGGCCCTCTGGGTCAGCAGGCGGCGGTGAGCAGGCCCCACTCTCAAGCAGACCCGCCAGGTCAGCAGGCAGCAGTGAGCAGGCCTTGCTCCCCAGCAGGCCCGCTGGGTTGGCGGGCGGCGGAGACAGTCTCTCGGGCAGCTGGGGTGACTGGGCAGGGATCGGTGGTGGCTGGGCGGCCTGGGTCAGGGGGTACTCATGGAAGGGCACGAGTGCCCTCCTCTCCTCCTCAGTCAGGCAGAGAAGGAAATTGTGTTCCTCCACGTCCTCAGGGTCAGGGCACTCACGCCAGTGATGGTCCTCAGATTGGGCGCAGCAACAAAACCCTGCCCCCGGCTCAGGACACACCCCCTCTCCTGAGCCAGACCGGGCCTCCGCTTCAAAGGGCCCCCCTTTGTTAATCAGTGGGCCCGAGGGTACGGCCCCCCAGCTGCGAGACAGAGCAAGTCCCCAAGGAGGTCTGGGGGACAGGCCTCCACATCCTCCTAGGTCACCCTAAGAAGGTCCCAGGATGGCCAGGAGATGGAGGCTTGCAGTCTCTGGGACTCGGCCAGGCTCTTCCTCTTCGCTTTCTTCCTCCCCTGGGATGGCATTGTGCTTTTTATTTATTTTTTCCTCTTTGTTGGAAGGGGGAAAAAGAAAAAACCCCAAAACCAAAACCGGGGGAAGGGGAAAAAAAAGAAAACCTAGACAAAACTGCATTCCACTCACGCACTGGGGCTTATGCCCACATTCTCCACCAATGTGACACAGTGGCAGGTGTGGCCACTGTACTGGGTGGTGAGTGGAAGCTAAAACACAACAAAAAGTTCAACTGAAAGGGCCAAAGACCATTTATTAACCCCTTGTAGGGAAAAAGCAAACTCCACAAATGGGCTCAACACAAAACAGAGCAAAACACAAAAACCATCACAGCCATCCAAACACAAAAAGTCCAGCAGTTCAAAAACCAACCCTTGCAGCCTCTCAGGCTGTGCATAAATACAAGGCCTACTTGAAGGCAAGTGCTGACAGCTGAGTTGATTAGGGATCACTCGCAGGTGAGCCTGCCTGTTCGTGAGGCCTCTGCTGTTGCAGCTCCAGTTTCTTCTCCAGGCTGAGGGAGGAAACCAGGAGACTGACAGCAGTACAATGGGAGGAGCTGAGGAGCTTGCTCCTCCCTCATCCTCTCCCGGCGCCACAATATATAAATATATATTTAAAATTATGTAATGTTAAAAAGAGCTTCACAATCGTCTGCTGACAGTACAGTCAGTACATTGTAATAAAGTGAGAACAGTGCTTAACAATGATCTACAGCTTACCAGGAAACATTATATCACAGTAATTCTAAGCTGCATCCTACCACCCTACCTAAAATATCATCAAGTGAGTATTACACAGCTACATATATGAAACCCTACCACTGAAAGTGAAAAGTGCTTAATTACAGCCTGGATGTATGTATGATCAGCTCTATCTTTCATTCTACCAGGAAAATCCCATTGAAATTAATCTCTTTTGCAAGGCTGACCTAGACATGAGGCAATGTACAATACATCCATACATTAAAAGTCTAAACACAAAGAAAAGCAATAAGAATACTTATGACATAAAATAAACAGGCTTTCTCATGATTGTTAGAAAAGTGTGTGCTTACATCAGTAACAAAGTTTTGAATTTGATCTTTGAATTCAGCTTATATACAAGGTAACAGGGTTTTTAAGGCTTAGCTGTTTTGACGGCATGTGCCATGACCAGGGTGTATTGCACTTAAAGGCCATTTTCCCAAACTCAGAATGGGGACAAAGTACTTTAAAAGCACCACTGAATTGGAACCCAGATTGTAATTGCTATTAGTCCATGTTAAATACACTGAGAGATAAGATGGTAGTTTATCTAAAATAGCCTGTAAATGAATAAGTAGCAATGACACGATTTATGATTCCTTAGAGACAGCAGACCAGCCGTCTATCTGATAAAGGAGGCAGTGATGTGTAAGTGATGTAGCATTTGTGATTAAGCGCAAGGCACCATGGTACACTGAGTCTAAAGCATGTAAAACAAATGTACACACACACATGCCCACACATGTTTGGCTTCATGTGAAGCAGGATTTGATTCGGTTCCAGCTATAAAAAAAGGAAAAAGTTTCATGAATTGGAATCATGACCAGCAATTGTTTCGGCAGATTGAGACAGTATGAAACAGATTCTACGATGTTGTGGCAGTATATTACCTTGGCCTTTTTCATTATCCTCTCTCTTTTGGATTCTTTCTGTATAAAAGGATGATGATTCCGATAAGGCAAAAGATTGCTGTCACAGAGCACAGGATTAGAACCCATCTACTGCCTGAAGAAAAAAAAAAGTGATGAAATCACTAATCCTATCATTTATTACTACATTATAAATTACTTCATTTCCTCCTCATATACCATTCCATATTTGCATGGTGATACTTTTTCATTCATCAGTGAAAACATAAGTGTTCTTTCTATAGATTTACTGCTTATCAGTGGCAGCAAATGCTGTTTATCCAATGAAGGGACAAATTAATTTTATATTAATCATGACACTTTTTCAGATTGGGTTATGCATTCCAGACCAAAGTTCTCCCGTCTCCTTTTTGTCCTATCCTTCTTTTTTCTTGTCATGCTGGCATTTGCTTGATATTGGGAGTGACATCACCAGTTAATCAAGGCCTAAATAAAACTACAAATCCCACCCATCAGGGGGTCTCAAGAGGTTGTGTGCCATTGGCCATTGGTTTTTGTGGAACAAACCAAAAACTTTTGAATGGAAGTTCAGGGCTGTGGGTGAAAATGAAACATTTAGTTATACCTGGTGTCTGTGGGGTGGAGCACACTCCCAGGTCTATGGGGTCACTAGTGGCTCTGCTCACAGGATTCTGGGCGGCACACACATATGATGTGGAATCAGAGGGACGGAGAGGGTGTATCTCCATTGTTTGGCCCAGCTGCACACAGCTGTCATTGCCACAGGGGGGCAGAGTTTCCCAGCTGTATGTCACTTCACTCCCCTGACTACTGATGCAGCTCAGAGTGATGTTATCCCTCAGACACTCAGCTGTGATGTTGGGTTTAGAGACGGGCTCTGCAGAGGAAACATGGAAATAAAGGTTAATTAAAAATTAATAATCAAGGAAATTATGTTTAAATGGGCCCTTTATTGAATTTGTGAATATTATTATTTTTGTTATTATTATTATTTTTGTGAATATTTGACTTTCAAAATAAATGTATTCAATACCCCAGTCTGCAAGTATACAGTGACCCTCTAGTGGCCTATCAACAGCTCACCAGTGTCTAACTAAGCTTGTACCAGTTTTTAAAATACTGACATGCCAACAGCTGTTGCTGATGGTTGCCCAAATAGGTCACTTCTTGCTGGGATCACAAACCATTATGGAAAAGTCTGGATTTAAACATGTATTCTCCTTTTTCACTATTTGCATCATCTAATGTAACATATCTGTTCTCTATCACAATTAATTAGAGTGCTCACTGCACTGAAGTCCACACTCAGAACAGGATATACTGTAGGTGCAGAGACCTTCTCAAAAACATGAATGCTCCTTTCTGGATACTCACCAAAAACCTGCAGGTGAAACCTTAAGAGTTTATGAGGTTTATTTTCTGATATGTACTGTGTTATAATGCGATAAAGGCCGGCATCAGAGAGCTGTACATTATTCACATATATTGAGTCATCCTCCATGATGTCAATGCGACCCTTATACAAATCATGTATGTGAGAATCTTTCAGGCGAGAAGAGCAGGTAAGTATAATGAAATCATAAAAACTCATATCAATGATGACACTCTGGTTCGTTTCAAGTGAGACAGGAAACAGAACTCTCTCTCCCACAATCACTTTGGTGGTGGAACCAGTAGCTGCCACTACAGTCTCCTCAGTCCACCCAAACTGGTACACTGTAAAACAGAAAGATGGGGGTTATTCACATGAAAACAGAGAGAGGGCGTTAAACACACTGTAACACACAGAGATGGGGGTTAAACACACTGAACACTCAGAAATGGGGCTTGTTTACACTGGTGAATACATTGGTTCTGGTAGATTTTATACAACTTTTTTAATCTTACTGACCTAAATGAAGACCTCTAATGCCTGAAAACTGAAGTGTGAGGCTCTAAACTGAGTCCTAAAGGTTTTCGACACTTTCAGCTAAAGCTCAATACTAAAGTTAGCCCTCTATAACATTACTTCCCTTTATGTGATAAATAAACATGAATCTTTGATATTGATTAATCTTCACTGTGGGGATGTTTAAAATAGACAAAATTACAAAATGCCTTATATCTATTGGCCCTATTTATTGGTAACTAGTGCTGTCTGAGGACCATTTCATTTATATCTACCATCATGAGCTGCACTTTTGTGTTGAAGGCCTACACTTCATGCTCAATTGGTGCAAGTACAAATCAGGCTTACTTCTCTGTCAATATTAATCATTATGTTAATTATTTAAAGCTACTTCTTTCTTCCTGAATTATTTTGTTTCGCATGGATACCTTAGCTTTGTATTCACTTTTTTCATTCATGTTTCTTTTAATCTATGTACTTTCTTTACCTTCTACCAGCAAAATCTACATCAGCAGGTCATCAATACAACATATTCAATTTTAAAATGAACTACATAACTAGTGAAGACTTTGTTCTTTTTTATATATTATTCTGAGATACTTCTGCCTCACAGTTTTAAGCATGCTACTGGTGGGTACACTCCATTTTGTTGATACCAACGATTGCAGGCATTCAGTGAATTAGTTCACACATACACAATGAAGCTAAAAACTCCTTGAGTTCCTAGTATGCAGTATTGAAAGGCAAAAGTGTACTCATATCAAGTTAGAGAACTACTGCTTGAATGAATGTAAAATAAACTGATCCTATTTCTGAATCCAGTTCAATTTCCAATGAAGGTCACCATAAAACAAGGTATCAATGTAAGATTATTTTATACAACATGAACAGACTCAAAATAAAGAATAAAAGGAAAAAATAGAATGTTGATTACCTATTGCATAAAGAACTATTATACAGAAAGTCATTGTTTTTCTTTCATTATTCATTCTTCATCAGTCACATCCAACATGCAGACGGTCCTACCCCACCTGTGCCTGTACATAAACAATCATTTGAGAAACATATTTGTTATATATAATCATCATATTTATACACAAATGCGCCCAAACATACGCATGTGCATACATACACACATACATATATATTCTCACTGTCTTATTCTATAGCCTAGCGACGATTGATTATGAAATCTTTTCTCGTAATTACGAGATAAGGTGTCCATTTTTTCTTTGCTGCATAGCCTATTGATCAGAGGACTGTCGTTGTGACAGAAAAAAAAACCCTCAACTGATGGTTGGATTAACCTTATCCATGATATTTCCACAACACAAAGAATAGCCTAGCCTACAGTTGCTTGAAGCGCATGCAGTAGGCCTACTTTGTATTGTAACACATGTCTGGTAATATCAAACTAAAATACAAGGTACATTTTAAAATAATAAAAACTTCCTTCATTGTTGCTCGGACATTCGGTGTAGTTTATAAAGAGAATTAAAGTATACTTTCTACTAAAGCGTAGGCTACCGAGGAAGTCTCGTTTGTATATTGCTTTCATTTTAACATTAACCTAAATTTTACATTAACCTACCTCAATTCGGAATTTCTGTGTCCCATCATTTTCCTTAGTGCGCCATTTGCTATTATTTCTACAGTCATCTCTGAAGCAGCTGTGCCGATGTAACGTTGAAGAAGGCGTGCCTCACGAGTAGTTACGGAAGAGGTATCTTACGGAACTCTACGCTCGACTCCGCTCACGATAGCTGTTCCGTCAACTTCTCGCATGTATACAGAAGTAGCACTTGCGTCTAGATGCTTGCTGTAAATAATTGCACACAAAACTTGCACACAAATTTTTGAGACATTTTTGTACCTTGATTTGTTTACTACACACACCCGTGAAAAACAAACTGACGAATATTGTTAGAAAGTGCCACTGATTCAATAGAACTTTTGCAATATTCACATAATCAGCTGATCTGATTGGTCAGACTTCTGAGTCACAGATCACTGCGGTCTTATTAAACTGAAGCTGAATCAATACATGGTAACAGCCACAGCAGGGAAGTATTTGATTGTTTCAGCATAGCAGTTCACATACCTATTCCCGATGGATGCTTTGCGCTTTGTGTGTGAATACAATTTTCTACGTAGAACGTCATTTGGGTGACAGGAATTTCAAAGGACAAACACAACGACAAACTCGCTTCGCAGTTTCATTGCACACTATTTGATCAAAACATTACAGAAAATCGCCTAAACAGAGTAATTCACGAAGTCCCTGCTTATGGCGATGACAACCTTTAAAATGCAGACAAAAGCAGTCATTTTACACAATCTTACTTTTAACATAAGCCAACGCCTTAGTGATGTTTGACTTCGATTTATGTTCGGAACTCCTCTCAACAATACTGCTGCGATAGCATAAATAGTTATTAATAAAAAGAACTGATTTGCTGCAACGGAAATTGATCCTAAACTTCAAAAATTGTGTCAGAATGTAAACCAACATAGCCTTTTCTTTTCTGCTTCTTTTCTACCCAAATACTCTTTAAAGTTTGCAGGTTTTTCCGACGTTTATTATTGATCGACTGCAATTAAGTAGGTGATTCAAGAAAACATCAACATCTTTATATGCCCAAACCTATTCAAGCTTGAACTTACCAGTTGGTGATTTACGTGAGCAATTGATTCATCCGCTGACAACCAAGACTCAATGAAAAGATTGCAAATTATTGCAATACGCCTCTCACAGCGACGATGACTGCACTACTGTAAATGTTCGTTTTTGATATCTGCCTTTGAATTCAGTCAAGTACTTAATATCGCTACTTCTAATGCGTCGTCGGGCAAGTTCAGCACGCGCTTACATTCAGCTGTCTCATTTCCCTATAAATGTGCGCAATTCTATTAACGCGACCTTTCATCAGGAGGTGATGTTTTGCGTTGCCTAACCGCGGAGACTGACTCTCGAACGGGAGTGCGCATGACGCGTATCTTCTCGCATACACGCCCAATGGTTAACCCGAGTTTTTAAAATGTTAACAAAAGCAGTCTAGTTAACATTGACAAAACGATGAAATACCAGTCAGAAACAATAAAACGGGTACATTTTGATCAGTGGTCGATTTGTAAAAAAAAAAAAAAATCAAGGGGGTTGATCAACCTCGAAGTGGAAGGACGGTGGTTTATGCCTACATTTTTATATTCATGCATAATCATAAGAAAAAAAGGAAAATGTACTTGTAACTCGTATTTATTCATTCAAATTGTTAAGATGAGTGCTGAATCTTGCCCAGGTATGTAATGTGCATATTTGCAAAAACAAAACTTCAAGGACTTAAGTAAAGGATCTTACTTAAAGTAAAAGACACTGAAAGGTCATGTATGACTGAAAAGTCTGCTGCTTTGTTCTTTTGCCCTTTACATACAAACTTCATGATTAAGTTTATATAATAAATAGGTATTTCTGGCAATACCAGCACGCTTTTATTGTTTTTGACAGTCTTTAACAGTCAATGTCAGATGTCAAAGCGGCTGTTTTCAAGAAATCCCAGCTGCACGAGGAAACAGAAACACTCTGGTTTCTCCTTTGTTACATACTCAAATATTTCAATAGAATATTTTTGCAAATTTTTTATCGACAGATCAACATGTTTATGATCTCTTCCATGTACAGTGTACTTCCATTTGCTGCTCAGTCCATGTCCTTTATGTAGACATACCTAAGAGAAGGAAAGTGCTCTCAGATGTTGTCTGCTAAGTGACTGCGGTGGTCACATAATACATTTTTAATAAAAGCATCAACAAATTATGATGGAAATATCCATTTTTGATGAGCTAATAATCACAATTTTATTATTATTAACATTAAAATAGTAATACTTCCATATTAAAAATAAAAATTATTCGCTCAGAAAACATGAAGAAAAAAGCACTATTTATTATTATTATTTTAGTATTAATATTAATAAAATTGTGATCATTAGTGCAGAAAAAATTGATAATTCAGTCATTATTTATTGATGCTTTTAAAACAAAATAAATGAATAACAACCCAGAAACTGTTATTTTGACCCACCAGTTTTCTGCCACAAAATCGGCATGATTGGCAACTTTGGTGGTTGATTGATAAAGATTACACAGTAGAATGAGCTGATCATGTGGATGCCCATACCTGGCCACTCCCACTGTATGAATCAGTTGGTGTTTTACACAAACTATTTGATTTGTCCGAGCTACAGGTCCTCAAATGTGGTGCCAAAAGCCATTATCCCCTATACGATAGGATATGATTGGCAAATTTGGTGGTAAATTAATACAAATCTATACAGTAGAATGACACCATCTTGAGGTTGCTGACAGCTGGGTACTCACAATGTATGAATCAGTTGGTGTTTTGCACAAAATATTTGATTTGTCCAAGGTAAAGGTCCTCCAATGTGGTGCCTCAAGCTGTTTTTGCATTTACAATAGGCATGATTGACAAATTTTGTGGTCAATTAATAGAAATCTATACAGTAGAATGAGATGATCTTGAGGTTGTTGACAGCTGGGCACTCACACTGTATGAATCAGTTGGTGTTTTGCACAAACTATTTGATTTGCCCGAGATAAAGGCCCTCAAATGTGGTGCCGCAAGATGTTTTTGCATTTACAAAAGGCATGATTGGCAAATTTTGTGGTCAATTAATAAAAATCTATACACTAGGGTGTAGTGGGTTATTTATTGTGATCCAAGTATTGATTTGTAGTGAGATATTTGAGTCAGCTTTGGGTGTGTAGTGAATTAATCATTGTGATCCAGGTTTGGATGTGTAGTGAATAACTTATGGTGATCCAGGATTGGATGTTTTGTGAAGTACTGAGTGAGTCTTTTGGTTTGTATGCACCAGTAGATATAATTGTATGATTCCTGAGTGCAGAGCCTCTCAATCGCACTCCTCCTACAAGCCTCAGCCACAGCTGGCTCCTCTACCCTTACCCTTATTTCAGTGTCCACCTAGAGAGCAGGGTGTTTGTCTTGATTTCTTGTTTAAATTGTGTGGTTTGGCCTTGAACCTTAAAGGGATTTAGAGGCAAACGATGTTGACTCAAGACAATGGTTCACAATGTCGGTCCAGGGGATCCACTGTGTATGCTAGTTTTTATTCCAAACACAACTGCAACCCCAGAATCTTAACAAGCTGTTAATTGTTCATAATTGTTCAATTATAATTTGCCATTATAGCTATGCATGTCATGAACAAAAAGCTCCTCACATTGTGTCATATTGCAGGCAATTGCATAAAGACAAGTAAAATGTTTTAACTCATATTAAAGACCACAGTGATTCTGGACACATGACCACTAAAACTAACCATTTGGTAGATAATGAAGGATTCAAAGACAAAGCTAATTATAATGAGCCAAACCTGCATTGTGATACGAAGCATAAGGGAAAAAACCAGGAGCTTAATCATGTGTTCAATGACTGAAGGAGCATATTGATTCACCCCAGTCTATAATTTGATCAGGTATAAAAATGTACTTTTTGTGTATTTGTTTGCAAAATCACATAAACACAATGTGAATATCAGAGGCTTTTCTTCATGACATGCATAGCCATAATTGCAAATTATCTCTCTAATCATGAAAAGCATGACCAATTGAACAATTATGAACAATTCGCAGCGTGCTAAGATTCTGAGGTTGCAGTTGCGGTTGGAATAAAAACCAGCATACACAGTGGGTCCCTACGACCGACATTCAGAACTACTTATTTAAGATGAATCGGTGAACGACCTAGTTCAGTTTCAGTCCGTGAACTGACCGACCACTCTACGATTCAGCCGAGGCTTGTCCTTCACCATCAACAAATGTGCACAACACAGTATTAAGTAAGCGCTCAATAGTAGCACGAGCGACCGTTGAGAGAAAGGGTGAGTACGCCTTCTCAGATACAGCTCTTAGGCTTTGGAGAAATCTTTCCCTGATCATTAGTACAGCAGTCAGTTAAGACAAGTTGAGGACAAAGTTTCACAGATTAGATTTTATTTAATTAACAAGTTAGGTAACAGTGCTACAGCTTGGTAGTTGGTAAAAAAAGAACCAAAACCTAATAGTATCTTACCTAATAGGGTTCTACTAAAATTTTAAAAGATGTGAGGCCCATTCTTTCTACTGCAGGACAGCTCGCTTTCCAGTTATCTCTGTCTAATGGCTGAGTCCATCTGTATTTCACACCAAGGGTAATGATGGTATGAATGTCCTCAAGACAAGGTATGTGACAGACCCCTAAATAATATGATGATAATTTGATGACAATATTAAATCTCATTTACCGTATAATTTAACAGTGTCAATTTCAAGTGCTCTTACATTGCCTCTGATGTTCTATGTTTAAAAATAAAAACAGATCTACAAAAAAATACAGTAACAATAAATATGGCAGGGGTACAAGCATTAAGGACTTTAGTATGTAAATATATATTTCAATACTATATATATATTAAATATAAATATATAAAATATATAAATACATATTTAGAATTATGTAATGTTAAAAAGAGCTTTACAATCGTCTGCTAACAGTGCAGTCAGTACATTGTAATAAAGTGAGAACAGTGCTTAACAATGATCTACAGCTTATCAGGAAACATTATATAACAGTAATGCTAAGTTACTATATCACAAGTGAGTATGACACAGCTACATATATGACTGAAATATATCACTGAAAGTGAAAAGTGCTTAATTACAGCCTGGGTGTATGTATGATCAGCTCTATCCTTCATTCTACCAGGAAAATCCCATTGAAAAAAATTTTTTTGCAAGGGTGACCTAGACATGAGGCAATGTACAATATATCCATACATTAAAAGTCTAAACACAAAGAAGAGCAATAAAAATACTTAAGACATAAAATAAACAGGCTTTCTCATGATTGTTAGAAAAGTGTGTGCTTACATCAGTAACAAAGTTTTGAATTTGATCTTTAAATTCAGCTTATATACAAGGTAACAGGGTTTTTAAGTCTTTGCCTCTGCTGTTTTGGCGGCATGTGCCATGACCAGGGTGCATTGCACTTAAAGGCCATCTTACCAAACTCAGAATGGGGACAAAGTATTTTAAAAGCACCACTGAATTGGAACATAGATTGTAATTGCTATTAGTCCATGTTAAATACGCTGAGATAAATTGGTAGTTTACCTAAAATAGCCTTGTAAATGAATAAGTAGCAATGACACAATCCATGATTCCTTAGAGACAGCAGAACAGCCATTTATCTAAGGAGGCAGTGATGTGTAAGTGAAATCGCATTTGTGGCTAAGCGCAGAGCACCATGGTACACTGAGTCTAAAGCATGTAAAGTATGTATACACACACACACACACACACACACACACACACACACATTCATGTTTGACTTCATGTGAAGCAGGATTTGGTTCAAAAACAGAAACCTAGCATTACTTTCAAATTCCTTGGCAACTACCTTCCTGAGTCATACAATACAGTACACAATCTCATTTTGTCAGTTACTACTAATGTAAACCAAACAATGTTTAACTTTGGATCAATAGATGAGCGTTTGATGATTTCACCTTGGTTAATGACGACTCGGTTTCAGCTATAAAAAAAGGAAAAATTGGAATCATTGTCAGCAATTATTTCAGTCGATTGAGACAGTATGAAAGAGATTCTATGATGTTGTGGCAGTATATTACCTTGGCTTTTTTCATTATCTTCTCTCTTTTGGATTCTTTCTGTATAAAAGGATGATGATTCCGATAAGGCAAAAGGTTGCTGTCACAGAGCACAGGATTAGAACCCATGTACTGCCTGAAGAAAAAATAAAGTGATGAAATCACTAATCCTATCATTTATTACTACATTATAAATTACTTCATTTCCTCCTCATATACCATTCCACATTTGCATGGTGATACTTTTTCATTCATCAGAGAAAACATAAGTGTTCTTTCTATAGATTTACTGCTTATCAGTGGCAGCAAATGCTGTTTATCCAATGAAGGGACAAATTAATTTTATATTAATCCTGACACTTTTTCAGATTGGGTTATGCATTCCAGACCAAAGTTCTTCTCTCTCCTTTTTGTCCTATCCTTCTTTTCTCTTGTCATGCTGGCAGTTCCTTGATATTGGGAGTGACATCACCAGTTAATCAAGGCCTAAATAAAACTACAAATCCCACCCATCAGGGGTCTCAAGAGGTAGTGTGCCATTGGCCATTGGTTTTTGTGGAACAAACAAACAACTTTTGAATGGGCATTCAGAGCTGTGGGTGAAAATGAAACATTTAGTTTTACCTGGTGGCCATTGGATGGAGCAAACTCCCAGGTCTATGGGGTCACTAGTGGCTTTGCTCACAGGGTTCTGGGCGGCACACACATATGATGTGGGCTCGGAGGGAGGGAGAGGGTGTATCTCCATCATTTGGCCCAGGTGCACACAGCTGTCATTGCCACAGGGGGGCAGTGTTTCCCAGCTGTATGTCACTTCACTCCCCTGACTACTGAAGCAGCTCAGAGTGATGTTATCCCTCAGACACTCAGCTGTGATGCTGGGTTTAGAGACGGGCTCTACAGGGGAAATACGGAAACACTCACAGGCTAATTAGATAATAATATGCAAGAACCTTTCATTTAAATGTACCCTTCATTTTATGGATACAGAGGGTCCTCGACTTACGAACGAGTTCCGTTCCTACGACTTGCCGTAAGTCACTCACACTGTACACACAACACATGAAGGACATATAAAATACAGTAATTAAATGAAACATTAATAAAAAAAAAAAGAGAGCAATTTCTTATCTTTATTTCTGTGGTCGAATTTACGAACCAAACCGCTTATGTCGAAACTAGGTTTTTTAAGTAATTTATGGGAGTGCGTCGTAACCATAAAACGACGTAAGTCAAGACCGTCGTAACCCGATGACCTCCTATATTTTCATTTAAAAACATAAATATTTTATATCCCAATCTGCAATTATACAGTGGCTCTCTATTGGCCCAGCATTACCTCACCAGCATTTTACAAATAGGCACTATTAAGGTACTGAGCTACCAGTTTTTAAAAATGATGGTGTGCCAACAGCTACTCCTGATTATGGCCCAAATAGGTCATGTCTTGCTAAGATCACAAACCTACATACTACCAGCTCAAAATATCATGTTCTCTATCACAATTAAATACAGTGCTCACTGCACTGAATTTCACACTGACTACATATACTGTAGGTTAGGATACTCTGACAAAATATGAATACTTCTGTCTGCATACTTACCAAAAACCTGCAGGTGAAACCTTGAGTGTTTTTGAGGTTTATTTTCTGATATGTACCATGTTACAATGTGATAAAGGCCGGCATCACAGAGCTGTATATTTTTCATATATATTGAGCCGTCCTCCATAACGTCAATGTAATGTTTATACAAGTCATGTATATCAGGATCTTTCTGGTCAGAATTCCAGAAAAGTATACCGAAATTATTATGAATAATTTCAATGACGACACTTTGGTTCCCCTCAAGTGAGACAGGAAACAGAACTCTCTCCCCCACAGTCACTTTGGTGGTGGAACCAGCAGCTGCCACTACAGTCTCCTCAGTCCACCCAAACTGGGACACTGTAACACAGAAAGATGGGGGTTAAGTACACTGTATCACAGAGATGGGTGTTAACCACATTGGTGAAAATGTTAGTTCTGGTTAATTGAATACCATTGAAAAAATTCTTTACTTCTTATACCTTTTTTAAAACAAACATTGTCTTATTGACCTACATGAAGAAACTGAATGTGTGGAAGCTTTACCATGTGGCACCAAACTTGATCCTACAAGGTGTTTGACACTTTGGGACTGCTGAATTGCAATCTTTGATATTAACTAATCTGGGATGTTTAAAGTGGACAGAAGTACAAAATGCCTGTTTGTATTTATTGGCCCATAAATTCTAGCCACTATTGCACTCTGAGGTATCAGTGTAAGATTAATGTATACAAAATGAATAGACTCAAAGTAAAGTATATTAAGTAAAATTAAGAATGTTGATTACCTATTGCATAAAGAATCATAATGTAGAAAGCCATCTTAGTTTAGAGGTTTGCTTTCACTATTCATTCTTCATACATTCTTCATATCCAACATGCAGAATGTCCATGGCCACCTCCTTGCATGTGCTAAAGAATCCTCATTTTTCATTTGTGTCCATGCCCCTGAGGTCGCCTTTTCACGTGCCTGCTCATACACAATCATATGAGAAAATATTACTTATACACTTATACATAATAATTTATATACAAATGCAACCATGCATAGGCATGTACATAAATGATATATTGACAATATGTATATCACTAATTATTACGATAAGGAACAAAACATGTTCTACATAGAAAAGTCCCATTTATGCTAAAAATAAAGAGATGTATGTTAATGTAATTACTTTAGACCTGAAATAGAAATAAACTGTGAATACTGATTAAATTAATTTCACATTTTAAAAAAAACTACTTCATTAGAATTTGATAAAAGCATGATCTGTACTTTGAAAGTGCATGTAACTTAACCTGTCCCCGGCATGAGGTCACAATGTGAAAGTGCCAAACAAAGTGTTTAAAAATGCAACAAACGCATAAGTATGAATATAAAATAATATAAAGGTATCAATAATTTCTCAAACATTACATAAAGTGAACATTAAATTATATTTTCAACATAAAACCAAAGATCCAAGTTGTGTCCTCACTTTCTGTCAACTCCGTCTGATTTGTTTAATAATCCTGAATAAATCAGGCAGTGTATTGGACAGCTATAACCCTGAAGAAATAATATGCTATTACACTCTCCACAGACAGAAACGGAAAAAATGGTTTCAGGAAGTCAACTTAAAAATCCTAACATCAAGAGAACCCTTCTGTTCCACAATGTTCTCTGCAGAGAACTGGAGATGAACAAACAAACTCCTCTGTCTTGCAAACACGCAACTAGTCGAGCACTGACATTATCTGGTTCAATTCTAAAGAAAAATTGGCTTCTTCATAGGTTCCACTGGTTTGGCTTGAGTTACAAATTAGTACAAGAGAACAAATAGACATCACAGAAAAAAGGTAACATTTCTCCATGCTCTTAGACAAGATGTTGTGGGAAACTGGACACACATGGATCTGATCCTATAGATATTCGAGCTAAATTTCCATCAATAAATACTGTCCCCTTTTGGTCAGATGGTCCCAGTAAGCAGTATAAAAGAAGAAAAATGTCTTTCTCCTTTCTGAGCCAATGATTTGCCAGTGCTTTACCCCGGCTACTTTTCATTTACATGGCTGCACTGAGGAACAGAAGACTCATGTAAAGGCAAGGAAGAAGCACCCCTTAGCCATGCTGATGGAGGAGATTGAGGAAGAAATGGAGCAGATGGGGAAACAATTTGAAGAGATGGAGGAAAAGGAGAAGCTGATGGAGGAGGAGATAGAAGAGGAGGTGCTCAAAGGTCCTGAAGGCACAGTTACAGAAATCTGTCTTGGTATCATTAAGGAGGTATCATTTTTCTTCGTTAAATTGAATGTGTTTATATATTAAAACACCGTCTTAACTGCATGCAGTGACGTCTTCTTTGCCTAAGAACATTGCCTATAAATGCTTAACATTAAAGATTAAGATCAACAATAGCAACAAGTGGGTAACTACAGTCAAACTCTGTATGCGCACTGTGGCACTAACGTTATGCTGTCAAACTTGCTTACATCATGCTCGCCCAAACTGACAAACGAGCTGTACACGCTTTCGGTAAAACTTTGCTAGCTAACGTTAGCTGGCTAACATTAACATAAGTATATGGACTACCGTTTCCATCACCTGGAAAAAAGAACTAGGCACACAGAACAATCACACGTCCCCAAAAAACAACTGGCTCATAAATTAATTGGCAAATACACACCATGTAAGTAGATACCGTACCACAGGAGTGCCCACACTTTTTCGGTTTGCCAGCTACTTTTAAAATGACCAAGACAAAATGGCCTACCTACACTAAAAATGCTAAATATATCCCGAGTATACTTCATATATATATGACATAATTTGGTGTACCTTGCATAACTGCATGAGCCCTAACGGCACACTACAATTCAGTACATTTTTAGTCATTACCTTACTCGGATGACTTGCACTGAGTGGAATCAGCCAGGGTTGCATAGTCCGCACAGTAGCTGCTGATAGCCAGCCTCAAGCAGGCCTCCAACCATGATCATCAGTCATGGTGGAACGGTATTTGGACTTAATAATCTTCATGTGGGAAAAGGCTGACTCACATAAATAAGTAGATCCAAATAATACAGTGAAAGAGGTAGCACATTTTCTCAGGTTTGGGTACTTTTCCTCTGTGAGTAAGTTCAAAAATGTCCATGAGCCCTGGACTTCAGCTGAATGTTAGACCGTAGAGTCAAAGTCTCATCCTCCACTCCACTCCAGTGAAACTTGCGTTGCAATTTTTGATGCGAGTGGATCAACCTCAATATCTTCCCTAAATGGATAGCACATAAATGTAGCGACTGGCTCGAGTAAAGCAAAGTCTTGAAAGCGTTTGTTAAACTCTGACCGACAATTGTCAATCTGCTCAATGTAGCGCACGACGTCCAGTCGCGCACTCGCCTTCTGTTGCGTCTCCAGCTCTGACTCGAGGTTTTGGACGTTCCCCAAATCATGGCGCTGCAGCTTCGAGGACAGATGTTGCATCTTTCGTTAGAAAGCATTCACTGAGCTGACCATATTGACCACGGGTTTGTCTTTTCCTTGCAGCTCCAAATTCAGCTCATTCAACATGTAGGTCAGATCGGTCAAAAATGCAAAGTCCAACAGCCACTGATCGTAATTGAGTTGCTTGTATTCTGCATGTTCAACAGCAAGAAGAAACTCCCTTATCTCCGGAGAGAGCTCTCGAAATCTCTGCAGAAAATTCCCCCGACTCAGCCATCTCACATCACTGAGTAGCAAGAGCTCGGAGTGGTCGCTGTAGGCCTTCTCCAGCTGCGCCCTGAACAGCCGTCTTTGAAGCGATCTTGCTCCAACAGAACAGGCGATCTTCGTTACCACATCCATTATCTCTTTCATGTTGAGTATGTGTGCGCATAATGCCTGTTGGTGTATTATAAAGTAGTAATTGAGAAAGTCCGGGAAAGCATCGTCCTCCCAGCACTTGGCAATGAATCCGACATCAGTTTACACAGTGGGAGCTGGGTTTTCTCGATAAAGTCTTTAGAGGACTGAAAAATGTCCTTTCCCCGCGTGTGTTCTTTCATAGGCAGTATTGTTAACAGCTCCTCTTTTGCTGTCATATCTTTCAACACCATCCTTATAAAAATGCACAAATGGGCTGTATCACTTACGTCCATATACTAGTCCAACTGCAGTGAGAAACACTTGCAGTCCGCGATGTCCTTCCAAAGCTGCTGTGTCAAATCCTCGGCCATGACTTCACAGCGCCGTGTAACTGTACTTCTCGACAGCTGGAGAGCTTTGATTGAAGATATTTCCGGTTTGTTTTTAAAGTCCTGAAACAACGAGTCAGCTGCTTCGATGAATGCCTCTTTTATCGTCTCTCCATCTTGAAAGGACTTCTTGTGCTTAATGATGGAGGGACTCGTCCGGAACGATGCTTCGGTGGCTGCATTCGCATTTGAAGTCAACCGTGAGAAAAATAACTGCTGTCTGGACAACTGTGATTTTAGTTCCTTCACCATTCTCTTTCTCACCTCACTTTTCGGAGGGAAGTCAGTGTCGTAATTTTTATGAATAGTCTGAAAGTGTCGTTCCACATTTCCCTTCTTCGGAATAGCGATGCTATCTTAGCAGATCAGACAAACACACTTCGAATGTGACATTGTGAAAAAAAATCCTCCTCCCATTCCGCATGGAAGTGAAAAAAGAATAAGGCACACAGAACAATCACACGTCCCCAAAAAACAACTGGCTCATATATTAATTGGGAACAGCTAGCTAGAAGCTAACTCGAAGAAGTTATTCAATAGAAGTGGGTAATCCACTTCTAAAATCGTGAATTTTAGTGTCAACACGAATTTAGAAATGTGTGTGCTCCAAGCAAGAAAACCATCACCAGAGGGTGGCTAAAACCAGAAAACACCCTCAACTAACAATGTAGTTAACATAACATAACCCATGATATTTCCACAACGTAAAGAATAAATTTGCTTTTTGCAGGCAGTATTATACTTAGTATTGCATGCTTTGTGCATGAAGCTGTGCAAAAAGAGCATGCATTACAGTTTATCAAGAGGATGAAAATATACTTACTGACACAGCGTACCGCAAATATTCATTGAAGTCTATTCTGCAACTCGGACTAAACACACGCTTGAGTGATGGCAGAATTCCCCTTTCAGGCATGTTCCCTATTGGAGTAAACGTAACCAGTAGCCAATGAGAACAGTGAACCGACACAGAACAGATCAGAAGAGGGCGGGGTTTAAGCGAATCTATGAATTGAATTTCAGAATCAGGAAGTGTAGTTTTACCCACCAGCTGGGCATGCTGAGCTCTCTCCTGCATCTTGACATGTTTAAAGACAAAGAAGCAAAGCAATGACTTGTTGAGCAAGTTTGTTGAAAGCCTCCCCATTGCTTGCTGAGCCTTACACTCTGCTAAAAACGTATCCACCTTTGGAGCATTGCATCTGACAAAAAGATTAGCCTATGACAACTTACAAATTGACTTTTATAGTAAATAAACAAGATTTTTCTTATTCTTGCATTTTTTCCATGCAATTCATTATCTTAAAAACGTTTCGGTAGAAAACATTAATGCTGAGTTTTTGTCCTTTCATGTGAAATTAATGATTGATTTAAAATGCATTACGTACAACTACTTCGATATAGTGTACATCACGAAATTGCTATTTTTAGCGAATGTGTATGTGAATATGATTTCAATAAATACACTTAAGGAAGAGCAGTCTAGTATACTTCAGCATTCAGACATATCGTGAAGATATAATTGTGAGACAGTCTATTTACAGGAAAGTATGCTGTTAGGCAATTAAGATTATTCGATGAGTAGGTGATTGTTTGTTGTCAGGTTATTATTGATTGACTATTAACCAAGGATATAAAGGGTAAAAACGGTTTCTCGCTTACTCAGATTGAATTTGGGCGGCTGTTGAATAACAATTGTAACAGACTCACAAACAGCATGAACGCGTTTCTTCATACAACCTTCCTCAGCGATGAAATGCGTCCGTGCTGTTTGTTTGTTTTCTGTTTAAAGATTTTATTGCTAATCTTGTCCGTGTTGTCAGCAGTGATTTATCCGTTTTAGATCCAGCACCTTATCGTTTCTTGTAGTATGAGGCATGAGGCAGTCTTTTTTTATTTATTTATTTATTTATTTATTTTTTTGTTTCCTTACGCATTTCCACAGTTAATATACAGGATTACATAGGCTGAAGCCGTACAGCAACAAATCGTCAGAACGTAGCCAGGGTTCATGTTTTTTTTTTCTCCTTTTTGTATTCTCACTCCCACGAAAGTAATTCTGACCGGTTGGACATCATCAAAACTAACACGGGCGCATTTCAAACACTATTTCAATGTATGTGTGCATGTCTTGTGCAGCAACTTAATATTTACAGTAACCAATTCTTTAATAAACCCCTACTCAACAGGCACAGCGTTAGCACTCGCTATTTCCTTTACATTTTAGTTGCCAAGAATGAATTACACCTGTTCTGGCAAAACTAAGCCCACACTCTGTTCAGGGCCGTATTAACAGAAATAGATGGGTATTAGGAAAGATGTCTATTAATTCATTATTTGTAGAAACCAAATTTCTGCAGGTACTTAAATTCTAAGAGAGTAGAATTCAGTATCAACAAGGACTCACACCCCTAATCACCTAAAGGGAATACTGTGATAGTAATGTGCTGGTATTGCCAGGAATTCCTATTTATTATACAGACATCATGCTTAAGTACATATATAACTGCAAAGGGCAGAAAGAACAAAGCAGTAGAGTTTTTTCTGTTTGACTCTCTGTTTGCCCTTGATGTTTTTTTTATTCAAGTATGCACATTATATACCAGGGCAAGTTTCTGCACTCATCTGAATAACTGGAAAATTCATTTTTACGAAACATTATATTACAGCAATATATCAATACATACATTACAGCAATAGATCATGGTTTACTATAAGCTCTGTCTTGTGTTCAGTGTTTATGGTGTCCGTCTGGAGAGAGCACAACCTCCTGCAGTAAGATGGCTGTCAGTGACCAGTTTATGGATCATCCAGTCAAATTGACAGGGGGGATCAGAAGTGACCCAATGCACTTTCACAGTACCTTACGTCCTCTACAGTTAGTGTATGAAACAAGTCATAGGAGCATTGGAGGATACTCAGTAATCCCTAAGAATACCCATACTACTTGTCATTTGCTGGTATCCTCAATGTATCTTACATTTTTATTTCCTTTGCTAATACTAACATGTTATTTGACATAATGAAGGGATTGTTTGAAGAAGGAGTTTCTTCTGTCATTGTGAAATTAAAGTCCCTCAGATCCTGTGTAATGTGTAGTTTCATATCTCAAAGCATGTGCTGCGAGTTGGAGCTCCAGTACAATGATGAGGTGAACTGGAAGCTCTGTGTCTGTGTTCTTTTCTCAGGGTGCTGCAAAAGACAGCAGGATCACCTCTACCCAGCTTTCAGCCTCTGAACAGGTCCCAGTCATTGGATCTTCTAGTTGACCTTACAGGAGATGTCAAAATGTATCCAAGGTAATTTCACAGGACCTCACATTATTTACCACTGCTATAGTAAACAGGTTATCCAAACAAGTTATTTTAGGCAGTTGTAACTCTGTGCTTTCTTTCGCCAATGTGAAATTAAAGTTGCTGACAATGTCCAATGTTCGCCTTTCCTCCTGGTGGTGCAGAGGGGAAACACGATGGTTGGCCCTGTGTCAACTGTCTGAAGAGCGGGTGGGAGTCCTCGTCAGTGAACGAGCAGCTGGTACATTGATGATGGGATGACCCCCCATGGAGGCGTGGCCAACCTGCAGCTTATCACCTCCCATGGTCCAAGAGGGGCAGGGCACTTTGGTCACCAAAAACCTCAGCAGACTTCACTTTTACTGGGGAAAGTGCTGACATGAAATTAACGACTGCTGCTGGAACTCCTCCATGAAAAGAAGCGACCAGTTGAGAATACCTGTTTAGCAGGCCCTCAGTGGAGTCCTGTTCGTTTAATCAGAATGTATATGCAATCAAATAAACTACAACAAAAATAATCATCCTAACTTTGGAGTATAAAGTCAGTGATCACTGTTTCACATGTGAATGGTTGTTTTCCTTGCTTCTTTAAATAAAAATGTAGCTTATACCGACCAGTACAAATATACTCCACATTAAATCTATATATTCATTAACATTAGGTGTTTCAACTTTCTAATTTTCTGTTTTTGTATAGCAGACAGTTCCCAGGATACCATTGATTTTATCCAAAATGGAGTCATGGTGGGGACAACTTTTTGTGTTTGACTTGTGTTTGTACTTGAGGTTTTCTTTATTCAAGTATGCACATTATATACCAGGGCAAGTTTCTGCACTCATCTGAATAACTTGAAAATTCATTTTTAGGAAACATTATCCATGGTATACATGCAAAATATTTTGCATGTATATGTGCACTTTCATGTGCAAACATATTTTGCACTCTCGATTTTGATCAACCCCCTTGATTTTTTTTTTTTTTTACAAATCGACCACTGTTCAAAATGTAGACATGTTTAATTGCTTCTGACTGGTATTTCATCATTTGCCAATATTAACTAGACTGCTTTTGTGAACATTTTAAAAGCTGCCATTGCCATAAGTAGGGATTTCGTTCATTATTCTATTTGTGTTCTATATATGCATTTGTTATAGAATATAGTTTGTCGTTATATTTGTCCTTGAAAATTCTTGTCATCCAAATTATAACGACGTGGTAAAAATGGTTTTGCACACAAAGTATCAGAGCATAAGTATGTTCCCTACTACGTTTCACCTCTGATCAAGAAAATATTTCCCTGCTGTGACCCCTTACCTGACCAATCAGCTCGGCGAACTATGTGAATATGCAGATATTCTATTGAGACAGTGGCAGTGTTTAACAATATGCATCCGTTCGTTTTTCAAGGGCATGTGTAGTAAACAAATCAAGCTACAAAAATTCCTCAGAAACGTTTTTGTTTGTGTGCAAGTTGTCTTTCATCTAATGAAACGGTGCTGTACGCTACTACCATGGACTGTACTGGAGAGGAGGCAGAAAACCAACTGAATGAACAACTATGTGAATGAATAAGACGTAGCCCAGCGTGATGTGCTGTTTGTCCAATCTGTGTAGCTTGCAGGCATGCTAGTTGGTGGTAGAATTCACCGACCTGAGCTGAACTGCGGTTTAGATTTGGTAGGGTGTGAGGGACTTTCTTTCTCATACACGATCCGTGCGTGGGCAGTCTCAAATGGTATTGAGATGAGTTTGCTATGAACGAGAAGGACTGGTAATAAAAGCAGTTGATGTACATACTTATACGCGTGCCATGGGAGAGCACAGAAATAACCTTTTATAGCAAATAAATAATCGCCGCCGTGGTAGGCGTATTACAATAATTCGCAGGCTTTTCATTGTGTCTTAGTTGTTCGCGGATGGTCAAGTAGCTGAAGTAAACCATCAACCGGTAAGTTCAATACGTTTTGTGGACATAAAGATATAGTCTTGAATAACCTACTAAATTGCAGTCGATCAATAAATAACGCTGGGAAAAACTAAAGTTAAAACAGTCTTAGGGTAGAATAAAAGAAAAAGTTATGTTGGTTTTATTTCTGAAACAGTTTTTTAAGTTTAGGATCAATTTCCTTTGCAGCAAATTAATTACTTTTCTTCATGAGTAACTATTTATGTTATCGCAGCCGAATACGTGAAGTAGTGTTCAGAGGAACTCCTAACATATCCAAGTGAAACATCGCTAAGGCGTTGGCTTATTTTAGAATTAAGATTATGCAAAATTACCTATTTTGTCTACATTTTAAATTGGTCGTGTTAACATGAAAAAATATACAGTTAAACGGATGCGAGAAGTCGTCTCCTCGAGAAGTACATGAGGCGGTGTTCTTATTGTGTCTTGCATTTGTGGGAATTAAACTCTTAACAACTGTCGAAGTTGTCAGCATGTTGAGAATGTGATATACAAGCATTTATATGGCATGTGGCGGAGAAAACAAAAGAAATCTGTCAGTAGTGGAGTCGTTGTCGGTGTGGTAAGCATATTTAAATAAGTCACAGTTTTATCATTGAGTCTTGGTCGGTCGCGGATGAATCAATATCCCATGTAAACCGTTAACCGGGAAGTTCAAGTCTGAATAGGTTTTGTGGATATAAAGATGTTGATGTTGTCTTGAATCAACTACCTAATTGCAGTCAATCAATAAAAAAGTCGGAAAAAACTGAAAATGCATCAGTTTAAACAGTATTAGGGTAAAATCAAAGACAGAGCGATGTTGGTTTCATTTCTGAAACATTACTTCAAACATCACTAAGGCGTTGGCTTATGTTAAAAGTAAGATTGTGTGAAATAACTGCTTTTATATACATTTTAAAGGTTATCATCGCCATAAGCAGGGATTTCGTGAATTACTTATTTAGGCGATTTTCTGTATTTTTTTTTTAATCAAATAGTGTGCAATGAAACTGCGAAGCGAGTTTGTCCTTGCCAATTCCTGTCATCCAAATTGACGTTCTACGTCGAAAATTGTACTCGCACACAAAGCGCAAAGCAGGTATGTGTCCTGCTCTGCTGAAAAATCTTAGGAAAAAGAAAATTGTGCTCCCTAATCTTTACTCCATCATTGTAAAAAGGCTTCATTATTCTATTTATGTTCTATGTATTTATTATTTGTGACAGACTATAGTTTGTCGTTATATTTGTCCTCGGAAATTCTTGTCATCCAAATTTTAACGACGTGGTAAAAATGGTACAGCACAGAATTTTGCTTTGGACGACAGTTGGAGGATGCTACAGGTTAAAATGGCTAAGCGACCGGTTCAGCAGGACCTTAGAAGTTTTTTAGTAAAGAAGAAGGAAACGACTGGTTAGCTGATCACCAGTCTCAGGTACTGTTATTAGTAGATAATATGTCCCTCATGTAAAAAAAAAAAAAAACACTTTGGAAACAGCTCAGCCAATGTTTAATCTTGAATGAGACCGTGTTCGTTTGCTCACAAGTGAACAGGTTAGCTTGGCTAATGTTGTGGGTCATATTAAATAACAAGTTTTGTATGAATAAATGAGTTTCAAGTACACTTTCTGGCTTTTTTTTTGTAATGATTATGCATGAATATAAAACATTTAGCCATAAACCACCATCCTTCCAGTCCTAGGTTGATCAACCCCCTTGAATTTTTGTTTTGTTTTACAAATCGATGAGTCGATGGCCTGACCAATCAGCTCATTGAACTATGTGAATATTCAAATATTCTATTGAGACAGTAGCACTTATTAAAAATATGCATCAGTTTGTTTTTCACGGGCATGTGTAGTAAACAAATCAAGGTATAAATGTTCCTTAGAAATGTTTTTATTTGAGAACAAGTTGTCTTTCATTTAAAGAAACGACGCTGTACTTCACCACCATGGACTGTACTGGAGAGGAAGCAGACAAGAATCTTGTACCAACGGCTGAATAGAAGACGAATTTTTATGTGTCGTGGGCGAAGAGGAGACGCGGCAGTCGCGTGACTCATTTCTCAGAACGTGAGTGATCGATTGGTTGAGAACTGAGGTGTTTTTGTATCACGCTCATGACGATAGAAAATAAACTTACTTCCCCTTCCGTTGGTGAGTAAAATAATTCTCAGGTAAAACAACAGAGTTGGACAAAATGGGTCGGGCACCTAAGCACAAACGGGGTTCCTGACTCAGAAATGAGTCTCTCTGAGGAGCCTGGGACCAGTTCTGTAACCCTCAGCCCTGATAGCAAGAAATGTTCAACAGTATAACGCATTGACAACTCTATTCAATGCTCTTTGCAAGTGGAAACAAATATTATTTAGCTTTAACTAGATAGGCTTGGCAAAAATAAAAGAATGTCCACAAGAAGTTTGCTGGCTTGGTCCTTAACTTCACTTTTAACAAGGAATATTCATAGGACTGTCTGAATCAGGACTTTAATGAAGAGAAATAATTTGATGACACAATATTATATGCAGTGTTTATTCTCTCCTGGCTGAGAATTGAGGAAGGGTGTGTGAACACTCAGATTCTCTGCAATGTACTTTCATAAGTTAAAGTATTTGCTGAGAGCTGAAGCTCCAGTAAACCGGTGAGGTTAACTGGAAGGTTTGTATCTATGTTCCAAAGGCAGCAGGATCACTCAAACTGAGACGTCCGCCACTGAAGAGGTCCCAGTCGATGGATGATCTAGTTGACCTTAAAGCACCTTGTTTTGTCAATGTGCAATTGAAGTTGATCTCTCCCCATATAAGGCTTAGATTTGTGTCTCAAAGTGGGCTGAACTTTTGTCAGCTTCACTTGAAAACAGATTGATATGAGTTTGAAATATGACATGCTGTGTTAACCCTCTCCTCCCTGAGAATTGAGGAAAGATGTGTTGTCATTCATTTTATTTTAAGGAAAGATATCATTGATAATTAACCATGAACGTGGTAAAAATGGTACAGCACCCAAAGTATCAGGTATAGCATACGTATGTGCCCTACTACATTTCACCTTTGATCAAGGAAATATATCCCTGCTGTGACCGTTACCTGACCAATCAGCTCGACGAACTATGTGAATATGCAAATATTTCTTTGAGACAGTGGCACTTTCTAACAATATGCATCAGTTTGCTTTTCACGGGTATATGTAGTAAACAAACCAACCTATAGAAATGCCTCAGAAATGTTTTTGTTTGTGTGCAAGTTGTCTTTCATCTAAAGAAACACTGCTGTACTTCACTACCATGGACTGTACTGGAGAGGAAGCAGAAAATGATCTGGTTGTACAGAAGAAGCATGTAGATTGAACTTGTGAATGCATTTGTAACAGAATCAAAAACAGGATTTGCATGCTTCGTTGTGATATGTTGATCAGGAACCACACTTCCTCCTGCCAAAACCTGCAAAGATGGTGGTTTTCTAATGTCGTATCGTATCCCGCAACCAGGGGTGTGAGCAAATGCTCCGACTGCCTAGCAAAATAGTTTTGAAAGCATTCTGTGTAAACACTTACACGTACAATAAAGAAGAGGTCAGAATCAAAATTCTAGTAAAGTAATCGCCGCTGTGGTAGGTTTATTACAATAGTTCGTAGTCTTTTCATTGAGGCTTGGTTGTTCGCGGATGGAACAATATCTCATGTAGACCATCAACCGGTAAGTTCAAGCATGAATTGGTTTTGTGGATATAAAGATGTTGATGTTGTCTTGAATTACCTACTTAATTGTAGTCGATCAATAAAAAACGTCGGAAAAAACTGAAGTTTAAACAGTATTAGGGTAGAATAAAAGAAAAAGTTATGTTGGTATCATTTCTGAAACAGTTTTGATGTGAAATGAATTCCTTTGATTAATAACTATTTATGCTATCGCAGCCGTAAGTATGGTTCAGAGGAGTTTCTACAACAGATCCAAGTCAAACATCAGTAAGGCGTTGGCTTATGTTAAAAGTTAGATTGTGTAAAATTACTGCTTTTGTCTGCATTCTAAAGGTTGTCATCGCCATAAGGAGGGATTTCGTGAATTATTCTGTTTAGGCGATTGTCTGTAATGTTTTAATCAAATTGTGTGCAATGAAACTGCGAAGCGAGTTTTTCGTTATATTTGTCCTTGGAAATTCCTGTCACCCAAATTATAATGACGTTCTACATCGAAAATTGTATTCACACACAAACCGCAAAACATCCATTGGGCACAAGCTGGCAGCCACATCCCATCCTCCCTCGCCCCCAGCACCGGAGTCCATCATAAAAGGAAGGAGGGTTTAACTCAGGAAGGGTCATCATAAAACAATAGCTACTCTAATCAGTTTCCATCACCATTCTGCCCAACCAGGTTGCACGAGATGTATAGTTCTAAAATTAATTGACTGCAGATCTCAGGTGATTAACAGCACAGTGAAAAGAAGCATGATGCTAGCCGTATGAGTCTCATAAAACATGTGCACTGGTCTGCACTGTTGGTGAAGAACATGGCAGGGTTGGGATAGGGTTACAACTGTCATTGACCATTCCAAACTGGAGAGTAAATAAGAAAGCGATGAGGAGTTTAGAAATAAAAAAAACTAACTAATTATGTGTTGTGCATCTTAGGAAAAGACAATTTTGCTCCCTAATCTTTACTCCATCATTGTAGAAAGGCTTAAAACAACTGAGTAAAATAGGCTTGGTAAAAACAATTTATTTAAAAAATCACTAAAGCAAGCATTTATAGCTCACCTTCCTCCCTCTTACTCAACTGAAATGCCACTTTTATAGGTAGAGCACAAACACCAGCTTTCAATGAACACTTATCACCATGGTTAATTGATACAAATTCTCATGAAGCAAGTAATTAACAATTCTTCCACAGTTTGGGAAGGGCCACTTCTTCATAATCATACAAGCAGTTCTTAATCCCAGCATAATGTATACCTGCTCCAATGGTCTGTGTCTGTGTGTCATTCTGACGGGGTGTGTGTGTGTGTGTGTGTGTGTGTGTGTGTGTGTGTGTGTGTGTGTGTGTGTGTGTGTGTGTGTGTGTGTGTGTGTGTGTGTGTGTTTGTGTTTACAGGTTCACTTATCTCAGTCACTGGACTTGGACAAAATGGGTTGGACTCAGAAGCACAAACAGGGGGTTCCTGACCCAGAAATGAGTCTCTGTGAGGAGTCTGGGACCAGTTCTGTAACCCTCAGCCCTGATAGCAAGAAGTACGTTCAACAGTGTAATGCATTTATAAATCAGATATTGAACATTGACAACTCTGTTCAATGCACTTTGCAAGTGGAAGCAAATATTATTTAGCTTTAACTGGATAGGCCTGGCAAAAATAGAACTGAAGAGGTCCCAGTCGATGGATGATGTAGTTGACCTTAAAGCAGATGTCAAAACTTATCCAAGGTAATTTTACAGGACCACACATTATCAACTGCTATCATATTAAATAGGTTATCCAAGCAAGTATTTTAGGCAGTTGTGACTCTGTATGAAGTATCTTATTTTGTCAATGTGCAATTGGAGTTGATCTCTCCCGATGTAAGGCTTAGATTTGTGAGCCAAAGTGGGCTGAACTTTCATCAGCTTCACTTGAAAACAAATTGATATGATTTTGAAATATGACATGCTGCGTTAACCCTCTCCTCCCTGAGAATTGAGGAAAGATGTGTGGTCATTCATTTTATTTTTAGGAAAGACATAATTGATAATTAATCATTAAGTCAGAAAAGACAGCTGCCACAAGTTTCAAAAGAGCAGCGTATGTTCTGAAAAAAGGACCCACACTTTCCCAGCACATAATGGAAACACCACCAAAAGTGTGTGACAACAAGCTCCGTATCTATGTTCTTTTCTCAGAGTCCAGCCAAAGGTAGCAGGATCACTGATACTCACCCGTCTGACACTGAAGAGGGCCAAGTCAATGGAGCTTCCACTTCAGATTAAAGCAGATGTTGATGGTTATCCAAGGTAATTTCACAGGACGACACATTGTGTACCATAATTTTATAAAACGTGTTTTGTGTATGTTAGATATAATTGATAATTCACCTTTAAGTAAGTCAGAAAACACAGCTGCCACAAGTTTCATAAGACCAGCATTAAGTATCTACTGGAACATGGGCCCATACACTTCTTGGCACATAAAGGGAACACCACCAAAGAGGGTGTGAAATTAATGTCCATCAGACCCTTCGTAATTATTACTTTCATATCACAAATACAGGCTATGTGTGTTATCAGATCGCTTATGAACAGAAATAGATGGGTGTTGGGAAAGGATGTCTAATCATTCATTATTTGTGCAAACCCAACTTCTGCAGCTACTTAAGTTCTAAGAGAGTAGAATTCAGTATCAACAAGGACTTGCACCCCGAATGACCTAAAGGGAATACTGCCAAAAAGATAGCAATGTGCTGGTATTGCCAGATATACCTATCAATTATAGAGACATCATGCTTAAGTATGTATAGAAGTTGCTAAGGGAAGAAAGAACAAAGCAGTAGAATGTTTTTGTGTTTGACTTTTGTTTGTCCTTGATGTTTTGTTTATTCAAGTATGCACATTACATACCAGGGCAAGTTTCTGTGCTCATCTGAATAACTGGAAAATTCATTTTTAGGAAACATTATCGATGACATACATGCAAAATATTTTATTGAGCAATTTGTAGGAGTCTACAGCAATAGATCAAGGTTTACTATAAGCTCTGTCTTCAGTGTTTATGGTGTCCGTCTGGAGAGAGCGCAATCTCCTGCAGTTAGATGGCTGTCAGTGAAGAGTGACCAGTTTATGGATCATCCAGTCAAATTGACAGGAGGGATCAGAAGTGACCCAATGCACTTTCACAGTACCTTACGTCCTCTACAGTTAGTGTATGGAACAGGTTGTAGGAGCATTGGAGGATACTCAGTAATCCCTAAGAATACCCATACTACTTTTCATTTGCTGGTATCCTCAATGTATCTTACATTTTTATTTCCTTTGCTAATACTAACATGTTATTTGACAATTGATATTTCCATCATGATTTATTGATGCTTTTATAAAAAATAAATGATGTGACCACCGCAGTCACTTAGCAGACAGCATCTGAGAGCGCTTTCCTTCTCTTAGTTATGCCTACATAAAGGATATGGACTGAGCAGCAAATGGAAGAGAGCATATACATGTTGATCTGTAGATAAAAAATAAGCAAAAATATTCTCTTGAAATATTTGAGTATGTAACACAGGAGAAACCAGAGTTTTTCTGTTTCCTCGTGCAGCTGGAACTTCTTGAAAGCAGCCGCTTTGACATCTGACATTGACTGTGAAAGAAGGCCAAAAACAATAAAAGCTTGCTGGTATTGCCAGAAATACCTATTAATTATACAAACTTCATCATGAAGTTTGTATGTTAAGGGCAAAAGAACAAAGCAGCAGATTTTTTAGTCATACATGACCTTTCAGTGTCTTTTACGTTAAGTAAAATCCTTTACTTAAGTCCTTGAAGTTTTGTTTTTTCAAATATGCACATTATATACCTGGGCAAGATTCAGCTCTCATCTTAATAACTGGAAAATACATTTTTAGGAAACGTTATCAATGATATACATGTGAAATATTTTATGGAGCAATTTGTGGGAGTCTGAGGTTGACGTTAAGTATGAGCTCTGTCTCCAGTATGTGTGCAGGTGGAGAGAGCAGGTACCCTGCTTCCTGTCCCAGCTGCCTGTCAGTTAAGAGTGACCAGTTGATGGATCATCCAATTGAATTGGAAGGGGGAGTCAAAAGTGACCCCAAATACGTTCACAGAACTGTACATACTCTCCAGTTAATGTATGGAACAGGTCATAGAAGCATTGGAAAACACTCAATTACAAGAATGGAAAGTAAAACTCATTTATACTTGCCATTTGCTGCTATACTCAATGCATCTTACATTTTTATTTCCTTTGCTTTTGAAGGGTCCTAGCGTCTGAAAGACCAGTACAATACTAACACATTATTTGACATAATGAAAGAACTGTTTGAAGAAGGAGTTTCTTCTGTCATTGTGAAATTAAAGTCCCTCAGATCCTGTGTAATTTTTAGTTTCATATCTCAAAGCATGTGCATGTTGGAGCTCCAGTGCAATGATGAGGTGAACTGGAAGCTCTGTGTCTGTGTTCTTTTCTCAGGGTGCAGCCAAAGATAGCAGGATCACCTCTACCCAGCTTTCAGCCTCTGAACAGGTCCCAGTCATTGGATCTTCTAGTTGACCTTACAGGAGATGTCAAAATGTATCCAAGGTAATTTCACAGGACCTCACATTATTTACCACTGCTATAGTAAACAGGTTATCCAAACAAGTTATTTTAGGCAGTTGTAACTCTGTGCTTTCTTTCGCCAATGTGAAATTAAAGTTGCTGACAATGTCCAATGTTCGCCTTTCCTCCTGGTGGTGCAGAGGGGAAACACGATGGTTGGCCCTGTGTCAACTGTCTGAAGAGCGGTTGGGAGTCCTCGTCAGTGAACGAGCAGCTGGTACATTGATGATGGGATGACCCCCCATGGAGGCGTGGCCAACCTGCAGCTTATCACCTCCCATGGTCCAAGAGGGGCAGGGCACTTTGGTCACCAAAAACCTCAGCAGACTTCACTTTTACTGGGGAAAGTGCTGACATGAAATTAACGACTGCTGCTGGAACTCCTCCATGAAAAGAAGCGACCAGTTGAGAATACCTGTTTAGCAGGCCCTCAGTGGAGTCCTGTTCGTTTAATCAGAATGTATATGCAATCAAATAAACTACAACAAAAATAATCATCCTAACTTTGGAGTATAAAGTCAGTGATCACTGTTTCACATGTGAATGGTTGTTTTCCTTGCTTCTTTAAATAAAAATGTAGCTTATACCGACCAGTACAAATATACTCCACATTAAATCTATATATTCATTAACATTAGGTGTTTCAACTTTCTAATTTTCTGTTTTTGTATAGCAGACAGTTCCCAGGATACCATTGATTTTATCCAAAATGGAGTCATGGTGGGGACAACTTTTTGTGTTTGACTTGTGTTTGTACTTGAGGTTTTCTTTATTCAAGTATGCACATTATATACCAGGGCAAGTTTCTGCACTCATCTGAATAACTTGAAAATTCATTTTTAGGAAACATTATCCATGGTATACATGCAAAATATTTTGCATGTATATGTGCACTTTCATGTGCAAACATATTTTGCACTCCCGATTTTGATCAACCCCCTTGATTTTTTTTTTTTTTTTTACAAATCGACCACTGTTCAAAATGTAGACATGTTTAATTGCTTCTGACTGGTATTTCATCATTTGCCAATATTAACTAGACTGCTTTTGTGAACATTTTAAAAGCTGCCATTGCCATAAGTAGGGATTTCGTTCATTATTCTATTTGTGTTCTATATATGCATTTGTTATAGAATATAGTTTGTCGTTATATTTGTCCTTGAAAATTCTTGTCATCCAAATTATAACGACGTGGTAAAAATGGTTTTGCACACAAAGTATCAGAGCATAAGTATGTTCCCTACTACGTTTCACCTCTGATCAAGAAAATATTTCCCTGCTGTGACCCCTTACCTGACCAATCAGCTCGGCGAACTATGTGAATATGCAGATATTCTATTGAGACAGTGGCAGTGTTTAACAATATGCATCCGTTCGTTTTTCAAGGGCATGTGTAGTAAACAAATCAAGCTACAAAAATTCCTCAGAAACGTTTTTGTTTGTGTGCAAGTTGTCTTTCATCTAATGAAACGGTGCTGTACGCTACTACCATGGACTGTACTGGAGAGGAGGCAGAAAACCAACTGAATGAACAACTATGTGAGTAAGTACGACATAGTCTAGCGTGATGTGCCGTTAGTCCAATCTGTGTAGTTTGCAAGCATGCTAGTTGGTGATAGAATTCACCGACCTGAGCTGAACTGCGGTTTAGATTTGGTAGGGTGTGAGGGACTTTCTTCCTCATACACGATCCGTGCGTGGGCAGTCTCAAATGGTATTGAGATGAGTTTGCTATGAACGAGAAGGACTGGTAATAGAAGCAGTTGATGTACATACTTATACGCGTGCCATGGGAGAGCACAGAAATAACCTTTTATAGCAAATAAATAATCGCCGCCGTGGAAGGCGTATTACAATAATTCGCAGGCTTTTCATTGTGTCTTAGTTGTTCGCGGATGGTCAAGTAGCTGAAGTAAACCATCAACCGGTAAGTTCAATACGTTTTGTGGACATAAAGATATAGTCTTGAATAACCTACTAAATTGCAGTCGATCAATAAATAACGCTGGGAAAAACTAAAGTTAAAACAGTCTTAGGGTAGAATAAAAGAAAAAGTTATGTTGGTTTTATTTCTGAAACAGTTTTTTAAGTTTAGGATCAATTTCCTTTGCAGCAAATTAATTACTTTTCTTCATGAGTAACTATTTATGTTATCGAAGCCGAATACGTGAAGTAGTGTTCAGAGGAACTCCTAACATATCCAAGTGAAACATCGCTAAGGCGTTGGCTTATTTTAGAATTAAGATTATGCAAAATTACCTATTTTGTCTACATTTTAAATTGGTCGTGTTAACATGAAAAAATATACAGTTAAACGGATGCGAGAAGTCGTCTCCTCGAGAAGTACATGAGGCGGTGTTCTTATTGTGTCTTGCATTTGTGGGAATTAAACTCTTAACAACTGTCGAAGTTGTCAGCATGTTGAGAATGTGATATACAAGCATTTATATGGCATGTGGCGGAGAAAACAAAAGAAATCTGTCAGTAGTGGAGTCGTTGTCGGTGTGGTAAGCATATTTAAATAAGTCACAGTTTTATCATTGAGTCTTGGTCGGTCGCGGATGAATCAATATCCCATGTAAACCGTTAACCGGGAAGTTCAAGTCTGAATAGGTTTTGTGGATATAAAGATGTTGATGTTGTCTTGAATCAACTACCTAATTGCAGTCAATCAATAAAAAAGTCGGAAAAAACTGAAAATGCATCAGTTTAAACAGTATTAGGGTAAAATCAAAGACAGAGCGATGTTGGTTTCATTTCTGAAACATTACTTCAAACATCACTAAGGCGTTGGCTTATGTTAAAAGTAAGATTGTGTGAAATAACTGCTTTTATATACATTTTAAAGGTTATCATCGCCATAAGCAGGGATTTCGTGAATTACTTATTTAGGCGATTTTCTGTATTTTTTTTAAATCAAATAGTGTGCAATGAAACTGCGAAGCGAGTTTGTCCTTGCCAATTCCTGTCATCCAAATTGACGTTCTACGTCGAAAATTGTACTCGCACACAAAGCGCAAAGCAGGTATGTGTCCTGCTCTGCTGAAAAATCTTAGGAAAAAGAAAATTGTGCTCCCTAATCTTTACTCCATCATTGTAAAAAGGCTTCATTATTCTATTTATGTTCTATGTATTTATTATTTGTGACAGACTATAGTTTGTCGTTATATTTGTCCTCGGAAATTCTTGTCATCCAAATTTTAACGACGTGGTAAAAATGGTACAGCACAGAATTTTGCTTTGGACGACAGTTGGAGGATGCTACAGGTTAAAATGGCTAAGCGACCGGTTCAGCAGGACCTTAGAAGTTTTTTAGTAAAGAAGAAGGAAACGACTGGTTAGCTGATCACCAGTCTCAGGTACTGTTATTAATAGATAATATGTCCCTCATGTAAAAAAAAAAAAAAAAACACTTTGGAAACAGCTCAGCCAATGTTTAATCTTGAATGAGACCGTGTTCGTTTGCTCACAAGTGAACAGGTTAGCTTGGCTAATGTTGTGGGTCATATTAAATAACAAGTTTTGTATGAATAAATGAGTTTCAAGTACATTTTCTGGCTTTTTTTTGTAATGATTATGCATGAATATAAAACATTTAGCCATAAACCACCATCCTTCCAGTCCTAGGTTGATCAACCCCCTTGAATTTTTGTTTTGTTTTACAAATCGATGAGTCGATGGCCTGACCAATCAGCTCATTGAACTATGTGAATATTCAAATATTCTATTGAGACAGTAGCACTTATTAAAAATATGCATCAGTTTGTTTTTCACGGGCATGTGTAGTAAACACATCAAGGTATAAATGTTCCTTAGAAATGTTTTTGTTTGAGAACAAGTTGTCTTTCATTTAAAGAAACGACGCTGTACTTCACCACCATGGACTGTACTGGAGAGGAAGCAGACAAGAATCTTGTACCAACGGCTGAATGGAAGACGAATTTTTATGTGTCGTGGGCGAAGAGGAGACGCGGCAGTCGCGTGACTCATTTCTCAGAACGTGAGTGATCGATTGGTTGAGAACTGAGGTGTTTTTGTATCACGCTCATGACGATAGAAAATAAACTTACTTCCCCTTCCGTTGGTGAGTAAAATAATTCTCAGGTAAAACAACGGAGTTGGACAAAATGGGTCGGGCACCTAAGCACAAACGGGGTTCCTGACTCAGAAATGAGTCTCTCTGAGGAGCCTGGGACCAGTTCTGTAACCCTCAGCCCTGATAGCAAGAAGTATGTTCAACAGTATAACGCATTGACAACTCTATTCAATGCTCTTTGCAAGTGGAAACAAATATTATTTAGCTTTAACTAGATAGGCTTGGCAAAAATAAAAGAATGTCCACAAGAAGTTTGCTGGCTTGGTCCTTAACTTCACTTTTAACAAGGAATATTCATAGGACTGTCTGAATCAGGACTTTAATGAAGAGAAATAATTTGATGACACAATATTATATGCAGTGTTTATTCTCTCCTGGCTGAGAACTGAGGAAGGGTGTGTGAACACTCAGATTCTCTGCAATGTACTTTCATAAGTCAAAGTATTTGCTGAGAGCTGAAGCTCCAGTAAACCGGTGAGGTTAACTGGAAGGTTTGTATCTATGTTCCAAAGGCAGCAGGATCACTCAAACTGAGACGTCCGCCACTGAAGAGGTCCCAGTCGATGGATGATCTAGTTGACCTTAAAGCACCTTGTTTTGTCAATGTGCAATTGAAGTTGATCTCTCCCCATATAAGGCTTAGATTTGTGTCTCAAAGTGGGCTGAACTTTTGTCAGCTTCACTTGAAAACAGATTGATATGAGTTTGAAATATGACATGCTGTGTTAACCCTCTCCTCCCTGAGAATTGAGGAAAGATGTGTTGTCATTCATTTTATTTTAAGGAAAGATATCATTGATAATTAACCATGAACGTGGTAAAAATGGTACAGCACCCAAAGTATCAGGTATAGCATACCTATGTGCCCTACTACATTTCACCTTTGATCAAGGAAATATATCCCTGCTGTGACCGTTACCTGACCAATCAGCTCGACGAACTATGTGAATATGCAAATATTTCTTTGAGACAGTGGCACTTTCTAACAATATGCATCAGTTTGCTTTTCACGGGTATATGTAGTAAACAAACCAACCTATAGAAATGCCTCAGAAATGTTTTTGTTTGTGTGCAAGTTGTCTTTCATCTAAAGAAACACTGCTGTACTTCACCACCATGGACTGTACTGGAGAGGAAGCAGACACGGATCTTATACCAAGCGTTATACCAGTTACTGACTTTTATCTGTCTCGGCTGAGGGAGAGAAACGAAGACCGGAACACTCATTTCTTTCGTTTGTAACGTTTTGCGGCTTAGTCGAGACGAAGCAGAAAAGGATGGGGTTGTACGGAAGAAAGGTGTGGATTGAACTTTTGAGTGCATTGGTTGACAAACAGCCACAGCATTTTCATGCTTCATTTTGATATTCTGGTCAGGGATCGCACTCTTTCCTGTTAAACTATAAAAGGTGACACATGAAAAGGTGGGGTTTTTCTGATGTCATATCATACCCCGCGACCAGGGGTGTGAGCAAATGCGCTGTCTGTCTAGCAAAATTGTTTTGAAAGCTGTTTGTGTAAACACTAACACGTACAACAAAGAAGAGATCAGAAACCAAATTTTGGCAAAATAATCGCCGCTGTGGTAGGTTTATTACAATAGTTCGCAGTCTTTTCATTGAGGCTTGGTTGTTCGCGGATGGAGCAATATCTCATGTAGACCATCAACCGGTAAGTTCAAGCATGAATAGGTTTTATGGATATAAAGATGTTGATGTCTTGAATTACCTACTTAATTGTAGTCGATCAATAAAAAACGTCGGAAGAAACTGAAGTTTAAACAGTATTAGGGTAGAATAAAAGAAAAAGTTATGTTGGTATCATTTCTGAAACAGTTTTTGATGTGAAATGAATTCCTTTGATTAACTATTTATGCTATCGCAGCCGTAAGTATGGTTCAGAGGAGTTTCTACAAGAGATCCAAGTCAAACATCACTAAGGCGTTGGCTTATGTTAAAAGTTAGATTGTGTAAAATTACTGCTTTTGTCTGCATTCTAAAGGTTTTCATCGCCATAAGGAGGGATTTCGTGAATTATACTGTTTAGGCGATTGTCTGTAATGTTTTAATCAAATTGTGTGCAATGAAACTGCGAAGCGAGTTTGTCGTTGTATTTGTCCTTGGAAATTCCTGTCACCCAAATTATAATGAGGTTCTACGTCGAAAATTGTATTCACACACAAACCGCAAAACATCCATCGGGCACAAGCTGGCAGCCACATCATATCCTCCCTCGCCCCCAGCACCGGAGCCCATCATAAAAGGAAGGAGGGTTTAACTCAGGAAGGGTCATCATAAAACAATAGCTACTCTAATCAGTTTTCACCACCGTTCTGCCTAACCAGGTTGCAGGAGATGTATATTTTTAAAATTGACTGTTAATCTCAGGTGATTAAGCATGGCAGCACAGTGAAAAGAAGCATGATGCTAGCTGTATGAGTCTCATAAAACATGTGCACTGGTCTGCACTGTTGATGAATAACATGGCAGGGTTGGGATAGGGTTACAACTGTCATTGACCATTCCAAACTGGAGAGTAAATAAGAAAGAGATGAGGAGTTTAGAAATAAAAAAACTAACAAATTAATTATGCGTTGTGCATCTTAGGAAAAAGAAAATTTTGCTCCCTAATCTTTACTCCATCATTGCAAAAAGGCTTAAAACAACTGAGTAAAATAGGCTTGGTAAAAACAATTTATTTAAAAAATCACAAAAGCAAGCATTTATAACTCACCTTCTTCCCTCTTGCTCAACTGAAATGTTACTTTTATAGGTAGAGCACAAACACCAGCTTTCAATGAACACTTATCCTCATGGTTAATTGATACCAATTCTCATGAAGCAAGCAATTAACAATTCTTCCACAGTTTGGGAAGGGTGACTCCTTCACCATTATACAAGCAGTCCTTAATCCCAGCATAATGTATACCTGCTCCAATGGTCATGGTGTGTGTGTCATTGTGTTGTTGTGTGTGTGTTTACAGGTTCACTTATCTCGGTCACTGGACTTGAACAAATGGGTTGGGCTCATAAGTGCAAACAGGGGGTTCCTGACCCAGAAATGAGTCTCTCTGAGGAGCCTGGGACCAGTTCTGTTACCCTCTGCCCTGATAGCAAGAGGTATGTTCAACAGTGTAATGCATTTATAAATCAAATATTGAACATTGACAACTCTATTCGATGCGCTTTGCAAATGGAAGCAAGTATTATTTAGCTTTAACTAGATAGGCTTGGCAAAAATTGAAGAATGTCCACAAGAAGTTAACTGGCTTGGTCTTTCAGTTTTAACAAGGAATATTCATGGGACTGTCTGAATCAGGACTGTAATGAAGAGAAAACATTTGATGATAAAATATTATATGCAGTGTTTATCGTCTTCTGCCTGAGAACTGGGGAGGGGTGTGTGAATGATTCTCTGCAATATACTTCCATAAGTCAAAGTATTTGCTGAGAGCTGAAGCTCCAGAGAAATGGGGAGGTTAACTGGAAGGTCTATATCTATGTTCTTTTATCAGGGTCCAGCCAAAGGTAGCAGGATCACTCAAACCCAGATGTCTGCCACTGAAGAGGTCCCAGTCGATGGATGATTTAGTTGGCCTTAAAGCAGATGTCAAAACTTATCCAAGGTAATTTTACAGGACCACACATTATCAACTGCTATCATATTAAATAGGTTTATCCAAGCAAGTTATTTTAGGCAGCTGTGACTCTGTATGAAGTACCTTATTTTGTCAATGTGCAATTGGAGTTGATCTCTCCCCATGTAAGGCTTAGATTTGTGTCTCAAAGTGGGCTGAACTTTTGTCAGCTTCACTTGAAAACAAATTGATATGATTTTGAAATATGACATGCCATGTTAACCCTGTCCTCTCTGAGAATTGAGGAACGATGTGTGGTCATTCACTTTATTTTTAGGAAAGGCATAACTGATAATTAATCATTAAGTCAGAAAAGACAGCTGCCACAAGTTTCAAAAGAGCAGCGTAACGTATCTACTGGAAAATGGACCCACACTTTCCCCGCACATAATGGGAACACCACCAAAAGGGTGTGACTACAAGCTCTGTATAGAACATAAGTTCTTTTCTCAGAGTCCAGCCAAAGGTAGCAGGATCACTCAAGCACAGCCATCTGACACTGAAGAGGTCCTGGTCAATGGAGTATCCACCTAACCTTAAAGGAGATGTTGATAGTTATCCAGGGTAATTTCACACGACCACACATTGTCTACCATAAATTTATTAAGCATGTCATGTTAGATGTATGTTAGATAAAATTGATAATTCACCATTAAACACAGCTGCCACAAGTTCTAAAAGACCAGCATTAAGTATCTACTGGAACATGGACCCATACACTTCTTGGCACATAAAGGGAAGAGCACCAAAAAGGGTGTGAAATTAATGTCCGTCAGACCCTTCGTAATTATTAGTTTCATATCTCAAATACAGGCTATGTGTGTTATCAGATCGCTTATGAACAGAAATAGATGGGTATTGGGAAAGGATGTCTAATCATTCATTATTTGTGCAAACCCAACTTCTGCAGCTACTTAAGTTCTAAGAGAGTAGAATTCAGTATCAACAAGGACTTGCACCCCGAATGACCTAAAGGGAATACTGCCAAAAAGATAGTAATGTGCTGGTATTGCCAGATATACCTATCAATTATAGAGACATCATGCTTAAGTATGTATAGAAGTTGCTAAGGGAAGAAAGAACAAAGCAGTAGAATGTTTTTGTGTTTGACTTTTGTTTGTCCTTGATGTTTTGTTTATTCAAGTATGCACATTACATACCAGGGCAAGTTTCTGTGCTCATCTGAATAACTGGAAAATTCATTTTTAGGAAACATTATCGATGACATACATGCAAAATATTTTATTGAGCAATTTGTAGGAGTCTACAGCAATAGATCAAGGTTTACTATAAGCTCTGTCTTCAGTGTTTATGGTGTCCGTCTGGAGAGAGCGCAATCTCCTGCAGTTAGATGGCTGTCAGTGAAGAGTGACCAGTTTATGCATCATCCAGTCAAATTGACAGGAGGGATCAGAAGTGACCCAATGCACTTTCACAGTACCTTACGTCCTCTACAGTTAGTGTATGGAACAGGTTGTAGGAGCATTGGAGGATACTCAGTAATCCCTAAGAATACCCATACTACTTGTCATTTGCTGGTATCCTCAATGTATCTTACATTTTTATTTCCTTTGCTAATACTAACACGTTATTTGACATAATGAAGGGATTGTTTGAAGAAGGAGTTTCTTCTGTCATTGTGAAATTAAAGTCCCTCCGATCCTGTGTAGTGTTTAGTTTCATATCTCAAAGCATGTGCATGTTGGAGCTCCAGTGCAATGATGAGGTGAACTGGAAGCTCTGTGTCTGTGTCCATTTCTCAGGGTGCAGCAAAAGATAGCAGGATCACCTCTACCCAGCTTTCAGCCTCTGAACAGGTCCCAGTCATTGGATCTTCCAGTTGACCTTACAGGAGATGTCAAAATGTATCCAAGGTAATTTCACAGGACCTCACATTATTTATCACTGCTATATTAAACAGGTTATCCAGACAAGTTATTTTAGGCAGTTGTAACTCTGTACTTTCTTTCGCCAATGTGAAATTAAAGTTGCTGACTATGTCCAATGTTCGCCTTTCCTCCTAGTGGTGCAGAGGGGAAACACGATGGTTGGCCCTGTGCCAACTGTCTGAAGAGCGGGTGGGAGTCCTCATCAGTGAACGAGCAGCTGGTACATTGATGATGGGATGACCCCCATGGAGGCGTGGCCAACCTGCAGCTTATCATCAATGACTGGGATTTCATCAATTTGTCAATATTCACTAGACTGCTTTTGCCAATATTTTAAAAGCTGCCATCGCCATAAGTAGGGATTTCATTCATTATTCTAATTATGTTCTATATATGTATTATTTGTTATCGAACATATTTTGTCGTTATATTTGTCCTTGGAAATTCTTGTCATCCAAATCATCAACGACGTGGTAAAAATGGTATTGCACACAAAGTATCAGGTATAGCCTATGTATGTGCCCTACTATGTTTCACCTTTGATCACGAAAATATTTCCCTGCTGTGACCGTTATCTTCCGTTCATGTCAGCTGCAGTTCGATAAGACCGCTAATGTCTGTGACTCGAAGAATGTGAATATGCAAATATTATATTGAGACAGTGACAGTTTCTAACAATATGAATCAGTTTGTTTTCCACAGGTATGTGTAGTGAACAAATCAAGCCACAAAAAATGTCTCAGAAATGATTTTGTTTGTGTGCAAACAAGGTACATGGTAGAAGTTGCTCAGGTTTTTCTTCATAACGCACAAATCTTTGCCCCACACTGCCATCTAGTGTACGGTGAGAGATTTGTGTGGGTGTGGATTTGGCCGGAACTCGTGCTCTCTCTTTAGCCTCTCTTTCTTCCCCTCTCCCTGTCTCTGCTGGAGGGTCTGGTGGTGAGACTGCAGTACCAGTGGCTTGACCACAGCTGCAGTCGATCTGCCAGATCTGCGCACCAGTTACATTTTTCTTGTTAAACAAAATTAAATGTAATAAATCTACTATTGATTGTTCGATATTCACACCTGAAATACTCATACAGACATATATTGGCAATGAATGCTTGCTGTATAAAATGCAGCTGATGCTGATGTAAACAGGAATAAAATTATGAGGGTTGGGCCATGAAATGCACCCGCTTCTAAGTAAGGCTACAACGATGCTTGCCATGAAATGCACCCCCTATCTAACTCTGACTAGGAAGGGGGCCACATGAATGAAATTCACTCTGGTTACACATCTTAGCCCCACCTGCATACTGTGAAAAGCATGTGATTCTGGGGTCAACAGAAAAACTTTACACAGGGGGGTGCATTTCACGACAGTGCTTACGCGTGTCATAAGTTTGTTAAATTTTTACCAAAAGGAAACAGCTGGTACACATGACTATTGGTCATGGGTTGTATTTGTCACTCACCTCAATCTGAATCAAAGAATCATAAAAAATGATGCGTCTTTTATTTTAACAAAGAAAAATAAATTTAATCAGACTGAAAAATTCTATCAAACATAAATGTTACATTGAACACGGGCATTAAAATGGCCAGAATTAAATTTAATAAAAGTACAATACCCTCGACCCCCAATTCCCAAAGAAAACCAGGTAGTTTAAAATTAAATGGTGGGTCACCACTATGTGCAAGTAGGGCACAAATAGTCCCCATCCACTGGAGGCTTCTGTGCACACTTGTAGTGGTACCACCTCCCACAGATGTCACAGCAAAAAGAGAACTACTTGAATCAAAATAGTGTTACATGTGTTCACATACATCCAAGTCTACTTAATTTGGGCACCATCAGTTCTCTTTAATTTGGTCGCTACTATTAATATTACTATTCCTTCAATTCATAGAATTTCACACCAACATAAGTGATGTGCTGTGAGTCTGCTGCAAAAAAAGCTCATCCTAATTATCCATGCATGTAATATTTCAGTTCTGACCAGTAATAAGAAAATTATACAGTGTAATGACCATAGCCATCATAATAATCTTGATAAAGTCTGAAAGCTGCAAAATATTTTTGATTTTTTTTGATACATTGCAATGTTGAAGAAATTACCCAGACTGTGTCATCCTGCTCCTTCAACCCACAGTAATCACAAAGGCAAAAAGTGTTCATAAACATTCACTCTCAATTTTCTAGCAACAAACCTTGCTTAAACATAAATTGAATAGTACTAATTCACTGGTTTCATGCTGTTACTTTGATGAAACGACATGCATTTCTAAGAACCTAAACATGAAGTGATTGACAATGATCTGTCAATCAAGAAAACACAGCAGATTCTTGGAGGAGGGCGGTGGCTACACCCAGCCTCGGCTTGTCCACGGCCTCTTGCGTGGTCTGCATGTTTACGACCTCTCCCTTCAATATTTCCTCTGCAGATGGAAGAGAACTTTAATTAGTAGATCAAGAAGATAAGATTAATACATAGTCTAACAAGATGACAAGATCTATGGTTTTGACAAGAACAGCATTAGCTTACATGGGAAGATCATAAACAATAAAAATCGAAGTACCATTGCAGAATATATAATGAACATCTGTTGTATGGGAACAGGTCATTGTTTTCTTTTAGTAATTGTTCATGAATTTTAGGTTGACACCACTGTTTCAGTGCTGTACACTCACTGTTAAGACCTTGCTGAAGCACATGAGGGAGAGTGCTGTATGTCCACCTGGACACATTCAGGCCATTCTTCTGCACTAATTCCCTTAAGTATGGAATTAATGCTTGTGAAAACCGTTGCACTGTCATCACTAAACAGCTCTTAGGACCGCTTTCTGCCTGACACGATGGTGCCAGTATAACTGTGTATTAGAAAATGTCATTTTAAGGCCAAGATTACCTTGTAGTGTCCAGACAGCGCTTAACGTTGGCCTGAGATTACCCCAGTGGATCCAGGAAAAGGCTATGGATACATGACCTTTGTATTTTAACATGGAGACATAAGACGCTTTAGGCACAAACCCAGTTTATCTGTGATAACTGAAAATAAGCGACTCAAGAATGTAGGATAATACATACGGATTTTAAATATTTCTTTTCTGTCACTCAAGATCGAGAGGCTGAGTGCATTACCCATGTATACTTCAGAAATTACATGTTAAAGGGAGGCTACCCGTTAAGAATGCAGAGGGCCTACATAGCCACTGATACAGCGCTTACGAAGCAAGATTCACACTGTACTTCGATTCTCACCGTCAACATCCAGTGATGGTGCTTATTCACAATCCCCACAATGACTTTGTATGCCATCAAATGCTTTTCACAGTATACAAATGGGGTTAAGATGTGTTACTGAGGTGAATGTCATGCGTGTGGCACCTTCCTAGCCAGAGATAGACAGGGGGGTGCGTTTCATGGCAAGTGTAAGTCCGGCATACATATTTATATTTATTATATGCATATGCATAGCATTCAAAGGCACACACTTGTCCATATATTCAATTTCTTACACAAAGCATGTTATTTTGCTGTTTGTAAAAACGAAATATGCTTACTGTTCTCTGTTCGTTTGTTGGTGGCGAAGGAGAAGCTTCGGCTGAAGTGAAGCATGGTCACTCAGTTCACTGACTCTGTTTTGCGAACAAATTGCAAGGCTAACTGTAGTTCATGAATCCTGAGCATAATGACGTCACACCGGCAAAAACGAGTTTGTAATATTTTTCGAATAAATTGTTTATGTTGGAAGTGTTTCCACTGCTCCTTTCACTGCCTTTTTTTTAAGAGAATGTATTCTTTCCGTTGTGGAAGTACCATGGGCTATATCATGTCAGTTACTTTGTCAATTCTGGTTTTAGCCTACTTGTGGCGATTCTTGCTTGGAGCACACAAACTTTAAATATTAAAGATTTTGTCAGGAGGTGAGCCTGACGTGCCGCCGCTTGGGTGAGTTTTCTTCGTTGGTGATTGGGGACACGCGTGCGGTATGTGGATCGGGGTGGTTTGTCTCCCTTGTTTTGCCTGATTGGTGATCTGGCGCAGCTGTCTCTTGTTCTCTCCGCACAGGGGATCAGGATAAAAGAGCGGGGGATGAGGCAGTTCGCGGTCGAGCAGCTGGGAAAGAACCTGTTTTGGTTTTTAGACGGGGGTTTGCGTTTTCGGGAATGTTTTTGTTTTGTTTCATTTTCCTTTCCCTTTCGTTTATTGAAGTTTTCGTTTCTTCAGACGTTTTGCCGGCGTTTCGTTTCTTGGTTTAGTTTTTCGGTTTGGTTATCATTTTGAGTTTGTTTTGTTTCTTTGGGAGTGATCCCGCGGGGGGGATTTGTCTTTTAGGTGAGTGTGTGGAGAGCGTGTGGGGCAGGGACTGCACGCCTGGGACCGTGACAGCGGCCGAGTAAGGGAAGGGACGGTGGAAGCGGTAGTAGCAGCGCCAGTGAGGGAAGAAGGCAATGGCCGAGGGAGCTGCATATCCCGGGCTGGGCAGGGGGCGAACTGTGGCGTAGCCCCAGTGGTAAGAGGGACGTATCCCGCGAAAAATCTGACGGCACGCGTGTGTGTTCCTGCTCTGCCAGCCCACAGAGGGGTGATTCCGCGTTGTGCCTTCTCCATCCCTTTAGCCTTCCCCGTCCCAAGCCGGTGCAGGCGGCGAACCTTGAGGGTCCTGTGCAAGCGGCCGCGGCGGATCCCAGGCACTGGAGGAGAGGCAATCTCTGCCTGCATTTCTTTTGATTTTTGTTATTTTGGGGTGCGGAGGAGGCCCGGCTTGGTGGCACGGGCCGAGTCGCACCCCGTCCTTAAGTTCTGTTCGAGTGTGTGTGCGTGTGGACCTCCCTCCGTGAGTGGTTACTCCCCGAGTATGTTGCCGCGAATGGGGCGTTTCCATCAGACTGGCTGAATATATAGAATATATTGTATATGGAATAAAATGTTTAGCATATGTTGGAAGTGTTTCAATCGTTCGTTTCATATTTGCGCACCAAAAAATTTGAATATATGCAGTGTAGGTATTTGCAGGCTATTTATGGATGCATTGGTGTATAAATATGATTATAAACTTCCTCATATCGGTCTATATGAGTGGGCACTTGAAAAGACAACCCCAGGAGCATGGGGAAAAAATGAAAAATGAGGATTATGTAGTGCATGCAAGGAGATGGGTGTGGACAGTCTCCATTTTAGATATGACTGACAAACTGAAACAAGAATGAATAGTGAAAGCAAACCTCTAAACCAAGATGGCTTTCAACAGTATGGTTCTTTATGCAACATTCTTTTACTTGATATTCTTTACTGAGTCAATTCATGTTGTATATCGAACAATGATACCTGATTTCATGGTGACATTGAGTGGCAATCGTAGAAATAGGTTCCTATTTCTGTGTACATATTTAATACTTCAGTTTTTTTTAGCTTCTGTGAACAATTAAATAACTAATTCACTTCATGCCTACAATTGTTTGCATCAACAAAATGGAGTATACCTACCTGTAGTTTGCTCCAAACTGAGGAAGAAATACTTTGAGTAATATATAGCATACTTGAAGTTTTGAAGTTCATGTTAAAGTTGAACACATTGTATTGATGACTTGCTTGATTAAAATCTCTAAGCTCTATGTGGTAGATTAAAAGTACTTAAACTGACAGCACTGCAGAAAGAAACATGAAAAAGGTGAATCCAAAAATTAGTATGCATGCCTTTTTCTAAAAATGGAAAAAGGAAGTCATTTTATGGAGGGCTACCTAAGCACTGAGCTTTAGCAGTCCCAAAGCGTCGAACACCTGCAGCATTAAGTTTAGTGCCACACACTAAATTTTCCAGGCATTCAATTTCTTCATGTAGGTCGACAAGATTTGTTTGGGGAAAAAAAAGGTATTCAATTAACCAGAACATGTTCACCAGTGTGAATAACCCCCATCTCTCTGTGTGTGAGATGAGCCCCATTTCTGAGTGTTCAGTGTGAATAACCCGTATCTCTGTGTTACAGTGTGATTAACTCACATCTCTCTGTTAGTGTGAATGACCACTATCTGTGTTACACTGTGCCAGTGTGTGGACCAAGGAGACTGTACTGGCAGCTGCTGAGACAGCTGGGAAACTCTGCCCCATTGTGGCAATAACAGGTGTGTGCACCTGGGCCAAACGATGGAGATACACCCTCTCTCTCTCCCTCTGAGTCCACATCATACGTGTGTGCCACCCAGAACCCTGTGAGCAGAGCCACTATTGACCCAATTGACCTGGGAGTGTGCGCCATCCAACAGCAATCCAGTGATTACATATGAACGGCTGTTGCCTTCCATTTTATCCTCAGTTTGGAATGCCTATTTATGTGCCAATACTGAAACATCATCAGTCTATTTAAGACAGTGTCAATTAAGTAAAGTTTTGAACTTCTTGGACATCTTTATTTAAAATTTCCTCAGGATCTTACTCCACCCGATCTCACTTTTACATCAATGTGAAGTCACTCACTACATTTTGTGCCATGTGGGACAAGTACAACCTGTGTGGGCCACAGCGTAGAGATGACCATCAGCTGGAATTCTGCATCACATTACATTACATTAAGGGCATTTGTTAGACGCTCTTATCCAGAGTGACTTACAAGGCAAAGTGCATATGACTGTCCTGTCACTGCATATTAGCATGCAACTCTTGTAAAACACATGCTGCCAGTTAGTCAATTCACTTCATTTGAATCCTCCTTCCAGCTGAGTGTACCCCCACTGCACTGGAGGACTCCATACATGTTAACTGTACAACTGACACAGGATGATTTCAGGGACTACTAAACAATGACTGAGGTGATGGTAACCTTGCCTGGAGTCTGAAATCCTCCCTCCCAGGGGTATGCAATGCCTGAAGAGGAATTACTGGAGATAACGGAGTCACAATAAAGTATTTATTTTACAGTCACATCTTTCCTATGTTCCCTGTAAACACAAATATGGGTGCAGAGCAAGAAGTACAGTAAATGGAAGTCATATCCAAATAAGGCTACAACTGTTAGCCCTTCAGCTTTGGGTAGTGCAACAGTCTTAACTTCATATGGCCATTGACAGACCAAGGTTCAAGACCCACCACCAATCTTCATGGAAATTAACTTAGCAGCCAATACTTCAGAAAAAAAAAATTGTGTAATTATTTATCTCTGCTCTCTACACCTCTGAAATTTAATTTGCTATGATTCAACACATTAGGGGTGCTTTACAATTCTTCAAAATTTTGTCCCCTCCTCTCATCCACTAGCACCTCGTCTCCTCCATGCCCTGGAAACGTATCTATGTATCCTCCCTACCTCCACTGTTCCAAAAATGTAAGAGATGACTTTCATGTCACACTGATTTCCAGTGTGACATAAAAGTATCATGTATTCTGATACATTTAAGAAAATATATAGCAGCAACATAAACAGCAACATATTGGTTATTAACATTTGTGACAGAATCAAATAAACTAACACAATGACAGTCACAATAAACACAACAAACTGACTTACACTGTGACATAACAGTGTCATAATCCAAATACATCCAAAAAAAATATTCATCGGAGCATCTTCTCCACTAATCATTTTGATTTACAGCTGTCCGTCATCCACTCTGATCTCCACCTCCTCTCCCTGTCTGTGTTGTCATCACCAGTCAGCTCCTCCAATCAGACAGTGCCCTGTATTGAACCAGTCTATACAGTCCATGAATGCACTTTCTTCTATAGCAGTGGTTCCCAAACTTAATCCTTTAAAGAGACTGACAGAATCCTATTAAGATCTGGTTAAAATATGTAAGGATCTTAAGAACTGTGTATTTGGTGGTAGCACTTACATGATATTCTTAAGTTTATCTATGTCTTCAGTGTATCTGTTGAATGCTCTGGAGAATAAGTTATTGAAGAGCCACACAACTCGTGATAGAGGTAGGATTCTAACCAGTTACCTTCTACTTCAAAGCTTTTTGGCCTAACTGCAGTGCCCTTAACAAACAATTCCACTTCTTCATGGTACTTATCTATTCGGATTCCCTAAATGACTGTCAATCAAACTCTGGTCAACATAAACTTAACACGCTTTTTCACAGGGCGATATGAGGAAGCAGCTTCAAAGTAGAAATACAGTTACCATGAGCAAACCTGCACAACAGTAAAATACCTTATAAAACCTCTTTCAAAATTTAAAAATTATCCTTAGAAATCTGAGGGCAGCAGTATTTTTGAATACAGTCTATGCCAGGTATATGTTTTCCAGAGGCTCTCTCAGAATTTAAGACTAATCTATTCTTTACAGTACATTTATTTCTAGCTGTGACAATTGGACAGTTGTTGGAACTCTTACAGTAAACAAAGTTTTTAAGAATGTTTTTTGTTTGTCTCTTATGACGACAGCCTCTACCTTCATTTTGAATTGGTGATGGAATCGTTGGATTACAGAGAGCTGGTAAGGTTGCTCTGAGTGGACAGGGGTGACGGAGGGACTATAGCTTCACTCAATGGTGGTGGTGAGCTGGAAACAGGGAAGGAACACAAATACCTCTCATTACTATCAACCTGTTTCCATTTATCCTCCTTGATTTACAAGCAAATAATTAACAGAATATTCAGCACCAATCCATGTAAACAGAGTAAATTATTATTACATCAATTTTGTAATATTTCTTTACTAAATACATTTAGTAATATTTTGTAATACCTGGAATAATCTCTTTACTAACCTGTATCTACTTTGATTCCTCTTGCACAAAATTACCAATAATCCAATGCAGAGCAAGAGCAGTACAGCACATATTACTGGAACCCATCTAACACCTAGGAGAAAATAAAAAGTGCTGTCATCACAGACCTAATTTTTATTGCTTGACTTATTTTAACTTTTTGTATAGCTGAACCCACCCCTGTTATTGTTATTGCGCAATTCACTCATTCATTAATTTGTTAATCAGGTAGTTATCAATTTGTACTTTCACCGATCACCTGGGGAAACAAGGCAGATAGGAAAGCAAGTTATTGAATTTGATCAGGATACTTGGATTTGTTGTTCACTATGTCTAAAAGGGTGTTTCCCAAATGAGCCCAAGAACACCACTTTGAGCTTCAAGCTTGTTCCAGTGTTTTGCATCAGGCTTCTTGGGGGTACAGCTTCTCATTGACATTAGGCCTATGGGAATGATACAAAACTAACTGTAGTCTAAATCTATACCAATACCATCAGCCACTCAGTATAATAATTTTGTACCACTGCATTATATATATATATATATATATATATATATATTTTTTTTTTCATGAAGTGTTTATACTTTACCTCCTAGTAGGGTTGGGCGATATGACAAATAAATGGGTTACTGACGATGGGCTGAATCCCTCACCGGTATTTTGGTGATTTAAATGTTTGCCCCACTCAAAGCGTCACGAATGAATAAATCTTTATAGTCCTATTTAATGTGTGATACAAATTATTGTTGTCCTTTTTGTGATGTAATATAGTCTAAGCTTTGGTTATGTGACATGCAAAGTAACCTATGTCATTTTATCTGTTAAAGCAAACGATACCCTTTATTTATTCTACCATACATCACTTTCCTAACAGGTAACTAAGTCAGTAGAACCAAAAGACAGAAGACCTAGCATTACAACCAAATTACCATTCATTTGATAGCCTACTGGTTTGTGTATCTGCTCGGAGACTGACTAAAGATTAGACAGCTCTGGCGGCTTGCATTTTTGTTGTAGCTTCAAACACTGTTTAGGTCTAGGTCTATGTGAACATAATTTATACATTTAAAAAAGATATGCATCGTAACATCTCTGTGATTTTGAACGCTCATGCTATCAGAAATTAAGTAGTCATTCGTTTGTGCGGTGAGAATCATTCATGCGGTATGCTTTTCATATAGGCCTATATAACCTTACTATTCGTCCCACCTTAAAAAGAAGTCTACTCTTAATTTCTTCCCATTTTTTATTTATCCTTTCTGGGATTATTATTTTTTAAAGTCCCTTTTGAGCAAAACTCTTCTGCAAATACAGCAGGTGACCTAATTTGGGTCTTTGGGGTTTCCATTTTCGTCAGGTTTAAAACACAAAAAAAAACGGACAAATTGATTTTTCCTTTTTGGTAACCAGCTCTTCCATTTTGTCTTGAGAAGATGGCACAGTTGCAGCTGTTGCTGATACAAAAACCTCGACATATCACCCAACCCTACCTTTCAGCTGCTGGATGGAGCAAACTCCCAGGTCTACAGGGTCACTAGTGGCTCTGCTCACAGGGTTCTGGGCGGCACACACATATGATGTGGGCTCTGAGGGAGGGAGAGGGTGTATCTCCATCATTTGGCCCAGGTGCACACAGCTGTCATTGCCACAGGGGGGCAGTGTTTCCCAGTTGTATGTCACTTCACTCCCCTGACTGCTGAAGCAGCTCAGAGTGATGTTATCCCTCAGACACTCAGCTGTGATGTTGGGTTTAGAGACGGGCTCTACAGGGGAAATATGGAAACACTCACAGGTTAATTACATAATAATATGCACAAAAATTACATTTAATTGTAACCTTCAATATTATGGATGTTTGCACTTCAAACAAATATTTAATATCCTGGCTCTGCAGGTATACAGTGGGCCACTAGTTGCCCACCAACAATACACCAGTGTTTTACAAATAGACACTACTGAGCTACCAGTTGTCAAAATGCAGACATGCCAACAGCTGTTACTGATGGTGGCCCACAAACCAATATACTACCTACCACTCATGAGCATATTTTGGCCTCTCTGTATATTTTTTTAATTCCAAATTTTAAACATTCGGTCCGCCTTATCCGCGGGTATGGCATCCGCGGTTCAAAAAAAAAAGGACATTTGAAATTCCTGCGCACAGCATATGCTAGAACGCATGATTTACATGGCTTTCAGCAGTTCTTAGCGGTACATATAAGTGGTGATTCAAGTTATGAACACGTATAGATTAAGATTTTATATAAGTGTCCAGAGAATCCACAGTTTTTGCACAACTGTGGGGTCCTGGAACCATATACCCCTGGATAAGGCGGGCCGACTGCAGTGTAATTTCATTTTCATTTTCATTAACTAATGTAAAATATCATGTGTCCTCAATCACAATTAAATACAGTGCTCACTGCACTGAATTTCACACTGATAAAATATACTGTAGGGTAGGATACTCTCCAACAAATATGAATTCTTCTTTCTACATACTTACCAAAAACCTGCAGGTGAAACCTTGAGTGTTTTTCAGGTTTATTTTCTGATATGTACCGTGTTACAATGTGATAAAGGCCAGAATCAGAGAGCTGTACATTATTCATATATATTGAGCCGTCCTCCATAATGTCAAAGCGATCCTTATACAAATCATGTTTATAAGAATCTTTCAGGTGAGAGGACCAGGAAACTATGAGGGTGTAATTAAAAATCATATCAATTATGACACTTTGGTTCCCCTCAGGTGAGACAGGAAACAGAACTCTCTCCCCCACAGTTACTTTGGTGGTGGAACCAGCAGCTGCCACTACAGTCTCCTCAGTCCACCCAAACTTGTACACTGTAAAACAGAAAGATGGGGGTTAATTACACTTTAACACACAGAGACAAGGGTTACTCACACTAGCACTCAGAGATAGGGGTTATTCACACGAAAACAGAGAGATAGTGTTAGACACACTGTAACACACAGAGATGGGGGTTAAGCACACTGAACACTCAGAAATGGGGCTTGTTTACACTGGTGAATACATTGGTTTTGGTAGATTTTATACAGCTTGTTTTAATCTTACTGACCTAAATGAAGACCTCTAATGCCTGGAAACTGAAGTGTGAGCCTCTAAACTGAGTCCTAAAGGTTTTCGACACTTTCAGCTAAAGCTCAATACTGAAGCTAGCCCTCTATAACATTACTTCCCTTTATGTGATAAATAAACATGAATATTTGATATTGATTAATCTTCACCCTGGGGATGTTTAAAATGGACAAAATTACAAAATGCCTTATTATATTAATTGGCCCATAAATTATAGCAACAAGTGCTGTCTGAGGATCACTTCATTTATATTTAAGATCATGAGCTGCACTTTTGTGTTGAAGGCCTACACTTCATGCTCAATTGGTGCAAGTACAAATCAGGCTTACTTCTCTGTCGATATGAATTATTATGTTAATTATTTAAAGCCACATCTCTCTTCCTGAATTACTGTTTGTTTTGCATGGATACTTAGCTTTATACTGACTTCATTCATTCATGTTTCTTTTACTCTACCAGCATTCTTTAACTTCAACCAGCAAAATCTACATCAGCAAGTGATCAATACAATATATTCATCTTTAATATGAACTACATAACTCGTGTTAACTTTGCTATATATTATTCTGACGTATATACTATAACATCAAAACGTGTACAAAAATATACACTTTTTGATGTTATATATGGCAAAAGAGTACTCATATCAAGTTAAAGACATCTACTGCTTGAGTGAATGTAAAATAAACTGATCCAACTTCTGCAAGTCCAGTTCAATTTCCAGTCACTGTCGCCATAAAATAAGGTATCAATGTAACACTATTTTATACAAGATGAATGGACTCAAAATAAAGAATAAAAGGACAAAATAAGAATGTTCATTACCTATTGCATAAAGAACTATAATACAAAAAGTCATATTGCTTTGCTTTCACTATTCATTCTTCATACTGCTCGTCAGTCACATCCAACATGCAGACGGTCCTGCCCCATCTTCTTGCGTGCGCTACAGAGGTTTGGTTGTCTTTTCACGTGCCTGTACATAAACAATCATTTGAGAAATATATTTGTTATATATAGTCATTATATTTATACACAAATGCGCCCAAACATACGCATGTACACACATATTTATAACATGCATAGCTACAGCGTACACGCACGTAGTTATATTCTCATTTTTTGATGCGCAAATAGGACTGATGGAAACACGTCCAAGATAACCATTTTATTCGATATTCAAAAAATGATATGTGATGCCTTTGATCTAATGTGACGTCATTACGGTCAGGGTTTTTCTTTTGTAAGCCAGTTTTATGGAAACCCACATTCACTGGCAAAACGAACTTTAAATTGTTCGCTGAAAATTCGATTGAAAGTGGCTGGAAGCATGGGTAGTGTGGCTGTTTAGAAGACGATTATCATCATATGTTTTGGATTTTTTTCCATTAAAAAGTTTTCCTGGTTAAAAGTTCGCAAAGTAACGGAAAACGCATTCGAAGAAGAAATTCCATGCAAGTGGGAGACAGCCAATTCGATATTTGGACTTAAACAACTCTCGAACTAAACAAGCCAGAAAACTGGAAATAACTATTTACTAACCAAAGGAACTCAGAGCAAGGCACAGTCACAGTCCCCGTATCAGTAATTGTCATTTAGATGCTGAAATAAAGTTTGTGTGTGACTACCACAATGTAATGTGTGGCCCAAAAGGATTTCGTGCTGTTAAAGCTGTCCTGAATCGTCCTGTACAACTACGAACAAACTGCCCCGTAGTTTAAGTTCTGTTACGTTCTATGTTGTTATAGTTACAGAGTAACGGCTCTCGAATCTTTAAAGAAGCTTTTTTTTTTTTAAAGAGTTGTTTATTGTGACAAAACGGACACGCATCTAAGCAGCAGACATTGTACTTTATCTCTCCTGTAATCACCCCTTGAAGCATTGTCTATGTCTGTAAGTGTAAATGTTCATTTTGTGTTTCGTTTGAATTAATGGCAGTCTTATTTTCGTGTATATTTATATTGTTTGGGGTTTGCTACAATAACGGCTATCTATGAAATAGTTACTGTTAGCCGTTGCTAACTAGCCCAGTGTAGTAGCTTCAAGCAAGCTATTTTCTTCAGGCTGTAGTGTATTTGTTCGCTACTATATAGTATTATACTCTGTGTTTATGTTGGACACCTTGTAGATGGTTATTATTATATACGTATGCTTATCCGTATGTGTAAAAAAGACGATGTCGTGTGCTATTTTTAAATAGCGGTTAACAGACGTAATGTGCCACCGAAGACATATGATTAGAAATGATTTATAAAAATATTGTATAGCTTTAATGAACATGTGATACTTACACAATGCTTTGTAATGCTATCTTAGATGGTTTCATGCTTCGTCATTATTATTTCTTTTCTTTATTTCAGTTTTACTGATTTCACCAATGGACTGCTGTTACGAAGTGACTGCGAATAAAAGCACTTCATTCATTGCAGTGGTGGAAAGTTAGACTAGTCAGAGAACTCCTCCCGCTAGTGCAGAATAACCACAAATATGAAACTAGGTTAAGAAATTTAAGGAGGATCCGGAAATACAAATAAGGTGCGAATAAGAAACCAACTTCAGCCGTTTCTCATAATTACAAGATTCTGGTCTCGTAGTCACGAGATCTTTTCTCGTTATTATGAGATCTTTTCTCGTTACTATGAGATCTTTTCTCGTAATTACAACTCAAGGTGTCATTTTTCTCTTTTGTGCATGCAATGCGCTTCCGTAGAAGTTGGTTTCTGATTTCGAAGCTTATTCGTTTTTCCTGGTCTACCTTAAATTTCTTAGGTTTCTTATTTGCGGCTGCTAGTTCTTAATTGTGCAGGACAGCGCGAAACCGTTGTGGGCCACACATTACACACAGTATGTCAATGAAAGCAGACACATACGCCTTCGCCGAACTGATTTGGGCCCGGCCCAATACATGTTTCATGCTCAAAAACACAAATGGAAACCCAGCTTCTTATTTACAGCTCCGGACTTAGAAATATTGTGGTGAGCCCTTATGCGGTCAGTTGTAAGATCGGGGCAGCTTTTGAAGGTTTAATTCGTTTCCGAAGTGATTTCGGCCCGGGCCAGCACAGGTTTCATGCTCAAAACAAATTTTGGTATTTGATTGCTTTGAAATAAATGACCACATAAGCACTCACCACAATATTCATATGGTGACATAAAAAGTCCGGAGTTGCGAACAAGAAGCTGGGTATTGGTATTGGTTAAACTGTTCCTGCTGGAAGAGAGCGACTCCCAGTAGATCAGACTGGGCTTTCCGCCCGAAAAATCCCAACGACTTGAGATGCTTGCGCAGTGTTGACCTGCTAATATTAATGCCATCCACATTAAGTAACGTTAACATTTTCCAGTGTCTCATACCGAGAAGGAAATAAAGGTAGATCAAATGCCATAGCACCATGATTGCCAACTGTCTCATTCTATAGCCTAGGTTAACAGAGACTGATAACTAGGCTACCTTAACTTTTCTCGTAATTATGACATCTTTTCTCATACTTACGAGATAAGATGTCTATTTTTTCCTTCGTGAATGCAATGCGCTTCCATAATAAAAAAAAAGAACAGGTACACAGGTACTGACATGTCCCCGGTTCCTCAACAAGCCGCCACACACCAAAAACCTTAATGCTGATATGGGGTGAGAGCGGCCCCTCCCAAGATCTCAAATTGGTCGATTCCAGGCTGGTCACTAAACATGTAAAGAAGTTTGCGTTGGAAAAACGACAGTAGTAGTAATAGTAACAATAGTCAGAGGAAAGGTGACGAGAAAAGTCAAGGTTGGAAAAGAGAAAGGCGGTAGAGAAAGACGTGAATAAAAGTAGGCTACAACATTAAGAGACATTTCGAACACAAACGAAACAAATTACTGTTACGCCCTCAAAATTAACTGCATAGCCTATTGATTAGAGGACTGTCGTTGAGCCGCGTTCACCGAGTTCCTCTGTTTTTGATAAACCTTTCCACTTTTCTGGGTTGTTTAGTTCAAGCGTTATTGAAGTCCAAATATCGAACACCGTTTGCATCTTGCTTTCACTTTAACATTACCCTAAATTTTTCATAAGCCCACCCTACCTAAATTCTTGTCGTTTTCTTTAGTGCGCAGTTTGCTATTACTTCTACAAACATCGATGAAGTAAATTTAGAACTATTTAGTACATTTTTATCTCATTTGCAGTTTGTGGAGTATTTTACCTTAGAGTCCTGCACGAGTATGATTCTCAAAGTCCCCACCCCCGACCCGGCAGTGCGAGTCGCACATAGAAAAACTTGCAAAGTAGTGCGCAGCTGGCTACTAAATGCTCAGTAAGTGATGGCGTTAGTCAACATGTAACTCATTACGCCATCGGCTCAGGCGACTTCACTTCATGTTTAGGCTATAGCTGGCGGGATTGCTAACGAGCACAGAAAATAAAAGTCTTTTAAAAAGTTATACAGTTTTCAGATCATCTTTTATTTCGATTAATTTGTCTCATATTCTATCACAAAGCTACTGTCAAACTAGCCAATTTATATGGTAGTGAGAAGCGGAATCTGTAAGCACCGCTGGAATGACAGAGCAACAGTAAGTAGCTACCCAATGCAGTGGTTCCTATCGTCTGTCCTGGGGCCTTGCTATGCAGCGGCTCAGGAGAGATTTTTGAAGTGGGGGGGGACCAAACTGTGAGCAAAAGCAGCTTATACTAATATATACATATATATACACTATATATATATATAGTGTATATATATGTATAGTGTATATATACATATATATACACTATATATATATTTTTTTTAATTTATTTATTTTCTCAAAAGTGTTGGGGACAGATCAGGGTCCCTATGAAACTGGGGGGACATGTCTATGTGTATGCTGGTTTTTATTCCAACCACAACTGCAACCCCAGAATCTTAACAAGCTGTTAATTTTTCATTATTGTTCATGCTTTTAATGATTAGAGAGAGAATTTCCCATGAAAGCCATGTATGTCATGAAGAAAAAGCTCTTATTGTCATAGCACAGTATGAACTTAAGTATAAATTAAATAAACAAGTATACCAGAGTTTATTTGTGAAGGGCAAATCCAAAAACGAGGTCAAAAACAGGCACAGAGTCAAACCAGGAGAGCACAGCAACAGGGCAAAACAGAATCCAGAGTCAAAGTCAAAACAGGCAAGGTAGGAACTAGGTGAACACAGCAATCAGGCAGAGACACAATCCAAATATCAGAAAATGGGTAGTCAGGCAGAAATCAAAACCGGCAGGTCAGACCAGGGAAAAGGCTCCTAGCATAACTGATCACAAGGAAAACAGAGACAAAATTGCACAGAACAAACACAAGGCAGGGTTTAAATACACAGACTAACGAGCAAACGAGGCACAGGTGCACAACAGGGCAGGTGAAACAAATGAGTAATCAGCTAGGCAGGTAACAAGGAAGGCGGGGCAGACACAAGGGGAAATGAAAACAAAAGCACATGGACAGGCAAAACAAAAACAAAGCATGAGACGGCATTATTGACACTTATATTCACTTTTGTTTATGTGGTTTTGCAAACAAATAGACAAAAAGGGAGTTTTTATACCTGATCAAATTATAGACAATACACTCCTTAAGTCATTGAACACATGATTAAGCTCCTTATTTTTTTCCGTATGACCGGGGTGATTCTGGAAACGTGACCACTAAAACTAACGACTAATTTGGTAGATAATGAAGGATTCAAAGACAAAACAAATAAAAATGAGCCAAACCTGCATTGTGGCAGGGTCACCTGTATTTAATTGTGAATACACCAAACCCACCCCACAAACCCCCAAACTCTTCATCTAAGGGGGCCAGTTGGAAGCATGACATTCCTGGCCCGTGAATCGCCTCTGGATGGGGAAAAACACACATGACATCAGCAGCATTTCAAAGGTAATGGCATGACCCGGTTTCAGAGGTCACAATGCAGAGTACTAACCACAATAGAATCAAAGCTTATTTTGTTATAATATCCAGTTGTAGTCATGCGGCTTTAGCTCTTTGTTCTCAGTCATTACAGTTCCCTATTCCCAATACTGGGAGTCAAACCCAGACTGCCTAGGTGAAAACTAGGAATTCTGACTGCTAGGCTATATGGGATATTCCTTGGGATGGCCCAAGCGAAATAACACAGTCACTACAACGAGGAATAGCTCATCCTCCTCTGAAATCCGTGGTAAGGCAGATAGCAAAATGTGACCTGCATGTCACTTGTGTGAGCTGTCACAACTGGCGTGCTTGTACCTGTATGTCCCATTTAAACTCAAGGCCAGGGCCTGCCGTGACCCGGATTCGAACCGGGGTTGCTGCGGCCACAACGCAGAGTACTAACCACTATACGATCACGGCTCATGTTTGCATCACCCAGTTGTAGTCATGCAGCTTTAGCTCTTTCTTCTCATGTTTTGCCAGGATTTGAAAATGCTACAAACAAATTGAAAACACTGCATGCAATGGCTTTTGTGAGGAATCAATACATAGCAAAGAATGCATCCAAGCAACAGGAGTTGAGTGGGACAAGAGAAGAAGTCCATCTCCTTGGCAGACCGAAACAATACACGTCCAACTCAGAGAAAACAACTTCCGTCACAGGAGACAGAAACAGGCTGCTTCGGTGAATGCGGGAGTTAGGGCGTAAAGGAGGCTTCACACCCCACCACTTTCAAATGAGAGCGAGGAGGAAATGCAACTTTTCCAAGCAAGCTTGGGATCAGCAGCTCAGCGGAAGGCCCGAAAAACATGTCTCAACAAATGTGAGTTTGCAGTGGCTCAGACGCAAACCTTCTTGCAGCAGCCACAACATGGGGAACAATATGCCATACTATTGCAGCAAGGAGCTACTGTCATGTTACATCTGAAGCCATTTAAGAGACAAAACTGCATGCCGACCAGAATTCATGTGTGTTCTACAGAAGAGTATGACTATGTGCCCAGCTGCTGGAGTTGCAATCAACTCAAAAGAGATTTTTCCACACCACAAGTCCAAAAAGGGCTGCCTTTGTGACAGCTAGGAATACTGACTGTTTGCCCATACAGTAAGATTAACATAGCAATTTGATCGAGTTTCCACGTGGAAGTGAAGGCTTTGCAATAAATACTCACGTTTTAAACAGGTCAAATTTTGCAACAACAAAAAAAAAGCATACACACACATGCATTCTGAGATAGGTACTGCTTTCTGTTTAGAATCAATAAAACTGTCGGAAGTACACAATTCAAAGGGATTCCAGAGGGCCTGAAAATCTTTCATGGATTTTCCACAATGGACAGCAAGAAAGGCCTTCCTTCAGAACTATATAGGACCAAATGTATAGTGTCTTTGTGTCTTACTATTTGAAGCATGCATTTCAGGGAACTTTCTTTCCTGAACTGAACTTCTACATTTGTCAATGGAAAGAAACAACTCACTCTATGGCCATGGCAAATAAAAAAATAAAAAAAAACCCAGCAGGATTAAGCTCTCTTCTGGATTTTCATAATAGAAGAAGTTGGCTTCACACAAATGACACCTGTATTTGGAACCTGTCATTATCTAAAGGTCCTATACATGCTTTGAACACCAGTAGGACAGTGACCACAGCTGTGAGATTTGGCTAGATACCTGCATTCCCATACTGGGAGTCAAACCTGGGCCACGTGGGTGAAAACCAGGAAACCTGACCACTAGACCATATGGGATATTCCTTGAGATGGCCCAAGTGAAATGACACAGTAACTACAGCGAGGAATAGCTCATCATCCTCTAAGATCCATGGTAAGGCAAATAGGCAAGTAGCGAAATCTGACCTGCATGTCACTTGTGTGAGCTGTCACAACTGGCGTGCTTGTACCGGTATGTCCCATTTAAACTCCCGGGACAATTAGGCAAGCACTGGGACTCTGAACTGTAAGAACCCATGGCAAGTCTAATATTCTGCTTCTCTCCATATAACAGGAGAAGGAAACACTCAAAACACTGCTGAAACAATTATGAGAGCAGCAGCATTGCAAAGGGCAGGAAGAACTGTTCGGAAAGGCAAGGAGCAAAATCCAGAATGATCAAAAAAATGAGACATGTGAGTCAGGCACCAGGGCCTGCCGTGACCCGGATTCGAACCGGGGTTGCTGCGGCCACAACGCAGAGTACTAACCACTATACGATCACGGCTCACGTTTGTATCACCCAGTTGTAGTCATGCAGCTTTAGCTCTTTCTTCTCATGTTTTGCCAGGACTTGAAAATGCTAAAAACAAATTGAAAACACAGCATGTGAAGGCCTTTGTGAGGAATCAATACATAGAAAAGAATGCATCCAAGCAACAGCTGCTGAAGTTGCAATCAACTCCAACAAGTCTGAAACAAGTCAAATATTGCAACAAAAAAAGAAGAAAAAAAAACCAAAAACATACACACACACATGCATTCTGAGATAGGTACTGCTTTCTGTTTAGAATCGATCAAGCTATCAGAAGTACATAATTCGAAGGGATTCCAGAGGGCCTGAGAATCTTTCATGGATTTTCCACAATGGACAGCAAGAAAGGCCTTCCTTCAGAACTATATAGGACCAAATGTATAGTGTCTTTGTGTCTTACTATTTGAAGCATGCATTTCAGGGAACTTTCTTTCCTGAACTGAACTTCTACATTTGTCAATGGAAAGAAACAACTCACTTCTATGATTTTTTTTTTTTTACAAATTTTGTATAAACATTCACTAATCTGTAAGTATATAGTGAAGGGCTGGGATAACCCATAGTATTCTGCTGCTCTGTCTGTGTTATGTCATGAAAGAAATGAAGCTTGGGCAAAAGCTCAAAAAAAGGAGCTGGGGTTAAATGGCTTTAAGGCAACTTCGTAACTGTTGCACATCTCTTACCAGAGGCCAGATCTGAGTTTATTTATCAGTATCTACAGAAAACTTGAACAAGCCAAGGAAGCTTTGTTAAACTATAAAATCCTTACCCCCGTTGGTGAGTTGAGTTACCCCCATGCATTGTCAAAGATTCTGTTCCTATTACTGTTTCTGAGAAACTTGACATTCTCAACTGTTTTAATGAACACTTCATTACCTCTAATGAACTTCCGAAGATATGGAAAACAGCTTATGTTCTCCCTCTGTTAAAAGGGGGAGACCCTTCATTGCAAAATAATTTTAGACTCATTTAAAAACTGTCAATCCTGGTCCTTGAAACCCTGGTTAGTGAACTGTTGAATGAGTTTTCTAGAGGTGCAATATTATCCACGTTTCAATCTGGTTTTATTGTGCAGTGTAGCAAAATTATTGCAGGTATGAAGGTAGTAAACAACATTTTTGAAGCCTTGGATAGTAAGGAATATTGTGTAGTTAAGTGATTTATCAAATGCTTTTGACACTGTTGACCATGGTATTATTAAACAAAGACTGATCAGCATAGGCCTGTCTGATCAAGCTGTAGGATGGTTTGTCAACTACCTTTCTAAAAGGACTCAATGTGTTAAATTTGATGGACACACCTTTAACTTACGAAAGGTGTTTTGTAGTGTGCCCCAAGGTTCTGTTCTAGGCCTGTTGTTATTATTTGTATCAATAGTTGGGGACAAAATCCAAAGCAAATTTACATATTCATGCTGATGACACTGTCATATATTGCAGTGCTCAGCAAGAAAATTAATCACCTTGAGACCTTGTAATCTGCTTTTAATCTTGTACAGTCTCAGTTCTCTCAAATGAAGCTTGTATTAAATGCATCATAAATGTATGTTTACAAACTCCTGAAAGAAACCATCAAATCTGCTATGTATTGTAACTACACTGGGAAAGGTAGTCATTTTAATTGATGATTGTCTTTATTTTAAGCCACACTTTGAATATCTTGGCCATCTCTGTCCTCTTGTAGGCTCAGCCACTGGTACATTTATTTATAAGGCTGAAAAACTTCCCTCTTATTTATGTATCTATACAACACAGAAAGTTTGAGAACAGTATAGTCTGAGGTTCCAAGGTCCATTTCTGCTGTTTCCAAGGTTCGAATGGAGATGGGTAGGCAAGCATTTATGATCTCTGTCCCCTCCACATGGAATAGCCTTAAGAAATATTTGAAGCTTTAAAATCTGGTTCCTCTCACTGAGTTCAAAACACTTGTTAGGGCTATGGAACCTAACTCAATAGAAAGTTGTCTGTGACAGAGGGCCCTGTCCCAGGCCGCAGGCAGCACCCCTACCTCCCCTCACAAACATAATGACAACATACAGTGCTTGTTTCATGTTTTGTGTACATTTTTACATATCTTTCCATTTCACTCCAGTTTGCAGAAATAACGCGTTAGCTCCGGGGGTGCACACTCGGGGCTAGCTGCCTCCTTTCTGGTTCACACACGCAAACATATCCACTTACAAATTCACCTCCTGACAGTCCTACATATTACCTAACATAACAAACAAACACATACACGTAAATGTCTGGTTTTATCTTCTTTATTCTACTTATAGTCTGTAGCACGCTTTGCTTTGCTTTGTTTTCCGTTGTTTTGTTGTATACTTAGCCGTTTTCTCTGTCTCCCTTCCGAGTCTGTTTAGTTTGTTTGAGGAAACCGCCGAAACGTTGTGCTTGTGGGTGTAACGGTAGGACCCAAACACATGCGCAGCAACTCGGGGCTGGCTTAGTCGTGCCAGTCCCTTTTGTACATGCTGTTAATTGTTTTTCAGCGGTAAAAGTAAGATAACTGCGCATAATTTACAACCAATAGTAATGATGAGCATTATGGAAATGTCTATAACTTTATCATATTCAGTCAATAATGCTGCTTTGAATGAATTGCGAATTGTAAATTAGCAGCTGGTCTGGTCCTGGGGGGAGGGCTTAACCCTTAAAAAGCCAAAGTTTTCATGCTTCGTAGAGATGAGAGAGGATGTATGATGTATGGTTTATGGTTTAGAAACCACATACCCTAGACCACATTGTCATTGCTCTGAAAAAGTTGCTTTGATTGTATTGTTTCTACTCTTTTCTGGTTTTCTCTTTCTCTCTCTCCTTATATGTTCTGTTATTTGGATATATGATGATACGTTTCATTTGTGGTTTTTATTATTGTCTATGAGTGTATGTGCTGCTGCTTTCTTGGCCAGGTCTCTGTTGTAAAAGAGATTTTTTAATCTCAGTGGGACTATCTGGTTAAATGAAGGTGAATAAAATAATACAATTAAGGAATCCACCCACCATGGGTGGCCAGGACACTTGGTCCCAGGACCCAGTGTAAAAATACAGCAAAACACGAGTTACTAACTTGCCTCGGCTGCGCAACACTCCCAACGAGGTAGGCGGCAATTATCCAATCCCCAGTAACATGTTGCAACCCTAAGAGAGTTGGCCTTCAGCCTCAACAAACCCCATGTCCTTCCCAAAGTTTGCAAACTTCAGAACAGATCTCAAATTGAAGAACTGGGAAAACCAGAAGAGGGTTGATGACAGAACCAGCACTTGGAGGGAAAAAAAGTGAATTTAAATAATGGGAAACTGTAAATAACAAAGATATAATATCTGACAAGGTGCATGGACGTATCCCTGTCGGGTCTGCTGGATTGATGATGGAGAGATACTGGTGAAGAGATCTGCAAAGATGGTGAAAGGAACACAAGGAAACCTACTGCAAAATGGCAAGATTAGCCTGATGAGTTCAGGTGGAGCAAAGAAAAGGTTACCACAATTAATTTATATTGCATTATTAAATCATATTTGTATGCAGGTCATCCTTTCCGTCAATTATTAATCAAATTTAGTCACTTCAAATACATGCAGCATCGTAGTAAGTTGTTTATTGTTTCCATGTTTGTAAAAACCAAAAACAAATGACAGTCCACTCTTTACCATTTTTACCAACTTTCATCAAATAATTTTAATGTATCATAAAGAAGAAAAAAACTACATATTCAAGACAAACATTTTCCTATCGAATACAGTTTAACCATCAGACAGCTCCCTTCATGACAAAGATAACACTATTCAACAGTCCCAAGTTATTTTCATATTATTTTCTTCGTGTCGTCTCATCCTCTTGCCGTGCTACCCATCCATAGCAAGACATTAACAAAACAAATGAAAGAACATTGAATTTAAAAATTACATTAAATGCATAAAGCCACATCAGAACACATAAATGGCAAACAATCTCAGTACCTCAAACTTTTTTCCCCTTTGTTCTTTGATAAAAGAATATAAAAAATGTGTTCAACTTAGTGCTGAGTGTATTAAAATAGATCTGTAAAGAGCACTGCACAGTTTTTTCCCGGAGAATTCTGTTACTGGTTTGAAAACACCAGGGGCACACTCCCATCATAGCACAGAATTTATGATATGCTTCTAAGCATGTTGCCATTTTTTATCTCCAAACACATAAGTGCACTCATCAGTGACAGGCCAGGCCAAAGTATGTCATGTGGGGCTTCTGCACCAATCAAAGAAGGGTGACCTTAGAGTGCAGGAGAGAAACCCGTGCTCTTTGTTCCTCATGAAAATGAAAGGAGTTTTTCTGGGTTTCTTTCGGTCACCAGAGTATGACACCGCAGGTCATACACTTTGGGGGGCACTCTGATTGGACAATAGGGACTAGAACAGGGCCCTTATTGGAGCATGAAAAAACAGCCATAGCCAGTGAGGTTCCAGTGGGTGGAGTACCCACAATGCCATTTCTGAAGCCTCATTTTGTCAAGCTGTTTGTGAAATGATTTCTGGGTGTGGAACCATGAACCGATCCAAACACGTTGACCCCAGAATGATCTGCATGATGTTTTCGTCTTTGAATTTCTGAATTTGTATTATGTCCGTCTGCCTGCATCTACTTTTCAGTGCATTCTTTGCTGTATCAAGATCATAGATGTTCAGATTCACAGTAGTACCTGCCTGAATGGGAAATCTTAGCTCATTGTTTGCCAACTCGTAATTCCTCTCCTGACTGACAGTTGTTTGTTGTCTGTTTCATTTGTCTAGTCTTGTTTTTAATTAATTTTAATTATTGGTGTCTTTCATCTAACATGCTTCAGATTATGCATGTAAGGATTTTTGGAAAGGCTGTGCATACACAACAGCTTAAAAAAGGTATTTTCTGATTGGTTATTTCCTCAAGATCTGGACAAATGATAATCTATGATATTGAGATTCTGGCTGACTTGGGGTATGTCACTTTGATGGATCAAGAATGCAATGATAACAACATACACTCACTGACGGCTAAATTAGTTTTTTCTGCAAGTGCAGATTTTTGTTACCTTATGCTAAGGAACCACAATGGGTAAATAACATTTCCGCATTGGTAAAAGTACTTGTCATATTCCCTTGCCCCATCAATCCAAATATTTGATCTGAAGTAAATTTAAACAGGAAGCGGCTTACGTTTATTCTGTTGTGAAACCTGCATAGACTTCAATACTATGGAGTTAAGGGAGTAATTGTTTACTTGCTGAATTATCATTCTCAAAAATCTGAGTCTCAAGTCCCAGTGGCAATCAAAAACTCAATCCATCTAATTTATTGCAAAACATGGCCACAAAGTACCAGGGAGACTATTTATTTTTTTGAAACCCTGTGACGAAATCCATATATTATTGCTACTTTCACATTTGCAGTTTTATGCAGGTATTGAGGGGGTACATTGCAAAATGGGCAATAACTGATTAAGCTAGTGATATATGAAATACATTCAGACATTTCAGATATGTCCCTATTTTACCAGAAGTTGATTGATGCTTTCGTTATCGTTCAAGACAAGGAGGGCAAGGAATCCTGTCAGACTTGATAAATTAGCAGACAGTTCCTAGCTAAATGTGCTGGGCTAGTCTTTCAGATAAGAAAGTGATGCATATGGTCTTTGTAGTAACAGAAAGTTATATACACAATTAATCCATATTTGTCCAAGATATGGATAAAAAAAGAGCTTTGATCAAGCTTTTTTGCAGCTGGGACAGTGACTGGATGACAATATATGCTAAGTGATATTCATCATTTTGTATTAGTGCGCAGATATCTGAAAACAAAATGTGAGACTGTTTTTTTTTCGTTCAAGTTTTGATTATTGTTTCTGTGCTATCAGACAGGCTGCAGGAATTTGCTCATAACAAAATAAGCAAAGCATCATCCGTTTAATATTTTAATATTATTATTATTAGAAGTGACAGCAATGGGGGGGGGGGGATCTAATGGCTTAAGTTGTCAGAAAGCTGCCGCTTTTTTGGTCAAGAATTTTACTTTTAGCAGTTTAGGTCCGAACCAGTGGATAAGGCCCACTTTTGCACCCACCAAAACCATTGCTGTCACAGGGAGATGGACAATGGAAATCTAACTGCCCACAATTAGAGCTTTTTCCCTGTAAAAGGACACTCCAGGTAGTCTCTGTGCCGATCACTTAAAAATCAACTGCTATACAATATAAACTATGGGAATTCAAAGTTCTTCTATTCAAGGCAGTGTATTTTTGTACCATTGAGTAGATAACATTTTGTTTATGAGGGCTCTCAGTGGTAAAATGGCAATGTCTTTAGGAAGAAAGATCAGCTTGACATGAAAACAAGTATGAAAAAGGCAAGCAGGGGAAATAAATATGATTTCCCAGTACAAAAATGTAAATTTTTTGGCATATTTTTCTATACTGGTGAATGATAGTATAAATATAAGAATGGGAGGACAACACACTCAAAAGAATATGTTTGGCCTCTCGAAAAAACATCTATTTTAAATAACAGCATCTCAGTGTGTGATTCAATAACGATAAAAAAGACAATATAGAAGGACCTGCAAAATGATACACCCGCACAGTTGTCCCTCCTCCTATACTTAATATCCCATAATCAACAGGCGTTGGCATGAAAATACTAAACTCTTCACAAGAAATGCTAAATTCTGTATTCTCTTTAAATGCTTTTTGTTCGATTTCATTAACACTGTAAAACTTCATTTTCTCTTTTGTTTGAAGGTTCATACATACACAAAGAACAACTTTCCCTCTCTCACCTGAATTTATATGGCAAACACTGCTTATGGGAGAGTTAATTTGAGTATCTACTCGAATACATCAATGTACAGTCCATTAAATGTGTGGTATTTTTCTGTAACTAACATGAATAGATATTTGTCTTCTCCCTTATTGTGTTTAAAACAGTCCTTATTACCCTTGTAAAAAAAACCTTGCCTCACAGAATATTTCTTTTCATAAATCTGACAGGCAATATTTAATATTTGTAAATACATTAAGGCCAAGAACATTAAGAAATTAAAAAAAAACAATGAGTTTAAAAAAATTTTGTAAGCACTGAAGGTGTTGGGTTTAAAAAAATAATACTCGCTTGTGAACCTTGTGCGGTACATGTTTTGCCGCAACAGTTCTTCAAAGACTGTGGGTGGACTGCAGTATTTCTGTTTGTGGATACCTTTGGATGGTACTTCAAACATATAAAAAAAGCAAAGTTTTTGTGTCGTTTTGTTTTTTTGAGATTATGCAGATGATGGCCAGCTTTTTGGCAGGCGGCCGCTGGGCTCGTTGGGTAAATCAAGGGTTTATGGAGAGCGTTGCATTTAGGGTTAGTTGTTGCCCTGGGTCTGGGGCAGGCCTTTCTGCAGTAGCATGGAGGTGCCTGCAGGGTGCGCTGTGCTGGTGGGTTTGATCCAGGGGAGGGAGAGCAGGGAGGCGTCCGTGGTGGTGGTGGCCATCATGGTGACTTGGATGACCTGGTCTCGCTGAATGAGGCGGATCAGAGCCCTCAGGCGGTCCAGGCGGGCCTGTGTGTCCTTCTGCTGTCCCAGCAGGCTGCTCTTCACATCCATACACTCCTAAAAGACAGGAGAGAGGTGTTACATCCACAAATCATTTCCGTACAAGACTGACACACACAACTTATGGTATACATGGCAGTACGTTTTTGTTTATATTTTTCCTCTAACTTTTTTCCCCTTATAAAATCATACGTGGAAAAAATGTTGAGTGTAATACAGAAAAAAAGACCCATACACAATCAAAATTGAAATGATTTTGACTGTCTTGAAAATCTAAGTATGAAAAACTAGCATACAAGACAGTTTTAGGTTCAAGTCTTATAACCTCAACACAATCAATGGAAAGGACCACAAACACAAGGGACAAGATTCGTGACAAGACATGAGTGTGTACGGATTGGATGTATAACCTGGACACTAAAATGTTTCGACATCACACCTGTAATAGGGCTGGGGCAGGTTACATTTAGGTTCATGATTTCCTACTTATACAAGCAAGTACTTTCCCATGATATGAAGCAGTGAAAGACAGTGGCTAAATAATACTTAAGTTCTGAGTACATTCTGCTATCAGTGTAACTTCATCCAATCCCAATTCTTCCATGGTAAATGTGTGCATGATGGGAATGTTTCAGAGTTATGTGGTGTGTAGATGGTGGACACTAATGGGCATGGGTGTGTACACCACGGTCATAGTGACATACGCAAATGTGCGTAAGTGTATGTGGGGACAGGGCGTACCTTGAGGGCTTGGCTAAGCTTTTGGTGGTCTTCCTCAAGCAGGGCAAATGCTTTCTTCAGCTCAACGTTCCTCCTCCTCAGCCTCCTCCTCTCCTCTTGCCTCACTGTACAGGGAGAGCGGACCACCATTTAAAAACATACAAAGAGCAAGGAGAAATCCCCACCCTCCAACGCACCATCAAACAAACACACGAGCAACCACCATATCCAGATCCAAACTCGCATAAGCACACACATAACCAATGCCCTCAATCCAGCCTCGTACACACACAGAGAAGGGAAAGAAGTCACCAAATCCACTCAACTACTGTTCAAAATACAAAGTGCAAAGAAAATCACAATCGGTACCTTTTGTACTGAGTCTCTTTTCACTGTTACTTACCTGTTTTGTGTGTTATGTACGACTGAATGAAATTCTGCGGCCATGACATGTTGTCTTTGTTTAGTACCTATAAAAGTAAAACAACAAATATATATTATATATTAAAAGATATACATCATATACAAGTATACAAAACATAAACCTCATTCAAAAAGACTTCTTCATTGCAAATGAATATCAGTGATTTTGGAAGCATAGCTGTATTTCAAGCTATCTATGACTGGCTCTTGAAATATCTGGTACATATCCAAACGTCTCTCACTTAGATTATTGTATTTCCAGAAATACTCTCATTTAGATTTTAAATGATGGGTCATCTATTTAAATTGCACAGTTTTTGAACTTTTAAAGTAGCAAGACATGGAGCTACTCTTCTAACAAAATTGCCAAAGTTCTGGCAGAAGTTCTACATTTACATTACATTTAGTTGTTTATCAGATCTTATCCAGAGTGCTTTACAAAAGTGCATATGAAAAAGCTATGCAAAGAGCGTATGAATAAGTCATCTTCATCACAACCAGTAGTGATTATGTAAATATAAAACTTAAAAGTTCCAGTGGATGAAAAATGGAATTCAAGCATACACTACACTGAAGCATTAACTGATTTAAGAGACTGAAGTTAAAGGTAGCGTAAGTAGGGTTATTCAACCCAGAGAAAGCAGTGTTAAGTGTTTACAGGTTCTTAAACTGAGAGGTAGACAAGAAAAAAAGGGTTACAGAAGTCTGTTCAAGGCCTAGATAATGAGCTGGGTAATATATGTGGCAAAAAAATTAGAAGATTTTGTGGATATGGTTAAGAAAACATTTACAGTCCAAGGTAACTCTCCTCACATTCTTAGTGACAGGAAGCTTGTTATTCAGAACCAGATCAACATCCTTGGCAGGACAGATTGTGACACCATCATGTTATCAAGGGAAGTGGAGAGAGGTCCTCATGAGATGAGAATGCAGCTGGCAACTTTGAGATGACAACTATTCAACTAGAAATATCAGTGAGGCAGGCTTAGATGCATCATTGTCAGCACAGCAGTAGCTGAAGCCATGGGGAATTTTGTGTCCAAAGAAAACAGAAGGAGACCTAGAACAGGCTCCTGGGGGACTCCTGAGGAAAGGCTGTGAGCAACATTCCAGGTCACCTGACAGCGCAGTCAGACAGGTATTTAGACAGCAATATCGTTGGCATTGCCTGATGTACCTCTTGGGATTGCCAAAAGGGGCTGATAGCAAACTGTGTAAAACATGGCACAAAGTTTGAGTGGCTACAATCAGAAACAATAAGTTTCTGATTGTCTGAATAAGTTTCTGATTGTAGCTCTCTTCAACCTGACATGTACAGTGGTTGCCTGCTAATTGAGAAGAGCCCAGAAATCTAACCAGCAAGGACCTGAATTTTGAAATGGGTCATTTTTGGACGTCCTACCTTTTTCTGGCACTTGGGACAGTGCCAGGCCCCCTTGGGCGGGGTCTTCAGCGGGGGGTAGAGGCAGTCAGGGTGGTAGGCGCGGGTGCAGCTGTGGCAGGGCAGGAGCTCCCCTTCTTCTTTGCACACAGCACAGTGCTCATCATGCTCCAAGTCCTCCTGCAGGACACACAGTAAATAGAGCTGCAGAGCAAGACCTCAAACCAATAAATTAGGTTTTCCTTTAATTTGATCCAAATATAATTTCTCATATTTTGCTTAAGAGGGATTTATAAAAATGAATGTACGCTCATGTAAATGTCATACTTTGAGCCAACACAAATTATAAAAATGAATAACAAATATTTTCAAAAGTATACGCACATGAACAATGCTTTATGAGCTCTATGTCTCTGCCCTGGAAACACCCACAAACAGCCTTATATGGTGGTTTATTATAATTTATTAGGCGGTGTAATTTGCTTGATCATGCTCAATCTGGACAGTATCCAAAAACACGCCAAAAACAGCTTCACCATCTGTTCACAAAGGTCTTCCAACAGAACAAGAGTAGTAGTCATTTTAATTTTAAAAAGCCAATAAGTTAGTTTTCATTGTAAAATCCATAATTGTATTCCTACATGAATCGTAATGTTTTAATAATCTCAGCGGTTCAAAGGTCACATTTATTTGTCTTATAAATGAGGCTCCAGAAGCTGTGAGCTCATGTCCTTAGGTGTGACCTTTCCCTTTATTCTGCGATGAAGGTCACGTTATTATGACCATACACAGCTATATAAAATGGATAATACATGAATACACTGTATTCACTTGAATTCAACCTGGATAAAGACAACCATAGCTAAATAAAGCAAAGCAAAAACAACCAATGGTGTGACAAGTGGTTATGCTGTGCTATGGCCATCAACTTGTGGTGGTGAGGTTAAGTATGGAAGAACCATCCTTCACAGTTCTGACTCTTTGTGCTGAAATGTAAAGATTTATTTGTGGCAGACGACTACTTGTACTGAAGAGCCTCTTGCGCTTTACAGCCAACCCCTTAGGATGAAAAATCCTCATCTATAGTTCCTGAAGCAGCACAACTTTTCAATTTGCAATAAAAAGACAGTTCCACCAAGAGAAGCTGTCCTTGAGATTAGACGCGTTGAATAGGCCCCCCCCCCAAAAAAAAACACATAATTGGAGGACCGGCTGTGACAGGCAGTGTAAAATCTGAGCGTTATGAGCGCTCAGACAGAGGCGGCTACGAGCAGGAGCGGAGCCTTGAGGGGTTCGAGGTGGCCACGGAGAAATGAACAAAATGAATGCGAAATCAAAAGGGTTTGCCTGCTGTGCTCGAGAACAGAAACCGCTCAGACTACCAGAGATTCCAGTTTAAGGAAACACTGAGACGGGTTTTTACCCAACCGTTATCCCACCACACAGAAATGTACTAGATATGAGCATTTCAGAAAATTTATTAAATGGTTACATTTTGTTTTGCTGGTTTATTAAAGGTGGTGGGTTGCCAGAATATAATAAAAATTACAATTACTTAACGGAAGAAAAAATATTTTTTCTTCCTCTTATTATCATTATTAGTTGTACTAGTAGTAGTAGTATTATGAGTAGTAATTCCAGTTCCTTCCTATGATGTTTAAGGCAAAGCAACCTGGAGCATTCACTGCCCACCAGCTTGCTACTTCATAGCTGGGGAATGATATAACAGGTGCCATTTTTATTCCATTGTAAAACTGTAAAGTTGTAATAGATACTAGTACATAATTTCAGCTACTGGATATTTAGAAAAGGAAAAACATCTTTTGAAGGAATTTGAACGGCCAAACCATTTGAGCCATTTCAACAAAACAAATATGTGTGTGTGTGTGTGTGTATCACTGTACTATAAACTGTGCTCATCTCTACTGTTCCTGATTTCAGCTAACCCATAGCACACGCTGCATGAAATTTTATGCTTATTGCAGAACTACTGTTACTTAGATACTGCATAATGCATCCTGTGTCAGTGTATATAATGTTTGTACAAGACAGCAGCATGAAGTGCAACATCACTGAATATTAGCAACAAGTATTGAGTATCATCATAATTTACGTTTTATCCATCTCTCCCCAAAACACACAGAGAAGAGCTACAGACAGGCTACCTACCTTCCAGCACAGATCCTCATTGACTAGCATGCAAGCAGGAAGCAGAGAATAAGTTAATAGCAGACAATAAGACTGGATGGAGATACAGAGAGTGGGGTGAGAGTGGAAAGCCATGCAGTAGCTCTAGGAAAGAACACTGAACTGGGACAAAAGAACAGAGTAACGATAGTGGCACACAAACGTTACATTAGTTGTTTCAAAGTCCCAAGTCTCTACTATAGTAATATGTGTCATATCCTTTTATGTACAGACAGTCTCTGGGTTACGAATGTCCGACTTACGGACAACTCGTACTCGCGAACGGACTGCCATAAAGCCTCTTACATTAAAAGACTGAGTTAAATACAATGGTTCGTGATAACGAATGCATGCGCTACTTTGTGACGCTCATGAAAACATTCTGCGGCTTCGGCGGTTTGTTGGCTGGAGCCCGCCGGTTTGAATTGGATCACGGTGCTGTTAACAAGTGTGTAACTTTGTGCTTGGTTTCTAATTTTCTCATAGTATTTACCCTTGTAACCATGCCTTCAGAGCGTAAATCCGATGCAAGGGCGGATTCTCTCTCTCTCGCTCTCTCTTTAGTACAGTACCATATGTACATGTAATTACTTATATTATTATTATTATTACATACTGTGTTATTGTGTTTAGGATGATTTTGTGCATTTGTAAGTGTTTCTTAAGTGCTTTATATGCAAATGAAGGTAAAATATATACTATATACTAAGACAAACCTTTCACTAACTGACGCTAGATACAAACCATATGTACCTGTTCATATCTGCATACAATTTGCATAAATCTGACTTACAGATTTAGGAACGGATCTCACTCATAACCTGGGGACAGGCTGTACTTCGAAGTCTTTGTATTAGCATGCATTTGTGTGTGTGTTTGTGTTTGTGTGTGTGTGTGTGTATGTGAGTAATAGTCTCAGCTTGTACTGGGTGTGTCCTGCAGGTGAGAGATGAGATGGTGTTTACCTCTTGCTGGCAGGTAGTTTGGACTGTTCAAATAATTTGACGTAAGTCGCTTACGCTGCAAAGCCAAATCAGAGAGTAAAAAAATGAGCAACTAGCACAACTCAAAACAACGATATGCACATATAAAACCAAATATCATCAAAATCTGTGCAAGAATTTATTAAGAATATGATTGACTGCTAATTCAATTCATTAATGGTTATTACATTTTATAACAGTATAGCATTGGTAATTTCCTATTGCACATCTATAAAATGTATGAAGTTTTTAGGTTGTTTTTGTGTGACAGTGTTATTTCCCATGATGCATTTGACTCTCCATATACCTCAGGCTCGAGCAGACCGCTGTAGGCCGGGTTTGCTGTGCTTCGTCTCTTCCTCTCCTGTCTCTTGCTCTGGATCTCTGCAATTCCAGGAGAGCACAAGTCCCATCATGCCAGTGATTATGTTATATCTATTCATTCAGCTGCAGCACAATAGACCGACAATGTGGTGTGTGTCCTTTCTTTCTCGATAAAGAAGCTTTCGCCAACACTGCTGCTCTGGCCCTTCGGCACTGATATTCTAGTGATCAGCACTTTATTTAATCCTATTTACTTCAGTTGTACAGCACTTAGAGCCAAATGTGCAGCAGCTTGAATCCGCCCACCTCTTACTAGAAACAGCTTTTTGTAACAGTATGATTCCTGCAAGGCTCATGGCTAATGCTACCATGGATCTTAAAATTCCATTTTGCATTCTTTATCTATCCAAAATGTGATAGCAATTCAATTTCATCATTTCGCTTTCGCATCCATGTTTGATATTAATAAGGCATTTAGAATTTAAAATTTAGACAATTAGAGTGGTGGTACTTTTTCATATTACTGGTTACAGACTTCCAGATTACGAAGGATCTCTTGTATTTTGGAATTATACTGGAAACTACGTGGATATACTATAAATAAATTTCTGCAGAAGTATTTATTTGTAACTTTAATGAAAACAAATTCACATTTATTTCTTAGGGCCTGATAATATTTCGTAATTTAAAGATATGATTTGTGTGTGTGTGTGTGTGTGGCTATATGTGTTTCTGTGTATGCATGTAAGGCAAAAATTATATTTCTATAATGCATAGACTTTTTTCTGTGATCACAGAATGGGACTAATACCCCAGATAATTTCACAGGGTAAATTAAGAAAAAATAAATAAACAATAATAATAATAATATGCAACACAATGGCGCAGACAACACAGAGAATCCATCACAGCTCTCTGTGAGAATATCAAACCAACCTTCCAGATGTTCTGTGGTCACTAGGCCAAGGGCAACCATGAAAGTGATTTTCTGTGGGGATGAAACACACTTTGTCAGGCTGATAGCTGTGAGCGAGAATCCATACAGTAAACAAGGTAGCAACAGAGGGGGGCACAGATAAAAATGTAGAAAGATAAAGATTCAGTGCTCAAGCAGAATGAAATGAGTGAATGGATGCGTGGAGCAACATCCAAATGCCATGATAGCTGCATGGTTCGCAAGAGAAATGATTCAAGTCATGTGAGTTTCGCTTTGTGTTTGTATATACAAACTGATGAAGCCACAACTAGGTGAAAACACTGAAAAGATCTTTTATACATGACACATTTCTCAAACGAAAGAGCTCCCTTCGTCATAATTTTTAATACGTTACTCAACATTGAACCAAGGGCTCTTTCTACCTTAACGAGCCATGTCAACCATATGCCCACTCTTCACAAATCTGCAAAAAATGCCATGCTTGGGGTCTTTACTGGCATGAGGGAAATGTGTGAATACTAACAAATAATAACAATAATGTTTTTGTTTGCTGTTTGGACGTTCATATTTACAAATGGGATGGATGGTTTGCTGATATGATGGTTTGCCTAAACAATGGTTTAGGACAGGAAGTGTAGCGCTCACCTCTGGATCTTCTTCCTCCATCTTATTGGCGGGAGGAGACGGTGTGGGTGTGGTCTCCTGCTCAAGGCTGTTGATCTGTGGCTCAGGTGAATTCTGGGAAACAATGGGGACCTGGGGCTGGATAATGATAACCTAACAACAGAGTCACAGACACAAGAATGAGATGAACCAGCTCCCCTGAATTAAAAATTAGATCCAAGCTCATATATGAACCAACAGCCCAACATCGAACCTGAGGACCAGGTTTAATCTGATCACATTTCACAAATAATTATTAAACCAATAATTAATTAACATTAATTGAACACTTCATAAAGAAAATAACGGGTCTTGGAATATGACTAGGTCATGGACTATAACAGGTATGTTAAGAGATATTTCCTCTAATGGTGTTGTCCTGTTTGAGGCACACAGTCACTATGTAGAGAGGGACCAATACAAATTGTTGCAAAAGTGTTATTTTAACTGCATACTGGTTAAGCTGATGTTTGCCGCAGTGTTTGGCTGTGGAACAGCGCATGTGAGAAACCGTGTTGAGTAAGCGCAAGGGAGAGCCAATAGGAGCCAGACCTTGCTTTCTGCACTGAAGAGCAGCGGGTGCACCTCCACCGCCTCGCTGACTGCCGACACGGACACAGGCCCCGTCGGAGACGCGGAGATGATGGCGTAGGCCACGCCCGCGCCCGTTCCGCTGTCCGCCCGCCCATTGGCCAGTTTTGTGGGCGGGGCGACAGACAGGGCGGGGCCTGGGGAACGGGGGCTGACCATGGCGTTGACCCCCTGGAGGTTAGGGGGCCGGCTGGCCTGCTGTTCCTGGGCCGGGCTCTGGGGGAGGCTGTCTGGGATCTGGGTCTTTGGCCTAACCTGGAGGTCGGAAATGGACAGGGAGACTCTCACAAACTTGTACACCACAGTAGGAAAAGTGCATTATACAAAAGCATTGCTAACAACCACAATTTCATCAAATACCAAGGTCAATATCACTGTCTAACTAGAAAAATTTGATTTAGGCACGCCCTAAATTAATTTGTGCTATGCATCAGACCATGTGCTAAAATTATCAAAATATGCCCCTATGGTTCTAATCTACTAAAGTATTTGCACCAAAACATGTGACTGGTTTAGGTAGTTAATTTGCTAAAATCACAAATCGTGTTCTTGGAATTGCATGTGCAAAATTTTCATCGTGTCGAATGGCTTGGATAAATCTGGCCCTGCGTCTGAAAGGCTGTGTGTACGTTTGCGCCATCTTGTGGCAATCTGAGTAACCGCACAGAGCTCAACTCAAATAAGCAAGATACCTTTAGCTCAGTTGGTGCAGCAACAGAACTGGAAAAGGAAAGGAGTCACAGAACATACATAATTGAGTATTTACATATTTTCCTGCATTTATGATAGCCATGACCACCGCAGCATGTTACCAGACCACAGTTCTACAACTTACATTAACTTTTGAGAGGGTTTGTGGGTCGGACTGAGAAGTAAATGAGTGAATTCCTACACTTGTAAAATAATGAGGGGAATCATGGGAGGACTAAAATCAGTGCAATCTCACCAATCATGTAGACAGGAGTAAGTGACAGCAGGGGAGATGTAGAGGGCATCGTTGACTATACAGCAAAGTGACTGTACTTTTCCTGAATACAGAAATGTTACAGGTATATTGTAGTCACTTTGCTGTATTTCCCCAGTCTCTACACTATGCAAACATACCTCATACAGTTGAGTTACATGTGTAGGTGTATTTGGATTCATACACAAATACTTATAACTGAATTTCATTTGCAGTGTGATTAATGTGTATGGGTTAAAAGTATAGTCAAATGTACGTGCTTTTAAATACATAGTTGGAAATTAATTAATTATATGCAATTCATAGTATAACCACCCTCACAGAAAATATATTTTTCCTTTTGAAAATATATGATGAATAAAATACATGGCAAAGGCCTGAACACTCCTGATTGGATAGTAGAATGCTGGTAGGCTGAGTGCTACCACTCTGTGATTGCTGATTGGCTGATAAATAAGATTCTGTGAATTAGAGAGGTCCCCTTACCTGAGGTAGCACTGCTGGTGCCTTCACTGCCAGCTGCGTCAGGGAGCTGACCTGTGGCACCTTTATGGGCACAGCTGTGAGTGGTCCCAGCATCTGAGAGACAGAGATTTTTACAGTAAGACATTTACCTGAGACTTTTATCCAGAGGGACTTACACAGTTTCACATTTGTACACACGATCCATTTACACGACTGCATATTTATCAAAGAGATTGGAGTCAAGCTCCTTGCCCAAGGGTAACCACAAACACAGGGGTAACAAAGTGTCCAGCCTGAACACTGAATGCGCAACTTTGGGGTTACAAGCCCAGTTCCCAAACCATTATACTATCCTGCTGTCACAGAAAAACACATACATATGAGGGAAATTTCAGTTTAAATGGTTAATAAACCTGAATTTAATTTTTTTTAGCCTATAGTATATTTATTATAAAAACATAATTCACAAATATTGGTTATGTTCTTTACACCGTAATTCATTGTTTGTGAGCATATCACATCATGCAAAGTTGTATATGTGGTGTCCGTGTTCATGTACGTTGATTTGGCGATATAATGATTGTTGACTTGCCAAAATAGCAAACAGGGGGAGAGGGGGAGAGAGTGAGAGAAAGAGAGAGAGATAGAGAGAGAGAAGGAGAGAGAGAGAGAGATTTGGAGTTTGTGAGGATTTGTGCGGAGTTTACACAGCGCCAAAGGGTAAGCCAATATAACATATGAATGTGGAATATGAATTATCCATGAGGAGTTGGACAGGTCTAGCAAAAAACGGAGGTTATCTTCTGTTCCTACTCCGCAAGCTTTAGCTAGCTTATTCCCAGGCAGTAGCTTTCCCTGCCCATGGTCATACACTTCTAGCCTTCCCTTCACACTCAGTTTTAGCTGAAAAAGAACAGATTCACCACACAATGCTCACTAGTAGATATCAACACCTACATTCCCATTAATGGCTATATAAAAACCCCTGCAGTACTTTCACAAACCTATAGCTGCCTATCCCTAACAAGAGCTAAGCTCTCCCATTAGTTTACCATACTGTATATTGATTAGCTAGTTTTAATTGTTTCAATAATAAAAATCGATTGGCGAACTGAAGCTAGTGGAGAACTACATCTTACTTTGTTCCTTGGTGAAAATTGTTCATTGGTGGACCTGACCAGTAGCAGACAAGGAACTGCTGCACTACTGTTTTGCTAACACAATTTTTTATCCATTCACTTCAATGCATTCGTAACATCAAAAGTACAGCATGTAAACCAATGAATGAAACAAGAGTATATACTACTATCTACAGTAGAAATTGAAAGAATGGCTGAGAGGAAATTGTTCAGATAACATTAAATTATTAGTGCACAAACAACAAGTTAAAACCAGTTTTTAGCGCAGCTTGGTTGCTTTCTTAGTTTGCCAAGAAATTCTGCATAAGCTTATGAAGTTGTGTTAGAAATTATGGCGATGATGTTTGATTATATTTAATGTGTAAATTCTTTAAAATAAATGGAAGCCTCCTGCAAACTGTGTCTGCAAAAGCACCGAAAATAACTGAGAGGTAGTTGCTCATGGCTTGTTTGAGATGCAGGGCAGAATTATTTTCTCAATATTAGAAGAAACTACTGTTAGTACTTCCTGTCCTGCAACCATTAGCTTCCTTTAATCAAGCAAATAGGCATATTTCACTTACTGCACTTCCTCAGTGATGTTTTTGTGATGAGCATGTGGTGATTGCAGTCACTTTGAACACTGCTCACTTCTCTGTACATCTGAGGGGTGAAAAGCCCTTAAAGGTGTTGCGGGGGGGGGGGTACAAGGCCACTAATGCATTCTGAAATATTGCAAATGGCCTCAAAAACAGCCGGATATTTCTACCCCTCTATTTAATAGTCAAGGCATATTTCATACTTATTTTCCATTTTCAAAGAGATGGTCCAATACTTGCTTCCATGGAAATCTGGACCATGAATCGAGATTTATCTTGAAATCTCAGCCTTAGTGTGTTCTTCAATATGCCACTAAAATGCAGCTAATTACTAATTGTTGTACCAATTAGTAAACAATAACCCAGAGTTATTGTTTACTAATTGTTTCTTATTTCTTTTTTCCCTCAACAGGTCATCCATAGGGTTCAGTCCTTTCTAACCCTACTGGCACCTGAGACTTGTACCCTTCCCTAGCACTTTGATAACCATGTCCCCAAAGAAATGCACTTTGTGTTGTAAGTCGCTCTGGATAAGAGCATCTGCCAAATGCCTGTAATGTAATGTAATGTAATCTAGCCATGGTACTGCACTATTGTGTGTACACTGCAGGGGTCACTGGTGGCAGTCAATGTTAGACTGTAGATGAATGCTCCTTCATGTTACTAGTCTGGTAAAGATAGGTATGGTGCCCACTTAATTCACATACTGCAAATATAGAGTTGTGTATGGTGCTTTTGCAGAGGCCCCTCCCCCCTCTGCAGAAAGAGCTGCGATTGGTGCTTTCCCAGAGGCCCCTCCCCCCTCTGCAGAAAGAGCTGCGATTGGTGCTTTCCCAGAGGCCCATCCCCCTCTACAGACAGAGCTGTGTGCGGTACTTTCTTAAGCAGACCTCACTCCACAAGAGCTAGCGCAACAGGACGGCCACCATTTCGCTGGCCATGTACAAAAATAACTGCAAGAAATTTTCATACAAGTGAAACAATGACACTACATCGCAGCATAAAACTGTTGTTTGCACTTTCATTGATCCAGTATTATGCAGCAGCTGTTGGATACAATGTAGTGTAGCATTGAGTAAATAAAGCAACAACAACAGCAACAAAAATAATAAATCACTATTTACCTTTTTAAAAATCAGCATACCCTAATTTTCAAATTCCGATGAAACAATAACTACACTATTAATCAGCAGTATTGATGATTATGGCTTTACATTGCATTTACTGCCAATGAGACGCCAGTATCATCAATACAGAGTGACGCCACTTAAAAGGAAGTGACACCTTTCACTGTGCGGTGACTGGACACAAAGGATCATGGGGGAGGGGAGAGCAGCCTTGGCCTCCATATAAAGAGTATTCAGATGCTTCCGGAAAACATGCAGGCCATAGCAGTGAAAAGCAGAGCTTGTTCTGAAAGCAGGAATCCTTTTCTGAAAAGAGACCGATTTGCTAAAAGTCACTTTTTCAAGGACTGGGTCTTAACCGTAACAACGCTGTACTGTTGCACCGAGTCTGTTTAATGGCGATTGATGTGCTCCAGCTCTTTGAATTTGACTGGCCCATGGAAGCACTGAAAATTTGGTTCCCCTGCATTCAGATACAACCCTTTGGGTTTTCTCATTGTGTTTCCCCGGCTCGATAAAACCTTGAGGCATGTTCTGTTTTCATACCTGTGGAAATGTCACGACATTATCCTGCAGCTGTGTTTTATTAAGGGTTAGATTCAATTAAAAGGAAAAAGCATTCTGACCTTCCCATTAAACAAAGGTGCCGTTTTCAACAACAACAGCGGCATGGGCAGATTATTTATAGCAACTGTGGTAACTATTTGAATTCAACCAGGGAATCAAAAGTTACCATTTCATTAGTCAAAATTTAAAGCTTTTAACCATAAAGACTTTCATGCATATAGACTTATTCCACCATATAAAAATTAAACTCGAGAAAAGTAGTCTATACCTTTCCCAGAATTAGATGTTCCAGACTGTATGTGTAGAAATACATGCATACAGTCACACACACGCGCAAATACACACCATTATAGCGCAGTATGTAATGTGTGTCACTCAAGGTTAGACTCTGAATACACCTTCTAATTACTGGCATTCAAAAACCCTTTTCTTTCTCTAAAAACGTCCTTCATTTCTTCCACCCATGGCTTGGAGAAGCCAATACAGACTAGATGGGGGAGGGGCAAAAAAGGAAAGATAAATAGGTAGAAAAAATAGGTAAAACCTCAGAAAAAATGTGAAAGAAAAATATAAATAGCTTCTTGGCCTTCAAGTGGGCAAGCACAGAGACGGGCCTGGGGATGAGATGGATCCCAGTTATTATCCAAGGAGGCCCACAATAGAGCCAAAGGAAAGATAAGAACGCCATACCAATGAGTGAGGCAGCTGTGAACAGTCTCACTCTCTTCTTGCTTACCTGTCCTCAGCCTCTCTCTGATGTTCCATTTTAGTAAAACGAAGTTTCACCCATCCATATTCGGCACAGATAAATTTCGTTTTAATTTGAAAAATTTACTTTGAAGGTGACACGTTGTTTTTCTTCACCAGAGTATTTCTTTGGCCTGGAAAGAACACTGGGCTTAACCCACTCTCTTTCCTCAAAACAAACTGCAGACGCCGATAACCAATAAATTTTGTTCAACATTTATTTACAACGATAAAAAAAAAATAGTTCAGCGTTTCATATTTTGTGATTTCCTGCCATACAAGATGAATTATATCTTTCATTCCACATTTAGTCAATCTTTCATTGCAGATAAATTTCAACAGAATTTTTGTGGATAATACATTATTTTTGAGTTTACTTAGTTTGAATGTACTGTATGCATACCAAATAACCCTCTCACCTGGAACTGGCAAAACTGCTTTCATTTGTGAAAGTGAATATAATGGATGCATTCTATCGCATGCAGTGTATCACTTTACAGGTTTTATACCCTGTGAACTCCTGTTTGTGCATAGAATTCAGATACAATGTAACGCCTCTGTACAGTTAAGTCTCAAACTTCGGTTAGTCTGTCCTTCCTCTCTTTCTTCTTATCATCTTCTCCACCAATTACATTAACAAAAAATGCTCTTATCTCATAATGGTCAAATCTCATCATCAGTCAATATCTGCTTCAAGCAATAACAGAAATACATAACAATACATAATGATATGAACAGAACATTCAGACTAACTATACAGTTGTAACGAGTATGCAGAATGAGTCAATCCTGAAATTATATGCTGTAAGGTCTCTGGCCCAAACACAACCCGGCAACCTGCTCAAACCATCACAGCTCTCTGGTGACAGTAGCGTCACTCTTCCACCTGTCACTCTGTGATTGGCTGAACACTCTAATATAACATGAGTACAGGAATAGCCAGGTCACCCCGTGATTAGCTGAAGGCTCTATTATACCAATGTGACTTTCCCAGTGCCCTGTCAGTAATTAACAGCAGGTCCTGGTGTTTGAAGCTGAAACAACAATTTTATTGGCTAGTCTATATGAAGTAAAATATGTCAGCTAATATTTAGTATGATAAATGGTCCATGCATATGTCCATGCATATTTTAGTAAATCAATCTATCTTGAATGACAGTGGCTAGACAAACTGTCATTCAAACAGTCTTATGAATATGCATGAGGGGTGGGACCCATTCGTACAGGGTTGACATGAGTAAGAGACTACTGAAGCAGCTTATACAAACATGAACTTGCATTACTAACGAATCGTTACTGAATACAATCAGAATTGGATTTGAATCAGCAGTGTTGGGTGAAAAGTTTGTGAGGAAATGTGGGCTTTTATAATGCCTTAGTTAGTTTATCCGTTTTCTGCAGCAGCAGTGTAGTGAAGTTCAGTAAAAGGACTGGTGACGGTACCTGAGATGAAGGCGGCTCTCCGGCCGTCCTGCTCGGGGGCGGACTCCCTCCTCCGGCTGCTTTACCCGCCGCCTGGGGTCCGGCGGGGGCCGTCTGCAGCGGCTCGGGGCCCGGAGCCTTCTGTCCGTTCATATGCGCTGTCACCATGGAGACGGCAGCCTTGGCCGGCGTCACGGAGATGGCTATGCTTTGGCTTGGATTGATGAGAGAGAGGGGCTTGCCATTCCCCACGGGGCAGCTCCTGACAGCCAGCTTCTGTGACAGAGAGGGGAAAAAAAAAAGAGGAAGAGAATTGCACTGCCATTAAAAAAAGACACAAACATGTTGTTTTTGTTAGTTTTGCTGGTGTTTTTGTATTCTTTATTCCCCTACTTTTTTCCCGCCCAAAATTAATTGTTGTGAGCCCATCACTTCTGACAGACTCAGGGAAAATCTTACCAGGGTGACTGCCTTTTTATTTTATTTTTTCCCATATTTTTCCCTACTGAACTCTACTGAACTGCTTAGCCTCCCATAGCAACCCTTTCCCATCAACTCAGGAGGAGGCAGCCATGGACTTAAAGTGTGAAGACTTCCTCCCAATTACATCTCAACAAAAATCAGTATTTTTCACACAGCAGACACTTGCCACATACTATCAATGCCATCAGAGGAGCGTAAAGTAAACATGTTAGTTCATGACCTCGCAGATGGTCTCCCAGCCAGGAGAGGCCGCTAGAGAGCAAAGACATGATTTACCTGGCTGAACCCCTATTCCTCCCTAGTACAGCTGGGACAAGGGTTGTATCCTATTTCTTTAAATCTTAGACATGCCAGACACTGTGGACTCACTATTTCAGATGTAACATGGTACGTTCTTGTTCATCGTGAACCATAAACGGCACTGAGAAATATGTTTAAATTTCACAGCTAAACAGATTTGCAAATGAGTAATCATATATAATAATTATCAATTGTTATTTATAATATCACAAGTCATTGCCATTCTGTAAGACTTCACTTTAGCCTGTAGGTGCCATATTGTTTGTAGGAAACATGGATGAAAACAAATGTTTGTTTACACATTTTATATCAATCTTCTATGGCAACATCTGTTTCGAGCCTTGATCACCATCTGAAATTAACGAGCAGCCCTATCAATTGTTAATTTTGTTTTTTCTCCATTAAGGGCTGCAGATGGTTTTAACTGTGCATTAGTCTGTGTCAAATAGGTTTGATCAGTGTTTTCCGACTCATTTACTAAAGCTGGGGTCTGGATTGGGACAATAGATAGACTCTTTAACCTTGCCCTAAGCACAGCTTGTAGTGTGTTCGTACACAATGCCAGGCGTTGGCCTGTGCGATACAGACTGTGTTTGTGATTCTCCTGCAGCTTACATACGCTGGTCCCCCCCCCCCCCCCCCCCGCTTCCTTTTGCTCTCCAAAGAAACACTTTTTTCCATGCTGAGAATACCGCAGGTCAACGCCAGGCAGAGTCCGTTAACATAACCAGAGAACAAGCAGCAACACTAAATATTTCATATGGCGTTCTGAGAACTGCCTTTTAGCATCTTCGAGGAACACATTTTCGACGGGGGGTTGAGTTTTCTGTTCTCTTTTCTTCCTGACAGTCTGAATTGACAACGGAGTCATCTTTTTTTCACTTTGAGCGTCTGCGCTAGCGTTCATGCCATAAACGTGGGCCTCACCAGGGAGACCGCATCTCTGAGAGGACCTTTCATGAGATGATAAACACTGGGAAGTCTTTGTTAGGATCCACCGATTATTTACACGAACCGTAAAGACTGTTTACCTTGTTTTGTAGGTCTACATTCCCAAGTGGTTCCTCTTTAGAATACATATACACTGTGCTGGAGGCGTAGCTATTTCTGTCTGCTTAGTATGCTTGTTTCTCGTGAATGAAAAACTCAAGTCTTTCCAATAACAAAATAGGTTCCTTGTCTTCAGCGAAATAAGGCACTGAATGGTAACTTTTCACCAGCTATTCTACAGGAATAGCAGCAATGACCTAGCTGATGGGGGGTGTGCTTAATTTAGATTAATGTTGAGGGCTCAATACAAATGAACAGATATTTATCCTTTCACTATGGTCTACTTTGACTGCTCAGAGAGTCAAGGGGGGTGGAGTGGGGGTGGGGGAGTTCCAATATGTATGAGATACTATATTATTTTTGAGATAATATTAAAAAAAAGACCATTTTTACATTGTTTTTTTTTTTCCAGCAACCAAATGTCATTGACTTTTTCAAAGAAGAGAGGTGTTGTTTTCCTTGTGGGAAGTTTCAGACATTGGAATGAAGTTGGTGGACTACGCCATGTCACATACACGTCTTACTACCAAACGTGGCGGTCGGATACAGTATTTGGAGGCTTTTCATTGGTGTTTACATTTTTGTGTCGGTTATTTGCATTCACATACAATAGTCCAGTCAATTGTGAGACCTGCTGCACCTCACCGTACTGTGTTAAGGGCGATCGAACTAGGCTAATTGGCTTGGGAGGAAACCGCGGCCCGTTGGCGGAAGCTCGAGTCACAGCGAAATCTGGAAATCTCTGCTTCAGATCAGTGGCAGCCAGGCGAGGCGACAGCGCGAGTTAATGAACCTGCTGGCGGTGTTCCAAAGATGGGGAGGGGGGGGGGGGGGGGGGGGGGGGGGGGACGTGGGGGGGACACCCTCCGGTCACAACTCCCCGTCTCGTGCCCGGGTGATTCACGAAAGGCGACGTTATCGTTTTTCAAGGGCTATTGAGAGAACGTTTCATCATTCTGCTCGGATCGGGGCGGCCTTGTGGGGGGGAGAGAGGCACAGGGGAGCAGGAGGGTGGCCTGAGGACAGAACGCTCTCGGGCTCTGAATAGTGTGACGCAATCCTGACAACATCTAGCCACCTTGAGACTGGACTGCAGCTTTTATTGATTTGTGAGGCTGATACGCTTAATCTCATCTACTGTTTGAGAAGATCTAACTGCTCATGTGGGAACTTGTTAGTTTATACCGATCCTGGGTTCACCTGGCTCAGATCCCTCAATTTGAATTTACGGCCTAGATTTGCTTCAAATAAAAGCAAGTTTTTCCCCAGCAAAATGAAATTTTTGAACTCATTAAGACTGAACTCACCAAACACTTATTTTACAGCACCTCTCCAGCTAATTCTACTTCGACTGTAAGTAACTTTACAAATATCATAGCTATATCATGTGTAAAATATGTTAAAACATATGTAACAACATTTGAAAAGGGGAGGAAGTTAAAAAAAAAATAAGTGAAGTGGTAATTTTAATGTTAGCTTAAACTATCATGGCATACATTTATCTGGTTAAACACGCGTTATGTGGACGTTTCTGAGTTCTAGCCCTACATACACATCAACAGTAATACAACATAAAGTTAGCCAACTTAGCAAAGGCCATAAATTGCATTAAACACAATATCTTAAAAAGCATTTTACGAATACATAACATTTCAGAAACTGTATTTTCCAGATAACAGTCATTCAGAGATACATTTTTACATTGTAACAGATCCTTACAGAGGAGGGCGTATAAAATTCCTTGTGCCATAATTTGTGTGCAGGACACCATTTTCCGTTAGGTACATTCTAAAATTAACTCAAACAAAATGGCATATGCCATGTCTAGATAGCTATTACAGACCCTGAGTACCTTTCCATTTAGTCCAAAGATCTAAAAAGGATTAAAGATGTATTCCAAGTAAGCAGTTGGCTCTTCTTTAAGGAAGTAACTACATGCTAACTACACACATTGCAAAAGTAACTTGAGTGGGTTAAGAATACTTAATTTGACTAATGTAAGAAATGTAAGTGTAATATTACAAGTAATCCATAATTACCCTTATCTACAGTGAATTACTTGTCTTACATTTTAACTTATTACATTTGTTTATATTATCGTATTCATTTGTATTTACTGAACTGACACCAGCGAGGGCAAGCTAACAGTACTAGCAGAGATGACTGTAGATTCAGGTGAATCGTCTTTAGCCTTGTATAGGCCTGTGCACCACTGAGTGAATCAGATATTTGAGACACAACAAAGTCTCCTGATGGGGCCAACCTTTGGCTGAGGCCCCTCCATGCCTGCTGTCTGTGGATGAAACAGGAATCGCTGGGGTGAAATTTAGAGGAAATCAAATCTGTGGGAGCCCTGTGTTGTTCCCAGACAACGAATTCTATTAGAACACAGAGAAAGGCCTCTCTCACGGCTCAGAATTAAACTAACTACTTTTAAACAGAACCCACAAACATAATTCAGTCCTGTGCAAATGATTCAGTCCCACACAAATGATTCAGTCCCACGCAAATGATTCAGTCCCACGCACATGATTCAGTCCCACGCACATGATTCAGTTCCACGCACATGATTCAGTCCCACGCACATGATTCAGTGGTGGATTGATTACAACCAGACTGACATGAAAACCTTTTATAAGACTTTATGAATGCCATGCCCTATCAAACCACCAGATGGTCGACTTGGGCACAAGTAATTCTTGGTTGAACAACGTAAAGTGAATACGGTGGACATGAGTGTTTATTCTCATTATTTTTACTACCAAAGCTGTAATTTTCATACATTGTCATGACATGGCCAAGAGCAAGAATTACCCTCACAGAACTGTTTCAACTTCAGCTGCGAGAAATTGGAAATTAATTTGCCATAAAATTACTGAAAATGAACCTGCTACACAAAGCCTTACTCTGAGGATAATGGTATAAAAAGCTAGCCTTACCCATAAAAAACATTCTTGTTGTGTGTAATGTAATTCCAACTGCTCCATATACCACTAACATACTATATATTAATATATAATATTACAGATGTATTCACATTAAACTTTTTGTTTTCTTCAGAAAAAAGGGAAAATGTACTGAAAGAATTTCGTAGTAAATTTGATTTCAAGGGGCTGAAATTTTTTTTTCTGAAAATGACTATTTATAGAGCAAAATATCAAATTAAAATTGTGTGAGTCCAATTCTATGTGTCCAACCCATGCATTTGGATATTTTTCAATGAATTCTGGCAGGTACATCTGAAATCAGCATGGAAACCACACAGACCTGGTTTTTCAAAGCCTTCTGAAATATGACATAGAAGCAAGAAAAGAGGTGCACTAGGTATTTGACTCTTTCCCTGTGTAAAACATTAAGTTGTATTTAAAAAGATGTATCTCATACCAGTTTTGATTGCACTGAGAATTCTTAGCCATAGGTCCCATTTTACTAAAATTTATTTCGGGTTTGATAGCCTGCAACTAAAAACAGGAAAGAACAGAGGGACTGACGCGCCTGTCAGATTTAACAATTCCATGACAACTTTTCAGCTGCTGAATCAAAATCAGGCTGTGTTGACTTTGATGTAGGAGAAGAGTTTGCGAAACTGGCTGATGTTCCCTTACAGATGAAAGGAGAGCTATAATCTCAGTCAATTGAAAGCATTGAAATTGCAAAGCTTTTCTGGGCAGTGTTTGCTCAGTGAAAGACCCTTAGAAACGACTCTGTCCCTCGTCATTCGACTCCTCTGAATTTTTTATTATTTTGCATTTGATATGGGCCTGTACCTATAATCCCATGGTTTTTGATAAAATCCCGACCTGCAGATTACATTCATTCACAGGTGGAGTCATTTCTTTCGACAGTGTCAAGTTATTACCCAAGATCCCTCTACACTTTACACCACTTTGTATCTTGTCAGGAGGAGGAGTCATTCAAAATCCATTTCCAACTTAAACGACAGTGTGCAAGTACTCCCTCTGTCTGGGGACAGAGTGTAGGAAAGTTATTACTTTGACAAGCGCCCGTTTCCAGCTAATAGTTGACACTGCTCTGAGCCACATTTGATATTTTCAATCATGGTAGCCAAGCTTGTGTCAGTCTTGTGTGTGTTATAATACAACCAAGAAATCCTATCCTATTCCTATAGAAAAGTACAGCAAGAGGAAAAAACCTGTCAATGCCTGCATTTTCTTCCATACCACAAAATCCACCTCCAGAAGAAAAACCTACATCCAATAAACATGACTGGTCGGACTGATCTTTTGATAATAAGCACTGAATTCTTAATTTCTTAGGGAGTAGATCAAAGTAACGATTTAAAAAGTTGGACTTTCCTTTTAAATTTCAACCCTTCCTACAGAAAGGTTGCTGTCTGGCCATGAGGTCGCGCAGAGCTATTCGGATTGACTCGGAGTCATAGCTTTCGAGCATTTTTGGGGAGAAGGATGCCTTGTAGGATAAACCTGCTTATCTCTGGAGGGGGTTTGGTGATTTATTCATTCGACGTGATGACAGCCACGCTCGATTTCAGCCAGCCTGCTGTGGGAAGGAAGACCTCGGAGGCGTTGCGAGATTAAGCAACGTTCAGCCGGGACCTGGACCATGATAACAGACCCAAACAGCCCTCAGGGGTCCTCAGTGATAACACTGCCCTATCAAACATTAAAATTCTCCCACATTCATACAGAACAGCTATTTAGCATGCTCTTCCTTTTCTTCGAGAGCTTAGAGGAAACATACATACACTTTGGCTGGTGGACACTAGAACACCTGCGCACAGATTAAAATATACAGCAATTAATGTCTGATGTGCGCATAACATTGTCCTTTTATCAGAGTGATTGGCATAGCTTATGCTTCAAAAATGTTCCTTTACACTTCCATATCTCAGAAGCTTACAGCTGGTAGTAGGAGGATTTGGTGACATCTATGCTATTGTACAAGCTATGGACATTCTACCTTCAACCACACCCACCCATGAATATTCATCATGAACTAGCCAATCAGGTCGCATGGTGGAGACTGTATATTCAAAATTCAACACAAAGAGCTGCATGTCTGGTCAAAGAGTTGCTCTTCAGCCACGAAGTAGTTAAACCACAACTCCAATGTACATTTACTTGGCAAGAATAAGCCCCCTGATGCCCACTGTAACTCCAACACTTGTCATTAATGCTGTAAACCCTCAACTCATTATTCTGACCATACTCTGAAAGAAATCTGACCCTGACCAGTTTCCTGCATTTGTGTGCACAATTCTTATTATCAATTTATTTATACACTTAGATATTCATGTAGTTTATCATTGATTCTCTATATTTCTACAATTGGTATAACAGTAAATATACATTTACTCATTTCACATTATCTTCAAAGACTATGCTAGAATTACTTAAAATTTGATGGAGAACCATCAAAACACAGATAAAAACAAAGAATGAAACAAAAACAGATTGACAGAAAAAGAGAGTTTGCCCTTGCTATATGCATTTGGCCCTGTGCACTGTATTTGGTTTTTAGCTCTCAATTGCATGTCAGTCTCCATGTAACAACCTTCCATCATGTCAAGATCCCGCACTGTCAATCAGTGCATTTGTGACACTTCATATACATATACACCTCCTCACTGTGTATATGTTTCCCCTATGAAAATCAGTCTCTGTATGAATTGTTTGTGAAGTTAAGACCACACTAGATAATACTATTGCACTAGCTTGTGCTAGAGCAGTATTACTTTTTCATGCAGGGGCATTGGGTTTTGCATAAGTTTCGTTGATAAACAAATGAAGTAATTTTGTGTATGCGTTCACTTGGGTTCACTTTAATCAAATGCTAGGTTTTAAATAGAGTATCTGATGTCAGAAATATTCAGAAATGCAGAAAATGAGATGGGCGGAAATATTTTTCCCACAATGCTGTATGGCAGTCTTTGGTGTGAGGCAGCAGATGGAGCTTCAGTAGACGGTAACCAGAGACAGATGCAGTGACAAAGAGAAGCAAAACGGGAGAAGGGCTGGAGTGAGCTACGACCCAAGAGTGTGTGGCATGTGATGCCATCTAAAGGGTGACAAAGGGGTGCTCTGGGTTGGGGGGGGGGGCTGTCACAAGTCCACCCACTCCATCCCACCCCCATCCTTAGTGGGGATAAGCACCGTGGCAACACAACACTCAAGTGAAACACTACGAGGCTCCTCCACTGCAAAATGGGGGCGATAATTTACTTTAATTTACTTCCCTCTCATAAATATACTGAGAGGGAGATTTGCCTCTGGTCACATTCATGAAAGTCCTCGATTCGATCCAGACATCACTTGAATTACAAATCAATCCTAATGACTTTGAAGGACTACGCGTCTGTTAAGACATATACACCTACTCGTATCAACACTTCATAAAATGACCCTGACTCTAAATTCAATGTGTTATTAAACATTTGGCGAGTTCTGTAATCGCTTAAATTCAGCGAAACATTTTGTTTGGATTTATTCAAATTTGTTGATCCTTGGGACCATGATAATAATCGTATTATGATGGCCGATGGGGGTTTACCACTTCATTCCAGCCGAATAAGTCTGATAGGAGTACAATACATAGAATGAGTAAAATAACCTGATACAATAACCCTGAAGAAAAAGATTCAAGGCTTCCTAACCAAACTGTATGCTACATTCTAGTCACTCTCGTCTTTTTTGTTCATAAATGGTTGAATGTACGTTACCCATTGGAGATGTCACTCATAAACACGGACATCATTTTAATTTTCCACTTTTTAGAGGTAATAAACATTTATGTCACCATGAAACCTGAGGATGGTCTCAATATGGGTAATCATGCTTAATACATAATATAATTAATTATAAATTAAGCATGATTATTAACATTATTATAATTGTAATATACACATATAAATAAAATTGCTTAATAATAATGCTTAATATGATAAAATATAAACCTGTATGACAGTAAATGTACTGGTGGTCACGCTGCACAATATTCAAAATCATGTTCTACATGCCCAACTTTGACAGGATGTCAATAGTTCGCTTAAAAGTGGTTATCTTTTATTTAACTTCAAAAACAGAGGTTTGAGACCTTGATACGAGTATTACGCAAGGACATCGGAAATGTTGTGAAAAAAAATCACCACCCAGAAAGGCTTATCTTTGAAACCGTGCGAAACAAAGTGCTACCCGACAGACAAAAATCAGAAATATACTTGTTCTTAACAAATGGGTGCCTAATGTGACTTCTTATTTGGTCGATGATATTTATTTGCTTAAACCTGTACTGTTGTAATAAAAAGGCCTTTTTGTAGCATTATATAGGATTACATATGTTTTGAGTCTCATGTAAAATAAAATGGTATTGATTCATGGATTGATTTATTGATCGATGTATCTGACAGCAGGCCAAGCGTCCTGGGCTACGGGTGAAAATGTGCCTGGTTTAGGGATGAGGGTCAAGGAGGGACAGCTAAGTTTATTTCAGGATTCCCTAAGGCCTTATAAATTGCTGAAGGCCACACAAACCAATCACTTCTCTGACAGGGTTACAAATTCCCGAAAGCTTAGGCCCAGGGGTGTGAAAAAGCGATAATATATGAAATATATAAACTGGCTGAATAAATGCCAATGAACACTCGACTTGTTATACCTTGGAACAGACCTCTCTTGTAATTACTTGTTATTTTGATCAAGATGCTAATGTCATAAGTCTACAACCTGAAACGAACGCCCATTTATTGCAAACACTGTTGCTGGCGATGCATGAACTGCACATTTCGTTCCCCTGAAATTGAATGTTTTCAAAAGCACTGGATGGACATTATGAAAAACACAGTGTGCCTGGCAATTAAAGTGACACCTCCCTCACTTTATCTACACAATTCATCTTTGGACCCTCCCATTTCTCACCCTGACGAGCGTAAAAACCCCCGTAAAAGGATGCTCACGGGAACTCGATGGCAAATATTGACGGTGTGGACATCAATAGAACAGATGCCCCTCTTTCGCACCTGTTCAGTTTCACACATAAATTGTGCAAAATATATTCCTGCCAGGAACTCCTGGCATGGGGAAACACGTTTGGGACATTTGTACATTTTTTCTGACATGCAGGTGATTATGCACTTTGTGTTGCATTAGTCTAATGCATGTTCACACTGTATGTGCTTGGTGACTTCATGCATGCATTCACATGTGAATGTGTGCTAAATAGGGACATTACTTGTGTGTTCAGCTCTAGATGCCAGAAACCTTTCATTCATTCATTCATTCATTCATTCATTCATTCATTCATTCATTCATTCATTCATTCATTCGTTCGTTCATTATTGGTCATAGAATATCTAAGGATCAATCAGCTCTAGAGACTGAAACAGTGCCCAGGAGGGATGTCTGCTTGGTCCTGATTGGACCAGCTGGTTGTCGGCTTGGTCCAATCCCCTAGAGTCTTAGACCAAGCCATTTCCTTTTCTATTCACTTCATTTAGACAGCAATGTCAATCAAAAATGTCCAAGATCTTTTGACAGATCCTAAGACTAATGACATATGCATCGACAGGGGCCTTCTGGCTGTTATCTGAAAGTCTATCTACAGTCCACTAAATTACAATAACCAGAATGTTCTCATGAACCACATATGGTATCTGTGAGGGTTTTTATAATGTAGGAAGTGAAAATTTTACTGCAGTGTATTTCCTTTCTAGCCTACAGTGTTTTCCGTCAACAGCACCAATGAGTATATTTGTTCAGTAGAGCAACATTGCTATTACAGCACCCTTAAATACACTGCAACAGAAACAAAACTGGAATCAGCAGAGACTAAATTCAACATTAAGAAAAATATCCATACAAGTCAAACCGCTGAGACACATGCGCACAAACCCAAAACCAACAGGACTCTAATCAACCTTACTGGGCAGTTTTTCTCTTTACCTCTGAAGAACCTTTTCTCTCACAGTAGACTGCCAGAGTTTGTAAATCTGCTCTACAGTAGTCTGATGGTGACAGGATCATTAACACACAGTCCTGCCTGTTGTTTAGTAAGGGATTGGTGTTAATTAAGGGCTGATCTTGATCTCCACTGTCCATTAGATGTCTACCGTAATAAACCCGTTATGTGATGTAATAAAACTGCTAAAACTGAAAGGAAAAAAAAAAACAAATTCTAAAAAGAAGTGGAGTGTTTTTTTTTTTAAATGGTCTGTATAGAATAATTGGAACCGTCTAGTCTGATGTTACAGAAAGGCTCAAGGCCTGCTTATCTCAATAGCGGATGAAGCGTCCTCTTCTGTGGTTGAAGTATCTGGCCCTTTGGAAATCCACAGCTGTGCTACTTCCAGTTTTCATCTTCCTGGGTGGGCAAAACGTTTCATCTGATCCTGTCAATTAGCGTCCTCTCAAAATGCACGATCAGCACGCATATCATTTTTCAGATTGCAGTTTTCACTTGAAAAGAGGGGCCCTTCCAACATGTATATCAAATTAGTTACGTTTCGGTTCTAAAAAGCCAAATATGTGTATGATTGGATGAGGGGATAAGTGACTGAATAAGAGGATAAATGATTGGATAAGAGGATAAGCCATTGAATAAGAGGATAAGTGATTGGATGTTCCCAGCACGCATTGAGACAATGGCCCCTCACAAAAGCTGATTTATAACGCCCTATAGCATGTGACACTTTCCCTTGGTTTTACCGGCCTGGTTTCCAATGATCTGCCTCAGCCATGTGTGTGTAAATGCACCCAAACCTGATTTGGGATTTCAGATTCAAAATTTGAAGTAAGTCTCTTACTCATCTTAGATATGGCTGACATGCAGTTAAATTTAATGACCAGAAAGGCTTATGGGTTTCTATACCAAATGCAATACAACCTTAGGTGCTTATTAACCATCACTGGGCTTTCTGTAGCTATTCAGTACAAGAAGTTAAGGCTTACAAACTAGTGTTGGGTAAAATATTTGCCAAATTATACAGTCAGGTCCTAAAGGTCCTAAATAAAATAAAAACTTAAAACTTCATATTAAAATTTAATTTAATTTTTAGAAAAATATAAATTGTTTTAGAAAGCCAGACCTGGGACCTTACTGTCAACAGCAATGTTCACGTTACAGCTAAATGCACTTACATACATAATTTTATTTAGCTAAGGGTATGAATGATTTAGACATATATGACAGCTATATTCTAAGATATTTGAAAAACATTAACAATGTATTAATCATGGTGGGTGCTAGGATTTGTCTTTGATTACAGAGATGATATTTGTCTTGAAATTAAAGACAAAACTACAGCTGCACGCAGATGGCCGTAGCTACACTTCCACACAGAGAAATTACCACAAAATGTAACCTCATATTTACATACTGTTGCCATTTCATTTCTGCTCTATAACAAACTGAATGGAATTTCTTTTTGTGGATGACTGATATTGTAGCAGTTTTTTCCCTCAACTACTCTTTCGACAGAAGGAAAAATTGCGTAAATGGGCTGAATGGCCGTTTCACCCTTCTCAAAAGCTTTCATATGTTATTTTTTTATTATGCAATTGTGGTTTTGAGAATACCTGAAACTGACATTGCAGAATCAATGCAAGCATGAACCTTCTGGAACAGAATAAATTGTGTGTGTGTGTGTGTGTGTGTGTGTGTGTAATTATATATTATATATGTGATTATATATAATGTGTGTATACAGTGTGTATTCAGAATGCTGGGATAGCCAGCTACAAACATAAAACTGCTCAAGGCAACATTTCACTGCACAGCTTTTAAAAAGCCCTCTCCCGATAGCATGAAATGATAAACACAGAGCTGAGTCACCCCGTAGAAAATCCTCTCCCAAAAACAAAAACAAATATTGAGACACCTTCATTTACATTCCTCATTCCACATAGTTATTTTCAAATTATGTTGTCAAAAAAGTGTACGCGCGATTCAGCTGTCAGACCGATTACACGGTGAGCATTCGCAAGCATCTCAATCGTTATTTTCAAGAGGGTTGCACAGAGTCTCCAGGGACGCCTGTCTACCACCTCAAGAGTCGCTCAGACGGGCTACAATAATACATTTTGACAAGATTTCGGTATGAATTGTGGGGAAAAAAGGTGGGAAGAGTTTCAAAAGTTGGAACAAGTCACTACAGAGGAATTGGTACCGCAGGAGAAGTTCCGCTCATGCTGTTGAAAAACCAAAGCTGGTGAAGAGTAAAGAGAATCATCCTCCCATCGTTTCGCTCTCCCTTCATAACCTTCGCTATGGTGCTACAGTTCCTCATCTAGAGACAGGAAACACGGACACCTTTTCTCACAAAAGGATGACGACTGCAGCTCCTCCGTTGCAAGAAATTGGTATTTTCCTGGCTGTAATCGTTGTTTAACATGCAGGAGGAGACCGTTCTCAAATCTGAATTCACCATGAGCACGGTCTGGCCTATAGCCTGCTCCAGACACAGAGCAATATCATCGGCATGTTTGTAGAAAACGTGTACTCGCTCATGATCAAGTGCATGAAAAGTGGACATGCTCCATTTGAACTGGTAATAGTATTGACGCTGGGCGATGTCAAGGGTGCCTGCATGCCTTTCATGTTTTTTGTGTGTACAGAAAATTCTAATATTAAAAAAATTTGTGGAATACCTAGCAGAGACGTTATGTTGTATGACAAAGTTGCTCTTAATTTAACCTCCCCCCCCCCCCAATTCATACTGCAGTTGCAGTTCCAACCAATCAGGTGTCAGAATGAACATTGGTCCATTAAGGATCACCAATCACCCACCATAATTTAAATTCCTGAGTTCTACAAATGTTAAAATTAAGCAGTTTCATACACAAAACAAAACAAACAATAAAATCCACCCTAATGGTACACCCAGCTGAAGTTAACACTGAGTAATACTGCAACGACCTGAGCACAAACAATATTTCCAAAATTTAAAGAATGATTGTAATAAAATTAATGATTTGAAGCCATATCATATCATACTTATTGCCACTGAGTACTGTGCAGCTGGCGTGCTGAAAATAAAATTCTGTGCATATGTAGCTGTGCATATGTTTCCTCCATATGGTGCTGTACTTGTCATTACTACTCACGTCTTATTCATTCCTCAGTCACCATGACAAAATACAAAACTGCATCCATATTTGGAGGGTTGTCTTGCAGTAAAACCATTTTTATTTTTTTTTTCTGAGAATTTTTTGTATTCTATGGGTGGGAGGGGGTTGGGCATTAATAGCTTGGCTGCCCGATAGCTCATCCGAGAGGAAACTGCAAACAAACCATGCCATCTTCTGGCTGCCAGGACACAATGTAGATGGTAATGGAGAAGCATGGCACGGGTGACCATTCTGCACGAAAGGCAGAACGAACACCATTATTCCTGAGGACGTGGTACTAGGAGTTCCTAAGTAAAATTTTACAAGGCCCTTCTGCTTGGTGTGCGCGGCATGTCCAAACCATGCAATTTTGCCCCTTAGTTTTAATATACTAATAGAACAGAACCTCCAAACAGGATTATAGGTGCTGCTATTCTGTCAGATGTAATACTAAAAGGTCTATCACACTCTCAAATGGCCAGCAGTCTACAATAACCAGCTACCATCACCCTATTAATTAGTGATTTATAAAAACGAATTCCCATCTGATATTAGCAATCTACATAATGAAACGGTGCATGCAAATTACATAGCTGGTGATAAATTATGCAATACTAGTAGCACTGCTACGTTTACAAAAACGCTCTGTGTCTGTGTTCAGGGAAAATTTAATCCTGTTACAAGATTTCACAGTGAAACAATTTTAATATGTCATTATTTGCCACTGTAATAAACATTTAGCAATATAAAAGGGAAACTTAGGGCAATCAGCCTTCGGTCTTTGAATCGACTGGGCTGCAAAACAATAACTTCATAACATTCTGTAATATTGCAGTAACTTTCCCATGTGACATGCTGTGACTCACAAGTGTAACATTGAAAGCGTTAACTTTCCTCAGACAAACATTGAAGGGAATCGAAAAGTATTCATGACACCGCTGACATTTGACATCCTGTAAATAATGACTCATCGCCGGATCGTCAGAACAAAAGACAGGCATATGAAATAAAAGTCAGAGGAATATACACAACTCAGACAAGCTGCATTCAGGGGTATTGAAAAGAACCACAGAAATGTTAAATATGAAGAGTTTTATTAATATCTCCTGCATAGAATTCATGATTAGAGAAGTGGAACATGAGTCTGAACAGTTTTAATGAGTAGCTTTCAAAGAATATATTGTTGGCAAACCTTGCGTTTTTCAGATGTGCCTTGTTGTCAATACCCTCAAACACCCACTGTACATAGAATCCTCCTCTTGCTTTTAAAAGCGATGACATGTGAAAGACCAATAACTCAATGACTTTGAGCACTTCTTAAATGACCTGGTTTTTACTTAAACATCATTCGTTTTTTTTTTTTACACTGGTGGTTTTGCTTCTGCTTAAGTAAAATTTTGTAACAGTACTTTTACTTGAGTCGTATATTTCAGTACTCTTTTTGCCCGTAGTATCAGGCATGACTTCGATGATGACTTTGCTTCGCTTTCACAAAATGCTGGAAGTCAAATAAAATGAAATAACAACCAACCATTAGCACATTAGTGACATTAGCGACAAGCAATCAACAAGGTAAAAACAAGCAGCCATTAGCATAGTCCAATCCTCTTCCTCCATGCAGTTTCATTGTTTTCAAATAGCAATGCCAGAGAGCATATTCTAGTGGTATGTAATTCTTATGTTCACATAGAACAGTCTGTGCCGTAATGCAGAGAGATTACTGTTTTTGACTACAGACAGAAAAGCTTGACAACCTAACCTGCACCCACACACTCATCAAAATGGATGAAGAAAGAAGGTAAGAGAAGAGAGAGGAATGGAGAGGAGGAGAGAATGGGGGAACGAGAAAGAGATTAGGTAGAGGAAAATCAATAAAAATAGGAGCGAAAGGAGGAAAAGATTAAGAAGGAGAGGGAAAGGGAAGGAACGAGAGGAGAGAGAAAAGAAGTAGAGGAAAAACAGTGAGGATTTTTATGTAATAAAATGTATGTTCCATCCCTTAATGAAAAACCATTAAATTACCATTGATATCATTTGCATTACTGACAAAAGTACCATTGTATGCTTTTTCATACATTTTCTAACCTACTTGCACCCACAGGTTTACAAAAGAACACAATTAACTTAAAACTGAAAATCTACTGCTACCAAAGTCATTTGAGAATGTATCTTGTCCCTTTTAAATCCCCTCTTGGGACTTAAAACCATAAGGCATACACTCAAGAGTTCAGTGGTCTGGCAGAAACATATATCCTGCCTCAATACATATTATATTGAGACTGCTTATCATATTGAGATGATTTTAAAAAAGAACATTCTAATAACATATAATGTCCAAACCAAAATGGAGGACAGTAAAATTGGACAGACCATCTTTATACTAAAGGAAAAAGGAAATATCACAAGACACAAAACTCAGTTGACTTATGATTTTGGATTACCTTTATGGTGCTAGCCTTGCACTGAAATAGTAAAACCATGTAGAGTAATGAGTGCAGCGATATACAATAAATGGAAATGAACACGCACAAAAAATAGAAAGTGACCATTAAAATGATAAAGATCAGATGAAGATTCAAGTACATCAAGAGCAAATATTCTTCAACTTTTCAAGTTAAAGGACTCTTGAAGGACTAAAAGGTCCCGGTCTCCTCTCCAAATCCTGGCAAGCTCCTCTTTCATTAATCACTCTGTATGAGGAAGAATTTTCTAGTGTCAGAGTGAAAATTACTTCAAACTAATATCCACCTACACCATCTGCTTCTGTTCATGGAACACTGAAAATTCAACACGATATTTAAATGTAGTCGCACCGCTTAAGGCATTTTATAGTTTCACAACCACTTTGGACTTTTTTTTTGGACATTTTGCTATGCGCTCTAAATGTTTTATTCCTATTCTCTTAGTCTTTTTTTAAAATTGCTTTATCTTAAATAAATGTGTACAGGATGCGTATCCCTACTCTTAAATGCTCCAAAATCCGAAACGTTTTGAGCGCCGACATGATGCCACAAATGGAAAATTCCACACCTTACCTATGTGACCTATGACCATCCATAGTCTACATACAACCGAAAAAATACTGTACTGTATGCATTTTAAAAAATAAAGAAAAACATACATGTAAACATAAAAATTACACTTGGTCGTACGTTTGCCAGTGCTAAGGGCTGAGTGATGATATATTTATTATATTTCTGCTTCAGGGTGTTCAAGATATATTGCATACTTTTGTAAAACCATTCTCGGAAGACCGCAGCATACCTGTCATTTTCACAGTATTACTACCTAATTTCTCTCATATGTGTCTGTGCCACATGTAGGCACCTGAAGCAGGGTCATCAAAGACCATTCACAGACCATTTTATTTTTTGGCTAACATTTTTTTTAAATCTGTAAGATAGAAGCTATTTACAGACTGATGAAGGCCAGGATTAACTAAATATTTGCCCTTAACTGTTAGCTACAACTGACAAAGAGTGTTACGCTTTTTCGCTAAAAGAACAGTTTGCCGAGTTACTTTTCATGAATTCGGAACTCCCTAAACTATATCAGTGAAGATTAACATGAGCACCTGCATTTAATAGGGTTCAAGGTAAGAGAAAATGTCTGAATGAAAGCCAATATCATTTGTATATTGCTTTTTTATCCTTACATTTGAAAGGAATAAAAGAAACCAGTTTATGAGGGAAAGTTTTGCATAAATCGTCAAATGACCAATGTTGCTTCAAAGGCATGGCCAGAAAGGGTGATATTTCCTCCTTGTGTTCGGAGTAATGTGGTGAATTCTCTTCATGACACATGCCACAGGCCTGCAGCCGCGTAGCCCTGTGCGCCATCAGCAATCCTGACTCAAACCTTTTTGGCAATTGCTACTGCACGGAGGTAACTTGCCATACAGTAGCAGACGGGAAGACAAGCAGAGAGATGAGCTGTGGCTTTTATCATCACTGCAAGAAGCCACCATTTAGCCTTAGCGCCTAGCAACCTGTTCCCAACAGTCTCCTGCCTTCATCTGCAAGGTTAAGGCCCAACCTTAAAGAGTTCTACCATACCAAGCACGTTCTAACAATTGGTAACGAGAGAGAATTGCACTATGTCAAAAGTTTTCGATTTAAAGCGACCGGCAAAACTAAAAACAAAGGATAAAGAGTTAAAGAAGGGAAAGAGATTATGTATGAACGTTGTCTTAGTCTCCCGAGGTTTGCTTCCTTGCAAGCGTTTCTGCTGGAGCTGGAGCTGAAGTGTCCCAGAGGACTTGCCGAGGCCGAGCTGTGAAACAGTGCTGGTAATTAAACGGAGAACTTTTAAAAGCCTTCTAGTCAGGATTAAAAAGAGTCAGCAAAACAATGGATGACATGCTTGGCCTGAGGTCTAAATGAACTAAAAGAGGAGATTTATAGCCCTGGGAGATTTCCAAGAACCTGGTATCACTCTGGTGATGTGTGAATGACCTTTGTTTGCACCCTTTCCCGCTTGCTTGCTTGCTTGCTTCCTCTCTACTTCGTGGCCTGGGTAAAGGCCTTCAGTGTGACTATGTAGTCACACCAGGATTCTGCACTCTTTCTGGGGACTTATAACTATAGGTCCAGGATTCTCAGGAAACTACAGGCCCGACAGATGCCCTTCCAAGGAATGGCACACACAGAAACAGGGCGTCACCGGGGCTTGTCCCCCTAGCTGATAGAGAGACCTCTGTCTGGTGGGAGGAGGAGAGACTACAGCAAACAGACAGACAGACAGACAGACAGACAGACACACACCTGCTCAAAATTAAGCGTTAATGTGTTTATACAAACTCAAACATACATATGTATGCACACACACATTGAAAAGGAACTAATACAATTTTACATATTGGACTGATCTTACTCTATCAACCAAATAAAAACAAACTCTAAACATCTATGAATGCATTATTTTTACATATTTCTTTTTAGCATCGAGTCCCCTGTGGTTGCCACACAAGCACATTGATCCAGAAAGTCAAAATATTTCTGTTTTAATAAGAAACACAAATGAAAATGCGAAGCTTAGAAACTGTTATCATTGCCTCGGGTTTTGAGGGAGGAAGAGAGAAACTTTCAAAGTGAGAAGATTATATGAAAAGAATCTTTCAAGTTTGTAAATGAACTCTAATTCAGTTCTTTGAATGACAAGCAAAATTAATCAAGAACAAAAGGCAAGTATATACATCTTCACTAAGGTATATCCTCTTTTTTAAATCAATAAAAAATATTTTTTTTTTAATTTGTAAAACATTTTTTTCCAGTAAAATATTCTGCATTTTCGGCCACAAATTCGATCTATTTACCAGTGTACAGAAAGTTTTTACTGCCTTGCCTGAAGACAAGCTGTCTGGACAGCCAAAAAAAAAAACTGAACCCAACTCCAACTATACATTTGAGATCTACAATCAAAAGATGTTATTTTCTGTCCTCCATGCTCTGACCTGGGATCAGTAATTAAAAAAAGAATCACATAGCTGGTGTTGAGTCAGTTGGGGGTAAACTGATCTAGAGCCAGTAAGTGCATCCGTTCCAGTACAATTCGTAGAGACAGAGAGTGACGGGAAGTGCAACTTTGAGAGAAGGTAGGAATACACATCATTGGTTTTCCACGATTAAATGCTAGACCGGGCCAAGGGAAGGAAGAGCATGGAATTAATCTTCTGCCTGGGAGACAAAGATAAACCAGCAAAACTTTCTAAACCTCCCACAGGATAATCCCAGCCAGATCCTGTAATGAAGCTCTCTGGGATTGCGCTGCGGTCCTGTGGGAAGAGATCGGAAGCTGGGGAACGGCAATCGATTCCGCCAGCCCTAAAGCAGGTGAGGCAACCTACCGATCAATCAAAAGGCTTGAGATTTGGGGCGCTGGAGAGGTGCCAGGTTTCGCCAAAAGTCCCCAAACAACCATCCTCCATTAGGGACCGAGGATGAGTAAGGCTGTGTACACGTTGCGGGTCTTGATGCTCCGTTTTGTTTTTCCAGGTAATTTCTGGACCACTCCCCTGTCCATGCAGCAGCTTAGAAGTGACCAATTTAGATATGTGCTTTTAGGCAAGCTACTTGATATCATATTCTGAAACTGCTATGTAGGGTGTTATTATATCTGGCATGGAGTAATGGTATAAGTCTTCTGTATCGTGTAAAGAATGACACAATTGAAACACTTAGACACAAAAAAAATTGACCATCCATACAGAAGTTGCATAATGGGGTATCATATTTGTATCAGAATTCAAACCACCGGATTTGTCACTTTCGCCTGTTCAGACCAGTGGAAAATATCACACAGGAATTTGATTTGTACGATAAATCCAATTGAAGTCACTTAAATCGCATCATCATCTTAGTGTTGAGAGTGAGAGGGCATCAGAAAACAGAACCGAGTCTCTTCCTGTCTAATAACATGGAAAGCTACAGGATTTAAATGAGTGCCAGTAACACAGTCCTCCTTTTACTGGTGTGAACAGTAACCTGACTGTGTGAAAGCCAGCTTTTGCTCTGTACATGTTGGGGAACCCTATTTCATTCCAAATCGTTTCCACAGGGGAAATGACTGGCATCATAACCGCAGTGCTTCCTTAAAAATTTGCATGATAAGAGGAAGGGACAATCTTAAATCATGCTTCACTAGCTGTCATTCTGAAAATGTCTCCCGGTCTGCCTATTTCATTTGTTTTTATGTTTAATTTGTACCAGAAGACCTACTGCAGGTACAACCATGCACCTACTTCAGACAAGATCCAGGCATGAGCAGAGTACTGGTAAATTCCTCTTGGATTGGCTTCTTCAGCCAACCTGCCTTATATGGGCTTCCATATTATGTCCTATGACATGTACACCCCCCATGCAGGTTAAATAACTCAACCCCCCCCCCCCCAATGAGATTCTGTTTAAATGCTGACCACATTAACAGCTGAACGCTCTATGCCCAAGGTCCCAGAGGACATAATACACTGTACCACACCGATACAAAACAGTCATCCCTCACGGAACACACAAAGGAAAGAGGTCAGAGTTCAACACCTTCTATGACATCATTTCCCTCTTCTCGTCCTCCACACAGCTGGTAAAAGTTATCAAAGGCACTGTGGGGAACACAGTTCTTTGTTATCAGTGAATTACAGCCACAGTACAGATGGTTAACAGAGACCAGCTCTTGGCGTGGGTCTCCAGTTAGCTTAGGAGAGGCTACAGTTAAATCGGCTGCCTATACCTTCTGGAAAGTTCTTGTAGCTGAGGCAGATAGAAGGGGGGAAACGTGATCTCTGTCGGCAAGTATTTCAAAAGATGGAGGCTGCAAAGATCGGACAGGTCTGTAACTGCGATTAGGCATCAAAGCATTCATTAAAATTGTTAATGGAAAGAGTACGATTGCCGTTTGGCAGCGTTTCTCCAACTGATCACAGTGAACCCCTACAGAAAACTACTGATAACCAACACTGAAATACATCAGGACAATAATACAAACAATGGCAAAAAGCTGTCTTCTTATCAAAAAGTCCAACAAACAATATTTTTAAAGTTTAGACTTCAATCCTAAAAGAAGATTATTTTAAAAACATATCTTGCTCAGTATATAACACACAGTTTTAGTACATACATACAGTAACATCGACTAGCAGGACAGTGTCTTCAGGAATTGCCTGGCGTCAAATGAACCTAACACAGCCACACAAATCAAAATGTGATGTTACTGCGAACAAGCTACAGGAAATTCATCATTTAAGTTTGAAAACTATAAACACCATGTAAACATTACTTTTTCAAGTTTAAATGTATTAAACTGTTACTTTTAGGTTATAGAATCAAACATGACTCTTTTGTAATGCAGGCAACTACCATTTTAATACTTAAAATTAAAGTTTTCCTTTATATCATTAGAAGGCTCCGCTCAGACTACAGGTTGAGAAACAGCGTTTTCATGGTATGAGCGGCGACAGAAGTGAAAGTAAACAAATACTGTCTTATGATTTTCACAGCCCAATCAAAGGTTGTATCCATATGTCACTCCTTTACGCTGCATTTTAACCCTTTTTCCCTCAGTCAGATTACACTACTGTTCTATTAGCCTCTTCAGGTGACTGTCTCCCATTGAATCAGGGCGGAAGCTGTCTCACACACATCTCCTCCGATTCACATGGTGAAAAATATTTCCATTCCCTTTACCTCATACTATCGCTCTCTCCTTCTGTCATCCATCCATGTGACTTGTATCTGCCTGCATTTTTGTCCCTCATTCCTTTCGCTCCATCCCCGTTCTGTGTTCACCTGACCTGTGTCTGTCCGTTTGTCTGTCAATCACTACCCCTCAACACGTGATTTCTCTCCCTTACTCCCTCTGTGTAACCTGTCTGTAATTTGTTCTACCCCTCTTTCTTTTGATTGCTTGTCTCTCACTTGTCTGTATTTTTTTTCTGAATACATTTCCTCCAACATCAACATACAGCCAATCAACAAAAACGCAGATGAAACAAAAACCCATCCTTTAAACTGGTCATGCGTAAATATTTAAAGTGTCTCCTTTCTCCCCTTTCCCGGCAACATTCCCAATTAGAGGAAAGGTGACTGCGTTAATTAATCTGGACAGCCAAGTTTACGGCACAAGCATCCGAACAGAACAAGCGATGCGAATTTAATCTGCTTACTCTCGGAGTGAGCGGAGAAAGGGACTTAACGAGGGGAAAGATTTGCACATTTTAGACAGAGGAGCTAATCTGCGGTGTTCCTCAGAAGAAAAGCGTTCAAAGCAAACAATTCCCTTTAAGTGCTCCCTTACACATCATTAAAACTAATTAGAATGCCATATAACCACATTACTGTTAGCAGGGAGGCCTGCACAACTCTAACTACTGACTAGTCTTGGCGCAGCACCTGGCACACCGAGATGGAGCAAATACATCAGGGGAATGAGGGAGATGGGAAATGTGTGCATTAAAGAGATTACAAAATGAATTTGGAACTATGAGCATGGCTCAGTCAATGTAAAAGCACACAATAAAAACAAACATTAATTTAACCCCAAAAGAACTTCTACTGGCATCATTGAAAACAAAGCAACAATTCGGACAACTACAGATGCAGAGACTAAGGTCTAAACACCGGATCTTAATCCTTTGCATATCCACCTATTAAGCAGAAAGTGTCTGCACTATTCTACATTCTGTAACCCTGACAGCATGGGGAAAATGTTTTTAGTTTGATTGTTACAGTTTCTAAAATGGGTGCTTTCTGCATAGAGAAATTATGCACTACATATCTCTTTGTTTTATATATGTGTTTTTGTCCATTAAGTTTGGAGATGTAAAATACATTTGTATATAGTTATTAACTGACATCACTTCCTGTAGTCTCCATGCCCAGTATTTCCTTCTGGTGGAAAAATATAGTGCATTGTGATGTATTATCTACCTAGCTGATACCAAAATGCTAGATTCAAGATAAAGAATAAAATCTAGGGAACACGGATTAGTTCATAAAGGAGAAATGACAAGAAACGAGCAAAATACAGCATTAAAACTAGCCTGCAAATGTTTTTAATCTCCAAAGAGGATTAATATCATCAAATTTACCTACTTAATAGTAACATCTTTCATGTTTTACAGTTAATATCTTCCCCTTCATTCTACCTCAAGTTCACTACTGACCCAGCCATTCAGTTACAATAGGGAACCTGTGTGGTCATATATGTGTGGCATTGTGGAGGATCTTTCGGAATGTTTTAACTGCTAGTGCCATCTAAATCACACCTAATGAAGTGTTAAAGGGAATGGAAATGTTTTGGTTAAACTTGTGAAAAATATTATTGCTCAGTACGTCTGGTTGTCCAGTAGCTACAGACAATTGAGTGGCATCCGTGCAACTTCAAGTATTGTCTAGGATAGTGAACCTTCCAACCTTTGAACATGTTAGGACCAGGCTTCAGAAAGTTTAAAAACTACCATGCATTTGTTCCACACGTGCACTACGCAAATAGACTTACACAAGTAGACTTACCAATAATGCATGGCTATGTTATAAGCGTGAAGTAATACCAATAATAACAAATATATAACGCAGTAGTGTTTTATTTTTAACGCAGTTATTAATATTTCGCGATTTTGAGCCTTCTGTGCACTCGTAGTTATTAAGCCCGTGAACCACAGACGTGACCGTGAAGAAGAAGAAAAAAAAAGGTTTTCTGAATGGCCGTTTCAGTTTCAAAACGGCTGAACAAACGGAATTAAAGTGTAATCTCTGAAAAGGTCATTTTCAGTATCATGGGAGTACATCAAGGTAGCGCTGTCGCCTGGAAGCTAATGCTAATGTTCAAAGCGCTGTTGAAAATGCATTGGCAACACCTACCTAGTACAGTACCTGGCCAAAGACTCTCTTGTCTCTCTCTCTTGTCATGATGTTGCACAGAGGACAACAGCATTCTGAAAGACTATTCTGCCTGAGCAACCGGCTCAGTAAAAATAAATACGTGACCTTCACCATATTTTTTGTTTTTATATTTTATCTTTAAAAGGCATCTAAACGGCAATGCCGTGTACATTTTCTTTGATCTCGATTCAATTATTTTCAGTCACAGAACTATTGAGGTTTGTGACATTTTTTTTATCGGATTGAGGATTTGTTTGTATTGAAACAAGATTTGCAATGTAAGATTTACTTGTGATTATTGTAAACCCATTTTACTTGAATTACATTTTAATTTTACCACATACATCGTTTTGTGCGACTGATGTTGATTAAACACTGAAAACTTGTAAAGTCTGATTCGTTCCTCTGGTTCAAATCCTTCGTTTTAAATACAGGTAGAGAAGATCGAGACCGCTGTGTTAAAAAAAAAAAATCTTGGTGGAACGGCAGATCTCTCTCTCCCTCTCTCTCTCTCTCTCTCTCTCTCTCTCTCTCTCTCTCTCTCTCTCTCTCTCTCTCTCTCTCTCTCTCTCCCCTCCCCCTCTACCAAAAATGGCATCAAAGCAATCAAAATGGTAATGTTTAACATGAATGGGGGCCCATCCCCCCCATCAGCAAACTCTGCAGACTTTTTCTCCATGTTAAGAGAAATTGACACCCCTTCTTCCACAAAATGGAAGCTTCCACTATCAAAGTGATGCGCTTCAATTACACCAAATAGCCTGCCGTCAAAAAAAAAACTAATACTGCGTTTCAAATAAGCAAACAACTGAATATTAAAATGTCGCATACATAGTTTCTATTGTAAAAGGGACCTGTCTCTATTTGAGGTGTTTCTCAATGTTTTTCTTTGAGGAGGCAAAAGGGTGCTGCTCAAGTGACGAAAACTGCATTCCAAAGGAATCGAAATCGATTAAACTTGTAAAAAGGGAAAACCAGTTATCAAAATTTAGATTGAGATTATGCCCGAGGACGAAATACTAGTAATGCTTTTGTTATGTATGCTTAGCTGTTGTTGTGCTTTTTGTATCTTTCTTGGTTTGCCGAACTCTGTGGGAGACTAAGCTAGGGATTCGAAAAGCGAGAGCATTGTGACTTTAAGCTTTCGTTGCCATCTCGCCGTGGTGCTGAAAAATAGCTCCTTTTTTACAAAGCGGTCGAACTTAAGTATCGCCAAGTATAGGCAGGTCGCAAGCTAAATAATATCTTAAGACTGAATTTTACTTAGTGACAGAAAGATTTAAGCTGATTTTGGACAATGTTTGATGCATGGTTATAGAAAAAAGTGTACTCGCGGAGTCGAATCAAACGCTACCACGTCGTCATGTGACCAAGGGAAAATAACATATCAAGACTATAAAGTAACGAATTTGTCGATCTAAAAAATATGAAAATTTACATTCGGTTCTGCAAAACATTATTTGGTCTACAACGTATTTCTCCGATATTTCATGTCTAAAAAGTGATGGCCGAACACTTAAGATTCTCCCTTGTTTTACAATACTGAAACATGTCGACCTACTCAAAATGGACGCTAAATTTTTCAACATTTCATGTTTCTCAACTTACCCCTTACCCAAATAACATCACAATTTATTCGAAGATCTTCACAACAGATCGTTCAAGCACAGAGAAAAGAAAATGAAATCGCATGCTTTTGAAACATTAGGGCAGTAGACATTTTGGTACCGAGCACGTCGGTTAAACACAGGCTAAAGGCGACACTGTGCCCACGAAGAATGAGAATAATAATCTTGCACAGACATTTCTAACATATTCACAGTATCTCGCTACATTTTTCACTTAAGGCTGTTACTCTCGTTTGCTTTGCGTGTTGTTGTTGTTTCATAAGATCACCATACTACAACTGAATAAAACAAAATTAGTGCATAGCTACATAAGACAGAAACAAATTTTAACTATAACAACAGCGATATTGACAACAAATTAAGATAATACGCTGCGTTTTCTTCCACAGTCACACTAAGGACAAAGCAGTGAAACCGTCAGTGAGTGTATGAACTGATGAGCGAAAAAGATCTATGTTGATAAAGTTTTTTTACTCACTCATAATAGATCTGCTTTTTGATATACAAACCGTAGTTTCAAAACACCTCTTTACCCATTGCTCTTGTTTCATCAGAGCAACTAGTTTCTACAATTTTATGGATGCCGTTATTGTATTATAATGATTAAAACAATGACATAAGAGCAGCAAAAGTGTTTCAAGTTGGTATGTAAGGGAGGAACAAAGCAGCAAGCACACACAGCAAGTCAGTTTCTCACATCTCATAAATATTCAAGTCTCGTTCTGCTCGCTACACAGAAACACCGCATTATTACTCCAGTCCTTGTTGCTCTGAAAAGACGTACTACATGGCCAAACTACTATGAAAAGTACATTAATTTCACCACATATGACATGCTATGCCGTTAACAGTCTTTAACCCGACCCAACTGAAGATCGCCTAGTTATTCAACCGGAATACAAATCGCAAATGTTGGTTCCCATCAGATTCCCCCTCGCTCTCATTCGCTCAAAATACCAATAAGGGGCAACGCTAGCTATAACGATAAGATTCTTACATTTACCTGATGACGCTGAATTTCTACTTTCAACGCCTCTTGTAGGCCTTGTAATTCCATGGTTTGACTCCAAAAGCACTTTTCGTCCACTTTCGAAGCAATCGAGGTTAAGTTTTCGAAATAAAAAGAATCTTTAAAAAGCGACAATAACAATCGAAAGAAGAACTACTCAGCCCGCAAAGCAAGTTCTCGCTTCTTTGCTGGGAATTGGACTCATCACCCACTTTACGCCAGTGAGCAAAGTACTCCAGAGGGACCGCAAAGATTTCAGCACTTTGACGTATCCGCTTCTAAAATAGTACCAAAGCGACACATCCGGCCTAAGAGATCTTTTTAAGTTTCTTTCGGTTGTTTTCAGTTGAATATTGCGGACTATATGTTGTCCTAGTCCGCGGCTTGATTTCACTTTGCCTCGGGAAAAGCGGCGCTTCGGCTGTCAATGCTAATTCGAGAGTTCCCGGATGGAGCGGTGCAAGAGGAGCAGAAACTCTCCTCTGGTCTATCACACACATGCATACGCGCTGTCGTGCGCACGCTCAGAAACCACAAGCGGTCGAAAATATTGCGAGAAACTATGTAATATACTCCAAGGGTGTGTGTAATTATTCCCAACGTCATATTACATACAAAAACATCTCGATGGAAAAACATAGGCCCTGACCAAAACGTGAAATCTGTGCTGACTATTTCCTACTTCTAAAATGTGAATGTTGGGTATTTGTATGACACTTAAAATCCCCGAAATAAATTCTAATGAATTTTAAAAAAATGCATCATAAATGGTCTTTAAAATCATTATTCTTGTCCACAGAAATGCTTATAGATATTTAAGTACGATGACAGGTACTCACTTTACTGTTTTTGTCGTAGGTAAATATGACCCCCCAAATTTGCATGTTGTTTTACTTAATGGAAAGATATTCATTAACGACTATTGTACATTTGAACACATTAAGTGGATTTAGATTTATAAGCATAATCGCCTCTATCATGTTTAGCAAAGTTAGCAAAACCTGGTGAAGTCGACCGGCTTATTGGTACACTACCCTGGTGATCTTTCTATTAGTCTACTGTTATGAATTGTCAGGTGTTTCTTCATAGATACCAAAAGTATCTCTATTATGCTTCACACCTCTTTGAAGTGCAGTGCCCTTGACGTTGGCGATCACTTTCCGCTACCACTTCCTGTCTGCAGCCAGTTGCATTTATTCATAGGTATTCCATCTTCTTCCATTTCAAGTACATTTTTTACTGTCTCTGTCTTCTTCCCTTTTTGTTTCCCTGCTGTTTCCCAGCTCATTTAAAATGTTCCGTTTGCTGTCACCTCACGTCCCATAGGAGGATTCGCTATGCCGTTATTGTTTCTTTCATTACTATCACGGTGTTTACTTCAGTGTTGTTTCGCCATGGTGTCCATTGTATCTCACGAAAACCATATTTTGTCTTCTTCATAGTGTCGGTATTCATGTGCTTGTTTCTGTGTTACACATATTTCTCTGTACTCACCGTGTTTCTAAGCTATGCAAAACAGTATGATCTATGATTTAAAATGAACTTTGATGTATTGCATACTGCTGGAGCAAGTGTTTTGGATGTGACACATTTTTCTGTTTTTACATTGATGTCACGTTGTTTAAAACAACAAACGACCCCTTAAGTTGTTTTATAGAATCCAATAAACGGTCATACAAAACTGATTTTAAAAAGACAAAACTTTTTCAGCAAAAATGGCAAATTATATCGTGGCAGCCCTATATGATTTACATACTATTGTCGGGTAGCCAATAACCAAAACTGTGTTCATTGCGACTGCATCAAATGTTCAAAAAAACAACAGCACCCCTTTCCCCGCCTTTCTCTCTCGCTCTCTCCCCGCCCTATGTCAATGCTACAGGATCGCAATTGGGTATCTTTTACCGAGCTGCACGCAGGGAATAAGCAATTGTAAATTGACGAATTTCAACCGCTGATACCTTCGGAAAACACAGAGGGCGAAGTACCAATAAGCTACCTCGAATGAGTTGTGTTGGAGGAGTCTACAAGCAAGGAGTTACAGTGAAATAACCAAACCATTTCTGTGGATTTTATGGCAGTTTCATTTTAAAAAGGTTGGGGAGGAGTCGCACCGAAAATGAGAAGCAAGGAGATGCGGCTTTCATAAATACTTTTACATTCTGAATATTAAGACGATTTTTAAAATTCAAGACATTTTCATATTATGTATTGTTTACTTAGGCAATTATAGGAATATTTAATTTTCAGGTGAAAGCGTTGACATTGATACATTGCTGGATGTATGTTAAGGACCTTGGACAGCGACACTTTTCAAAACGTCCGCTTTCATACCCTCAGTCGTGTTTGGAGTTAATCTTAACTGTTATGACTATTTACTCATTTAAAAGCATTAAGGTGTTTTAGAAAGAGGTCTATAGATTTGAATGAGGCACCAGTATTGTTTCTTGTTATTGCTGCTGCACGTAGCCTGATTTTTCTTTATTTTACACCATCACGAAACACCTCAACTAGACCAGCGGTGGAATTCAGTTGCAAGATGATATTAGCCTTGCTGGCGTAATGTCATTGATGTGTATTGAGGTGAAAAACTTGTGACTGTTGTGATTAGTGTTTCCTTTTACATAGTGATTCGTGGTCATAAGCGAGCAAACGTCGCTGAGCTTGAATTTAAAGTTCTTGTCTTTGCATTTCCTTTTGTTGACTGGAGACTTAGCATATAATTAAGCCACGCACCCCTTCCATGGTTTAACTGTTATTTTAAATTAAGAGGAAAAATATTAACACCAATACCTCGGGGACAACTGAAAGCTAACTATTAACAAAAACCAGGCCCATATAAAGTATCGGTCATCTGTGTCAACAAATGACAAAACTACAGTGAGCAGTTCAGCTGCATTTGATCCATACGCTCACTGAATAAATGCACGAGACTGTCAAAATATTTGTAAAAGCCAATTCTATATTTTGGAGTATATCAATAAAATGCACTAACTGGTAATTAAACAAGTGAATCTGAATTATTTTCAAACGACTCACAGGAAATGTTATTTTGTTTTGTGATTAAATGAACAGAAAGTACAATGTTCACAGATAATTTATTGTTTCATCTGTCATTCTCATATAAATTGAAGATAAGCAGTTTTCATAAACAACCATTAAATATGTGTCCCATCATAGAAGGTTACACGTAAAGTTACAAAGCTTTCAATAGGTGCACTGCTGGAACTGAGAGTGGGCCTACAAATTGACTCTACTGGAATAGACATACCAAGTGTGGCTATTAATGAGACTAATGCTCAAGAAAATGCCTAAGTGAAGGCGTTAACGAATTGAAACTTTCAGGGATTGTTTGTGCCCTGCCCATTGGTCAATGCATACCACGTGGCTCGCGCATGTGCGCTGTGTTTCGATTTACATACACCCAGTCTCGTTATTTAATAGCCAACACCCACCTCATTCATCCACCAGTTTAACAATGCGAAAGCAGTAACTACAGGTGATACCCTAACCTCCCACTCCACAGTGATGCAACATTGCCATATCAATAACAGACCAGCCGTTGTTATGATGATCAATATTTTGGTACAATACTCTCCTTAGTGATCATAAAAATGTACAATGGTTTTGGCCAATAAATATGACTACATCTGTTGGAATCATCACCTCCTACTACTGTGCACAATGTAATTACAAATTCTGTTATGTTACTAAAGAAATGTTTTTATCATCAAGTACTTTTGATCAAAGAACTTAATGTCAGCCAACCACAAGTATTACTACTTTACTACCACAAGTATTAATACTACAGTATTTAGGCCTTGCTTTGAGACATGCATTACCCTCCTCAAACACAGGAGGGTGCTAATGTGAACTGACGCATAAGTTAAAGTGACAGTGTGTAAAACCAAGTAAATCTGAATTTATCAGACTTGACCATAGACCTTTCTCTTCTTAGCGCTACAGATAAGAAGAGTGGCAATACAAAGATTTGGTTTTGGAAAACAATGATTGAGTGTTGTCTGTACATGTATTGAGAGAGAGGGAAAGTGTGTGAAAGTGTAAATATGCATGTCAGAGAGGTTGATACAGCTTTGTGTATAACAGAAAGACTACCTGTGTGTGTTGTCACTGACAGTTGTCATGACTGGCTCCATAGCTCAGGGGTTAGAGCACTGGTCTTGTAAACCAGGGGTCGTGAGTTCAAATCTCACTGGGGCCTGCTCATATTTACTGCACGTAGTATTTGCTATGTGCTTGTTCACAGCCACTAACATTAAAGTTGAGTCTAATATTTAAAATAGTAGACCTTAATAGATTTCTATCTCTCATTAAGAATGCTTACCTAGTGTCATATTTACTAGCCATTAAACTCTGCTGAACTATGATCCCCCACTTCCTCCTTTTGGACATCCCCACTGTCCTGCACCAGCAAACTACCTTCTTTCTCCAATCTAGAACTTTATTTAATTTTGACTTGTTTGTCATAGAATAATCATGTCATGTATTTAGCTGTTGGGTAGTCTATAAGGTGGCTCAGAAAAGGGAGTTGTCAGAAGCATTGGCTGACACCTATGGCCTCGACATGGAAGGTTTGAGTCATTAGCCAGCACTGGTCAGTCTGGTCCCATCATGAGTAGACTGTTGGCTTGCGATTATTGCGCTAGCTCTTTGAGACAAGTGCTCTGTTTACTATTCTTACTTTGCAAGCCTTCATCCCTTTCCTGTTCCGACAAAGTAATTGTTGTTTTTCCACATATGAACCACTGTAATGATTATGCAAGCTGCCGCTAATCAAATCCTATCCTCTTTCAGTTTTGTCTACTTTGTATTTATTCACATGGGGCATCTCATTTGGCAGGCTGAAACTGTGTGGTCTCACTTACATCATTACAGTTGTCCCACATGCCCTTTATAGCCAAAACATATTGACTAGAATTGACATTAATTGAAATTAATATGAAACACATACGTAGACTTCAAAATAACAGCCTACTCAGTAATCGCCTGGTATCGGAAAGAAAAGATAAATGTAACAAATACCAGACTGCCATATTTTTCCTAACCTCTACATACTATGACTTTCAGTTCTCTATCTTGTCTGCTCCTTACAATTCCTGTATTTCATGTTTCACCCCTTTTTCAAACAATCTTTTCTTGGAATTATTTTGTCACTAATCTAAAAGGAAAAAATGAAGACTCCTGTACACCGTTACCCCACAAGGAGATAATGAGATTCGTTAACAACATGTCTTTTGACTCAAACAATTACGACATGAAAGCACTAATGAAGTGGATAATTGCATCCGCATTGCTCTATCAGGTGATTCACATTTGCATGTGTCGTGTGAGTACAGAACAAAATTACATGTGCTGCACGCGCACGGATGCAAATTAAAAACCCTGTATTCAATTGAGAGGCACCAAAATGATTATCCCATATTCAAAATGTCTGCCAAACAATGACAAGCTTCATACATGAAAGAGGTCCACGCTTGATACTCTTTTTACATTCAGATTGAAGACGTAGTCACAGTTTACATTAAACAATACCCTCCTGGTAGAATGTAACATTTTACAAAAAAGGCACTTCAATAGCAGTAGTCAAAATTAACATCTTTTTATATTTGTAAGCTCTATTTATCTAATATCACAGATTATACTGCATGGAGGAGGGAGCAATTGCATAATTAGATCTTCTATCTTTTTCCCTGGAAAAATCACATTCACAACATAGGTAGACCCTAACATTTTGTTTTTAACTTAGTTAATTTATTTTTCACATGTAAACCATGAAATATGAATACAACTCTTAGCATGTTTGATATCTGACCTAATTTGTCAATACACAATAATAACAAAGTAAAAAGCAGCAAGTGTAACCCAAGAGGAAAATTAAACTAAATGATTTTGTCTAAATAAAACAGACATGGCAGACAAATAATCTGGATAAGTGAAATCGGCTGCAATACGGCTTTTGTTTAGGTCCCCCAATGCTATAAAATGTCTACCTCAAGTTATGACTTTGTCGTAATTCTTCCCACACCGTGGACTTGTTTCAGTCTGTGAGTCCATTGGTGGGAGTGTTTAAGAAAAATGACAGTGATCGTTTCCGAGCAATGAATGAATAAAATAATGAATAAAAGTTTCTTTTCACAAACAGTTGATATCGATCACACATACTGTCAGATTTCTCATAAAATTCAGTTGAATAAATTTTCACACAACATGAATTAGCTTAAAAGGGTTTTATTTCTACTAAATTGTGGGTTGTACAGACGTTGGTACTTGAATTTCGGTACTTCATCTCTGGGCCGCAGTCTTAAGGGGTGGAGCTGTGCCTGACCCTTACTGTGACAGTGGAACCCCTCTGTTGAATTCCAGAAAAAAGGTAGTTGAAGGAATTGGGTTAGAATGACCTGAGGAGGATTGAAAGGGTGAAAAGAATAGAGGTGGAGATGGGGAGTAGGAGGGATGCTGGAAACTGAGAACAAAATGGGAAGTGAGGTGAAAGGCATTTATATACAGCGGGGTCCAAAAGTCGGAGACCAGTAGTGGAAATGGATCCTTTGATAATGTGGTCCAAAATTTCTTATCACAAATTATACTAACAATTTGAGAAAAAAGTGAAATATTTGAAAAATGTTCATGAATTTCAGAATGTCTTAGTTTTTGGGGTTTCCTCCTTTTGCTTTAATGACAGCGTGCACTGCACCTTAATGACAGCATGCACTGCAGCTGGCATGGACTCCACAAATTTGTGCAAAACTTGATGATCTATGTTATGTCATGGTCTTTGAGTGTCCAAAAACTTTCTTGGCCTTTAAGTGCCCCCATAAATGTTTTATGGGGTCTGACCTTTGTAAAAAGGAGTTAATGTGGTCAGCGTCTCAAATTTGCTTAAATATGACCCAGAAATGGTGCAAAAAATTTAAATACTTCTTAAATTATTTTATGTAATAAATATTTATTAAAGGTCATCACTTGTAAATAATATCTGCATAAAGTTACATAAAATATCTGCTTGTAATGTTCTAAAAATATGGGATATTTTGTTTCTCACTGGTAAGTAGCTTTCTGACATACTACCATCCAATATACAACATAATGGTAGGAAGTATCTAACTAGTATCTAATGTCATTTGTGGACAGCACAAAAATTCTCAGAAGATGAGAGATGGCCTCAGAAAACGTCTCAACCCACTGTCACACATAGATGGGAGAAAATCAGTATTGTCTGTTGATTGATGATTATGTCTAATGACAAAGAAGCCAGTCACCCAATTTCCCCTTATTCTTGCCCAAATTTGTAGTGTACAACTTATCCATTCATTTCCTCCATTACCCTTTATTCAAAAGTGGATGACTGGAAAACCTATTTCTTGAAATGAGTTCCACTCTGTCTTAACTCTGCTGGTTTCAATGCCACTGTTGATCCACAGCACTCAAGCGAAATCAAGCAGCGCGGCAGATGAAATTAAAATTAACTGAACCCTAACCACCACTGTCTTTCAGTGAGAGAAGTATCTTACTCAATAGAGTAAAAATAGTACAACAGTAAAAATAGTACGAATGTTCATTTGTTTTATTAGTTCGCTCATCACAAACCACACTCAAATCCTGCCGAGAACAGCAAATGTTGCATGTTAAAAAAATACTGGTGTACTAATGCTGAATTCAAAGTATCTTATTTTTATTGTTACGTCTTGTGTCATTTTATGAACAGACTCAAAGGTCCTCTGGTTGAATTGTTACCTGTAAAAAACACCTTGGCAAAATGAGCCAGACAGACATCTTCTGCCCTGGAACTCCTTGCACCTGTAAATTGCAATTTCTCCACATCACTTGCGCTCATTTACCAGCTGTTCAGTGGCCTCCTGTTTCCCTTGGATAGTCAGATAATTTATTTCTTTGTCTAACACTTGCTCCCTGCTTTGCAGGAGGGTCACATGAGGTCCTCTGGCCCAGGCCCTGGCCAGCTGCTCCTGAGTTTTCTTCACAGCTATCCCCTGACCCCTTCCTTCTTCCTGCTGAGTGGTCTGCTTCAGGGCATTGTGGGTACTGAGGACCCATTGGTAATGTCTCAGGCAATAACCACAGCAACAGGAAAGGGCTTTAGAGGGAGTTATGGGAAGGCCACAAGTGTGGCATTTGTCTATATATGTGTTCGTATTCAGAATAGTGAGGTAGTCAGTGGAAATATTAGAGTGAAATCACCCCTAATATGACATATACACAGTTCTGTACTCCCATGTTTTTATTGATCCTGGGACTCCCTAAATGCAAGCGATAGCTTTGTCCTGAGAGGACTGTCATGGTTAGATCAATAAACATTAAATGAAATGAACTGTTTCTCGCTTTGAGTAACAGCTGCTGCTGTCTGAAAGTCACTGGACTGTGAAGGCCCCTGGCCGCCTTGTTGAGAGGAAATACTGGGAGTGAAGCTAAATGCTTTGTTTCACTGTTAGCCCTGGCTGGTTGTAATGATCAGCGTGTCTGGATAAAAAAAAGGATATCAAGGGATAGGGGTGTTGGAAAAGTAAGCTCACTGGCATGACTTTTTTGGTGGGGGGGGGGGGTGGGCATGGGTTGGGGTCTCCAAAAGGGTCTGCTCCAGTCCTGCACTGAGGAAAGAATTACGAACAGTGGTCAGAATCACTGGCCGTCCTCCATCACTGACTGGAAAGCCATCTCCTGGTTCCATTACACCTTCAGTAACTCAGATATTACAGAGTAACATTCATTTTCTCATTGTGTTATAGCAATGGGGTTGTTGACTAAAACTGACAGGATTAATGCTTCTGGTGTAGATGAAAAAACTGTTGTTCCTCGCTGTTGTACTTCTAGTTCCTTTTCTGCAGATACTGTTGTGTTTTTATTCTTATAGTTCGCCAATTTGTAAATTGCTCTGGATTAAGAGCATCTGCCAACAGAATATAAAGTTTTGAAATTATTTTTAAGTCTGATGATGTGCAGCTGGCGTTGTATGAAGTAGACATAACTCTTTGTGAATTACAAAACATTTTTTCATGAGTTATCTGGTACCAAGTCTCATGGGTTGACATTACATTGGTTCATTCTTGGTCTAAAATGTTGGATTTGCCAATGGAAAGAAATGACTGATGTTACCCTCATGGCAAAAAACACATCAGTAGAATCAAGCTCTTGTCTGGATTGACATTACAGTGGAAGTTGGCACGATTTAGTTAAATAACTGCTTTCTCATACCGGGAGTCAAACCTGGGCAGCTTAGGTGAGAACCAGGACTCCAAACCGTTGGATTTACCAATAGAAAGAAATGACTCAAAGTATGTTCAATGACAAAAAACATCAGCAGGCTCAAGCGCTCATCTGGCTTGTCGTTACAGAAGTAGTTGGCGTCAAAGAGATGACACCTGTTTTTGTAATCTATAAGTAACTGAGGAAGGGAACTCTCAAAACGTTGCTGAAACAATTCTGAGATCAGCAGCATTGGAAATGGCAGGAAATGGCAAGGAAATTTCCAGAAAGGCAAGGAGAGCAATCCAGAATGATCAAAAAGACAATCCATTCCTAAAATGCACCATGGTTTGCCATGACCCGGATTCGAACCAAGGTTGCTGCTGCCACAATGCAGAGTACTAACCACTATACGATCACGGCTTACTAGATGGTTGGTGGTCATGTGGCAAAGGCTCTTTGTTCTCACTCATTGCATGTGATGGGAACAGGCTCCATTGGTGAAAGCGGGAGTCGGGCCGCTTCTCACTCTTGAACTTTCAAACCAGAAGGAGGAAATGCAACGTTTCCAAACAGGCCTGCGATCAGCCGCTAAGCTGAAGGCCAGGAAGCATGTCTCGACTGATATGATCTTTTCAGAACAAAGGAAAGAAATGCCTCAAGCTAACTTCATGGCATGAAATGTATCGGCTGGATCAAGCTCTCACCTGGCAAGTCATTACTGTAACGGTTAGCTTCATGAACATGACACCTGTTTCTAGTACGTGTTTGTATCTGAAGGACCATAGGTTCTCAGGCAATATGATTTGGTTAATTATAAAAAACTGCTTTCCCATACCGGGAGTCGAACCCGGGCCGCCTGGGTGAAAACCAGGAATCCTAACCGCTAGACCATATGGGAGGTTGCTCTACCCTCTCCCTGGAATATCTCAAGAAGAATAACAGTGTAAATACAGCGATGAAGCGCTCATCTTCCAATGCAGGAAAAACAACTCTGAGGTCAGCAGTAAGGGGGACAGGCAAGGAGCGAAATCTGAACTTCCTTTCAATTGCGCAAGCTGTCAGAACTGGAATGTTTGCACCTCAACTCCCAGGACACTTAGGGAAGCACAGGGACTCTGAACTGTCAGACCCAATGGGAAGTCTAACGCTTCGTCTTCTCTCCATACAGCAGGAAAAGGAAACACTCAAAACGCTGTTCAAACAATTCTGAGATCAGCAGCGTTGGAAATGGCAAGAGGAAATATGCAGAAAGGCAAGGAAAGCAATCCGGAGCGATCAAATAGACACACCATACTCTGTCATGACCCGGATTCGAACCGGGGTTGCTGCGGCCACACAAAGAGTACTAACCACTATACGATCACGGCCTGTCAGCTAGAGCAGCTGCTGGTGGTCATGTGGCTCCGGCTCTTTGTTCTCACTCATTGCATGTGTCTGGTGACGGGAACAGGCACCTTTGGTGAATGTGGGAGTCGGGCCGCTTCTCACTCCAGCACTTTCAAACCAGAAGGAGGAGGAAATGCAACGTTTCCAAGTTTGCTGTGGCTTGGACCCCAAGCTGCTTGCGGCAGCCTCCACGCAGGGAACAAAACACCATACGATCGCGACAGGGAATTCATGTTACCTCTGAAGCATTCAAGAGACAAAGCTGCATGCCAACAAGGATTCACATGTTTTCTACAGAGGAGCATGACCATGTTCCTGGATGCAACAGTGCACATTCAACTCAAAAATGGCTACTTCCACACCGCGAGTCCAAACAAGGCTGCCTCTGTGACAACTAGGAATCCTGACTGTTTTCCCTGCTGTACAATTAGCATTGCTATTTGATCAGGTTTCCACATGGAACTGAATGCTTTGTAGTAAGTACTCCTGTTTGAAAGAACTCAAGTTTTCAAAGAAAGAAAGAAAGAAAGAATATATACATATATCGGCATTATGAGATATGTACTTCTTCCAGAGGGCCTGAGAATTGTTAATGAATTGACTTTTCCACGATGGACAGCAGGTAAGGCCTTCATTCAGCATAATATAGGACCAAATGTGCAGCATCTTGCTATCTGAAGCAGGTATTTCAGGGAAATGCCTTTTCCTTTTCTCTCCGAAATGTCTCAAGCTACTTTCATGGCCCAAAGCACACCACCAGGATCAAGCTCTTGTCTGGCATGTCATTACTGTAGCGGTTAGCTTCATGAAGATGATACCTGTTTCTGGAATGTATTCGTGTCTGAAGGACACTGTGCATGCTTTGAGCACAAGCAGCACAGTGTATAAAGACATAAATAATCACTTTCCCATACCGGGAGTCGAACCCGGGCCGCCTGGGTGAAAACCAGGAATCCTAACCGCTAGACCATATGGGAGGTTGCTCTACACTCTCCCTGGAATATCTCAAGAAGAATAACAGTGTAAATACAGCGATGAAGCGCTCATCTTCCAATGCAGGAAAAACAACTCTGAGGTCAGCAGTAAGGGGGACAGGCAAGGAGCGAAATCTGAATTTCCTTTCACTTGCGCAAGCTGTCAGAACTGGAATGTTTGCACCTCAACTCCCAGGACACTTAGGGAAGCACAGGGACTCTGAACTGTCAGACCCAATGGGAAGTCTAACGCTTCGTCTTCTCTCCATACAGCAGGAAAAGGAAACACTCAAAACGCTGATCAAACAATTCTGAGATCAGCAGCGTTGGAAATGGAAAGAGGAAATATCCAAAAAGGCAAGGAGAGCAATCCAGAATGATCAAAAAGACAATCCTTTCCCAAAATGCAGCATGGTCTGCCGTGACCCGGATTCGAACCGGGGTTGCTGCGGCCACAACACAGAGTACTTACCACTATACGATCACGGCTTGCTCCATGGAGCATTCGCTGGTGGTCATGTGGCTAAGGCTCTTCGTTCTCACTCATTGCATGTGATGGGAACAGGCTCCTTTGGTTGAATGCGGGAATCGCGCCGCTTCTCACTCTTGCACTTTCAAACCAGAAGGAGGAGGAAATGCAACGTTTCCAAACAAGCTTGCGATCAGCCACTATGCTGAAGGCCAGGAAGCATGTCTCAACTGATATGATCATTTCAGATTCAAAAGTTTGCTGTGGCTTGGACCCCAAGCTGCTTGCGGCAGCCTCCACGCAGGGAACAAAACACCATATGATCGCGACAGGGAATTCATGTTACCTCTGAAGCATTCAAGAGACAAAGCTACATGCCAACAAGGATTCACATGTTTTCTACAGAGGAGTATGACCATGTTCCTGGATGCAACAGTGCACATTCAACTCAAAAATGGCTACTTCCACACCACGAGTCCAAACAAGGCTGCCTCTGTGACAACTAGGAATCCTGACTGTTTCCCCTGCTGTAAAATTAACATTGTGATTTGATCAGGTTTCCACATGGACCTGAATGCTTTGCAGTAAATACTCCTGTTTAAAAGAACTCAAGTTTTCAAAAAAAAAGAAAGAAAGAAAAAAATATATACATATATCGGCATTATGAGATATGTACTTCTTCCAGAGGGCCTGAGAATTGTTAATGAATTTACTTTTCCACGACGGACAGCAGGAAAGGCCTTCATTCAGCATAATATAGGACCAAATGTGCAGCGTCTTGCTATCTGAAGCAGGTATTTCAGGGAAATGCCTTTTCCTTTTCTCTCTGAAATGTCTCAAGCTACTTTCATGGCCCAAAGCACACCACCAGGATCAAGCTCTTGTCTGGCATTTCATTACTGTAGCGGTTAGCTTCATGAAGATGATACCTGTTTCTGGAATGTATTCATGTCTGAAGGACACTGTGCATGCTTTGAGCACAAAGCAAGCAAGGCCTTCATTCAGCATAATATTGGACCAAAGGTACAGCGTCTAGCTATCTGAAGCAGACATTTCAGGGAACCTTTCTCCTGGCCTAAAATGTTGGATTCAACAAAGGAAAGAAATGCCTGAAGCTACCTTCACGGCACGAAATGTATCGGCTGGATGAAGCTCTCGCCTGGTGTGTCATTACCGTTGCTGTTAGCTTCATGAAGCAGCACCTGTTTCTGGAATGTGTTAGTATCTGAAGGACGCTGTGCATGCTTTGAGCACAAGAAGCACAGTGTCCACAGGCAATACGATTCGGTTAAATAACTGCTTTCCCATACCGGGAGTCGAACCCGGGCCGCCTGGGTGAAAACCAGGAATCCTAACCGCTAGACCATATGGGAGGTTGCTTAAAATATTATCTGGAATATTCCAAGAAGAATAACACTCCAAATATAGCGATGAAGTGCTCATCTTCCAATGCAGGAAAAACAACTCTGAGATCAGCGGTAAGGGGGACAGGCAAGGAGCGGAATCTGAATTTCCTTTCACTTGCACAAGCTGTCAGAACTGGAATGTTTGCACCTGTACGTCCGATTTCAACTCCCAGGACACTTAGGGAAGCACAGGGACTCTGAACTGTCAGACCCAATGGGAAGTCTAACGCTTCGTCTTCTCTCCATACAGCAGGAAAAGGAAACACTCAAAACGCTGCTCAAACAATTCTGAGATCAGCAGCGTTGGAAATGGAAAGAGGAAATATCCAAAAAGGCAAGGAGAGCAATCCAGAATGATCAAAAAGACAATCCTTTCCCAAAATGCAGCTTGGTCTGCCGTGACCCGGATTCGAACCGGGGTTGCTGCGGCCACAACGCAGAGTACTAACCACTATACGATCACGGCTTGCTCCATGGAGCATTCGCTGGTGGTCATGTGGCTATGGCTCTTTGTTCTCACTCATTGCATGTGATGGGAACAGGCTCCTTTGGTTGAATGCGGGAATCGCGCCGCTTCTCACTCTTGCACTTTCAAACCAGAAGGAGGAGGAAATGCAACGTTTCCAAACAAGCTTGCGATCAGCCACTATGCTGAAGACCAGGAAGCATGTCTCAACTGATATGGTCGTTTCAGATTCAAAAGTTTGCTGTGGTTTGGACCCCAAGCTGCTTGCGGCAGCCTCCACGCAGGGAACAAAACACCATACGGTCGCGACAGGGAATTCATGTTTCGTCTGAAGCATTCAAGAGACAAAGCTGCATGCCAACAAGGATTCACATGTTTTCTACAGAGGAGCATGACCATGTTCCTGGATGCAACAGTGCACATTCAACTCAAAAATGGCTACTTCCACACCGGGAGTCCAAACAAGGCTGCCTCTGTGACAACTAGGAATCCTGACTGTTTCCCCTGCTGTAAAATTAACATTGTGATTTGATCAGGTTTCCACATGGACCTGAATGCTTTGCAGTAAATACTCCTGTTTAAAAGAACTCAAGTTTTCAAAAAAAAAGAAAGAAAGAAAAAAATATATACATATATCGGCATTATGAGATATGTACTTCTTTCAGAGGGCCTGAGAACTGTTAATGAATTGACTTTTCCACGACCGACAGCAAGGAAGGCCTTCATTCAGCACAATATAGGACCAAATGTACATCGTCTTGCTATCTGAAACAGGCATTTCAGAGAACTTTTCTCCTGGCCTAAAATGTTGGATTCCTTGGAATATCTCAAGACGAATAACACTGTGAATACAGCGATGAAGTGCTCATCTTCCAAACTCCCAGGACACTTTGGGAAGCACAGGGACTCCAAACTGTCAGACCCAATGGGAAGTCTAACACTTCTGCTTCTCTCCATACAGCAGGAAAAGGAAACGCTAAAAACGCTGCCGAAGAAAACATCAGCAGGCTCAAGCTCTCATCTGGCTTGTCGTTATAGAAGTAGTTGGCATCAAAGAGATGACACCTGTTTTTGTAATCTATAAGTAACTGAAGAAGGAAATGCTCGAAACGTTGCTGAAACAATTCTGAGATCAGCAGCATTGGAAATGGCAAGAGGAAATGTCCAGAAAGGTAAGGAGAGCAATCCGGAATGATCAAAAAGACAATCCATTCCCAAAAAGCACCAGGGTCTGCTGTGAGCCGGATTCGAACCGGGGTTGCTGCGGCCACAACGCAGAGTACTAACCACTATACGATCACAGCTTGTTAATTGGAACATCTGCTGGTGATCATGTGGCTCAGGCTCTTTGTTCTCACTCATTGCATGTGTCCGGTGACGGGAACAGGCTCCTTTGGTGAATGTGGGAGTCGGGCCGCTTCTCACTCTAGAACTTTCATACCAGAAGGAGGAGGAAATGCAATGTTTCCAAGTTTGCTGTGGCTTGGACCCCAAGCTGCTTGTGGCAGCCGCCACGCAGGGAACAAAACACCATACGATCGTGACAGGGAATTCATGTTACCTCTGAAGCATTCAAGAGACAAAGCTGCATGCCAACAAGGATTCACGTGAATTCTACAGAGGAGTATGACCGTGTTCCAGGATGTAAGAGTGCACATTCAACTTAAAAATGGCTTTTCACACACCGCGAGTCCCAACACGGCTGCCTCTGTGACAAGTAGGAACCCTGACTGTTTCCCCTGCTGTAAAATTAACATTGCGATTTAATCAAGTTTCCACATGGAACTCAATGCTTTGTAGTACATACTCCTGTTTAAAAGAACTCAAGTTTTCAAAAAAAAAGAAAGAACGAAAGAAAAATATATACATATATTGGCATTATGAGTTATGTACTTCTTTTTGAGGGCCTGAGAATTGTTAATGAATTGACTTTTCCGCTATGGACAGCAAGCAAGGCCTTCGTTCAGCACAATGTAGGACCAAATGTATAGTGTCCAGCTATCTGAAGCAGGTATTTCAGGGAACTTTTCTCCTGGCCTGAAATTCGCCAAAGGAAAGAAATGCCTCAAGCTACCTTCATGGCACGAAATGTATCGGCTGGATCAAGCTCTCACCTGGCGAGTCATTACTGTAGCGGTTAGCTTCATGAAGATGACACCTGTTTCTGGAATGTGTTAGTATCTGAAGGACGCTGTGCATGCTTTGAGCACAAGCAGCACAGTGTCCACAGGCAATACGATTCGGTTAAATAACTGCTTTCCCATACCGGGAGTCGGACCCGGGCCGCCTGGGTGAAAACCAGGAATCCAAACCGCTAGACCATATGGGAGGTTGCGTAAGGTACTCCCTGGAATATCCCAAGAAGAATAACACTCCAAATATGGCGATGAAGTGCTCATCTTCCAATGCAGGAAAAACAACTCTGAGATCAACGGTAAGGGGGACAGTCAAGGAGCGAAATCTGAACTTCCTTTCTGACCCCAAGCTACTGACGGCAGCCGCAACGCAGGGAACAAAACACCATACGATCGCGACAGAGAATTCATGTTGCCTCTGAAGCATTCAAGAGACAAAGCTGCATGCCAACAAGGATTCACATGTTTTCTACACAGGGGTATGACCATGTTACTGGATGCAGCTGTGCACATTCAACTCAAAAATGGCTACTTCCACACCACGAGTCCAAACATGGCTGCCTCTGTGACAACTAGGAATCCTGACTGTTTCCCCCGCTGTACAATTAGCATTGCTATTTGATCAAGTTTCCACATGGAACTGAATGCTTTGCAGTAAATACTCCTGTTTAAAAGAACTCAAGTTTTCAAAAAAAAAGAAAGAAAGAAAGAAAAACATGTACAAATATTGGCATTATGAGATATTTACTTCTTTTTGAGGGCCTGAGAATTATTAATGACTGGACTTTTCAATGACGAATCGCAAGCAAGGCCTTCATTCAGCATAATATTGGACCAAAGGTACAGCGTCTAGCTATCTGAAGCAGGAATTTCAGGGAACCTTTCTCCTGACCTAAAATGTTGGATTCGCCAAAGTAAAGAAATGCCTCAAGCTACCTTCATGGCATGAAATGTATCGGCTGGATGAAACTCTTGCCTGGTGTGTCATTACCGTTGCTGTTAGCTTCATGAAGATGACACCTGTTTCTGGAATGTATTCGTGTCTGAAGGACGCTGTGCATGCTTTGAGCACAAGCAGCACAGTGTCCACAGGCAATACGATTCAGTTAAATAACTGCTTTCCCATACCGGGAGTCGAACCCGGGCCGCCTGGGTGAAAACCAGGAATCCTGACCGCTAGACCATATGGGAGATTGCTCTACACTCTCCCTGAAATATCCCTAGAAGAATAACACTGTAAATACAGTGATGAAGTGCTCATCTTCCAATGCAGGAAAAACAACTCTGAGATCAGCGGTAAGGGGGACAGGCAAGGATCGAGATCTGAACTTCCTTTCACTTGTGCGAGCTGTCAGAACTGGAATGTTTGCACCGGTACATCCGATTTCAACTCCCAGGACACTTAGGGAAGCACAGGGACTCCGAAAGACTCCTTGCAGAAAGGCAAGGAGAGCAATCCGGAATGATCAAAAAGACACTCCATTCCCAGCATGTACCATAGCCTGCCGTGACCCGGATTCGAACCGGGGTTGCTGCGGCCACAACGCAGAGTACTAACCACTATACGATCACGGCTTGTGAGTGGGAGCAGCCGCTGGTGGTCATGTGGCTCAGGCTCTTTGTTCTCACTCATTGCATGTGTCTGGTGATGGGGACAGGCTGCAAAGAAAGTTTCAATAATTACAAATAAAAACAATGCAAATAAAAACAATAATTACCTTGTCTGATTGATCTCTTACTCCTTTGTGTCATCTGTGTTAATATCCTCACTGAATTTGTTTCTTGCAGAGAAAAATTTATGTCACACCTCAAGAACTTGGCTTTATACAAAAACAATCAGTACAACCATATCTTGAGATTAGAATTTTACATATGTAAATGAATCCTAGATCTGCTATTCGGAGCATAAAGTATCAGAGCCTTCCCTCCATTGCTCTGGAAGTGAAAAAGAGTATATGAACACTGCTTATGCCACTAGAGGGAGCCAATGCTGTGTCTTCATGCTTTTCCTTACAAAACCATTTATTGACCTCCCTGTTTCACACTTCAAGAAAATGATCACTTGGTGATGTTGTTACTTGTTAATGTTGTTACTTAATTATTGTACATATTTAGTGGTGTATCCATGTTTTCCCAGTGGTATTTATTCCATTTGACCAAGCTCACTCTGACTTGCTGGTTATCAACTGACTAAAACTACACCTCCCATAACAGATTTCCTTTGTCGGGCTATGAAGATTTGATTTCCAGCATGGTTTTTAGTTTGTGTCAGTGGAAGTTTACCTCCGCACTGCTTAATAAAAATAGTCCCAGTAGGCCAAAAAACCATTTAAAATGCCAGCATGGAGTATGATGTTACTAAAATGATTACTAAAATGTAACTATTTCAGTGATCCTTCATTTGAATGTCCTTTGAGGTGAATGTCCTCACCTCAAAGTCCTGTGACACCAAGCCATGAGAGGAAGCAGGGCTTGAGTAAGATACTTTTCTTTTCCATCCATTCATTCCATACAGAATCAGAATATTAATCTGCTACCCAACTCTCAAACGTAACAACACAAGCAAATAACCTGAATGCCTGCAGGCATTTCAAGGGTGTAGGGTAGCAGCAGCTACAGTGGCCATTGAAATATAGACTTTAGAAACATGGTAAGTCACATTCAGCAATTGAGTTGAACACAAACGGATGGTAAAGTCAACATTATCCATGTTGAGAGAAAAGAGTCAACATTATTTGCACAAAAAATGCACTGAGATAACTTAATACCTTAGCGTTAAGAATGAAGTGAAACGTTTGTTTCATTGTGACACAATCAACCAATCATACAATGGCTGCGGCCGGAACTCATTGCAATTACATGCACTGACAAGCCTAGATATACTTCGTTACAAAACCACAAGAATAGACAAAGCATCACCAATAATATTAGGCTATGCAAAATATGACCACTGTGATATGAATAGCATGTGTCTTACCCTCTCATGGTTTCTCCCATCCAAAAAAAGTGATCACAATAGAGAAGCGAAGGGGTCACACGAGGGGACCCAAAAAATTGGATTTCCCACTCATTTTAACATAGGTGTTTACAAAACCTGTTCATATAAACAACATGTTTATGACCCGAACTTGAGACTTCCCCGTCCCTGAATGTTTAAGTCGTCTCCATCAACCCATGTCGTTTATTTGACAAACTCTCAAGATCCTGTTCGATTTCATTGCTGTTTTTGACGAGGTACCATTAGGAATTAACCTACGTTTACATGTAGTCTGAAGCGATACAGCAGCTGATAACGGTGACGGTCTGCATTATGCAGAATAAAATACATTTAAGTACATTTTATAAAAAGTAATACAAAAATTATACACAGATACATGATACATTATTTCATCGTACTTGGTCTAAAAGAGGACCATACTTAACCGTTAAGATCCTGAGGTTTATGAGAGAAAAACCATTGCCAGGACTAAAAGTCATCTGCCGCTCAGTGGTATGTTTTGTGTGGGGGGTTCAATGGAATGGGGAAGTTAATATGACACGGAAAGAGAAACATGAATTGATATGTCCTGTACATTGCCAACAACATTGAGTCAGATGGGGATGAAGATAATAGCAATAATAAAAGTAGTAATAAAAAGTAAACATATTTAAAAAGTGAATCACATTTGTCATCAGAATTGTAGGTTTTCATCTGGCTGCACTCAGAAGACTTAATAAACTGAATATCAGCACTGTACATGGTTAAGAACTTACACCCAAAGTGAAGAATTGAAAATAACAGAAATTGTATTTATTTATTTAATACCAATTCAGAATGTGTATTATCATAAGCTATGTAGCCTGTGTGTTTGAAATCAATAGTTTGCACGGACTTTTTTGTTTTCTAGGGAGCTACCATGTTGTGCAGTTAACACATCGATGATATATTACCTAATGCTGGTTTTCTTAAATTGTCTTATAAACTTATAATGGCTACAACTTGTGATTGTCTTTAACTTATGAAAGCTACATCATCATTCTCTGAGGGAAACAAAAAGAAGTTCTCAAAATTTACCGTCTTGGTCAAAGTACAAAACAACTAGTTCACACACAACTTGAGTGCTCTGCAAAAAAAGTTTGGGGGTTGGGGCAACAAATAGAATGTCCTCCAGAATTTGGTTATGAAGCGATGACCATGAAGGTGGTACAGTCGATTTAAAATGCATTCATTTGACAACAACTGCTGGTTATCAGATCTGGCAGATTTCAACATTACCCAGAGGTACTGCCCTGGATAGGTAAACATTAAAGTAGACTTCTTGTCCCAAATGCCACTGAACACTACAGAGGTGAGTGTACAGAACGGCGTTCTCCTTCGGCTATTGGGGCAAATGTTAATCCAAGTGAGACAGAGAAGCAGTATATTAATGACCAGATTTTAGCCAGTGCTTTCCGTCCTGCTGCAACACTTAGCAGAGCTTGACTAGAGCATGCCAAAGCAAGGGGCAGGTGGAAATCTGATAGGCAACACAGGCAAATGACTTAATGCTACTCTCATCTTGATGAAGGTCATTCTCAACAGCCACCTCAATGTTACCAGGCTGAAAGCATGATAGAGAATTCCTATTGCCCCTTCCAATCGTGAATATGGTGTTGAGGAGAGCTGGAGGGGAGAGGAGGACTGGCAAGAAGAGCAGATTCATATGGAACCACTTATATTGTCCAAGGCCTCACCAATCAGCTTGCTTCACAAGGCCGCTCACTGTTGTGCTGTAAAAGGTCATTCTCAACCTCATGGGTCTCCATGGAAATATGACTTCTGGTGTTGACTGCTTGGACCGTTTGCGGTCCTTTGGCATGTTCTTCTTGCTGTGGCTGGATCAAGGCCTGCAGGACAGTAAGCCACCAGCAGTCAGGTCCATAATTATTGGCATCATCGATAAATATGTACAAAATACAATTATAAACAATACAGTTCTTGAAATAACTTTTGTTTTTAATGATTGAATGGAATCAACAAAAATGGTACACTTTTTAAAGAACATTTATTGCCCCCAAAAAATAGGTTTCACAATTATTGACACCCCTGGAATAATACTTGGTACAGTTTCCTTGACAGAGATGATGGCACTGAGTCTTTTCCAATAATTTATGGAAGCACATTTGGAGGGAATTTGACCATTCCCCCTTGCAGAACCTTTCAAACTCATTGACATTCTTGGGTTTTTGTTATTGGACTGCCCTCGTCAGTTCAGAGACAGGTTTTTGATAGCATTTAAGTCAGGCAACTTCTATTGCTGAGCATAGATTTCGTTTTCAGTTAATCACGTCTGCATGGATTTTGACATGTGTTTGGGGGCATCGTCCAGCTGGAAAACACACCTACCTCCTAACAGAGTCAACCAGATTTTCAGAGAGAATTTCTTGGTTCTTGATGGAAGTTATTTTGCCATTGATCTTAAGTAGTACCCCTGATCCCCTGGCAGCAAAACATCCCCAAAACACCCACGCCCACATTGGACAGTAAGTACGTGGTGCGTCTTCTTTAACTGTCATCCTTGGGTTCTGCATTGACTTTCTCAACATTTTCCTAACTGTCCCTAGGGCCAAAGTGCACTCATGTCCTCTTCCTGGCAAGTTTGAAACTACTTTGTATGTCTGACATTTTTCGATTATTGCCCTTACATTCCTTAGTCATATGTATAACCATTTATGGATTTTTGTATCCATTTCTGGATTTGTGAAGGTCAATTACCATCTGTCCATCTGATCAATTACCAACTTGAAGTGACAGTTCTTTGGGTTCCCATGGTGATGGATGACAAAGTAATGTTGAATGCATGCTACCTTATTGTTATACTCCAGGAATTGATGGAAAGACATAATATAGTTCCTTAGAACTGAGATTAATTATTTACATAGAAATATATTGCCAGTTTAACTTTGTTTGAACAAAAGTTAACTTTTGTTTCATTTACAATAATAATTAGGGGTGTCAATAATTGTTATGCCTATTGTTTTCAGGAAAAAAAGTGGGATTATGTAGGGTTACAATAAAATACGTTGAAATTTGAGAATAAATGTGTTAAAATAAAAGTATTTAGATTCCCCTTATGTTTGAACATAAAAAGTAGATCATTATCTATATTGTTTATTTGTTGCAGGCTTTTTTCTTCATTTTCATCAAGGGTACCAACAATCCTGGACCTGACTGTGTATTTATTACTCAATAATACACAATGATGTATAGTACTGAAGTTTAGGGCAAATAATTTTACTTGCTTTATATTGTAAAATCGCTTTATGTGGCTGCCTTATTTTTGATACCCTGTTCATTTTACTGCAGTTTACCAGCAACTTACTTGCCAGTAATGTACTGTAAATTTTACCAGATATTATTTGCAGTTCAGGGCACAGGTGGAAATATACTAAAAATAAGATTCACACAGTAACTCTAAGCCACTCCGTCATGCTGAGAGCTGACACTGTGTGGAGTAGCTGGCAAGGATTTATAATGGAGGCCGCTCCTTTCCCACCAATTTGAAAGAGGACAAAATAACTCTACATCCATACGTAATACAAATAACTAAAATGTAAGTAATTTAATCTCATATGAGGACAAAATCAACACTCAGCCTCTAAAAGGAACACTCGTTTGAAAATTTTAATTTTTATGATATTGTAGTTGATTTCTTGCAATGATTATAATATGGTTATGGTGTAAGTATTTTCCTAGCGAACTGTCATGCTGGGCTGGACTGTCCAGAAAACGTTTGTCTCAGCACGTAAGTACCAGTAAAACAGGCAGGCAGTGAGCCCACAATGAACTCAGATGAGACGAGAGTCGTGCTCCCTCAGAAAACTTGCTCATATTCCAATGTAATATTGATCCCTGCTTAAAACAACACTGGAGTGTGCATCAAAGCTGCTGGACATTTTACGTGGCTATTCCGCGCAGAATTTTGGCTGGAGGAGGATTAATGGAATAGCTGCAGAGCTACCAAATTGTCGACAGCAAAAATAGCTACGAAACTGACATTCTCGTAGCGGAATAACTATTCATGGCGCAGACTGCGTGCTTTAAATTTGCCGTTGCGCCGGTTGTTTTGAGGATTCCAGACATGTGATACGTAGTGGGCCCTGTCCTGGGGACGGGTGCTCTGTTCCCAGCAGCGGGCACGCAGCGGGCTCCTTTCATGGAGATGTGAACACAAACAGTGGGGATGCGACCCCATCACCCCAAGCCCCATTAGCGCACGGGTGTCACACAATGAATGAGCAGTCCCGAAAATAAATTACATAACTTTTTACATAACGGTACTTCACAATTCAAAGGGAAACAGAGGGAGCGGAAGAATCGGAGAGCTGTGTGAACAGAGATGTTGGCATCGGCTTCGACTGTAACCTGCAGCGAGCCTGAAGCTTCCAGCCCCATGTCAGTATGTGCGGAGCTGCTCAAGGTTACAAACAAGTCAAAAACAAATGGCTAAATCAGTGGTTCTGAAGCACAAAAGACTTGCAGGGAGGCAGCGTAGCCCTTGCTATCAGTTAAAGTCTATGGAACTCTTATTTTTAAAACATTTGAGAATCTTAAGAGTCCTTTGATTCAGAACTTTGATTCAATTAGTTCAATTCAATTAGGCAATATGTGAAATTAGGCAATATGTGAAATTAAATCATTGTAAAAACATAACAGTGCACATATGCTAGGATGTTGATCGAATTAAACGAACTTAGATCTCTAGGAAGAGTTGCCCTCCCTGTGTAGAAGTGGTCCCACTGATCTGAACTTGGAGGAGTTAAAATAGTTTTTGTTACTCACCGTAACACAAATATCAATACACCCTAAAGAGTCTCTACCAGTGCAAAGACTCATAATAATGAATAGAAGTGGATGTTGACAGGTTAATATATTTATTTAAGGATGGTTTCACTAATTATTCTGGGATTTTTATTATGAATTTGAAGCTAAAAAAATGCCATACAGGAAGTGATTTTCATGCAAACATGAAATGTCAATCAAAAACGGCTATTGAGAAAAGTGTGGCTGAAGTCAGTTTTTGCTCAGCCATGCCAGCCATCAGATATTGTATTTTTTTGTTTGTACAGACAAAATGTTAGTATTCTAGTCTAGCTGGAGTAAGACTGAAATTCTACACTTTGGAATATGTGCAGGAATTGAGGAGTTGATGACTGTGTTTGATTTTGAATATAGGTTAAGTTGGTCTCTGTGTTTTTTCATTAAGTCAGACATAACGGTTGTTTGGGTTGTTCTTTACCACGTTTTAAATGAAGTAATAGCTATTCAAGTCAAGGCTTTTGTTGTCATTAGGGGACAGAGAAGGAATTTTAAATTTTTTTCCTCCATTAAATTGCAGCTTGCAACCCACTGTCTTGTTTGCTACCTAACAAAATTTAACGTATATTCTCTGACAAGAGGTTTTGGGTGAATTTTTTCCCTCTCAGTCACAGGTCCTTTCAGAGCACATTTTAAGTAGCTAGCTGGTGCGTTCATTTATTTTATTTCTGTGTAAGGTTTTTAAAATATCCTGGTTCCAGTTGTGGTATTGTGGTCATTAGGTATCTAGTCCACTTCATCTTCTGTTTATTTTGTTTCAGCAGTTTGTAAGTGTTAGATTTAGTGTAACTTGATTACGTCATTATTATTCAAAATTTTTGCTCCAGTTTCATCAAACCAGATAAGTTTGTTTATACCACAGGTGTTTTTTATACTGTTTCATGTCTGCTTTTGGCTATTGAGAGCCACCTTGTTGCCATTAGCTCTTTTTAGCTGGTAATTCTGTCTCAGCAATAAATTGTTCTTTAGGGAAAGCAGTGTTAAATTATGGTGAGATTGTGACCTAAACCATGCAAGAGCTGTCAGATGACCAGGAGCTCTGAAGGGAGACCTCCAGCATGAATTTGTCTTTGACTGTTGCTGGCTGGTTCAGCCCTTGGAGAACAAGATTCTTAATCTTGAGACCCAACTGGCAAGACTCTATAGTAGCCTTACAGATCCAGGAACTAATTAGCACACCCTTTAAAAAGACCAAAATAAAAAATATACCAAAGCCAGGTAGGCAGAGATATAAAGACCAGGGTGGGCAAGAGACCTGGGTTACAGTAGGGTGTAGGTGCGCAAAGGGGTGCGTAATTCTGTGAGGGGCGGCTTCTCTAGAAATCGCAGTGATCAACCTGTTCGTTGCATTTCAGGATGAGTCGGCCCATGATTCTGAGAGTGGGAGGACTGACGAGCCCCGGTGGACCCAGACGGCCCCATCCTCCGGGGATAGGAATCAGTTGTTGAGGCAGAATCAATCAATAGATCGACTGAGTGATTTGTGGCAGGCTAAGCTGCATACTCAACTTCTAGAATTTTCAACTTCAGACGAGCTGCCTCCTTCAGCTTCTGAACAGCAAAACTATGAAAGAATTGTGGAGCACATTTAAGAAGATTAGTCCAGATGTACAGTGCAAATTCATTCCAAAGGCAATTAAAAAATCTGATGAAAATGAAACATCCACAGAAAATGAGTACGTGCTTACCATTCAGTTAAGCTAGATCTTATTTGAATAGCTGTTTTAAAAAGATTGTTAAAACGACAGGTTTATATCAATCCTGGGCCCAGAGCCTCAGGCCCCACCCCTCAGAACAACCCCCAATAGGGACAAAGGAGCCCATCTGCTTCTGGCTGGCACGAGACTGTCCACATCAGCCAATGGATCAGCTTAACTCCATGCCATCACATAGCAACTGCACTGACAGCTCAGTTATGGCCCCGTAATAATGCAACGTCACTGACAGGTCAGTTATGGCACCACAATAATGCAACAGCACTGACAGGTCAGTTATGGCACCGTAATAATGCAACGGCACTGACAGGTCAGTTATGGCACCATAATAATGCAATGGCACTGACAGGTCAGTTATGGTACTATAATATCACAACAGCACTGATAGGTCAGTCCACCAGACACTATGGTTTGTGTCAGACTCAATCCATGTCCCTCAGCTGTAGAATTTGGAAATATGTAAGTTTTAAGCCCAAAATTTTGATAAAATTGATGATAGACATTAAGGATTTAGAGCCAACTAAAAGTTATTACCTAAAAAACGAATACAAAATTAGATTTTGAGGTGCATAAAATTATGATGGTCAAGAAATCATCGCTAATTCATAAAATATGGTTCAAAACAAGTAAGATAATGACAATGGGAAAAAAAGCAAAAACACCATATGTGTTCAGCTTTCATAAAGCAGAACCAATAACTGTCAACTCTGTTTTATCTCAGGTCAACACAAGTTATTGGTTAACAAAGAAAAAAACTGAAGTTGAGTCAAGCAGCTGTCCTTATTCATCTGAAATGTTTATGTTTATTTCCTTGTCATCCAGATGTTGCCGAGAAACAATAATAATATTTTCTGGAAGGCCATAGGCAGAAGGTCAGGCTGTGGATCTGTTTATTTTCCCATCACAGATTTGAGTGGGAGTGAGGTTACCGAGTGATGGGAATATTGAATACTTCCCTCGTTGCCATGGTAATGCTCCTCCTCCTTCCTCCCTCAGCTCTGATGCACCTGCCCAGGTGAAACCAGGAAGCCACAGCCACATAAAGGCCGCAGGTTGTTGCGTACAAGGCATCTGAGAACGTACAGAGTGAAATGTTCATGCTCAAATTGAGGGAAAAGATCATTTAAACGGCTGCATGATTTTCAAAGCCAATGGGCAGGCTTCGAGTCGCTTGTTGGGATATTTTGCAAAAATATGCACCTTTAAAACAACCTTCACGAAATCTTAGAAAATACCGCTGGTGATGTCACTTGTCCACATACAATTGTATGTCTCACACACACAAGGGTCTACCCTGCACACACCCCAGTCATGCATACTCATAGGCACTCCAGCCGTAGCCTATAGCGAAAGCCTGCAGCGCAGCACAGGGAGAGACCGGATGCATAACTACACAGGAACAACAGGACCTCATTAATCCGAACCCCTGGGGACTGGAGGTGGTTCAGATTACTGAAAGAGACATCAAAATAGAATTTCAACCTTTTATTGAAGCTATTTAAACTTTTATGTTGTCATTATTATTAGTATTGATGGTAATATTAGTTGTTAGTATGTTCTCAAAAGTCCCATAGGTAATTGTTGGAATTTTAGTACAGAGAGCCCTGAATAGGTAGTTAAATACCACAGTAATTGCGAAGAAAATGCTCTACTGCTATTTACTTGTGTACTTCTTTTTCGTATTCTTTCTTTCATTCCACCCTGACCCTGGCCCTGGGAGAACTGTGAGTGCTGGTTTTACCTTTGGCTAAGGTTAGATAAGTACATGATCAAGCTTATCATTAACACACTTGTTGACTTTTTTTTTTTTTTTTTTGCTTTTTATGCAAAACCCATACCGCCAACCGCATTGGTTGATTTATATCCAGTAGGTTTCGTTGCTTTTTTTTTCCTGAAACAGCTAATCACAAGATGAAGTTGATAACACTTTATACTGTGTGTCAGTCACTCCACCAATCAAATTATATTTGATACAAACATCAATGAATTGTTTTGAGATCGCTACTCTATGGAAGTAGTGTAGTGGACTCTAGGCTATAGTGGTAGTATTAGAGGCCATGAGGTGTAATTAAATTGTACTATTGATCGGACAGATTTCCTTCCTATAGGAATATCTTACTAAGTGTAGTCAGATGTCTGGACAAGGGCTTGAGGAGATGTTTATGATATAGAAGTGCTCCCACCATCCCTCACCCCTCATTTTCGCTGCTGTTCAGTTCTCTCTTTTATGCCCCCCGTTGGTTCTGTCTGCTTCAAAGCTCTTATGTTTTTTGACATCTGAACAGCGTAGTCTACGCAGTATGGACTGTACACACTTAACCCACAGCCGATATCCAGGGGCACGGAGTAGAGCAGGAGCAGAGCTGGCTCAGCTGAGTAAATATCTGTTCCCAAAAACTGGAGGCATGCATCTTCAACCCCCCCCCCACCGAGAAGAGTTTGAAGCGTTCACTTAACCCTATGGCCATGTTTTTTGGAAGTGTAGGTCAAGCATTCTGCCGCTTCAGAGTCCAAAAAGTCGCTCTTGAAATCATCATTAAAAGTCTCAATTGTGTCGTTAATTTCACAGTAATAGTTTGCATTTTTCTCCCAGTGCAATCTTACCATGGTCATTGGTTTGGGAAGTTGCGTCCGACTGTACACAGTTTTCAAACTATTTCTTCTAGAGCAACTGTGGAAATTCACTGTAGGCTTTTTAAAGGTAATGATGGATTGCCACGTCTTTCAGAGGCATCTAGACCCTAGCACAGTCTTTACAGTTAGCTCCCTCAGAAAATCCATCCAAGCTTGAAATTCGCTACCTACCAAAGGGACCTTAAGGAAGGTCTGTTTATGTTTCTGAAATCATGTGAACCGCTATTTTTGCACGCAGAGGACATGTATTCAGGTCAGCTTGATCATAGTTAAGGTTCGCCACAGCAAAAGGTCTGTGGACTGAGGACTGAATACTTACACAATTAAATTGGTCATTTAATAATTTCACATTTTATGCATTATATGTTGTTTTGATGGTGCAGAGTAGGATTGGTGGATCACAAGTATAATTCCTACTTAACTTAAGGTGGCTCTGGCTGCTCAAGGTAGCCTAACACTGAATTAAGTCACTTCAAATTGATGTTCTACCTTTTTGACTGCCAATACATGCATGTTACAGTTAAAACATTGTCTTTGTGCATGAATATCACATTTTTTCATTTAAATCTTATCAGTTTTTGTCTGAAATTTCCATTGCTGATTGATTTCTGGATTGGATTTATTTGATCCTTTGAAAGAAAATACACAGTTGGCTGCCCCACCTGGATACGACCGCATACAAGTCAATGTAACGTTGCCTATGAGTGTTTTCTTTTCAGCAGTAAAGTCAATAAGGTGTAGCTGTTGCAATGGCTATGCAATGGCAATGTAAAGCCTTAAGAAACTAATACTCTCTGCCAACGGCTATGAGGCCAATTCTCCTCTAGATTAAAAAAGGAAAACATTACAGGAGTCACATTTGATTATGAAATAACCTTTCGATAATTCCCAGTGAAATAATAAATGCATCTTAGAATATTTTTTTTCATAGCAGTACAAACATGGATATACAGTCACATACAAACCAATCAGTTAGTTGACATGATTTGTTTAATCATAACAACACATTTAATTGTCAATAACATAGAAGATGAATGTAATTTAATAACACTTCAAGAATGCTCTAAATATAGATATTGTGATACCATATTTGCTTGAAACCTCTCCAATATTAGCACACTTTTTGGAACTGTGCCAACAGATTTACACTTATGTAAGACACAACTGGAGTCTGTAACCTTTGCCCTATTGTTAGCCTGTCAATTAGTGCTACTGAATTGAAAGGGGACCTGCTTCACCCCTCCAAGCCGACTGGAGAGAAGACGTTATGCAGTATCTTCATGAGTTATGTAAGAGGCTCCGACAAATTTGACAGGATATTCAGTTAAATCCGCTTTTATTTGAAGGTAGAAACCTTGAGCAGGGTTAGTCTTGGAGATGATGTAAGGAGGAGAGTGGGGTGTGGGGGGCCGTCAATCTGAAATCCAAAAAAAAAAAAAAAATACAGTACAACCACTGAGAGTAAAAAAAATATGTTTGAAAAATAACTCTCTCTGAAAATTTTTTTTTAACCACATATTGTTATATTGCACATACATATTTTGTTGTCTGGGATTATCTTTGCATTGATTTAAAGTAAACATATGGCACTCTATGGTCGTATTCTTATGCTCAGATATTACTGTGGCTGTTTACTTAGTATAACCAAATTTACTATGGAGAATTCAGCAGGAAACCTAAAGGATTTCAAAATTTTACTGTTACACCTGTACAGTAATCTCCTGTGGTAATACTAGATTTTGCTTCCATATGGGATTAATTATTATTGTATTATAATTATTATTATACCCTACAAATATGTACACGCTTAAGTGTGTATTAGTTTGTTGTCTGGTGTTATGCTGTCGTCATGGTTGTTTTGTATTGTCGTTACAGTCTTGCTTGTAAATTCTTGCTTCGCGAGATAAAAGTACATTTGTTTGCCACTCCTCCTCATGACCATTATCTTGCTTCTTCGTAAAACAAGGGGGACTTGTTGAGGGACTGGTCCTGTTGCCTCTCATAAGGTCTGCCTTTGCAAAGTTTTGAAGTTCGCAAACTCTGAGTATAGGATTCAATACATGATGCAGCTCCTTGTCGTTTTCTTTTGCTGTTAATGTCCGTTGGTGGTGTATACAATGGATGGTAGTGACATTCGCTGCAGCATTCCACATTCCAGCAATAACCCCACTTCACCTACCCATCACACCAGTGTCATCCGCCCATCTCTTCCAACACTGATGCAATACCGCCAATCTAAACAAACAAAGTTGTTCAGTGCCTGAAGTATCTTATCAGCCCTAGTCTTTACTGGCGAATCTCAGCAGAAGAAAATGTTTTTTTTTTTTTTTGGTTTGTTCTGAGACACGAAACGGACATATGCTAAGTTTGCAAGGCCAGTGCTTTTCTTAAGATGTGGTGCGAAATAGCCAGCGACACGAATCGGTTCTGTAAGTTGATCTTTCACATTGATAGCTGTGCCGTCGATGTGTGTGTTAACTGTATTATTAGACAGGGGAATGCTACCAATTTCACAGTGGCCTCTTATCCCGAGACATGACCACATATATATCCAGCAGATGACAACATTGGTGTTTCCCCAGTCATGTGAGGTTTCTTGTACTTTGGAATTTTTCAGGGCAACCAAGCAGAATGCATTCAAACCCATCTGAACCTGCACTTCGCCTTTCTCAAGTACAGACTTGAATTGAACTGTGGGCAACTAAAGATCATTGAATACTCCATTGCCTAATTGCTGTAAACGCAGCACATTTAACTGGTCTACGCTGTTTTAAAAATATGACGTAATTGTTTTAAGTTGATGATGTTAATACAACCAATGAACTGATGAGAGCTCATCTTAGGGACGTTATTTGCAGGGTAGTTTCTGCCATATTGATTTAGAAAAGGAGAGTTAGAGAGTTATTTGGGTTGCTCATAGTCAGGATGCAATGGGCTATGTCCAGTGTCATTTGCTTGATAATATATATAATTCTATCATGTGAATTGATACAAGTTAATGGTTAGAACTATGTGATGCTTTATAACTTTACAAATGTTCACAGGTAAATGAAAGTTTTGCAAAAAAAATGGTATCACTTGAGTGGGTAACCTTGCCAAGAATCATGATGACAAAAAAGATGCAACATTGTCTCTTAAAAAACTTTATTGATCTGTGGAATCAAACAATAGGCTAACTTGTGGTGAGAAAACATCATGACAAGTTTGATAATATACACTTTAAATGTTACGGTGTTCCTGCATGTTAACTTTCCTGAGCTATATGTAAAATATCTGAATTATATATGTATTTCATATAAACATAACATATCATATAATCGATGAGAGCTTCTTTTTTTTGCTCTGATGGAATATTCTGGAGAGGGGGTCAATTGGGAGCCTATGGTAGCCACTCAGTCTTTTAGTCAGAGGAGAGGTGAGGTGTCATGAGAAGGTTGTCACTGTATTGGTTGAATGTGGATATTTGATTGAGAAAATGCAAAGCAGTTATGCTACACCAGAGACTGAGGTTCTTATCTGAATGTTGTTTTTGCTGGTGTTAACAGATTAAAACATGCCGTCCTAATGGCGGAACAAACTGCTAGTTACCTAAGGAATGACCATTTCAGACTGCCGTTGGAGGATTACACAACCAAACCTTTTCACAGTTCAAAGGGCAATTTCAAGGTCACCCTGACCAAAGAGAGAAAGCGAAAGTCGACCCTGCTGCTGCTGATTCTGATATGTAAAATCTATGGACATGGGTGACTTGTGGGGACGTGTCTCTCTTCCTGTCTGTGATCACAAGGTTGTTCATGTTGACTGTAAATGGTTAGTGAGGTAAGCATCTCCTGCGACCAAAACAAGCGCTCCTTGTGGACCTGTTTCCAGTCTGATGTTTAAAGGAAAAACAAACCACAGTGTCAAAAGCGATGGAAATTTCTCACCCAGTTTCAACAAGTCCGTCTGTTTTATGTGAACACATCTTCAGTAGATGTCACCTTTTCCACCTTAAGATGTAACATTACCTAGTATTCCCTGAGAGATTACATGAAGCGATTACCTAGTTCTTCAACCGGAAAAATATACAAACATTTTCACTACTTTTCAGCAGAGAGCAGGAATAGTTATGACTAATGCATAATTTTCAGGACAATATATTGTTAGGTTTACTGAAGATATAAAAAAATCAACGCAGTAAATGCCATGGCAACAATGGTTAAACAATATATATTGTGGTATCTGTGAATGTTATCTATGCATTTTATGTATGTTAATGATACAATAGACTCAAAATGTACAGATGTTAAAATTACATATGGAAATCTAAATCTTCTCAGTAGTGCTACTGGTTTAGGGTTGGCTCCCTGTCCTGCAGAGGAGAAAGAGGAAAAAGAGATAAGAAAACTGCGTTGATATGTTTGACTGTCAAAGAGAAATTTTATATGGTTATGTTCTGAAAGTAAGGTAATGTTTGTATAGATCACATTACATTATCGCCATTTAGCAGATGCTTTTATCCAGCCCAACTTACGCTGGAGGATAGCATTCAGGGCATCCACCTGGCTATGAGTAATACCGCTTGACCTCAGCTAACCACATTTCCCAATTAGCAAGTACTTAAGGAGCATCACTTAGCAACAAAGCACGATAGCCATGCTCGTCCAAATTAAAATACAAACAATAAATATGACTAATGCATTCTCAAAACTCAAGGCCATGGGCAAGGAAATAGGGTTCCATATATAAATTTTACATTGGAAGAAAGATGGCATATTTAAAAAAAAAGAACAGGGTAACCTCATTAAAAAAAACTGCTCTGTTATTCCACTGCACTAAGAGACAGATATCCAGATCATCTATCCCAGGAAAGTGCTACATTCCTGGATATTTCCATGTGTGTCAAGCACACAAGGTTCTAAAGCCAGTCCTGTGAATTCCAGGAAATATACGTACCATGTATAAGCATTCATATGGGCATATTGGGTACTTGCTGCCGCTAAAAAAAACATCTGGCCAGATCTGTCAGTTTCTTACGCAAGCGATTTCAGTCACAAGATTGGTGACCGGAGGAAACAAACTGCTTAATCTACTTAATCAATCTCAATGCTCTATTAGCCTGTTTTGCACCAGCGAAACAATTTCCTTTAGTGAATCATGCCCATCCTGTTTCACTGGTACTGTCACTGATAGGTGATTCCAACTGCTGACTACCATCCAAACCTCACCCATGTTGTAGTATAGTTGTAATAATTAGTTGAATCACTGCTTTAGTAGGCTAATTACAATAACTATTATTTAATATATAATTAGCGCCTTCAGTATAAAAAAGTGCTCAAAACCGGTTCTGTTGACATGTGTATATAAAATAGCTTATGTTTATATAAGTGAGGTCTAGGGCAGTGTTGTAACGGAAACTAAGGAAGTGAATGTACTGTCTGAGGAGGTGGGCATACTATTACTCCAAACCCATATGTATTAATGGTAATTAGGCTAATAGATGGGTATACTGTGCACCCCCAGCAGTTTAGGTGGATATGGTCTGTATACTTGCATTTGACTTCAACGACACCACTGATCTGGGGGTAACAGGTGCTTCGTTACATCATACTCTGTTTTGGACCTTATTGACAGGTGTTCTTCGGCCATTTTGTTTAACCATCTCTTTATGGAGAGGTAAATTCTTATTCAGGTTATAATACTGAGTGCTGAAAATCTTGATGGGATCGCATCAAACCGAGTCAGATTTTTTTTCGCCGACTGTATTTGGCCCCCAGGGACAGAGAGCGGCCTTGCCAGAAGTGCGATTAGCGCGCCAATGCAGGCTGGTCAGAGACCCATTGAGGCTGTGTACACACGCCTCTGCACTTTCTGGCATCCAAAAATGGCCCCGGGTCACAGTTACTGCACTTTTTGGCTTCGTCTGGAAAATAATGCAACAGCAGCAGCCGTCGATCAATAGGGACAGACGGCAGCTGTCCCCTCTCTGATAGCGTCCCTCTGATTCACATATGTGATGTTAGAGTGGTATAAAGCGCGGCTTCTCCCCAGTATTTCCTCCCATATTTCATGTACACTATTCACACAAGACTTGGTATGACAGCCGTATTTCACCACCCCGTCTTATTTACATTGGCATGGTTAAACAGGATCTAGCTGATATTGTCTGTCTATCTAGTCCCCGTTGTTTCATGGTGCTGACTTGTTAAAGGATATGAATGTTCATTGTAGTCAAACCATCCTCCTTCACCCAAAATGTCATACTTGTTATTCAACTGGATCTCTTGATTATCTATGCATACCGAGCTGTCTTAATTGCACTTGTTGACTTTAAATCAAGCGCTGAGCCTTGTTATACGTCGCCAGACGTGATAGTTTAGACCCGCTATCAGAACCCATGGTAGCATGTTTGGATGTAATGTTCTTTGGCTCCTACTGAATTACTGTAAAATTTCCCATTACCGCTAGTCTCAAATAAGCACCAGTTTCTTATGTAAGCCAGGAAGCACAAATGTGCTTGCAAATAAGAGCTGGTCTCCAAAATCACAAGGTCAAAAAATGCTTTGATTGTAGCAGATAAAAATTGTGAAGCCGCTTTAATATTGTGGACTCAATCTTTTCAAAGGCACCAGAGCTTTTACTGTGATCTTACTGTGTCTGACACCTGACCTTTTACTCAACACAACATAACTCCATTATTTGACTAACTCGGCCAGTCAGAAAATGTCAAAAGCCTGCCATTTTTAGGAAGTGCTATTACGTTATATAAACAGGCGTAATACATTAATATGCACTTAGAGTTACCAAATTACCTCTGCTGTTTTTAGCAGCAGATGGGGCAGCTAATACAAACTCTTACCAAAGGTAAACGACACAATGCTCCCTAAAGGAAATGACAGCAGAACAAGAATTTTCAACGACCTGGAATTTTTTACATTTAATTTAATTAAGTATGTGACTACATACAGTGTACAGTGCTGGGAGCAATGTAGGTGCTAATTGCACGGCTGTGCTAATTGTGGCTAGACCAGGTCTTCCAGGTACCACTCAAACACCTTAGCCACTAGGCTATAGGCTGCCCCCAACATCATTCCTTCTGTGTCTGGTGACTCTTTGGTTCCATGCCACAAGAAGTTTCCAGATGGTAGACCTTATTGGCTTTTTCTCAGAATTACAGATCTCTACAGCAATAGCAAGTCTGAATAACCCATCCGTTTGGGTCCAGATTTATCAGTCTTTAGCACATGCTAAAATTTTTGCACTTTAGTGACTGGACCAAATAAACTACCTCAACCAATCACATGCTCTCTTAGTCTTTTCTCATCAGCAATACAGTTTGGCATGTAATAAATGCTTTCGATAAATAAGGTCCTTCATTTCAGCCAAAGTGAGACACCACAGCAGGTTATTACAGATGAATAAAAAGTTTACATGCGTTCTTGGTACTTGAGGAGCAATCGAACCCGGCCACATGCTTGTCACCAACCCTCTGGGGGAGAAAGGAACACTTTTTCACAACCCCAAAGGCAAATGCTCCATCAGCGTCCAGGTTGTTTGTGATGCCCAGAAAATTAGCGCTGTTGCTAGATACTCTGGATCTACAGATGACAAGTGGCTATGCTGAGCAACCACAGGAAGGCGATTTGCAATGAATACTGATATAATGACATGGACACATTGGCAAAGAAGATGGTGACATAGAGACTTCTGCTGGTGCAAATGGAGGGTGAGGATGAATTTAGCGTGTATACTCTTAGCTATGCCATATTGTATTATTTAAGTTTTAAAGTTATGACAACATATTAAGAAATATTTCTATGACCTGACTAAACATATAGTTGTAAAATCTGTTCCATTGACAGTTGCAAGTATTGGTGCAGTGAAATAAATATCATTGTAATATCATTTATCATTATTTTTGTTCTAAACTTAAACGGTTTGGATGTTTTATCAGAGAAGAATGACATGTTTTTTGTTATTTCTATGGATACATTTTGAAATAATTTTTGTGTCCAATCGGTTATTTCAAACATTTGGAGAAACACTAACAAATAAAATATCACATCCTGTACTTGCCTAACATTATGTTCTTTTGATTTGAAATCCAAATTGTTTGAGCACTTACAGATAAAACCTATGATATCTCAGTATTAGAATAATTAAATACATTTATGATATGATCTGATAAGCTGCTCATATGCTCTGTAGGGTTTTTTCTGTCTTTGTGATTTTAATATTTACACAGCATATCTGTTGGGAACTCAGTTGAGATTGTGTTTATCTGTGTGGCAGAAAGCCTTCCCATTTGAACCGGTTTATTTTACTTCAGGCACCACTAACTGTGGTGCATACAAACAGTAAGCAATGGACATACAAAAAATTAATTGAAATGTTTTAAGAGTTGCTAACTGGTAATCCAATAGTTCAAAGCTAACGTTCCGCTAACGAGGAGGTGGTTTTTTTTGACAGCATCCCTATTGGACGCTGTGGTGCCCCAAGCAGTCGCCAAAATATGTCACAGTGAGTCAGTGTCTCCTTGAAGTAGATGGCTTGTGATGCTAAGCTCAAAGTTCACATGGCCACCCTCCAATAACCCTCTGAATCAGAGATTTTCAATTGAGCATAACAACTATATTTCACAAAAAATGAAATTCAAGAGTCTGACCATATGTGTTATTTTTTGGCCCATGCACAAATTGTTTTTATGACATGAGTGATTACATAATTGCTTGTTGAGATTTCAGGCGTAATGAAATGATTATTTTGTATGTAATTTCAAATCCATGAAAACAAGACCACAGTTTTGCATTTAAAATTGTTCTTTAAAGTCATGAAGACAAGTAGTGCAAGTAAATTAAAAGATTAAATTCATTAATATGAATCAATCGAGGACCCCAAACAACTTTATTATTTGAAAAGTTTTGCTTCAAAACACAATATATGCTAATCTAATGGATTTCCATTTTTCTTTGAAAATGTTTGAAGGCAGAGCGCTTTAAATTCTTTAAATACACTTTAAATACATGCAAAGGTTCAGAAGTTACTTGACAGATGTAGTTCATGTAAGATCAAACATTCTATTTAATATAAAGTAAATTATAAAAGGCCAAAAAGAGAGGGCATTCAAGTGAAAGGCAAGAAATTGTTTCATGCAGCTATTGAAACTGAAATCTAATTATTTTAATAAGTTGGTATACTTATTGGTAACTATTTACATATAAATCTTTAGCAATGCTTGCAATGCTATTTATTGTCACGCTGAGAATATACAATACTCCATATATACAATACTCTGTATATCTGAAATATTTTATTCCACGTTTTGCAGAAAATTATTATTTTTTTATTGTAAAGTCAAAAATATCTACAATGGATTTACAATTTTATACAGGCTAGTATATTATTAGATTTTCAGAGAAAAATTTAATGTAAAATGTAAGTGTTGTTTGAAATTTGTGTTACATAATTGTACATATTCTTATGCAATAAAATGTTTTGACAGTTAGTACTGATATCATACTGTCAGTCTCTGGACCTACACTCACTTTGTGAACATATTGTGGAGCAAAATAATCAACCATAAAACTCCAAAACCAAAACTATTTCTGGGGCAGACTATTGTACTGTAGGGTGTTTCTACTGTAGATGCAAAAATGGCCATTTTTTATTTCCATTGCTCAGGAAGAGGATGGATTTTATTCTGGATCAGTTTTATTTTATTGTTTTTTGTCAATATTTGAATGTACACTTCAGTAAAACACAATAAACTACATAAAATAAGATTACAATCTTTAGTTACACCAAGGTCTTTGATTATAACATAAAAATCATTTGATGTTTATGAGAGCATGCTATCTGTCTGTCTGTCTGTCTGACACTGTACACATTTAGAGCTGGTTTTGCTATAATGTATGTGCTATCAACAATGTATATGTTGTAATTCACATAATGTATTTATGGTGGTTTCATTTTTCACATCCATGTCAACCTAAAATAGCTACATTTCCTGTCATACATTGTTAACATTCCATTTTACAGAGAACAGATATTGACGTCACCCTGTGCCCCTCTCATGCTAAATGTTTTGAAATACTAGAGGTAACATCGGTGTCCTATAGATGTCATGTAAAACTGGCTCCTCATTTATTATAATATATAATACATATATGTTTGATTGGCTTCTCAATTCCTTACATTACCATCTCAATTTCATTCCCCAAGTCACCTTCAATCTAAACAGACAGTTGAGTTAAGTGGCCAATAACTATTACTGTATAATAACTACAGTCTCTCTTCCTACCCCGCATTAGAAAAGTGACAAGTAAGATAACTAACTGGGTAATCCTGAGGTCAGTCCAATACGTTTTATGTACATCTACATAACTTATTGTCAACCCATCTGCGGATTGAACTCACACCAAATGTATTTAGTGACATTGTGAATCTAACTTTACTACCTCGCTGCACTGAGAACCTCAAGAATCTGCATGAATAGAAATAAAAGAAATCGCTTTCCAATTTGTTGCGTAGAGTGACGGTATCCCATTGGATGAAACCTGATGCATAGCGAGGGTCGTCGTCACATGGTGGAAATTTCCACAGTAATTCAGTGCTGTTAAATGGGAAGTGTCTGTATTTAGCTTCTACTCAGAGCCCCGTCTGCACGCCCGGCTCGCTTCGCACCCTGTCGAATTAAAGTAAGAAGGTGGGTCACCATGTAAGCTTCTTATTTGAAGTGTACTCTATGCTTTCATTAAATGATTAGCGAATGCTAGCTCAAACCCATGTGCATACATAAACTTACCTTGGAATATTGTATATGATCTTTCAGATACAGTTGAATGTGTACTTCCACAGTGTGTCCACAAGACTGAAGAACCATAATAAAAGCGCTTTCATGCGTGCAGTAAACTCGTTTAAAACTTGTATTAACTTGTATTAATGGGGTTTGCTTGAAATTGTCAAATAGTAATGTGATATTTAATAACCACATTTTAAAAATCAAAAGTAGACATGCTAATAGCCTAATCTAGGAAGTTACAAGACAGCTTGAAATAGTTCGCGAAGACATGCTGTTTGATGCTTTGTAATCAGCTTTTGTTTTGCAGAGTTTAACTAAGATGTGAAGACTTCCTCATTGTCATAACAAACTATAGCTTTGAAAATAGACAAACAATGGGTTTATGAAAACCTAACTAACATTAAAATAGCATGTGATTCAAAATGAAAATAATCAATGGGGTGGTATTTGAAGAAATGGTTCCTGTTTGACACGTCTATAAAGCAGTAAGATCTTATTGCGTGGGAACTTTTGAACAATTCTAAAATTATAGAACACATTGTTACAAAGGAATTGTGCAGCTGAGGATGTGTGCCCATTCCTCTTGTGTACAGATATATATGCAGATTTCAGTGAAACTGGCACTTGAAATGATTGAAACATTCATTTTGATTAAACTTAAGGGTCTGAGAACATTGCAGGTACTTCTTTTTGTCATGAAAATGGTGTTGAACTAAAATAAAAAAACCTCGTGGAGTTTTTCGTAGCCTGTGTACAGCTAACAAGCAAACTATAAACTGCATCCTACCTCCTGAAGGAGCTGGCGTGGCGCCATGTTTTTAGAATTTGCTGTATGGGTGGCGAATGGAGGGATCTTGTAGGGTTAAAAGGTTTATTTTCGTCAAGTGGACTATTTTTGCCGTATTTATGTGTCGAAATTAAAGTTTTTCAACCTAATGTTGTCAGTGCACTTAATGTTGACACTTAATGTTCGCTTACACAACGAACATGGGCATTGATATTTGTTTTGTTAAAACCTTGTTCTTAAAAACCAAGAAATCATTTACACGCAGGATAAGTACATTCATACGGTCCCTTATTTTGCGTAGCAAATTACGAACTATGATGAATAATTCGAGAAACGATGTAAACGTGTATTTCTGGTAAATACAGAATGGTTGTAAACATAAAGAATTTCCTGGATGTAGAGATCGGCCCACCCAGATTTATTGCCTACACATGATGCAACGCAAATGTGTGTGTATGTTTGAGCGGTCCCAGTGTGAAATACAAACAATACCTACACGCGATTATTCATCCATGGTGGTGTTACTCTGTTCATTTCCACCAACAGCTAGAATCGTAAACTCTGAAGTCCGGGAACAGGGTTAAATGGCAGCGAAATCTTCCTATAATAGCCGTCTTATTTTTGGTCGCCTACACCATTTGAGCACGTGGTTTATTCGGGTTGTATTTAGAATGTTGACATGGATTTTCACGAGCATTTTCTTCTATATCTGCTGTCTTTTAGATGTGTTTTTGTTGTATTAGTTTTGTTTTTGTGCAATATTGTCATTTGAATTATTTAAATCACTTTAAAAAAATAATTCAAGTCCAATCTTACGTTGTAAGATTGAATGGAATTTAGTATTTATTATTATCATTATCAATTTGAGGTGACCCTGGCCAATAATTTATTATTGTTGTTATTATTATGACATTGGCATCCTGTCACAGGTCACTTAAAATTCACAAGATGTTAATATGAATAAAAATTAATAATAAATATAAATGATCAGTAGTTTTTAACATTGAACTAGTGTCCTTAAACTTACCGTTTAAAGTAATTCATGTGAAAGTGCACAGGAGAAACACATAAACCCAGCCATGGATCATTGGCTTATCAGAAGAGTGTATAACGTAGTCCTAACAAACGTCAGCGAGTACCCTACGCTGTTTACGTCCCTGGCCTTTGAGCTGTTGATTACCTCTGAAAAAGATCAATATTCGCCATGTGGTGGCTTCAGACTTGTTTTGAGTGATGCTGAACATTAATCGAACATCTGAAAAGACAACATGTTACCCCCCATGTGTTTACAGCAGATATTGTTTACAAAAATGCGTGATCAAAATTTCAGCTACTGCCCAAAGCAGTTTGTGTGCCTTTACTTCAAAGAGTGTGAAGGCATGCTTTTAATCCATTAATCTTTCCTTCCAACCTTAAGTTTGTTTTGGATTGTTCCAAAGTAATGTCGTTTGCATTGAGACTCATGTTTGAAATGTTTGCAAACGTATGCAAAACAAAACCTTTGACAAAGTAATGTACAACTGTATACATGTGATACTTTCAGCAGTTTTTGCTGTGTTTTATTTTTTTTTTATTTTAAAAAAGCAGTCCAGTAATGAACTTCGGTAGAGAATGACCCCTAAAAAAGCATGAGACATAAATGAAACGTGTCTTTCTCCAAAGCTCTCGAAGTTTTGTCGTCAAATCATTGTTCAGCAATTCAGTGTTTCATGACCTCAGGTTATAATGCAGTACTCTGCATTTCAAAATCCCTTTCTTTCACGTGTTAAACCTGGACAAATATTTACATGAATTTACTTAATCTGGTTATGGATTCAAAATTTGTACCAGTCATAATGATGTTGAAAAAGGGTAAAATATGGTACCACTTTTAGGTTTGTGAATCCGTCTGAACGTGAAAAAAAATGTTCCCGTATTTTTGATGTATGCAATATGGCAGAATTTGCTGCAGTAAGTCTGCAGTGAGTAAAGGGTTAAACTTGAATACACCAGACCCCACAACAGACATGGGTCTGCTGTAACAATCCTCAGCTGCATAAGGCAATGGGCCAACTAATTTAAGTGCAGCATTGAAGGAGCAAACATCATTTAGTCTATCAAGTATGAAATGGTCCTGTGGAACTGCATAGAGGTCCGCTGTTGGTGTTTGAATGGCAAAGAGATTTAGGCAGACAGTATGCTTGACTCCACAGAAGAAACCCAAGACCAAAATATAGAAAAGTGTGTTGGTATTCTAGACTATGGCCAGTTCAGATTACATTGTGGTGCAGTGACGCACCAACTGAAATTGATTGACAATTTATTAGCATTTTTGTTTTTGGTCTCAGGCACATGTATTCTAGTTTCCTTTAACTTTTGGCAGCCAACCTCATATTGTTCTTCCTTTTAAGGCAGGACTGGTTAGCTTCTACCTGTTTCAGTAAACCTACACCCCAGCAGAGAATGCGCAATACTATACCTGAAACAACAGTGATGGGTGGCAGATATGACAGTAGCTGGCACGCAAGCTACTACCAGCAGTTGCCACCAGTGCCAGGGACCAAGAGACGAGTCTGTCGGCAGAATTGTGTTAGCCACCAGTTGGCAAAGCTAGAGGCAGTCCTTCCTGGATTCCTTTCTTGTTATTTTTGCAAATAAAATGAATAATTTTGTAGCTTTAATTCCAAGAATTCTGTAACGTCATGTACCATGTATCAACATTAGAAGTATCAACTGTTTAGTTTATTTTTTGTAGTTTGTCTCTTGAAATGTAAAGGAAAGCTTGACCGGGTAGCCTCTAACAGCAGTTGCAGTAGTGATGTCAATTCCTTTTTTTCCACTCAATTGAAAGGATGTGTAGTAATTAGTATGTAAAATTATACAGATGGAAAATGCATTGTGTATATAACATACAGGGTGGGAAGATGTGATTTCCACAAACCTAAGACAAATGATTCTTTCTAAATGACTAAGCAATATGTGGCGACTGGTTGTAGCAGCACTTGCCAAACTGGTGTTTCAGTGCATTGATTAAAACAGAGTTGTTATTACAAGCTGCTGAGGGGTGAAGAGGGTGTAGGCCTGGGCAGTATGATAAAAATATTTTATCACAAGTATTTTCTATTTCATGCAATGTTGATATATATCACACTACAGATAAAGCCATATTTCAGTGAAGCTTGAAGGTGCCCTTTTGCTCCTGAATGAAGGATTTAGATACCAGGTTGGGTGTCGTTTGGATCATGAAAAATGACAAAGCATCGTATGGATTACAGACAAATTTTATGGAGATTGTGTTAGACTGTAATCTGTCCTTGTGGCAGTAGCTTCATGGCCTGACTGACTGTTCTCAACACGAACAGGTTAAAAATAGGGCTTACCAATGCTACTCGTTGGTAATGGTACTTAGCCCATACAGCACTTACCTATACAGTCATACATTCCTTATCGGTATCATAACAGTTTTACCAGTACTGTACATGCATTCATAGGCCCATTTTGAGCAGTCTGCGTGTACTATCAACAAATGTGACTAAAACAGCAGATGTGTACAGTGCAGTCATGGTGGCAGATTTTTTTTTTACAATTGGCCAAGATGTCAAAGTGGTGAACTGCAATTTGTGCAATGCCAGGGTTTCAAGGGGTGGTACAAATTCCAAAGACATGAACACCAATAGGTAACCGCTATGTTAGCCGCTAACTGGCTAATTGATGTCAGATTCATAAAGCAAAGCTCCTAAAGGTAAATGTTAGGTAAAGTTTTCTGGGTCACCATAAACTCACCTACTCACTGTAATGTATGTTAAGTGTTCTTGTTGTTTTAGCCAGGGTAGATAGTAAAACAAGTCTACTGTTACTACTGTAAGCAATGCTGTTTGTAAAACATTCTAGCTATTGGTAAGCTATATTTTTCCTCACAGAAACATGGTGTTTTTATTTTGTTTTAGTTTAATAAACATTATGCCCTTTTTCTCAAAAAATATTATTCAAAGGGAAACATGTTGATGTTAAGGCATGTGATAGTAATGTTATTTAAACCCCACCATGTTTTTTTTTCTAAAATATACTTTGTATTCCATATGTCTTGAAAAAATTTAAATCTGTGCACCTTGGGTTAAAAGAAAAAGGTGAGAGATTCAATCCATCTGTCTTTCGCTTTAAGTCCTCAAAAGAATTCTTCAACCGTGGTGGATCCTGTGCTGTATCAGTCATAGGTGTGAGAGTCCGATTCATTGCTACAACTTTGGTAGCTTGGTGACATTAGTACCTGCTAGCGAAGCTGATAGGAGGCTAGTGCTGGCTGTCCAGCCCCAAGCCTCAGCTAACTTACCTGTTAGCATATACAAACTGAACACAGAACACAAGATTAATTGTGTATGAGTTAAATATTGCACAACACAGCTCAGACATTGCAGTTTGAATTGCAGACATGGGTAATGTTGGTATGCCTTTATCAGCCAATACTGTTCTGTTCACTGTAAGTACCGTCAAAATTCTGTAGTATGTAGGGACAAACTTTTCTTATTTTAAAACATCTCTATATTCTCATCAATGTGTGACTATTTGAAATGATCTTGTTGATTATCTCTCTCGATAAAAGTTTGACATTGTATGACCGAGCCCTTTTTCTATTGTTTGCTCTCTTCTTTTCAGACGGTTCGAGTACAGCGGGTGGACACCCTGCACACGTTTTCAAAGAAATAGAGCTTCTAAATGGCTTAGCTGTAGCCATATGAGCAATAAACCACTCGTATAACATGTCATTATTTGGAAAATACAAAGGAAAGTACTGTTGTTCTGGTCCTCCTTGCCAAAAACAGTCAAATGACTGTCGCTGCGGTTCTAGTGTTAAATGACAGTGCAGTTTTTAATTTCTTAATCAGTTCCAGATGACTGAGGGATGATACCACCATCTCTTGTTTTCTGTATCGGATCATTAGTTAACACACCACTCCCTGTGGACTGCTGTGGCGAAACTGCCAGCCACCACGGAAGTAGGGATGTGTAAATATCTTGCTGTTGTTACATTATTTACCATGAAATGTCCATTATATTTGGTTGCATCTCGCTGATAATACTGAAACTTTTAAGATTTACAAGAAGTATACGAATTTATAGACAGCAGTCAAAGTAAGTAGGTAGTCATGTCGTTTTCATTTCATGTGCAGTGTCCATATGAAGTTAAAAATATTGTTTCAAACTTTGGACTCTCATTTGAAGCAGAACTGGAAAATTCCTGGGCATCTCCTCTGTAGTTACTGTGCAAATAAGCTAAATTGACCAATCAGATTCACCTACTGAAATCTGAGGGCACCAATAAGCTTGCAAACAGGAGATTGTGTCTTTTAAAGGAATAAAATGGATATTGAGGAAAGATAACATATCAAATTTTGAATAGCAATGTTGAGTGGGGATGAACACCTTTTATAGCTTGCGGTATAACAATATAAGATCGCAGTATAGAATCTGTGTAGCTTGTTAGCACAAGTTGCCTCTTCAATTAGATAAAAGGGAAACGAAAAACAGAACAATACTAGTTATTGCTGTGTAGAGGTGTTCACACAGCCGACAAAGGTTTTTCTGAGGACCTTGGAGGGTTATTGATGTAGTGAGTCGAGAAAGCAAAGAAAATATTATATAGTTCAAGCAAGCATGTAGAGAATAGCAGGAACTGAGTTATCCAGATATGATTATACAAACGTATGTATGCTTTTTGATACACCCTCAAATGAGAAGATAGATCTAAGTTGGCATGTTTTCCTTAATTGGTAGAGCCATTTGAACTATTGTTTCCATACATGGATCAATATTAATGTTCTGGTTAAAAAAATCACAACTGTATCTCGCATTAAGAGCAAGAAATCTAAATTCAAAGTAGTCTGAACAAAAATGGACATTGAACAAAGAATCAAAACTTTGTTTTTGTCTGTACTAAGCTGGAGGGAGTCAAATGGTTGTGCGAAACATCCAACTTAATTGATCTGGTTTGGCTGACAGGTTCAAGAGTTTCGTCAAAATAAAAGGACATGTTACAATTATGAATAACTTGGCCAAGTGACAGCATATAGCCTCGATGGAGACCTAGAATGGCTTCTGAGGCAAACAGTCTGTTGTGACACAATCACCCATGGAGACAAAAGATGTTCTGTTTGTCAAGCAGGAAGATTAAGCCAGTGTATGCTCTAGTGCTAGCTTCAGCTAAATTTATCAATTTTGTCAACAGGCCTAAACTTCAGTTTGGATAAATGTGAAGGCTTAGGAGCTAAATAAATCAGTATCTACCTGAACGGTTACCTATTATCTGTCATGCAGCAATTTAGCTGGCTAGCTACATCGTTACCATCATCGTTGCAATGGGTAGCAAGAAAGTGGCGATTCTGCTGCTTTGCGCATATAACTAAATAGCTTTCTTGGTACTTGAACATGAACAAAAGTGTTTTGGTCAACTTTTCCCAACTTTCCGCGTTGTGGTATCTTGGAGCTAATTCAACAACAACGATTCATGTTACATCAGAGTTATTCAACTGTCTTAGACAGCTAGCAATTTTAACCTATTATCAGGTGTTTTTGAACATATCGCGAACTTGTGAGTGAATCGGGCTAATGTGTCAGATTTAGAGTTTAGCTTCATTAGATGTTATTATCCACACACAGAAAGGACTGTGTGGTTTGTGTAGACATGTCCTGAGATTGTCAGCGTCGTAATAGGGCAGATCTGTAGCTGCACTCCGTTGTTTATATATATATATATATATATATACATCTATTCTTTCGGGTGAGTTATTTGCTCATAACATTTATGTGATTTGGTGTATCACTTGATTGATCACTTGACTACAATAACAGGTTTTAAAGCCTGCAGAGAATTGGACTCTGTTCCAAGGCTTTATTTGGCAGAAACCTACTTACTGGTTTTATGGTTCATGCTCGTGCAGGCCGGTACAGAAAACAGCAACAGCTACTGCTGCATTTTGTCATTTGCATAAGTTGTCAAATTCCATGCTTTTTCCCTTGGGGCAATTCTCAGTGGCGTGCCCTCTTTTTGCGGCATGTGCCAAGTTACTTGACTTTCAGGAATAGTAGGTGAATTATGTAAATATGGTTATATATGCACCTATTATTCTTGAATGTGCTCACAGTCACATAATAGATAATGCAAGTTTTAGAAAATTACAAGGGTCTACCCCCTCTTCTTCAAAGGTGAGGTCTTGAACCCCTTCCCTTGCTTCTCTTCATTGTGAGCAAGGACTAATGGTCATGACAGCCAGGTCAGTTGCTCTTTGATGCTTGGGCTCAGCTCTTACTTCCATGCAGCTGCCGGAAACTGAGTTACAAAGCCAAATAATGTGTAAGTACAGCATCCAATAGATTTGGATTGTAGAGAGTCCTTTTGACCTGTCCCCGATTGAAATCCCCCGCTACTTCTCGGTCGACAGCAGGCTGGGCTTTGCCGTTTTGGTTACTACAGCGATCACTCGACACCTCTGCTGTCAAACACAGCTGCACGCCCCGACCCGCCCTGGGCTGCACCTGACGGATCCAGAAGGGTGTCTGCACAGCTGGCTCCCGTTTCTCCTGCCCCGCATCGCCTCGCACTCTGGTGAAGCAACTTCACAGTCAAGGCCAAAGTCTTTATTTTTCTTGACCCTCCTCATCAAACACAGTTCTCAGTAACTCTGCTCGGCTTCCGTCAGCCAAGAGCACGAACAACAAACCCCACAGATCGATACCTGCTGATAAGAGTGGGTGAGCAAGGGGCCCGGGGGGATCAGGTTTGGCCAGCTCACACATGGCCACAGCAACCCTTGGCCCCTAGCAAGGAGATCTCTCCCACCCCACATCCCCCGTGAGCCAGAAGCGGACTTTCACTGAAAGGAAATAGGTCACCATCGCTACTTTCGACAAAAAAGGCCACTTCCAGCAGTTGTATCACAGTCAATATGACTTTGACCTGACAGGAAAAATCCAATCCAGCATATTCTTCGTGTCTTCATGCACGTGTCAAAAGAGTTTTAAATCTTAACACAGTTATCTTAAATCTTAACCACAGTTAAACTGGGTTTGACTTGTATTGGCAGGTGAGTCAGTCCTACCATGCAGAAACATGAAATAACAATATACAAAAACATAATGGTATTTGCAGAATGCTCTTTGCTTTTATGCACCGCACAAGCTAAAATACAGTAATGTGATTGAGACCATTTGGTGAGCTATCTTTATTATTGCAGCCTATGCTCAAGCCTAATCTGACAAATATTTTGCTTATCATCCAGCTGGTCAGCAGGATATTTACTGAATGGGTTCAGGTTAAGCCCCCTGCCGATGGGTGCAAAGGCAATACCCCACAGCTGAACCCACAACCTACTGGTTGCAAGCCAGTTTCTGAGCAGCTGCATCACAAACTAGTAAAATCGTGTTTTTGCCGTGCGCCAAATGCACACGTCAGCTGACCCAGATTCCCTTGAATTGAATAAAAATCACCAGCTTCGTTTAAGACATTTGATTCTTTGTGGGACGCTCTTATTGGACAAAGTTGCATTCAGCAAGCCTGGGTGGCAAGCTGGCAGGTCCATTTAGAGGGCATATTTTTAGCTCTCCTACTGTCGGGAATGTGAGCTGATGTCAGACCTCTTCTGCCAGCTGATAAACGGCTCCTGTTCCACCGTATCCTGTCCGTCAGTCAGCTGGTGTTTGGTGAGGAGCTCTCGGTAGAGGGTGGCCTCCGGGTGACTCATGCAGTAAAGACACTGGTCCGGGAGGCAGATGTGAGCTCTGCGACCGAGTTTTTGAGTCACAGCGGAGCCATTTCCAGCTATGGCCGTGGGCTCGCATTGCAAGGCAACAATTGGCTTAGCCTTACTGGGGAATGATAAGCGGTAAGCCAGTGAGGTTTAATTGCCGTCTAGTGACCACTCCTGGTTGGCTGGGCACCTGTCGGTGCGCAAACCGGGGACATCGCTGACTTTGCCATCTTCCAAAGACCCAGCCTGCATTTAATTGGTGGCGCGTCTGCGGTGTGCAACGAAATGAGTGCTGATAGTCATGTGAGTCAGGGGAGTCGCGTGTCATCACGTGAATTGGAGGAGTCATGTGTCACGGCATTCTCCTCTTGAGTTGGACCAGGTTTCTGCAGTGGGCACGGGAGTTCATCTGAGTTGGGTTAGGGATAAAAGAGGAGAAATTGAATTTAAAGAAGGAGCTTGCTGAAAACTTAACTTGCTGAACACTCAGACTGCCCTTGAGGTTGGGCCGTTGTGGTTCCACGCACGCACAACACCAGGCCTGGTGGCACACCAGAGACTAGCCTGAGATCTCCATCATAGAAAGGTCCATTGTGTCTTCACCTTAAAGTTACATAGAGGAAGTCCCAGTGTCCCTGTTCATTGCATGGACAGCAAGGTTAGGTTTTTTTGTGTGTGTATACATGGAGTGCAGGAGTAAAAATACTGTACATGCAAACACATTTGTACGCACTTGCGAGTGTCTGTTTGTACGTGCATGTATTCTGATTTCTGTGTCCCAAGCAGCCACCTCATCTAATTGACCTGGTTTGTTTGCTCTTTTACCCGGCACTTTGTTGTGCAATTCAGTTAGGAAAGAATTAAAAAAGGCATTAAATATGTGACTGTACATACTACAATCACATATTCTTGAAGCTTTTGTACATGCACTGGCTGGGGTAAAAAACCAGAGCTCCCTTTTTATGGGGTGCTCTTTGATTGGATCTAAAAATAATCTTTTTACAGAGAGAGGAAAGGAAAAAATAAGACCGTGAAAACATGCTGTTTTTTTTCAGTTTCCTCAGTTTTGATGTATTGATTTAATTCACTGCTGCAATGTTGCAGCTATTTAGTTTTTTTCCGTTTAATTCTACTGTACATGATTTTAGCCCCTAAGGTTCCTCGTATTGCCCTTTTTATTTATTTGCTTTTTAATTTTTGAAATATTACTCTGCAGTTTGATGTGCTCACTGTAAAGTGGTTGGTGCTGTCTACATAAATATTGCTGTTATTGTGCTGTATAATTTAATGTCAGGAAATTGACTATTGACTAATACTGGATGACAAAGCAAAAAAGGAATTAGAGTAATACTGCAGTCTCAATTAGACTTATGGATTTTAAATCGTTTATTAACAGATTTCCTCCATGCTTTAAGACGGTCATGGCTCTGTACAAAACTATTATAGCTGCTTTAAGAGCAGATTTTGTTTTTCAACTAAAATGTTAGAGTAGCTTACTCCATTCTGAATTGAATTAAAAGATTATAGCAGAGTCTGAGACTTGTAACACGAGGAGTCATGTGGATTATATTTCTGTCTCTTTCAGCTCTCGTCTGGATTCACCGGGTGGAACTGAAGAGAATAAAGATATTTAATGCTTTTCCGATCATGTGAATTTCAAACATTTCTAGCTATGTGTTATTACCGGTTGTCATGTCGCGTTCTGTTACCGACCAACAATTTGTCAGCGGATCCATGATATGTATGGCAACGGTCCCACCTGTATGGAGAAGGGGCTGCATGTGCAGGGAGAGCTTATGAATGTTACCAGGTAGAAATGTTTGCTCGTTCGGGGGCTTCCGCAGAGAAGGGCAGGACCGAGGGGTGAGATCACGCTCTGAGACGGACGGGAATGCTCTTTTCAGGGCTCACCTACCTGCTACAATCACCCCAGGCGTGGTCAGGCCATCCGCACTGACGGCACGGCCGCGCTGACCAAACATGACCTGCCACACGTGTACCCGGCACCCCCATAGATGCAGGGGGACTCTGGGAAAGGGGCGTGGGAGCGGAGGCGTGCGGAATGTCGCACCCCTGTGGGACGGCGGTCGGGAAGCGATCCATATTCCAGGACGTTCCCTCTTTTGCCTCGGCCTTCACACTTCATCCAGAAGTCTCCTCACCTTGGCAAAATGTCTACAAACCATTGCCATTAGTGTTCCGTTGTACAGTGCAAAGATGTGATCACATACAACTGTGATTAAAAAGGTGAGGGAGAGTCCACTGACCATCTTGATAAGTTTTGATTTTCGGCCGGGGATGTGGGTTTGCTTTCTATGACATCCTGTCAGGTTTCTGACCAGGGGCAGGGTCCTCTCAAGGGTTGGTTTGTGATTGAACCAATCAGGACAGGTCAGGACAGAAAGGCATGCTGGGTAATCATGGTCTGCATGCTGAGAAGCAGAATTGACTCATTCTCAAGGAGGCTCCTGAAACAGAGCTACATGCTGCCACTTTGGTTACTGGGAGCCTAAGGATATAGTCAGTAACTGGGAACAAGTGCAAATTCCTGTCAGTTATGCCTGGCATTGCAGTCTTTTTTTTATCGAAAACATTTAATCTGTGTCTATTCATGCATTTGCTGTGGTATGTATAGATATGTTGGTGGTTCTTCACAGATTCCATGAGGTGAATGGTTGGATGAATGATAATTTGAATTTGCACATTCCAGGTTCTGTGGTTCTCTTATCTCTGTTTTCATTATTTCAACAACTTCTGCCATTGAATCCAACTTGGGATAGTTTTCTGCGCTGGGATCAGGCGATGAGAGAATTGCAGCACCGCTCTTTGTAATAACTCGTCCTGTAATGGCATGTCTGCCACTCCGGATTTGCTTGGCAGAAGGCAGCAGTGCTGAAGGGCATTGTTGAGGGAGGCAATTGGTCCCCGCCGTCCCAGCCCTTGGTGACGAACTCGGACCGGTTGTCTTTGGCAGGACTCAGTGTACACAGTCACCTGTGGCGGGGCCGGCCAATGGCATTAACTGTGTTGACTGTGACCCCTGGTGCGTTGCAGAACAAACAGGCGTTGATGCAATGGCGTGTGATGTGCGTGCGTACGGTTGGCAGGCTGTCAGTTAGCGACATGCTGTCTCTCTGATCGCATGATGCAAGAGGTCAAGGTAGGTGGCGTCCAATCCCGTAATTGGCTAGCTTGGTCCCCTCCCCTTAGGTCCCTCCCCTTTCCCCTTAAATCTGCCCCCCCTTACCTGTCAGAGGAAAAGAAGCAGCCGTCCCTCCCTGTCAAACACTTCCACTTGTGTCTCAGAGCGTCAGTCACCCAGCACCGTAACAGGAGGTAATTTCTCATTCATCCCAGATAAATGTTGTAATTTATGGGCGTATGGCAGACTGTTTATGTAAGAGTGACAGATCAGAGGCCTGACAGTTGCTTTTTGGGGACCTCATCCTCTCTCTGGAATGCAAAGAAGGTTTTGGAATGGTTATTTTTGCACACATGATTGTTTGGGCCTTGGGTACGTAACTAGTCGAGGTTCATTTATGTTGATGCTCCGCTGGAGGAAAATTGATCCTTAACATGTTTGTGGAACATGTGTTATCTAAATAAGTTGGCTCATACTTTTATTTGGTCCTCTGTTGTAAAACATTAATGAGCTCTGGAGTCAGCCTTTGACTAGCACAGTTTTCTACAGCAGTTTGAATATTGTGTGCATTTTTAGTTCCCCGTTATTGTTTCAGGTTAGACAACTTGCTGGTAATGTGTTGCTGTGGTCTGTAATAATTCAGTTACAATAAAGTTTGTTAATACACTTAGTGCCAGGTCGGATAGTCCATGAATTGATTAGTTGGTGCACGGCAATTAAAAATATGAATGTATTCTTGCCTGGATTATTGTTCACTGTACCTAATATTTTGAAGGCGTTTGTCTTTGTTTTCATTATTACTTGATCTTTGATAGGTGAAAATTATAGCTATAGCCTCTATGTCTATAAGCTGTTGCTGCTTTTTGAGGTCAGATGCACACATGCTAAGCTTTTGAATTGTTTGACAGCAGATGCAGTGCAGTTTTGCATAGTCTTACAGTGAAAGCATAGATTTGAGTAAACTCTGTAGAGTGTGATAGGCAGTGTTGTGGAGGGAGGGTTAATAGGCTGCAGAATAGATCTGGTTGTACTGATTCATCCTCACTGAGATGGGAGAGTGCCAGATTAAAACTGAAATGGTGAGCTGTCTGTGACTGTCTCCGGCGATTGACTGCAAAGACACGGTGACAAGCAGGCAAAGTGATTTGCTGTCTATCACAGGTGTGTTGAAGGGAAAATGTGAGAGAGAGTTTGTCTCCCACTTTGTACTATTTTGAGACAGCGGGGATTTATATCGGTATTTTGTACCAGGAAACAGTGGTCTGCTCAGCGCAAATATTCAGGTCTCAGGCACAGGGGTGGGGTTTATTCCAGACCGGGAAGGAGAGTAATTCCTGAATGCATGTTAACTGCTTTAACCGAGACCCCTGGAAAAAGCATGACATGTTAAATCCAGTGATGTAAAAATATGTTTTCCTCTGACTTAATTGTAATTGTTGTATCAAATAAATGTCTAAATAGGGCGTAAAGAAGGTCAACAACATGAATTCTAATTCAATTTTCTCTTTCCAAAACAACATTAGCCCTAAACATAGAATCAGTTTCAGCTGAAAATGTTTATTGTATTCCCTGAGTGCCTGTGATAGAATTTCTGACATTACATCAAAGTGCTGCTTTTAGCAAGCTTGTTGCCCGGTGGTTAAAATCATAAACTATACTCGTAACCTATCATGAACTATAATAGTGTATATGAATGTAGTTTATTATTTTAACCACTGTGCAACAGCTTGCTAAAAGAAGCACTTTGAACTATGGTTAGAAATTCTATTCTTCACTCTACTGAATTCTCTGTGAATGTAAATAAAATGTCAAAATCGCGTTAGTTACAACTTGTTGTGCACTGCAACAAAGGATAACATGCCTAATGCCCTTGATACATTTTATGTCATTTTTTCTTCATTTTGACAAAACTTCTCAATTTTAGGATGGAATGCCTAAGACAGTTCAAAATTAGTTTTATGTAAGGTAGTTATCAACTGTGAACCATCTCCTTACCCACCTTCTACGACCCACGGCAATGTAGTGAGTTAATTTTCAAAATGGCTTACTTGTGGTATCAAAAACTGAATTAAAAAGAATGGCAGAATAAGCAGCCAGCAAAATGCAATGTTGGTTGCCAATAAGTTGTGCGTTTTACTCGTTTTACAATTATGCAGGATTCTAGGGGAAAGGTCTGCTTTAAATTCCATGATTACTGGTTTTCAGAGGCTGCGTTTAACTGTCCTTGCAATTCTTGGAGTTCAAACTGCAGATGATTGGAAATGGCCCCTCTCTGTTGGTTTCTGTGTGAACTTAAATTTTATCATTTTGCATTTATCCATGGTAAATATATTGAGTGTCTTAGGCTTATCGAACCAACTTGGTCATCCAGACCAGAGGACAGTAGCTATTTTCCCAGAAAGGAAAAGGAGTATAAACAAAACCATAAAAGTGCTTTTTCAAAGCCATTGATTATGAAAGCGTCAGACTTGCAGTAATAGGAGTTGAAGTTGTGGTATTTTATACTCATGTAATAAATGAGACATAATACGCCATGTAGTTTGTGGAGCAGGGCTGAAAACCAGAGGGCTGCAGATTTAGGACACAGGATAGGATTGGCCACTGTGTACTCTTAATGAGGTAACAAACCTGATCTGATGCAGCAAGTATACAGAATGAATGGACAATATGTCAAATGTGAGGTGAATACGTTGTCCCTGGATGTTATCTATTAAGCAAATAAATAATCTGCAGAGCTTTTGGCACCGATGGTAGCAGGACAAACAACAGGGCTTTTTAGAGCCGTGTATCTGAGGCGGAGCAGTGCTCGCCGGCCGTCCCAGAGGGCCTTTTAATCGGCCATTTTGTTTGCCTGCCTTCTGCCAGGGGCAGTCTGGGAGACACTGAGTCCTCACTGTACTCTGTTTACTCGGCGTTTCAGAACGCCCTTTCCTGAGGGAGAACAGCGCGACACCGTGACAGAGAGCCCATCCGCTGCCCCCGATACGAACACGCACACGCACACGCACACGACGCAGACATGGATCGCATGGAGCTCCAGAGGGTCAGCACCCAGGCGGACGACGACAGCACGGACAGCCTGGACGACCAGTTCATTGAGCCTGTGGACTCAGACAAAGCCACCATCAACAGGTTAGCGTGGGGCGGGGGGAGGCCCATCACCAGGGCACTGTTCCATCTGTCTCGGCCTTTGTCAGTGGGACATAATGCACATTTGTTTATGTTGAATGTGTTTTTAATTATTCATTCATACGGGCCTGGTTTCCACCCACATTGATCCTTCAGTCTGACTTGCAGTCAAATACTACCCTGAAATATGTAACTCTTTTCAGCGATGCAGAGATCACTAAAATTAATGTAAAAATGGTTTGGATCAGGGGAAAAAAAGTACTTAAATGTATATTTTTATGTGAATACATATGTGCATACATACACAGCCACACAAACACACGCCTGCCTGTTTCCTCTTTCAACACATTTGACGTTGACAGTGTCGTTCGAATTTTTTCAGTCAATTTGGCGATGAAGACGATGCTGAGAGTCAGAAGTTTCTCACAAATGGAATTCTGAAAAAGAAGAAATATGAAGAGTATCATGAAGAATATGTAAGCGTTACAATCGTTTTGTTCGTCATATTAATGTCGTTTTCTAAAGAAATAACATGAACGTACAGCTGGGAAATACAGCTGGCTCTCCTGTCCTGGAAATTTGAGGGTGTCAGGAGGTGTTTAATTTCGTGTCTATCTAGTACCAGTGTTAGTATTAGCTTGTGTATGTGTGTGTTTATGCCTCGGGGTGTATGTTGTGTACGTGTGAGTATGTTTGCATGTACTTGCGTACATTTGCGGTATCACACTTGGGTAAAACATTTTCCTGTTTCCTGTGAACAGCACCCTGGACACACCTCTTTCGGGATGTCTGTGTTCAACCTGAGTAACGCCATCATGGGCAGTGGAATCCTGGGCCTGTCCTACGCCATGGCCAACACTGGCATCCTTCTGTTCTCGTGAGTAGCATCCGTACCCGCACTGCTGTGACACCGCTGTAAACATCCTGCACACTTAACAGTTGCAACGCGGTTCTCCTGATCACTGCAGGATCTGCTGGCGCAGAACCCTGGCAGAGTACCCGGGAACGGTAACCTAGCGCTGTGTTCGGGGGACAGGAACGGTGTGCTGAAACTGTATCCTGGTCCAGACTTATGACCCTGGCTCAGCAACCTAGTTCAGGAACCAGCCTTTGGTGACTTAGCAAAGTACCGTGGCACTGCACCCAAACCCAGTATCCAGAGTAGGAGATGGGCCTCAGGAATTTCCGGAATCCCACGCTTGCTGTCCCGGGGTCAGGGCAAGGTCCACATGGCAGAGGGGACAACGGGGGCCTCTGCGGGCTGAATGGTCTGGACTGACCCTCCTCCCCCAAGTCCTGTGTGGAGTGGATCTATTTCAGACCACTTGACCTTCTGCCGGGCCCATGCCATGTGAACCCAGAGCAGGAGCAGCGCCTTATTCCGCCGGCCCTCCCAGGTGCGGCGAAACCGCATAGGCCGCGGCGCGCACAGCGACGCAGCAGAAATCAGCTGGTCCCAGAAACCCCGCAGTTTCTGGTGAGGTCACTGAACAAGGAGAGGCCGTGAGAAGAGGACGCTGAGATTAACGAGCTCCCCATGCCCAGAGCTTGAACGTGTCTGTTCAAAAATAAAGTGGAATCCGACCCCCGGAAACCCTGCTGGTTCTATAGCAATCTCTCTCATAAGCTTGTGCAAGCGATGTTCGAAAAGCATTCAGGCATCCTGGAAACTCCGATCCTAAATCATGTTTCATTAAGAATTAGCCCAGTATGAAAGTGCGCACTGCGGGCATGTGCTTTATGGCAGATGGTGTCTGGGTCCAAAAAAAGGATCGTTTGTGATAGTTACCGGACCAGTTTTACTGCCAGTGATATCTCTGCTATCCTGGTATCAGTGGTATTTTTCCATGGAACAGTTTTGGTATATAGTATATTTTTAACTTATCCAAGTACTTTTTGCTTTAGAGGCTTAACAGGTGTTCTGTTTAAGCACGAAGGCAAAGGTTGCCAGGCCCTCATCCGAGTTTTTTACTGAACTTTGTCAAAAGATAAATGGCATTTAAAAAACCGTTATCAATTTTCAAAATTGAATTCCACAAGCAAACTTTTTTTTTTTTAGAAATCTGATCTCTTATTTGTTGGGCCTATTTGAAAGAAGGGAGAAAAGAAAGGTAGGTGAAGTAAGTGAGAAAGAGGAAGCAAATGTAGTGAAACCTGTTCTTTTATGTATCACTTTTATTTGATCAATGGAAAAAGAGAGAGTGGTAGAACCCACATCAGACTACAGCTATATCAGTGGACTGTAGGTCTATTGTAAGATGAATCTTCTGGCAAACACATGCAAGGGTAGGCAGATTCCATCCCTTAATACTCTGCATGTTGTAAACAATTTCGGCTGAATTTGTGCGGGTGTGCACCCAGAGGGACACTGCGTAGGGTGGAGTGTTGAAGGAAGCTGGAGATTTGGCTTTCGACAGGAGGAGAGATCTTGCCAGTTCTGCCAAGAGCCTGTGTGTTGTAAACAAAGCTAGTGTAGGATTGTATCTGTAATTAGAGAGCACGAGGCTAATATTTTTATACCCTAAATTATCCTTGAAGGGAAAAAATAATGGATAACTTTCCTAAATTTAGGGTGAGGAAGTCCTGATCTGAACACCACTGGTGCCAGGATGGGTACTGATCTTCCAGCATTTGTGGTTCTTGCAGGGAGGGCTTTAAGCTTGGACTTCATTTCAGCAAGCTCTGACACGCAAATGACAGTGTTGGGTCGGAGTGATGCCTGACCCTGTGTGTGGGGGACCTGCTTATTTCAGTCAGACGGAGATGAAGTGAGGGTTGGGAGGGGCATGGAATGGGGCTTGATTGTGGTAGCAGATGGTGGGATGGGCCTGCGACACCAGGAAAAGGAACAGGGCGTTGTGATTGGTTAATGAGACCCCAGCAGGATGGACCTTTGGCACTGGAAACAGGCGGACAGGCCCAATCAGGCAGTCAGGATAACGTGGGGAGCAACAGCCTGCAGTCTGAGTTTTAAGAGAAAGTGTCCATAAATTACTTCACAGCACACTGTCGTATTTTTGTCTTTTTGTTCGTTTTGTTTTGTACCTGGCTCATCAAACTTGCTCTGGTCAGTCACAGTTTCTCTGCAAAAGCTATATTTGTATTCGCTTAAATATAGAGTTGTTCCAGATTCCAAAAAACTAAACAGAATTTAAAGATCCTTCATGATAACTTCTAGGTACTCCTGCAAACAACTGTAAAACGTTTTTTAATGTGATGTTTAGTGCATTGAAATGTGATTGTAAGGAATTATTTGTGATGACTGGAGTTTCCTGCAATAGTTTGAACCCAAACCCCCTGGACAGAGGTCCAGGCCTCCTCTAACCACTGTGTCACACTAATGTTTTTTTATTCTGTTTCAGGGTCCTCCTCTTTGGCGTAGCCATACTGTCTCTGTACTCTGTGCATCTGCTCCTAATGACTGCAAAGGAGGGAGGTAAGTGCATAAGAACATGGGAATGTTTTTCTGGTCAGGACGGTCTTTTGTTGTTTCGGCTGCGCTCTGGCCATGTGCCATATCCCAGTCCCTGCTTATGTTTTCACAACTATCTTTTTATTTATATGACTATCTATTTATCCTTTCTGTGTTTTTTTTGTGACGTGTTTCAACGTAAGCCCTCGTTGGCTGTGTAGAAGGCTTTAAGGCCATGTATTCTCATTCACCCTCATTAGCCTCATTCGCCAGTACATATACATTGCCTTTAGCGGCTACTCTTATCCATTGCATGGGGTGGCTAACCTTCATGTACCACATGATGTGTTCTTCTGGGAGGCCAGGGTTCAATCCCCACTCCTGACACCTCCAAGCTGTCACTTAGCAATGACCCTCTCTCCATTTTCCAACTGTCTGAGGAGGATGGAATGCCCTCTCTCCTTTTTTGGGGGGGAAAAAATAAAAACCTGTCCACTCACCTGGTCACCGCTCCCAAACTATTTGACCGAGAGTGATGAAACCTTGTTGCACACCTTCCTGTACATTCATTGAACAAATCTGCCATTTAATCATTTAGGTCCCTGTGTATGGATTTAACAACACATAGTATTTTGCTTAAAAAAACACATTTCAGTAAGCTCCTTTGACGGTACTTGACCATTCTTGTATATATCAGTGGACTGAGATGTGTAAAAATCCTAAAAAACTTGGCTGTACTTAACCAATGAATGTTCCAGAGGGTGTTGGTAGTTATTGCTATCGTGCTGAAACTTGTTATGCTAATCAGAGACGCTCTGGATCGTACCACTAAAGCCTCTCGCAAATCAACAAAAACAGGGCAGATGAAATTTCACGAACCCTGTTTGGGTGGAGCTGTACCCAGCAACCAAACATTGCCCCGTTTGAGCCCATAAAAATAGTTTCTCTTGACAATATCTAAACACACGCATACACACTCACTGCAAAGAAAAAGACAGGACAATGAATTAGCATAGGATGACTTTCGTCGTGGTTCTTTGTACATAAAGCTTACTGTATAATTCTCTGACCTGTCTGCAGGTTCACTGATCTATGAAAAGCTAGGAGAGAGAGCTTTCGGGTGGCCTGGAAAAATAGCTGCCTTCGGGTCCATAACTCTACAGAACATTGGAGGTAACACCTGGTCTACCATTACATTTCATTACAATCACTCAACAGCATGTGTAAATACATAATTTCATCTGATTTAGGTCTCTTGAAGCACTCATATTACATTTGTTACCTTCGGCTAACTCCTTCAAATTAAATTGTATAATAAGGTTAACTGTTATGAGACATCCCTGTGTGCATATTTTTTATTTTGTCCATCCATTATATTCTCTCTACATGATGTGAAGTACCAGACTTATAAAAATAAAACTCACCTATCGAGAGCCAAACTACTCACAGAGCTGTAAAGATACGGCTGTTTGATGTAGTTACTTTTCTGGTTTCACTTTTATCTCTTTGGAACACAGGGAGATTTAACACTGTAAATTTAACACTACAAGGAGATGTTTAAGACTGCAAATTAGACCCCTGAATCAATAAAAACAAAAAAGAAACTAAAAATTCCTTCAGAAACTGTAGCACTTCCCATGAGTGCCTACTGGCTGTAGGTTGACATGTAGAGAGCAGACCTTGTCTCACATAGACATACAGACAGTCTGGACTGAATCGTGGGTGCCTTTTCCCTTACAGCCATGTCGAGCTACCTCTTCATTGTGAAGTACGAGCTTCCTGAAGTTATCCGAGCGTTCTTGGGCTTGGAGGAGATCTCCGGGTGAGTCTGCATCCTGTGTTGCGCTGTCATTACGCACTTTCCATTTCGGGTCCCGTGAAGTCCACATTGTTCTCAGTGCTGTCTGGATGCCGTCCCCATTTAAGGCCGGTTCAGATCAAGTAATGTGGTGCATATAGTAAAATCACATTTTGTTCTGAAGCTGTTCAGCGGCTGCATAATAAATGCTATTATAGGCTATGATAATACAGGCAGCATTTGGCTCAGCCTTGCTAAGGAAATACGGCTCATCAGTCGCGTCATTCTCTCCAGCGTCCCCCTCTTTTTCCAGCCAGGTGACTGTAGATTTAACTAAACCTATGCTGACTCTGTATAGGCAGTAATGATTGGTGTTGCATATGCAGTGTGAAGAAGAGGCTTGTTGCCATGTGAATCAGGGGGTCTCAGTGGGTGGGGCCTGATAACTAATTAATTATTAATGATGGGGAGGGTGGAGTCACCAGGCAACAGTTTTGGGCGGTGGACATTTTTCTCGAACATCTAGAGTAAGATTGAGCATGTCAAATCTTGAGTTTAGTGACTAATTCAAGACATTCAGTCCACTCGTCCAACTCATGACACTTTGTATGGAAATCACAATTGAATCAACTGTCATTTTATTTGGACTGTTCAATCTTTTAATCTGTCTTGTGATTTCTTGCGGTGTAGATTTTAACTATTCTTAAGATCCCCTACCTTCTGTTGTTGTTCCTGCAAAATGCCTGCCTGTATAATATTTGAGTATTTGTGCATAGGTGTATTTATTGAGTACAGTTTAAATGTGAAGTCTGTGATATGCGTTGTTTTGCATGGGTCACCATATGAAAGTCCTGGTCTGTTTCACATGTGGCCTGAAACTGACTCTTGTTGTGAAATAGGCGGAGCTTCGTTTTGATATTTATCATATTTAATCTACTGTATGCAAATCCCTCCACAATACAACTGTTTGTTGCAGCTGAACACTGTCTCTATGCTGCTTGTCTGTTCTCGTAGCCTGGAAAGAGACCAACATTCAAATGAGGACAATGTGTAAGAGGCAAATTAGCGCTTTTGTTTACTTCCCAAGGCTTGGGCAAGCCATTGGTAGTATAGATTTTTGTGCTTACTTTATGGTGATATCTCCAGAACTAATGACTCTGACTGCGCTTAGCATTACCGCAAGGTAGTCTGGAGCAAGGTACCGTTCCCAGAGCCTCCAAAGTCAAAAGAGAGGAAATACACCCTCTAGTATCTGCAGTGTTGATTGGTTGTCTCTTTTCATTATGTTTTTATTTTTAGGCCAACTTATTTTTCTGATATTGTACAAGTTGATTGCAAGTACAGACATAACAGGTGGAGAAACAGTGAATGTTCACAGTTACATTTATTTGGTTAATTATGTTTGAAAAGAACATTGGGCTAAAATCAATGAGAAATTGATCAACAGTTTTAATTTAGCAGATGCTTTTAATTCAGTGTGACTCACAAGAAGTGCAGAAGTCAATTTACAAGTGCAAAAGATTCAAATGCCCTAATATATATAGAATTATATGTAGATTTGGTTGACAATACCTAACCCTATTCTACCCTGTCCCACCCCCTTGGCTCACACCTTTCGCCTCTCCTGCCTCCCTCTCACCTCTAGCCGTCTCTACACCGCCTACCATGTTCCCTATGAGTGCAAAAGTTAATTATAATAGCGTATTGGAAATATTCATTTTCAAGCCAAGAGAGTCTTGGCCGTGTAACTCTGCGCCGTTTTCAGTCTCTCGAGTGCGTCATGACCAGCCTTGTTCATCCTAGCAGCAGATAAATACACAGATAAGATATCTTTTAGTCACTCGCTCCAATGGCGTAGTGAGACCGAGGCAGAGGTTGCCATCTAATGGCCGGTGGTTTTTTTTTTCCGCAGTAGAGCTTATGAGCCGAAACTGCCTCAGAGTGAGAACAGAACGATCATTTGAAAGCGTTCATTGTGGAGAACAGATTAATGCTGTACCCACTGGCTTGGAAAAAAACATTTTGTAACCTGCTTCCAAATCCAAAGACAGAAAGTCCCTGTCTGGTTTTAGAAACAATTTTGTTATGACGTAATACTCATAAAATATCTTTTCGTTGGAGTTAAATACAGTTCATGCATGCATTAAACATTCATAAAATGATATCTGAATTGTGATAGGAGTGAAAGATTACCCCCAGCTGTGCCGAAAATCATAGATGAATTAGGGCAACAAACATCTTTATTTCATACCTTAATAATGGTTAGGGAAGACTTGGAGCGTCATACGAAGGCATTATAGATGGAAGAATCAAGTCCTTTAAACCACTCTGTCAGTCTTTTTATACACTTTGTCAGTGGATGAGTGGGAGGGTGGGTATTGAACACTACTCCACTGGGCAGCATATGTAACCATAACTAAATATAAAAAAGGAATTTAACATCAAGTTCCAAGAAAGTGTTCAGATCTGTTGCTATCCATCATGTCACCTTGACTGAATGCCATTGTGACATCACTGAAGTGAGGTAAATGGGTGCTACTTCTGGTTATTCAAAAATGGACAGGATACGTAACCTGTAGTATAAGATGAGGCATGTAGTGTTTTCACCTTATCAATAAACTTGAACCCAAGGCCCATATGTTTTAAAACCTACAGCAGAAATGACCGTTCAAGGCAATCAAAGGCCTTCTTGATTGATGGTGTTGCGTTGTCTGAGTAGGCCCTCAAGATATATAGCAGCTGGAGGAGATTATGTGAGTGAGTGTTACACTCTGTGTATTTATTATGTGTGTAAATGAAATTTTCAAAAACAGAACGGGTTATTTTTAGAGCCGTTCCCTACAAACAGTGCGTTCCATTCATCTGCCAGGCTCATTAATATCGGCCGCGCTCCGCCTCTCCAGCGACGGCACATCTGGCCAGCAGCGCTTCCTGACGAGAGCGTCTCCTCGCAGGCCCTTCCCGGACCCTTGGGTCATGTGGGAGGGGAGCGTTTCCTTACTTCTGATTAGAGCTTGGTAGAATTCCCAGAACTTTCCGTAACTGCTGGTTAGGTTTCCGAGATAGGTCCGTAACGGGAGCGTTGAAATTAGAACTGCACCAGTGGGTTGCTCTACTCTTGATAAGCGAACAAAAAGGTTTAATGCTAAAGCCAGTCTAGACATCTACAGTAGTCGCTGTAGTGACCACCCTACCTATAACAGCCGACATTTGACCACAGCACAGTAGTAGTAGCAAGAAACGGGTCTCTCAGGGCATAAAGTGTACCCCATAAGTCTTTCCTGTTTAGGTAATTATAGTTAACGATTACGCACAGTATGGCTTTTGTACGATTTTGTTTGTGTTTTGATTTTTGATTTTTCAAAGTATAGTGGTGCAATTTAAAAATTTCCGCAGTTTCATTTGAAGATACATAAGCGTTATCCAAATCTGAGAAAAACAACTGACAGTAGTGCTGTAGTGATCCACTGTATATAGCAACGTATTTACCAAGAGAAGTGTGAAACTCATCAAATGAGCAAAAAATATCTGTATTAGTGAGGTCCTACTGTACATGTACGGAACCATTTACGGTTATTCCACAATCCCAAATTGCATAAACTACGAGTGCAGCAATTTGTCATATTACTGTAACTAGTCCATAGTGCTTCACTGAGGCTAATTCTGAGATCTTTCCCTCAGGAAATTTTCTACTTCATTTGATTTGTTATTGCCTGTTGTTCAGGTTGAGCCAATTCTTTTTCATATTGCAAAAGTGCATCTCATTATGTAACCACTGAAATAAAATACTACTAAGTATGTAAAGTTTCTAAATTTGTTTTTTTAAGAATTTGTGAAACGAATTTTCAAGCATTAACATTTTGATATGGTATGATTAGTCATGTCATCATTTTTGATTTCGAAAAGTTTATCTCCCTTTTCATGCATGTGCTAAACCATCTGGTCTGAGGAAATTGGGCTGTTACTGGTATTGTCAGCCAATCAGGGCTGTGGTTTATGAATATGAATGACAGAATGATATAATTAAGATAATTAAATATCGTTTTCATAGATGACCAGGAATGCTATAAAGCTCTAGTTAAGCCACTGTGAAACGACTTCAAGAAGCACAACAGTTACGTTTCCAGTTCCTTTAGCTTTAAAGCACAGAATTTTCCAGTTAAGATGAACGTGAAAGTGGTCAGTCTTGTTAGTTTTCAAGTGTCCCTCTTTAAACTCCCTCTCCCTTATCCTGTTTCAGTGAGTGGTACCTGAACGGAAACTACCTGGTGGTGATAGTTTCCCTTTGCATCATCCTTCCACTGTCGCTCCTCAAAAACCTTGGTAAGGCCCACGCCACAGAACGATCCTGTCTTTCTCTGATTTAACTGAGGGTCTGTGTCCCTCTCATCTGTAATGCTGGGTCTCTGTGTCCAGGTTACCTTGGTTACACCAGTGGGTTCTCCTTATCCTGCATGGTCTTCTTCCTGGGAGTGGTAAGTCCTGTTTATGCAGTTGACTTGAAATTCTCTTGCCTGGCCCATACACTGCTTTTATTCCTCTGTACCTAAATATTCCAAAGCAGAAGTTGAGTATTTTCCATAACGAGGGCTGTTCCTGGATCAGTTTCTGCTCCGGCTGATTGCAGACTTAATTCAAGGTGCAACGTAAGCAGTTAGTCGATGACATGTGACCTTTAAAGATCCAGCTGTGGCTTGCTGGTTCTGACCGGCTGAACTGTGCGTTCCATTTTATCTGGCAGTTGTTTTGTCTACTTTGTACTGTACGAGAGTTGTCGTCACTTGTTTGTATTGGCAGTTGTTGCGTCTGCTCCGTTTATCTGGCCGTTCCGCGTATTTGATGTCCGCGCGTAACCTCTGCTTTTGTTCTGTGTTGCAGTTGATATATAAGAAGACACAGCTTCCTTGTCCGCTGCCCTTCTTCTATCACAACTCTTCCAGTCTCATGAACACCTCAGACATGTCGCCACTAATGCTCCACAATGGCACCGGGGTCATGCAGTTCTCCCAGGCCGATAGCGCCGCCCACGCGGGCCCCCACGCACCGGCGCACGTCACGGATGTCCACTACCAGCCTCACGACCATGAGGACGACGAGGAAATGTGCCGGCCGAAGTATTTCATTTTCAATTCTCAGGTACGAGAATTGGGGCGAGAGGGGCGAGAACAGGACGCACCCTTTAACTCATCGCGTCAGACGCTCTTGTCAAGAGTGACTTCCAACTGAAAGAGCGGAAATCAGGGACAGTGGTGCAGAAAATCCAGGAGGGAAGTAAAGTCTCAAGTGACAGAAGTGACAGTATGAGATAGGACTCGGACCCTCTGGAATAAGCTGTTGAGGAAATAACAAACAGCAAAACCCCAGGACAAATAAGATAGCGATGCTAACAGTGATGAAGCTAGTAAAGCTAACTATAAGAACTAGGGAGAGATGGGAAGAGGTGCAGCCTGAATAGGCAAGTCTTTACTAGAAGGTGGTCAGGTCCTCTGCCCTCTCCTCCGTTACGACCTGTTCATTTTCTGTCTTTCTTTACTGATAGTGCACACTTTTCCCACGCCTTCTGAAATGTTGACTTTGGTTCTCCCCTCTGTGTTTCTCTTCAGACGGCATACACAGTACCCATCCTGGCATTTGCATTCGTGTGTCATCCAGAGGTCCTGCCCATCTACAGCGAGCTGAAGGAGTAAGCAGCGCTCTGCACCTGACTGACTGAATCTAACCTGGGTGTCGTGGGCCGTGTCTCTGACTGTGTTTCTCCCATCTTCTACAGTCGCTCCCGGCGTAAAATGCAGAACGTGTCCAACCTTTCCATCTTAGCCATGCTGATTATGTACATGCTGTCGGCTCTGTTTGGGTACCTCACATTTTATGGTGAGTTTTTTTAAACCATATATTCAGAGCCTTCTCCCTCTGCACCATACAGCTGTGGGCCAATTGCTTTTTATTTCCAAAAACGTTGTAAAAAAGTTATATCTATCAAGCTCACATCGGCCCTAGAACAATCTTCCTTTGAATATTGCAACATCTGTGCTGTTGTCCTCTGTTGTGACTGAAATTAAGAAACATTTCGAAGAGTTGCTTTCAATTAGTTTTCTTTTGAATGTCTATTTTTACTTTTTTAATTTTATTTTTTATATATTGAACAATTTATTATCTTAATCTGTCCTGACATGTTTTTGTGTATTGCACTTTTCTTTACAGTAAATTTGTTGGTTGTTGAAAGCACTTGTCGCCAACCTGCTTTAAAGGTGTTATATAAACACTAAATAATTTGATCATTAAATCAGTCATGCAGTAATTTGTTGCTGTAATTGTTTTTGTTATTATGGAATGCAGCTCAGTAATTATAGGGTAGGCAAGGCTGTCTGTGGTCATCATCAGCGTGTTCTTGCTCTCAGATAACGTGGAGGCGGAGCTGTTACACACCTTCACCAAGGTGTATAAATTTGACACGCTGCTTCTCCTGGTGCGTCTGGCTGTGCTGACCGCGGTCACCCTCACCGTGCCCATCGTCCTGTTCCCTGTGAGTACTACACACATGAACGCACACACACACACACCATCACACACACGTCCCCCACATTGAAAGTGGAAGGACCTGTTAAGAGACCCTGACTGACATTTTAATCCTCCATACCTGCTATTGGTACTGAATTTTTAAAAGTGCATATTAATCCTAGCTGGAACAATTCCTCTGCACTTCACCTTATTGAGCACTTTTATCATTTTAAAAATCTCGGTCGCATTCCCTGTAAACCTCTTTTTGCTCGGCCTGAATAGATTAGGTGCATAGAGTCTTTCTTCATAAGAGACGTTAGTTGCCCTTCTTTGTACTTTTTCCAAAACTTTTTCAATATCTTTCTTCTAGTGTTGTGCCCAAAAGAGCACACAGTATTCCAAGTGTGGTCTGAATATGGCCTTTGATTTAAAATCTGTAGTTTTTTCAATGTATCCCACAACCCCTTTGGTCTTTTTTTCTGCCACTACACAATGCTCAGGTCCTATTAAGCTTTGGTCAGCTGTATCAATATGTTTTCCAATAAAGTGATTTCTGTTTGGATCTTCCTGCATTACCTTAGTTGGTTCAAAGCTTTGCTAGACTGCCAAATTTTGTATCGTCTGCAAATGTAACAGTTTTATTACTGACCTCTATATCAAGGTCATTTTTGTACATGAGGAAGAGCGAAGGCCTCAGTACCATTTCCTGCAGGATGTAACTTTGCGCGGGACCCTGCTCTGATGCGAGTCCTCCTACAGTTGCTCTTTGTATTCTACCGTTCAACCGATTTTCAACCCACTCTGTACTTATCCCTGTAATTCGTACTGATTTCATTTTGACCGTGTGCCTTTCATGTGGTTCGTGCCAGGCGTTTATGCAACTTTCTATTTTTGGCACACTGGTGATGGCATGGCAGTGGATCACACCGAGCAGTTCCAATGCCGTCCCTAAACCAGGCCTGCTTTGGCTGGTGGATTGATCTCCTCAGCCCATAAATGTGCCCAGGCCCCATCCAGCTGGCCCAGAGTTTCAAAAGTCACCTTTAAAATTTCCATGTACCCTACAGTTGACGCAATGACAGCAGCGCTAAAATAAAGAGGGCCGTTGTTCTGGCCCGGCTTGTCGGGCTGTGGTAGGGGACCCGTTGGGCTGTATTCAGTGCCCGCTTGGCGAAGGTTGTCTGGCTGGGGACCTAGTGAGAGAAGGCGCCCACTGTTTCCATGCGTTTACGTGACTGGGACGCAGCGGTGCTAATAACTCTGGGTTATGTAACGATTTCTGATACAGAGCTGATACATGCCAAATGCACAGTTATGAAGTCACATGATCCACCCCAGTGGAAAGAGATAGAGACAGATAAACCTGTCTGCCATACTAGGTCATGGGCTATGTTTGGTTCCGCTAGTAGAACCCAGGATAGCACCTGACAATTAGTCTGTGCCTTAGTGTTCAGTACAAAGGATTCTCCTTATAGCCCCTGCTAATGTCAAAATGTTGATGCTCATAACATTATGGTACAGAACGTATCAAAAGCTGTTAAAAATTAAAAACGAGGTTAAATTGCATGATTTTTTTCCACACACATTAATATACAAACATTATACTTAGACCATATAGTTGCAGACTTTCTTTCATATTCAGATTTAGATTTTTATGTCTATTCGTGGTGGAAGCTAGTACCAGTGAGTCATTCAACATGCCGCGGATGGTTTCTTCGTTTTACAAATGATAAAGCTGTATGCTCACAGTTGTTCCGTAAATGTTATTGTTGGATTCACTGTAAGCATAAATGTGCGTTAGCTTAACAAATTTAGCGCTGTTTGCATGCTCTTCTTGTTGATGTTCGTGTCCTGACGTAAGACACAGGATGACAGTTTCATAACACTTAGGGATGTGGTATAATTCAAGTAAGTGATGCCAGTGGGTGCCGAAACGCCAAGGGAGTATTTCGTTGCTGAAGTTTATACTGCTCAACTCTTTCAATAGCGGCTGACACAGTAATCGCAATCCCCATTTTCCATTCATGTGATATTTAATTTGCATTCTGTGCATTTGTAAGTCTCTTTGGATATGAACATCTGCCAAATGTCTAAATGTAAATGTAAGTGCAAATTCATTTTATTAGAGATCCAAGTACCTCAGGCGTAGGTATAAAATAACATTTTGGGTACGTTTGGTATATAGACCACTGCACGCAATGAGCAGTTTACATAAATTGAAGAAAATGTATATTTGCATTGACAGCCCTAGAGCATTGGCCCAAAATCAGAAGTGGTGCTGTAGAACTTGACATGAAAAAAGCATATCAAAAATGTTCAAAAATTGAATAAACACTGAAAATATTTTCACACTTGTTATAGTGTAATGTCCTCTCTTTCAAAATTTTATATGTGCCTTATGGGTAAACAGCGTGTTTAACTGGCCACTTCAGTTCAGCACATGTACTATTAGTGCCTGTTGTGAAGTTGAATCAAGATGCATACATGGGCATGTGTACAGCTCTCATTTACACAACCTCCACGAGCAACAGGAAAACTACAATCAATTAGCAGTAGCAAAGCTCTCTATCGCACACTGAATTATCTAAATAGTAAAGTACTGTTACTATAGAAGGCAGTACAAGTGGGGCTTTTCCAGTGAGGAAGTATTGTGAAAGAATATAATGCACCCTTCAAATAAATGCAACGGTGCAAGTGAATAATGGTAATGTGGCGATGCGATTGGCTAATGAAGAACACAATGCACGGAAAACAAAACGACACAGTGACAGAATAACAAAGGGAAATCATCAAATGAATATGAGGAGATGACATTTCCTGCTCATTAGCTGTTGCTTAATTGATATTCGGTGTCGTAGGCGGTTCGATAATGAATCTTCTTTGAACTTAATTCAGCTAGTTCTGTGGTGACTCGGTTGCACTTCCATGCGCTCATGTACAAAGACAAGCATGTTTTTGTGGGCATGTGTGTGCTCTGCGATCAAGACAACAACGTTTCACATGGTGATTAGTGACTCATGAATAACGTACCATATAAGGCAAATTGTGGGCATTTCATGGCTGTTGAACTTGTAAGCACTACATGTAAGCACATGGATAGGATCTGGGTTAAAGCGTACACTCAATTTAAAATAGACTTTATAACAAATTTCTATGTATGGATTAAGGCTCCTTGTGGGTTATTTTGTTTCTATTATTTAAGTAGTAACTATGCTGTAATTGGTAAAAATGGTAGAACAAGAAAGTAATGCATAATCTATATTAGTAGCACTGCAGGTGTTCGATGTGTATGTATGGTTGGTGCTGGTGGTGTGGAGTGCAGGGTGTGCTGGAGTTTCTGGCGCCCTCTTGTGGGGGTTTCAGTGCATTTCCTGCCGTGTCGCTGGTTACTGTCCCCGGGTCGTGGTGTCGGGGCATGGGGCCGGATCGGGACAGGAGACCGGTTGTCTCACGGCCCTGGAAAGAGCTGTGTTTTGAAGGATGGGCCGCGGAGCTTGATGTGTGAATTTAGGCGTTTTGAACTGCCGGTCTGTACCTCAGGAAATGCCTAGGACTGAAGTGTGGATATGAGACAATAGGGGGATGCCGCCCTGTCCTGTCCTGTCTCCTCGGCCCATCTGCTCATCAGAACTCCGGCCAAGTCCTAATTTATGCCACCCACTCTGATGACAATGACGGCACTTGTTGTGGGGCACAGGCTGTGGGTAGCTTGAGTGGTAGGGCCTTCATTTATGGTCGTTTTGGCCTCGTACTCCGGCACGGGGATTTTGGGGCGGTGTAGCAGCTGTGTGGCCGGGTGTGTCCTGTTTTGGGGGGGGCATCTGGGGATCATGGCGTAGGCACAGGCTCTTCAGAGCTATGGTAACTTTTGCACTGACAGAGTCTATATTCATGACCGTATGCGTGTCATTATTTTATTTAGTATACACTCTAAAAATTATAACGGACAAAGAGGCCCAGTTATGAGGAAAGGGGTGGCTTAAAACGGTTCTGCGGTCTTGTTCTTTGCAATTTTTTTGTTCTTTGTGTATTTATGTGCATGCTCTATAGGTTTTTCGTATTAGTTTATGTTGCTGCTTCCTTATTTCTGTTATTTCTTTGTTATTTATTTTTCTTGTAATAAAAAATAACTATTTCGTATCCCTCAGTCCAGCCCTTGTCCCCTGTGACATTAGATTAGTCAGTGAGTGTCCTGTCAGGGAGGAAATAGAACATCGCAATGCGTGCTTTTAAGGCATGTATGTCATATAATAAATAATACATATTAAGGATACCGTTTTATGTTTCAGAAGAATCTGCATGCTTTAAGCTTTGCAGTGCAAACCTGTCTCATAGTACACACATAAATCTGATAATGCCACATTCTTGAGCACAGTGAATTAAATTTGTTGGGTGCGTTGAACGATAAATTTCACCAGCCATCCTGCCTAAATTAATGGAGCGAAGACCACTGCCGAGACATGCTGTTGTCCTGCATGCTTTTGTCCAGCAGGTGGCGGTGTGGTGCAAGTTATTTTCATCTGTAAAACATTGCTGTGCTCATGCACACTTCTGCATGCATGTGTGCCTGAAGAAATTCAGTGTTAATTTGAAACATACAGAGAATAGGCCTAAATGACACTGAGTGCTTTGGTTGGTTGCTGTAAAATGCAGCATACATTGTCCTGCATTTTCCAAATATTGGACTAAATGAGTGTATCAGCTGAAAGTATGTAGGTGATAAGGAATTAATTCAGTGTATATTGCATTGAACGTTTACACTGGTTTTCATTTTAGTGTTTTATTTAAATATTTCAATTTATATTGCAGATTTTGTCCTTGTATTATTGCAGAGAAAGTGCTGACTGCAGTATGGAATAGTCAAAGCGTTTGCACTTATTTGCAGTTCAGATGATAGTAATTGTGTGTTTAGTTTGCCCTGTAGAATGTATGCAAGCCATAAAAGTTACACTGAATATTTGCTTTGTAGATTGTGCTGAATGCCTGCAGTATGGATTATACTCCACATCAGTAGTGTAGACCCTGCTGAGCATGTGCAGTGCAGACTGTATGGATCCTCTGCAGTGTAGGTTTCTCTGTTCGTATAGCCAGTCTGCGTAGGCCGCAGTTCTCAAGCACACATATCACCTCTGTGAAGCCATTAAGACCAAAGGGCGCTCCAGCCAAAGTAAACATCGCACCCCCCTCCTCCTCCTCCTCCTGCTGTCCCCCTGGGGCTGACTGGCCCCCTGTACCTGCCCCCGTGAGAGGCAAAAATGTAGGATAGAGGTGAGGCATTTCTTTGGGGCGTGGAGGAACGGGAGCAGAAAGCAGCTTTTCAGCAGAGCGTAACAGACTCTACCAGAAAATTGTGCCCCCGCTATTTATGCTGTAGGTATATAAGAGTGACACATATGTGTTTCGCCGCTCAAATGTCTGTGCCATAACAAGGCAAAAACTGAGCTCTGTTTCTGTTTCTCTGGCCCTAACAGCGGAGAAAAAAAATATTGCAGCTCACTGTTACCCTTTCCCAGAGGAGTAAATCTTCACTGTGCTGCAACAGGGTGACGGTTTCTGAGCTTCGCGCATCCGCTTAAAAAAAAAATAACCGCAAAGATTTTTCTCCAGTGGCAATGGTTTAAGTGTGAGTTCTTGCCTGTGAAATGGCATCATGGCAGAGTTTAAAGAAAGCTATGCTGTCCACCTGAAGAAGCCAGTTCAAACTATTTAACCTGAATTGCTTCAGTATCCAATAATACAAAAGGTATTTGAAATGTAAATATATGTGTCCCTCTAACATCTACACTACAGATACAGTCAAGAAAGTTTTTATGAAGACTTAAGGAGAGGAGACAAAGCCAACAAATGGAACTTTAGTTATTTTTACTTATTAGTGATGGCAAAATGTCTTCGAATGTAAATATTATTGCCAATACTAAGCATTCTTTTAATGTAAACATTAGCACTTCGTGAATAGGACTCCACCTCAGCTGCTTGAGGTGTCCAATCTGTCACTCACTGCTGCTGGCTGATGTAACTCCGCTAGACTGTTGCCCCACTCCACCCCACACAGGGGAGGGGTTTGATGATCTTCAACCAATCAGCAACCAGGCTCCACCTACCAGCATTCCAATCAGCTGCATGGCAGGAGCACTTTGCTTTACACTTGTGAACTTTCACCTAATTTCCCATAGTCTTTGCATGCAGGAGCGCATTTGCATAGTCGCACATGTACCCTGTGTGTGGGGTAAGCAAGCATGTGAGGTCGATCCCATGAGTCTTATCACCTACACTCAGGCTGGCCCCCTTGGCCTGTTTCTTCTGAGAATTTTGTCTTGGAAGAAAATAAACAGTTACTTAAGGTATAGCGCAATGCAGATAGTGTAAAATCATATTTGTTTTTGTCCACTAAACATTGTAATGTTTATATATATATGTATTGTGTTGCACAGAAAGATAATAAGCTTTATATTTCAGAATATTTATTTGGGGTTTTTAAAATGGAAAATCTATTATTGTCTGTTAATGTTATGAAGCACACTCTCTGTGTGCCTCATGATCCAATACGGTGAAATATTCTGATACGAATTAAATGTATTTATTGATAAATAAAATTGAGCTGTGCATTTAGCTATGAGAATTCCCTAGACAGGAAGACCGGAAAGCACTATGTGTGCACTAATTATAAGTCATAGTAGCCAGAATTATAAGGAAAGCTAAGCAACCTACTATTAGTATGTAGATAATTACTGTTCATTTGAAGAAATGAAAGGGAGCAACACTCCATTTGGAGAGAGTAATCCTGGCTATTACCTTAGTCATCATGGGGAAAGTGTATACAGATGTTTTTGTGAATCTTTGAAAATGTAAAGAATGAGAAAGGGGATTCCTGAAGTAGACAGGTACGTTTGGTGCTTCCTCCTAAATGGTCTACCAGGGAATCGAGCCTGTAATAGTCTGTTTAAAAAAACCTGTTCTTTTAAACCCTTTTTTTTCTGGACTATCCCTATTTTCATGGCCAAAGTGCAAGTGGCAAGTTGTTGGTATGTGCTTAGTTGTGGTCAGTGTTACATGTTTGGTTGGGCTGGCACTATATGCTTTCTTCTATGGTGGGTGTAACAGGTGGCTGTAGGCTGTCGGTATATCCTTGGTTATGGTAGATGTAACAGGTGATGTTAGATTAGTATGTGGTAGATGTTACAGATGGCTTTACATTGTTGCTATGTGCCTAGCTGGTTGCTGTTTGTTTGGATACAGTGAGTATAACAGATGGCGTGCAGTTGTTTCTTTGTGGTTGGTAATCGTGTTACATTGTTGCTTTGTGCTTGGCTATAGTAGGTGTTACAGGTTGCATTACATTGTTGCTATGTGCTTGGCTACGGTAGGTGTAACAGGTTGCTTTACATTGTTGCTATGTGCTTGGCTATGGTAGGTGTAACAGGTTGCATTACATTGTTGCTATGTGCTTGGCTACGGTAGGTGTAACAGGTTGCTTTACATTGTTGCTATGTGCTTGGCTATGGTAGGTGTAACAGGTTGCATTACATTGTTGCTATGTGCTTGGCTACGGTAGGTGTAACAGGTTGCATTACATTGTTGCTATGTGCTTGGCTACGGTAGGTGTAACAAGTTGCATTACATTGTTGCTATGTGCTTGGCTACAGTAGGTGTAACAGGTTGCATTACATTGTTGCTATGTGCTTGGCTACAGTAGGTGTAACAGGTTGCATTACATTGTTGCTACGTGCTTGGCTACAGTAGGTGTAACAGGGTTGGTAATGTAACCCCAGTGACCTTCTGAAGAAAGGCTGCCGTTGTTTGGCTGTGAAATCCTCAGACTGGGGCCTGATCAGGGTCTCTAAGTGCCTAGCAGGTCCCTGAGTGTAGGCGACCTTTAACACAGTATTTCAAAATTGCCTGGCTGAAAGCCTAATTTTCTCAATTCAGCGGTACGCTGTTCTTGTGACTCCAGATTGTGACCATTGTGGTATGTGCTGGAACTTGGTTCTGGATCTGGATCTTGGGTCAAGATTACATACTACATTAAATAAGTAGCCTTGTGGGGCAATATACCCACGCAACAGTCATTTAGCTTTGAAATTCTGGTCTGCAAGAACGATGTAGCAATCACAGCTATCTTAAGGAAGGCTTGGAGTGTAGATCCCAAGTTGGGAACATAATTTGCCCCCTTTAGGAACGTAGATGATTTTAACATAATGTGTTAAATGTGAAAATTGACATCGCGCAAAGTATAAGCTATATTATATTTCCAGGCTACTTGCAATTGCTAGTCAATAGTAAAACGCACTACTTATTTAATGGAAGGTTAAAATTGTGTGTTATGCGCTGTCTTTCAGATTCGGTCCTCTGTAATAACCCTGGCATTCTCCAACCAAGAGTTTAGCTGGATTCGACATATCCTTATTGCTGCCGCCATCCTGGTTTTCAACAACCTGCTGGTTATATTCGTCCCAACCATTCGAGATATATTCGGTTTTATCGGTGAGTAGCTCTTACTTATTTTGTTATTTTCTGATGTGTTCAATGAGGTAATAAAATCCAATGTGGAAATGAATTGTGGTTTTGTAGTGTGTAACGATGTCATAACGTGTGAGGTCATAAAATGTAATAATGGTGTGGTGAATTGACTTGTATGAGAATAATGATTGATATCATGATCAGCCAGTGAGTGCTTAGCAACCATCGCAAGGGATCAATTCCTCCAACCAGCTCTGATGACAGCTCAGATAAAATCATAGCCAATCACTGCAGAAAGTGGGCGTACGCTTCGACTGTTTCAGAAAGTTACACTTCCTCACACTTTTCAATGCTTTCAAACGTTCCAAACTAGAGTCTTGCCTAAGGCGTTTTCTGATTGGTGATGGTGTCATAATGTGTTTTTTTTATATAGCTTGATAAAAAAAAAAAAAAAATTTAAAAAAAAAATATATATAGCTTGATAAATCATACATGTTTTTGTGACAGACCTTAACTTGTCCTCTTTCTCCAGGGTCCTCTGCTGCCACCATGTTGATCTTCATCCTACCAGCCGCCTTCTACCTCCGTCTCGTCAAAAGTGTTCCCATGCGTTCAACTCAGAAGATATCAGTACGTATGAGAGCAGAGCTAGCAGACAAGGTCCAGAGCACACAGTATTGTTTTTTCTTTCAGGTAACACAGTAAGCTGAGGTTGTAATACTGTGCCATGGGATTTTGAATTACCTGTTGAAGATCCGATAGCACAGTATGGCTGGGGCCTTGGCAAAATTCTGGCAAAAATGTCTGGTCCTCTTTACACGCCCATGTAATCATTCCGACCCTCCCTCCCTGCCCCCTGCCCCCTGCCCCCAGACCAGATGATTGACAACATAGACTCTTGCAGTCCCCACCCACTTTGTTTGCCCAGGTCAGTGCAAAAAAGAGATGTGTCCTCACTTGACCTTCTCAGCCAACTAAGTTAGCATTGTTCATTCATGGCAATGAATGTTCAGTTTTACATTGCTCTGTGGTTGTGAATATACCCTTATTTCGTGTGGCTTCGAAAATCTCTATACTTAGAGAATTGATGCTGTTCAAACTAAGCAGTTACTCAAGGGAGCAAATGCTGTGATCTGTCTAGGATTCAATCCTATAACGTACTGGTACTCATCCTGCCCACTGTATGTGTCCGCTTCTCTTCTCAGGCAGCCGTTTTCCTGGTCGTGGGCGTGGTCTTCATGATTGGGAGCCTATCGCTGATTGTCCTGGACTGGATCCACAACCCACCTGGCTCCGGAGGTCACTAGAGCCCCCTAGGGGAGGAAGCCGGCCTGCCCTCACAGACCCAGAGACAAAAGGAGGGGGTTTGGGAGGGGAACCCCTCTACCAGCAGAACACGGCCATTCAGAACTCAAGGGCCTATTGGGGGGTACCCAACAGCAGAACCCAAAGACTGAGCATCAATGCTTTTGTGTGCTGCAAAAGGGTGTTCACCAGAACACCCCTATCCAAGAGTATTAAGGAGGGATTGTGTTGGTTTCTGATCAAAAATGGTTTCATCCTCAAATCTTAGTATTTTTTGGCTTTATGTATGTGTATATATTTTTTTAGTACTTAAGAATCTACACAGTGTAGTTGGTAAATAAGGAGAGTGAGATCTTGTGTTGACCAGTTGAGTAGCTACTATCATTTCCTGGAGAAAAGTGTGTAAACTGTTAGTGCACATTTATTCACGTGAAGCTTTTCTGTGTTGCCCTCAAAACTAGCCGGTCGGAATCGGTGGTGGCCTCGGCAGTAACCCTGTGGCTGTAACTGTGGCTATAACGAGCTAAATGGACCACCTGAGCTGTAGCGTGGCTCTACCTGGTTCTGCCTGTTGGGGGCGCCATATCAAACAGCTCCATCGAGCATGCTCTTAAAGGCCGACAATATTTATGAACGGGCAAGGAACACTTAGCTTGCGTTTATGTGTGAACGAATTACAAACACAGATGCACCCTTTTAAGTAAGCTCCGTTCATGGGGCCATTAACGCCCCTTGCATGGTCACTTAAGTGGGCATTTACATTGTCACAGAATGGAATCTCATCTTTGGTGCAGGTTATGGGTAAAATACATGAAGAATGAAGCTAAATATGTTAAAATGTGTTTACCACATGCGAAAGGGAACTGATTGTAGGGCCGAATCAGACCCTACAGCCTGAACCCCTCTGCCCTCGCGACCCCAAATGTCTGTGCCTTCAAATGGTGAAGTGCCCGTTTTTTACTATAGTTTTTCAACGGAGATGACATTTGCTACTTCTGTAACCCATGTGGTCTACAGCATTCAACTCAGAACACTTGTATATTTTTATGGTTTGTATTTGAAAAAGTTACGCGTTTTGTATTTTTGCTTTTGTAACTCTGTTTCAATCTTAAGGCTAGCTTTGTTGGGAGGTCGTGATATCACACAGATCTCAACCTCTTTGCTCTTCACCAGATCTGGAGATTTTGGGGATTTTTGGAATGTATTCATAGACAGATCGCACCCTGCTGAAGCTAGATACAACACAAAGTAGGGGACACAAGGACTTCAGGAAGACAGGATTTCAGAAGAGGACACAAGTAATATCATGAGATAATATGCAAGCGCATATTCATGTCTTAGTTCAGTGTATTATTGTACTGTATGGTAATTTATATAGTACTGGAGATGATTGTTATATTTAGTATTCCGTTGAATGTCCTGAAATGAAGAATGTGAAGGACTATTATAAACTACTGAAGGAAATATATATTGTTACTGTTGTTTAGAGATAACCTATTGCTATCACATTACAGATTTGAATACTCCCGTCCAGGGTTTGAAATGAGAGGGGTCTGGGGGAATTTGGAACCCCCCAGAGGGAATGAGAGATCCCCCTTAAAGAAGTATGTAAGTTTGGGGAGGGGGGGGGCGGGTTTCCCTATTTTATCGCTGTAGCAATGCAATTACCTTCCTGTATCGGTGCTTCCTGTACTTAGTCACAGCTGTGGTGAGTCACCGCAGTACAATGCCTCAAAAGGAAGCCGTTCTCCCAAAGCTGACAACAAACGTGACACCACCATATGCATGTCATGTCCAGCGAACTCAGTCAGCCGTTTTGGTCGACCCTCTCTGTCTGTCTAAGCCTGCAGCTCCCTGGCAGATCTGTTAGCCCCGCCCCCTGGCCCGCTCACTTGTTAACAGGAAGACAGAGCTACTCGCACGCAGTCCAATCAATCCAGATAGCACTTGGCGTGGCCGGTCTATTTCTGTCAAGTAAACCCGCCACGCAAACTGTTGTACACAGTTTTGGGCATCAGTCTTCATAATTTTTCATTTTGGCTGTATTTTCTTGTTGCATTTAGCGATGAGTTTCCTTGGTATGCACTTAGATTAGCCAACTAGCATTAGTTGTGATAAACTGTAGTTCAATAAACGGCAGCATCTTACCGCGGTATCTAACTGCACAACACTGGGTGTTCTAAACTAACCTAGATCACTGAAGTAACCCACCCCATAAGTTTTTTAATCTGGGGGACCTCTCAAGAGTAACTTCTCATTTCAAACCCTGTTCCCATCGCAGTAGGGTTCTCGTCTTGTAATAAGCTTACCGGGTTTTTAAAATGGATCTTTAAATAATTTTACCGAGCTTCCAGACTCGCCTCACTGCAGAATCTTCTTGCATCAGAGACCAGGCAGTACTTCAGACTTCTCTGCTGTTCATACAAACACACTCAGGTTTTGCTTGGTGGCCTGCTTGTTCACAGTCTGCAATTTTATTTCATTGTGTTGCTGCCAGGTCTCTCTGGACAAATCCATGACTGCTGTGGAGCTGTCTTTTGCATGAAAAATATATACGCTTTGGTTTTTTTTTTTACAGATGTTAGTGGCCGAAGACTCCTGTACTGTAAACAAAACGAGTGCCATAACATAACAGTGCCTACCCTTCACATACCCCCAGTATCGCACCGCCACACCAGGAGAAGGGAAAGCTCTGTCTTCAGAAAGTAAAAGTATTACCATATATTTATTCCATCCCTGCACCAAACCAGCGGATCCAAATTAGCCCTGTGGATGAGCTACTTAACGAAGTAACCTGTTTTAATCCACAGGTCAAATTGTATTGCAATACTTCTACATGGTAACACTTCTCCTTTTGAAAGACAAGAGCTTTCCACCTCTGGTTACGTCTACCTGGATGTACTGAAAATATATATTCTGTGCCATGTTGGAATGTAAATTTTACAATTTTAAAAGTGTTACTGAAGTGGATGGGTATGAAGTAGAGCGTGTTTTCCAGCGTTTAACTTTTAGTTGCCATAAGCAGCACTGGACTGGATAGGTTTTGGGGTTTGGTGGCAGGGTGAGAAGCGATCTGTATGTGAAGTGCTATAGAATTAATAGAAGCAGGCCTTAAATCACAAGAAAAAGAAAAACAGAACTAATATGCTCCTATATGAACAGATTTCACTTTATCAGTCGTGTGTTGTCCATTGGTGATGGAAGTACAGCTGTGCTCTGTTTTCTAGTAGCAGTGGCAGTTATTTTTATATTTTGTACCTCTAAACTTCTTGACTAAACATTTGTAAGAAATCAAATCGTTTTAGCTCCTGAACTGGCATAGTGCACTCTTCATGTTGACTTTTAAACATTTTTAACTATTTTTTAAATATCACATGGTAATCCTACTCAGTGTCCAAGGTCAAGCCAAATAATGTCACTATTAATATAGTGTTATTGGAAAATCACTGTTAAAATGCATGTTTGTGCAAAATTGTTGATTGAAAGTGATTATATCTTTGTCCTAAAAATTACAAAAGATCACTGATTCTCCTTGTCAGACAACACTGTGCAGTGACTTCCCGTAAACTTGTATTCACTTTTGCAGTTCTCTTGTTGCATGGAAAATCCTCTTGCATAGAATGTCATATCAAACACGAACAGGTCTGGGCTGAATTGAGCCAGCCACAATGGACAATATTTATAGATCCTTTGTGGATCTACATATTCATGAATCAAATGGATATTTCAAATGAAATGATTTAATATTATGTGCATGTTTTTGAATTACATACATGGTCTTTTTTGACGATTGTATATGTACTGTAAATAGACAACATGGTACACTTATTGAATTATTGACAAGTAGTAAGTGTTGTGCCACACGCCTTTGCAAGCTCTTTTTTGTATTTTAGACTATTTTAATCCTCTTTCAGGCCTCTGAACTGTGAGCTTTCTGATCGTACTTTCTCTTAAACCACGTTTCCTTGGCTAAAAACGCACAGACCCCAGGTGTGTAATGGTCATTTTACTGTTGTCTGTTGAATTGCTGTCTGTTCGCTGTCATACATTGGTAAACTCCAGCATTTACTCTTGATGTGTAAATGTAGTGGTAGCATGTCATAATTTTGATGCCTGGCTAGCTGTGATCAGAGAAAAAAGTGTAAGAACCCTGTACAGTTCATGACTAGCCAGTAGATGGGCACAGTGTTTAGAGCTGAACCTGAAAGCTGCTGGTTCAAATCCCAGACGGGGCACAGCAGTTGTATCTTTGAGAGAGGTCCCCAGACTGAAAGGTTACTGTCACTGTGACTGTATGCATTTATCGTCATTGGAGACATGCTCCTTCCAAGCAAATCCCAGTCTGCCCAAGTAACTAACGCAATCATTTTTTTTCCATTTAAAATGTAAAATTGCAAAAGCATGAAAGAAATCATCTGAGGCCATAGTCTCTATGTTTAATAATCCAGCACTTCCTAATGAGGTCATAATGCATGAAAATGTGGAGTTTACTCAAATTATATATGAAAATATGAAGAACTGTGTTACTGAAGAAGTGTCTGTTGTCCAGGAAACAACACAAGTGATCAAACAACATAAGACTGTAATGTAACAGCTGCACCTATACCTGTTTATTTTAGAGTGTTTTGCTGGACACTGAAACACAACATCTCTTGGGCTATAGTATTAAGACTGTTTCAATCCTTTTTCAAACCTGTGCCTCGCAACAATATAACTCGTTGCCTTAATGACTGTTGCATCAGTCATCTGAAAGACAGCTAACATCGCAAAGTGTAAAGCCAACTGTAAAACGTTAGTGGCTCATCTGTTGTGGTACAACTGAGATTCAATTTTATATTCACTAGAGCAAAGTTTTTTTTGTATCAGTGAAACTTTCAATATTATGTAATATGAACAATAAAGACGTGAAATGAACGGCCTGGTGTGAGGTTTTGTTAACTGGTTTAAAAAGTAGATGAAATTTACACATTTTAACTTGAATATGGGGCAGCCTATAGCCTAGTGGCTAAGGTACATGACTGGGACCCCTGAGGTTGGCAGTTCAAGTCCCAGTCCAGCCACAGTAAGAATACCATTGCTGTTGGGCCCTTGAGCAAGGCCCTTAGCCCCACATTGCTCTCAGGGGAGATTGGCCCTTGGTTTGTCCAATCAACTGTAAGTCCCTTTGGATAAAAGCATCAGCTAAATGTACAGTAATGTAACGAATATCTCCAGAAGGAGTCGGTGAGGAGAGGAACATGATCTGTCTGGCCTCATGGCGATAAGGATAGTGAGTCATCATAACATGGATGTCCTTTTTCTTCTATTTACAAAGAGTAGATGCGACCCAGCGTTCTAATATTTGATGTAGCTAAGATTTCGCACTTAGCATTAGCACAATGACTGGGAGCCTATAGGACATTCCTGGGACACTATTGATTTACACACAATACTTTTCAGATACAAGTAGCAATAACACACAAGTTCAAATATTAAATCTTGACATAGTGGTGAGTGCTTTTCTTGTGTAGATATAAATGGCCATCCAGCATTCTCAAATGACAGTGATCCATGCACTGGAAATATTATTAAACAGAATTAATTGTTGCTGCATTAACTTGATTTACACTCATAACTGTATATCCTCGTATGCCCTATAGCAGTTACATTAATATAGGTCTTGTGCAGCTGCCTCAAATATAGATGCTATTAACCTTCAACCCTCCTATGATTACACCAGTCACAAGTTGGTAGAGTACAGCACGTTCTCGGCTAACAACAGAGCAGCTTTTGACATTTTTTACAGTTTCTATTTAGAGTAAGGACCTCAGGAATTTGTGCTTGTATCAATATTTTATAAATGTTATAAGGCCTGTGTGCACTTGTCCAAGCAGAGGAGTTCGGGTCAGTACCATATGATCCTGGACAACAGCAGCAAAATGGAACAGGGTGGGCTGGTGGAGGCATTAGCAAATTCACCCTCTCAAATTTTCAAAGACATGTCTGCCATTGAGCCACTGAACAAGAATGTGGGAACAAAATATAACTCAATCTCATCAGTAATACTGAGGTTGATTCACATTGATGGAGAGAGAAGATCATGCTATCACTGGAATAAAGGAAAAGAAGGAGAGTGAAGTCTTATGTCAGACTACACTACTTCTACAGTTGACAAGTGAAAACGAGAAATTTATCAGGGCCCTGTAGACCCTCAGAATCCTGCGCCCCTGACAAGTGAGCGTCCAAGACCATTCATCGCATGCGTTCACCGCAAGTACAACGGTTCCAGAATTTACCGCTTTTGGGACCTGAGCCCAGCGCCATTCAAACTAAGATATTAGTGTGACATCATCAAGAAAAGATGCAAGGGTGTGGGCGTTTAAAGTGATTTCGACTTTACAGCACGTCCTGTCGTCTCTGTTGGAGAGGACACTTGCACGTATTTGTTACAGATTAGTTACATTTTAAGAACCTAAAAGACCCAGTTAGCCCGTTCATTTTATGCAACACTTGCAGGCAAGTTTTTGCAGGGAGATTATTTTTTTTAATACATAACTTGAATGAAAAAGTGTCACAGTTATGGAGAATATGACCAATGTGTACCAGGTTAATTGCTTTATTCTGTAACAGGGATTAGCTGCTGTCTCTCTGAGATTTACCCATGATCTGGACATTCTGTGCAGGACTATGGTGGCTCTGTTTCCGCTAGAGCTGAAGTGTTTATTTCTTCAAGGGGAGACTGACAGAGGCGGGTGGGTGAGAACACATTGAAGAGCACAAAGGGTCAGAGAAATTCAAGGGTAATTGTTCCGTTCACAATGGAGGGGTTTGTTCATATAGTAGCAGTTCACTGTGTGTACAGCAGCCGCTTCAAAAGGGGTGTAGGCTTTATAGCTAAGTCAACACATTGCCAAAAAATGGTCGCCATTATATTGAATGCAAGTTCATTTGGTGTCAACATGACAAGGATACATGGGTAGAACAACCAGGGCATTTTTCGAAAAAAGAGAGAACGTATGCATATTTCATGAAAGCTCTTCGGAAGCTGTTTTGCTGCCTTTAGAAAAGACACATAAAAAGGTGGCCTGAAATGAACCTTGTGCAAGCTGGATGTCCGCGATCTTTCGATCCAATTTTGGAACCAAAGCTAAAGGTGAAGCTATAATCATAGAAGAATGTTCTGTTTGTTCATTGCACAACAATTTCGGATCCAAATGACAGATCCATAATTGGAGCTCAATGCCAAATGGATTTCCTGTAGTGTTGATTATTGTTTATGGTCAAAGAGGAATGGCTGGGTTTTTTTTTTTTAATTACATATTTCACCAACAATGATATAGTCATTGATAAGCATTCATTGCCAGTCTCAGGGTATAATAAGACTAGAGTAGTGATAAAAAAAAACACTACATTTGGAGACTTCTGCTGAATTTTGAGAGAACATGAATTTACATGAATTATTGGAGTGGAAATATTCTCATCGTTCACAAAAGCTGAAGTACGTAGTATGCAAGGTAGTGATTCAAGACCCAAAACAGCATTTATCATTTTTAGCTAAAATAAGAAAATGAACATCAAAAATGCTGAGCTGGTTAGATTACAAATATAATTCAACATAAGACCATAAGTTTATACAGAGGGTAAGATCAAGACATTGGTCGTGTTATGAGTCGACTCTCATATGTGTTATAAAATTGATGGCATTGAAAGTGTGAATAATTTTTCCATTTTCTGACATCCTGCAATAATTGCACAAGTGCTGTGAATAAATAGGGGAGTGTTACTTTTACAGTTACATCATAACTCTTTTGACCAATAAAAATGCTTTCATTGGTATTCCGTATTCTTGCTTTGGTAAAATCAGGAAGTGACTTGGATCTTAATGTCTTCATTAAACTCAACAGTAAGATATCGATTTAAAAACTGAAACCTCCTGAAATTTGAAATTATAATAAACTTCAAAACAAGGGAGGAGAGCACAACCAACATAAAGCTCTAGTTTCACAGGGGCAATAGACCTCTTCACAGACAACTGTTGTTACCTAAAACAATATAGAGATCTATACAAGATTATATGAGCTGGAATGTCTGGGAGAACTGGGAGAAATCACAAAATAATGAAAAAGATGACCAAAAAAGATCAGAGACATATTTGCGACATAACTAGTGGAGTAATCACCGTGGCAACTTATATATTTGAAAAGTAAATTTGTAGTTCCACCTTCAGTACAATCAGTGGCATAGTGGTGTGATCTGGGTAGCACCAGCACTGCGACAAACTGGCAGTGCTCAACGAGTGGCACCGCCACGTGAAATGAGCTTTCTGGAAACCAGTCTGACAACTCTCTGAACCAGTCAGAGGGCAAACCACGATCGAAGAAAGTTTAGCATCTGTTCTACTTTGGAATAGTCCGGTCTCAGCAAGGGTGGCCGGGGTTCCTGTGGGGTTATGACCCCGAAGGTTTCTCAGGCTTCGGAGCAGTCCTAAGAAGGGGCTACGTTAGAAGTAATATTAGTGGATTATGGGTGAAATCTCCTTTTTGGCACAGCACAGTCCCTGCTACCACACAGAGAACCAGACCAGCGGAATTATGTTTAATCAAAGCCTGCTCTTTTGCAATTATGTCTGCCGGTGTTTTCTAAAGCTGTATGGCTATAGGAGTCTGACTAAGGCTTTTATCTCTAATTTTAATTATAACCAATGACTGATCTTATCCCCCCCATACCTTTGCCCTGAATGCAAAAGGTACCCCTCACCTCTCTGACTGAGTTCATTCATTTCTAATGTCAGCAAGACTGAGTAGCGATATTTAGTGTTGGGGCCTGTCGTCCATTAATATAGGATGGGTTTATTGAAAATTTTCCCTCTATCGCTCCTGCCCCACACTGACAGGGGATTAGCTGTTCTCTCGTTCCAGGAAAGCACAGAACACCCTAATCCAGTCCACACACACAGAGAGCAGCGAGCTGAGGACACAGAACACAGGAACGCGGGGCCCGTCCCTCACTCGCAGTGATGCTGCGCTCGCGCTCATTGCTCACCCACGTTGTGTGGGTTTCGGTATGTTCACCCCAACTTCAGGTGTACATCATCTTGAGCTTTAGCGTGTCACCATCTCCTCATCCTCCACTACAACACTGGGTTATACTCACAGTAGGCCCGGTGGAATTTTGGCGGTTATTCTTTCCTCACAAAGTCGCAGCCATCATGAACACCATCACCTTTCTCTTTTTTTGCAACATGTTATGATTTTTGTAACGATTCGTGGTGTTTTTCATGACCAAGGGGTATTTTTTTTCGCCTTTCTACAAACGACTTTGAAACATCTCTGAATGCATTTAAATAAAGCATTTGATATTCTATAGTTGTCATAACTCCATTCTTGAGTATCTCATGCCCTTATATGAGGTGTGAGAAACATGCTACTGTGTCCCTCCCCATTCGTGGAACACTGTAGCTTTAACAGAGACGGCTACTGAAAAATGCCATTTGCAATGGTGCAGTAGATCCCCAAACCCAGGACAATGTAAGGAAAAGAAAAGAAATTATAAAATTGGGAAAATCTCCCAAAAACAGGAACTATTTACACTTGGAGTAAGTATGAGCAGTTGTACAGTTATAGGAGAGATCTGACGTAAAAACAGCTTCTCGCCTGTTTTTTTTTTTCACAGTCTGCATCAGACTGTGTCCCTATATGCTCCCGACTGTACCATCTCCAGATAGATTTAGGGGAAGACAATCTTGGCATGAACTAAAAATTGCCTGCTTTTGAATAAATAAATGACTCCACTGTTAACGAATGCACTATAAAATAATATATTATATACAATGTAAATACCATGCACTGGAATTCTCCAAAAAACATTATCTATTATTGTAATTTTACATATCGTTTTGTTCTGGTGAGGAAAAATTCCCCGTTTGCCAATATGAGCAAACTCATCAAAAACCAGTCGGTCCCATCCCCACTAATCATTTCAAACTCAGTTCTCGTGCAGTCACTGAGCATCCCCTTCATTTCACTGCATGTTTTATGTTTGCCTTGTTGACTGAGGCTGAAAATGTTGACACAGAGAATCCAGAAACGCCAGGAAATGATCCGAAGATTAAGACAGCGATGGCACATGGTTAACATGGTCAAAACCAGGAGGTTAAGCAGAAGGTTAACCATGTTAAGCAGGAGATAAATGCTATCACATGGAATGGAGGTGCTCACTTAGATTCATTAAGTAGTGATTGAAATTAACCTGTAGCCTTTCTCAAGTGTGCACCACACCTGCACTTGCCTGTTGGCTAACAGCACAGAGAAGGTTGACTCTGACTATATTACACATCCCTTTTGCTTAGTAGTCCATTGCCTGAGCTCTTTACACCATTGTACACACTTTCCTGTTCGCTCCGGTCTGCGTCTTCAACACGTCTGGTGGCCCCTCCTACGCATGCCTGCACTTCCTGGTCACGTCTGCTGTCTGTTCTGGCTCCCCGCTGGTGGAATGCCCCAAAAATTACCCCAGCTTCAAATATGCTGAGCTCTTGTCTTCTAGCCCAATGTCAGACCCAGAATTTTCTCACCAACACCTGTAGTTACAAACTTCCCCTGTTCAGTAATGCTGTTGCTGAGCGGTTTTTCTCTAGCTGCATAAACGTGAGTGACAGCAGACCCAGCAGATCTGGACCGACGTGTACCTTTTTGTTAACGATGTGAAGGTGAAACATGAGCCGCCACAAAAAAAGCATTTTTATACTTTTCAACTTTTTGTTAAAATTTGGAGTGGTCAAACACAAGCTTGACTCGGAATAACTGAGCCATAACCTCTACTGTCAAATCTGGAGAGTTGTCAAAGTTTAGGAGAATGACTATCCCAAAACATGTTGTGTGCAGGTTTGCAAGTTGAGTTAGCACAGGTGTGAGTGGGACGGTGACTCATTAAAATGAACAGATTATCGGCGCCCAACTGACCAGCAGGGCTCACTGAAGTGAGACAGACTCATTTTCATTGGCCGATATCCTCCCTCCTTGACAGTAAGGCCAATCACCTGTCCGTCACCTGCCAGGACTGCTGGCCGCATTCAGAAATGGCACGGCCCTGACTGGATACCAGGCTGCTGTGGCCCTTGTCTGTGCTTTTGATCAATACTTAAAGTGACAAAGCAAAGGTGCAGCCTTGGGCATGGTTGTTGTAAGGTGCTTGAATGAGGACACAGATGCAAAGCAACACACGTCCCACAAATAAACAGCACAATAAAGAACACCATTTACCTTGTGTTGTCTTGCGTAACTGCATTGCACCGTACAAAGCAGGAGGTTTAAATATATAGGAGTTAATATAACTGTAGCCCAAGGAGCTTTGTCCTCCTGGGGGGTAACGTTGACAGGCCACTGTCGACCCCCATTCAGGGAGAGACCATACTCAATCTTGTAATGTCAAGGCGATGGGCCCCAATCTGATTTTTCAGTATGCACCATTCCGGAATAAGTCGCTCAGAAGCCCTGGCTTAGCTGTTTTAGGCAGTGAATATTGCTTTTGACCTTTCCAAAACATGAAAGCATATGAAAACAATTATTTATGCTAAAAGTGATATCAACATGGAGGGACAAGCAAAAAATAATTTTTAACCACACAGTCATCGAAATGAATGATTCTTTTAAACATCTGCACACACTGGCTTCTCGAGCCAAACAAATAGCTGTCACATAAAAAAGACTTTCTTACAAATGAGAAGATATCCAAAGATCCCAAAATGTCCCTAGGAAAAAAAAACTAGGACTGTAAGATCCTCAAGGGAATAATGGTTTCCCTTATCTCTTGGCTATAATTCAAGTTCATTGACCAACCCGCTTGCTATTGAAAGGACGATTAAAAGGAAGTATTCAATATAGAATCACGTGAAGTTGTAGGACTACATACCAAAGCTATTAAAAATGACCACAGAGAGGAAGCTTGAAAAGATACCATTGCGAAACAGTAATTCAAAGGGTACACACTGAACAGTTTTATCTGTTTATAGTGGGAGGCGATAAACTCAAAGAACCAAGATAGGCTGATAAGTTTTGGCACCATGTAGCATGTGACAAAGCAATACAAGATTAGATTCAAGGCTGACAACTGTGACAAAAAGAGCTATGAGGCTGAAAAAAAATGGAAAGACCAAAACACTTTTTTGAGTCTATACATGTTTCATATTAATGTCGATGCTAATTACCAATATAATTAAAAAAAAAGTGCTTAACTATGTTAGCTTCCAGTTGAGATGTTCTACAGAGAACAGATTTTGAAATAGAGAGATTTTGCAATAGCTGAAGGTACATTAGTCACATTGTTTCACAGTATAGTATGGCAAGGTTAATTAAAGTGTCAAAGGGAACAGATAATGGAAATAATAACACCAGCGCATGCCAAAAAAGAAAATAAAATCTGTTAGGAAAGAGTAACAGTGGTCACAAGCCAAAGCTCACAGTCACGGACAGTCTGAGACGTAGCTGGATAGTTGCTAAAAAGCCATTAAACATCCAAAATCTACATGGTACAGTTGCAACAGAAACCGTGCGCTGTGAGCTTCACACACATCGGCTATTTCATGAGCACTAACCCTGGACTACTGAGAAGTGGAACATATAGACAAAAATATAAGTACAACTTTGTGAATCAATACCACAGGCAGAGGGAAATTTTAATTTCTGGCAGATATATATATTTTATACAATGGAGTATTTTCTGTATACCCTATCAGCATCCCTGCATGAAAGGTAGTTGGCTGAACCTGCCTGTTTGAATGTATGAATCACACAATACCTGCCCTGAATTGTGACATTCTCCATATGGGCAAGCACAACTGAACACCCATAAAGTGTTTAGTTGGTCAGTCTTGAGTGTACAGAAAGAGTGAGTAATGACAAAGTAGGTTATGTTTCCCAAAAGAAGACAGCAATATGGCCAGAGATGTCTTTTACCCTTGTTTCCTAATTCTCTGTGGGTTTATTATTGGAGAAAGCCAAAGGAGGCCTGTCCCTGTCCAAACTATGGCGGTGTGGGCAGCCATTTTGTGGGCGCAATTTAGTCTGATTATTACTTAGCCCGGTAGCATTACAGACAAGGAACACAGGGCCAATTTCAGGAGAACCCATTGTTTCCTTGAGATGTTCCAATTTTCTAAGACAGTAAAGCAAACCCGTTTGAGTGGTTTCATGAGCACTGGGTCTAAGCGGGATCTATGGCTTTCCCAATCTTGGGTGAGTCCAGCGAAAAGTTTAGTTGTGGTAGGTAATGGGTTGTAGGCCTTTAATTCCTTATTGTGTCTACTCTTGAGAAAAATATTTGTTTTTTGTTTTTTTAATAAAGGCCACATACTGAATATCGGTTGCTCACGGAGATGGGATTATGAAACTTGTCACAGCCCTTTAAAATCTGCACAAAGGAAACGTACGCTGTGATGATGGTGGCGATCAGGCACTCAGTTGGACCATGCCCCGTTTATCAGGGGTGTGTGTATTTTCACACAGTCCCTCAGACTCCAGGGTGTCTCTGACCTTCCCTTTGTTGTGCCAGAGCATATTGGACCAGGTCTGCTTTTCATCTTGGTGAGACTTTTGTATCTTGGGCCCTTTGTATGTTTTGTTTTCACCACGATTCGTTGCAACTTTCAATCAACTGGACTCAGAAGGAGACCTCCAGGCCTCATAGATACTATTCACATCAACAAAATGTACAAACTGAAACTACATTGTAGAGCTTATCTTAAAACTCCATGAAGACTGATAGACAAACAAAATAATTTTTGGTGTGACATAACAAATATGAGAATTAAACCATTTTTTAGGCTTACTGTGGTGTCTAATCTAAAGTGGACATTTTTCTCCCTTATAAATAAGTAGCTGTAATTAATGTTCAACAACGTTAATTCACTTCATGTGCAAAGAGGCCACTTCAGGATAACAGACATTGCCAAAGACAATTTCAATGCTCAGCGCTTCGCTGAGTAAATAACACCTACGTGTAATGTATTTTAGTGTACTCACAACTCCAAAATAAATACATAAATAAAGATTAACCATGATCACTACGACAATGAAAATAAACATATTTCATACATTGTTTATAAATATTCCCTACAGTAATTCTCTGTGGAGTACAGTTACCTTATGAATGTATGATCAGTCTTGTTCTTTAGTTCTAAACATTTACTACCCGGGGGTTATTGTTTTATGGAGCTCTGAGATTTGATTTAATTTCCTCTTACTACAGCAAGCTAGAGACTGGATAAGGCAAGGCTTAAGTTCCACAGCAGTGGCCTTCCTTTGTTTCCTGACTACATTTTCCCATCAAGGGAACATCTCATATTTACAAGCAGTCAGTCAAATAAATGTACTGGAAACATGGCTGTACTCTTAACCTTTTGGGTGGTAGCACTTGTGTTAGCAAGCTAAAGAATTTAGAAGCACAGTGGTAAATTTAGGAGCACACACAAGACACAGGGGTAGAGTTAAAATGCGTGTTTTAACACATAACGTTAAACATTATAGTAGATCCTTTAAAGAAAGAACTATTCACCATTCGCCTCCCACACTACTGTTTAGTGGTTGACAAGAGGATAAAAAAGTATCTGTTAGAAAAATTCGGGGCAATTTTGTGTTGCCATAGAAATGCTTTCACAAGCTAATTAGTTTCAAAACTCAACCAGCCCATTCAGTTTTCTTTAGCATGGATCTTGATACACTGGTAAAGCTACAGAATGAATTTTGAGTGCCTGGCAAATCTTATGTGTTTCCAATGCCACTTGACACCTGTCCAAACGTGTACAAAACCTTGCCAACCAATAAAAGACAATGGTTTTCACTTCCTCCACATAACCTGTCCAAAAGGGCGTGCCAATGACTTAATAATATCATGTGTCACAGCTAACACTCCTTTTTCCAGAGATTTCTGCTTTGCTTTTATGCTTTTGGAGAGGTGTCAGCACTCTGATTTTTGTTAGCTTGCCAAGTCTTATTACAATGTAATCAATGCTGACCGGGGGCAAAAACACTTTACAGTAATGGCATATAATGGCAAGAAATTCATACAACGTCTAATTAAATTAACATTAAAGCTTGTGATTATGCCTTGTACTTTAAATCCTCTTGAAAGTGTACAGGAGTGGTTTGGTCAGGGTTAAAAAGCACAACCACTAATATTGCCCTTCTTAGGTGGCTTGGCTTGAAGGGGGTCTCCAGTAAGAGAGGGCGAGTGGAGGAATAAGGCAGAATTATTTCTCTTTCAGAACTGAGGGATAGTTCCAGTTATTTTTTGTTATTATATTTTTAAGCACTTTATTTGAGCCTTGGTTACAGCATTCATTGCCCTGCTATAGAGTTTAGGATAGATGGAATACCCATGGAATTGAATGTAAAATGCAATTTAGAACCTGGTTTGCGCTCAAAGTCTCTTCATTTTAAATTTCCTTGGGAAATGATATATCTGTAAATACAGGTGTGATGAAAAATATAAATAAACTGTGCAATACTATTCAAAATGTTGGTGTCACTAAGAAAATGATTGCAATTATTTTCCAGCTGGTGGTACCAGTGGAAAAAGTCACATGGTAACATGTTTTGTAGAGGCTAGTGGGTAATCTGAATACAGTTTTCCATTGGTGCAAGCTCTAATGTAGATCAATTATGATACCTAGGTTTATATAATTGTAATTTTGACAGCCAGTAGGTGCCAATTGTGTATATGATATTCTCTTATAGCCATATGATCACATTAATTATAGCTTATTATGCTAGTGGCTAACAATAGTCCAGGGTTTATGCTAAGAAATATTAGCTATCTAGCTAATCTCCACTTTTCAGTTCTGGTTATGAAAGTCTCATCCAGCACACAGCTGTAGTAACAGTAACTATGTGGAGAAGCACTCCACTCACTGATCCTGCTTTGGGGGCTGAGGTTTGGTTTTGGCAGAATTGCTTTATGAAAAAATCAGAATGGTGTTATGCAACATGGATATGGAATTAAAGGAGCCAGTAATGTGAGGTATATATTATTGACTAGTCACACAAATGCAGGTGTAAGAGACATTTTGTTCGCACACGAAAAATTTTATTCACATATGCATGTAAAATAGTCACAGTGTACACACCTGGGAAAGTATAGAAAAAATTTGGCTTGGCACAGACATGAAGCACCCCAGTTATGTATTACCTGAGGGGATGCCAGCTCCAGTCAATGGTGGCACAGTCTGGATTTTATATCTGACGGTCAGGTCTTATATCATTCTCAAGCAGGGCCCCTAGCGAGTCCCACAAACCGAACAGCTGAAATCCTGAAAATGAATGAAATTCATTTTTGGTGATTCATAAATTTGCTGATATTTGTGCTGTCACTCTGTCAGTTTTGACTGACTGAATCTTGGCTAAGTCCTGACGAGTGCATTACACTAAGAGAAGCATCTCCTCGCCAGTAGGTTTTTTTAGGAGCTCAGGTGTCACATCTATTAGGGAGAAGAGGTGGTATTGCAGCTATTTATCACTCCACTCTGAGTTTAACCTCTAAACCTGCAAACCCATGTGCCTCTTTTGAAGTTGGGGCAGCCTATAGTCTAGTGTCTAAGGTACATGACTGGGACCCCTGAGGTTGGCAGCTCAAGGCCCAGGCCAGCCAGAGCAAGAACACCATTGCTGTTGGGCCCCCTGAGCATGGCCCCCAACCCCACATTGCACCCAGGGGGGGGGATTGGGCCCTGGTGAGCATAATCAACATAATCAAAGTTACTTTGGATAAAAGCATCAGCTAAATGACTGTAATGTAATGAAGTTCTTACTTTGACCTGTGTTCAGCTTGGCCTAGCTAAAGTAACTCTGTAGCATGTACCCTTTTGTCTTGGGTCTTACTCGGGTTTTCTGACAGACTTTGCAGAGTTTCTGTCACACCTGTCTGAAGAGAAAAGGTTGTTAATTGTCGGTGAATTCATCCAGAAAAAGACAGCGACTCCCAGGAAGTGGTTTTGCCTCTATTAGTATTGGATTAACGGTGAAAGTATCTGGACCTGCTCACTTAGTTAGACCAAGAGCTGTCCAACGGTATTGAAGTTGAGCATCTTATCATCACACACTAAATTTCCTGAATTATTACATCATTTCCTTATTAGTTTTTAAATCCAGGCACCGTTTTCACCATAACCAAGGCATTATCACAGCTAGCTATTAGACACCGCAATCACTCCTAAATTTATAAATGTATGCCCCTAAATGTCACTTGACGACTGACTGATCTGATTGGTTTATTTCGTGTCGCTCCCAAAACACAGCCATGATGAATTAAGAGACAAAGTACAGTCCCTATGGACCTTTTGCCTTGGTTTGCACTGTTAAACTAGCAAAAGAGGATTTTGGGATGCCTAATAAGCACTTGCGTCACGCATTTTACACCATGCACCTAGATCTTTAAAATAGCACCTTGCATCCTATGATTAAATTGTGTATTCCAGGCTACACATAGAAAATGCATTTTTTAATAAAAAAATAAATGTGTATTCTTAAGAAAGTGAAGTTGTATTTTTATGTATTTTGAAGTAGTTAAAGCTGTGATTCATGACTTAAAAACCACAGATTGTCATTTACAAGCATAAGAAACACGAGAATTGAATTCCACACATAGGTTTAAATGGCAGGTAGGGAACTCTTATTACTTTCAAAAGGAGTGTACTGTTTTATCCTGAATGAAAACAAACCCCTGTTGTTTGGTTTTTACCAGGTAGCGCAAAGTGACAGGCGGAAAACGTCCGAAATCCATCGCATGCCGCAGTTGAACCACTTTGCCGTACTTAAGTTCCCAATGAACACTCTCATTGTGGAGATTACGGACCATTGTGACTGTGCTGAAAACGACCCGGGCTAAACGCGTAGAGCCGCGCCGGTGGAAGTCATACCTCCGGAGAATGTTAATGCCATTGAGAAAGATTAGGGTCAGCACTCCTCATTAATCTCTCCCACGCCGCACTAGTGAAGGCCGCCCAGGGTTCAGCGCGAGAAGGGGAATGTCCATTCAGCACCCGGTTTTCACAAATTCTCGCTAAACTGGTTGCGACATCTTGACCTTTGTTTACATAGAGGACTTGGGTTTTTAATTTTCCTTCCTGCTGTATGTTTATGTTTAGCCCAGTAAGAGATTTACAATACGTAATAGTAGTGAAGTAAAATAATGAATACAATGTTTGTTACTGTAGTTGGTTTTTCGCATAACACTTAGCTCTAGAGATATACTTTTTGCTGTGAGTTTGGACACAAACGGCAACTATCTAATGCCCACCCCCACTTGCTACAATTCAAACTGTATTTCTTCATGCCTTAGGGTATGATTTTGGTAAGATAAGATTTGGACAAGAATGGCATTCAAGTATAAAACTTGTTTTGTGCTTAAAACTTTTTTGGTCACTCTGAAGAAAAGTATATGAATTGTGATTATGTTGGTGTGATGTACTGGTGAACGACCTTGGACTGTAACCAAGTAGCTGTTGGTTCAAATCCCAGCTGATATTCACCATTGTGCACCAGCCGCTAATGAAGGTGTGGCAGCTGAATTGCTTTGGTTTAAGTCATAAGCTGCCGGTGGGGGCTGCTAGATGGCGTGTCCAGCTAAAGCCCTCATTTCCACTACCATGACACACCTCACACCCTGTAAGTGAATCCTCCCTCTACACTTTCCAGAACAGAGGACATGGTGTGCCATTTTATAACCAAACCCAAAAGTACAGCGAAAGGAAATGAGCAGACCTTCAAACCAGATCTTCACCAGAACTGCGACTTCAAATAAACTGAAGATTCAATTGACTTGACTTGATAAACTATTTTTGTTTGACAACCCTGTTTATATTATTGAAAAAGACGATATTATTGACTGTGATACAAGTAAATAGAAACATTAAATAGAAACTGGATTTGTGGATCTAAAATCTGTTCTTCAGATCTTTTGACTGAAGGACACTCCAGCACGGGCAGACACTGGCAGACCGATCTCTCGGGGTCAGTGTAGCTGGACAGAGTCACTGGACGCTTCCCAAGGGGTGCAGCCATGCCAGTAGATTACATAAGCACTCCAGCCTCTTGTCACCTGCTCAGGAGGTGTTATTTTCTCACCCCTTTGGTCAGTAGCCACAACTACAGTCTCCATTTTGACATTTTTGAGTCTCAGAAACCTTGAGAGGGCAAACCACTGCCGTACTGAAGATAATTCTTTCGAAATAGTCCTGAATTCTTTTTGGTAGGTTTCAATTAATCATTCCAATTAAAAACAGAATAAATATTGGAGAAAATTCTCTTTTATCTCACTTAATATAAAAATCCAAATTACCTCCAACAATCTAATTAAAATAATGAACATCTTCTTTACTTAATTTCACTAAAAATGGCGAAGATACTGTGTTACTGTACTATGTACAGTACTGTATCAGCTATCCCCATTATGAGTCTGACAGGTGACCTGTATTCAAAGACCTACATATATAATACCTTATAATATCCAAACAGCTTGAATGAGTTTAGGCTCCACTGCTTCTCACAAGTATTGCAACTGCATATTTCTGTTTTTCATAGAATGGAACTGAGGTAGTCGGCCACCATATTGCATCCATGAAAATTTACAGTAAGTTATAAGCCCCTTTCAGCATTTAGCTGTTAGCCTGTCCATTCCCTTTCAGCCCGTAGCCTGTTTATTCCTCTCAGTCAGCTATCCATCCACGACCTTCCTTCACCAACAGTTTGTTCTTGACCACAGGACCAACATCGGCTGGATGTTTTCTGGGAGGTGGACCATTCTTGATGTGCCATGATATACAAAGTTCCTGTTTTTGGTATGCTCATATCAGTATGTCTGTTGCACACTACCCATGCCTCATTCAAAGACCATTAAATCTTCTGTCTTGCCCATTCTCCCTCTGAATTGCAATGTGCACATGCCCACCTATTTTAAATGGCATAGTTTGTTCATATGATGTTGTCATTGGCTGAGCAGTCTATTTCCCTGAGAACTAAATAAAGTGACCACTCAGTGTAAGGGATGTATACTGTATACAGTATATAAAATATAAAAACAAACCTGAAAATGCATATAAATTAAGAACGAATAGATCAATGGCTACTAGTCTACTAGCTATTTGAATAGTAGAAGTATTATTTCACATTTGATGCCTAGTCTAATTTTATACAATAATCTGCTATTTGCTCTAAAGGTAATAGTCTGTCAGCATCAGCTTTGTTGCAGGTTAATAATTTCAGTTTTGGTTATTTAAATCTATCTAATTACAAATAAGGAATGTATCTTAAACACACTGCTACATATGCTATTTGAATGTATTATTCATTTAACATTTATAGTGTGTTGTGATCATCTTACTTTCCTCTTAAAAGGGACAACTTATTTTTGTCAGGCAATGGTGCAGACTGGTCTTTGACCCTCTTTTTTTCTCGCCTGTTTTGATGCCCCAGAAGATGTGTTTCATTCATTCCCGGCATGAAAAAAAGAATATTTTCGGGAAAATATTGGACCCTAACCAAAAGTGCTCAGAAATAATGGTTCATATTGACACTGAAAATGTTTGGCTCAAGTAGTCTGAGATTACAAAATGCTTTCAGAATTTCAGGCACTGAAAATGCACCAGGATGACACTTCCGGTCTACTGCCTGGCCTATTATGCAATCCACAGCAGGTTATTCTCACTGACCCACTGCTTTTCATTGTGGTTCTCCGACAGTGTCCACTTTTTTGGCAACTTTGCCTTCTTTCTGGGGTCGGGCAGGCCCCTCCAAGAGGGTTCTGCCCCAGCTTAGGTGGTGCTAACCTGCTCTGCCTCAACCAAGAGGTTGGAAGTACCATATTAAAATTCAAAACTATGTCAAACATCACATGCACTTTTAGAAAAAAAAGGTTCCTTCAGGGTTCTTCATTTGTGCTGCTGGGGAACCCCTTGAAGGTTCCTCTTTGATATGGATATCTGTCAATGCTTCTCTGTAGAACCTCATTCTGATGGTTACACAAAGAACCCCGTAAAGATATCAGTATCTAAGAAGAACCTTTAAGGGTTCCCCCAGCAGGACATATTAACAACCCTTAAAGTTGCTAAATAGAACTTTTTCTTCTAAGAGTGCAGACATGGGTCAAAGAAACTATTTTCAGATTCTTAAATGTTTTGTATTAAATATAACTAATAATAAAAAGAACTGAACATGACTTAAAAATATTAAATTCAAAAATATATAGTCATTTTATTTTTTGTAGTGGTCAAGCCACAGGCTGGCAGCACACACGTTGTGGCCCAGTACTAGACCGTGGTGGGGGGAGTGGGAACTGCTGTCCAATAGGAATCTGGCTTATGGCGATGAAGCCACACCCCCTGGATACACAGACAGCCAGATCCTGAGAGCATCAGGAAAGGGTGGAGGCATCACAGTGATTTTTAGCCCCACCCTTTGCCTTACCCCTAATCCTGGGAGAAGCTCCTCGTCCTATGAAACCCTGTTTAAGGATACTGGACCGCCTACATCCCCCGGAATTAAAAATGTTCCCCGACCATTAATTGTAGCCACAGTTCGAAGACCACGTGGCCCTTATGTAAGTTTTGTGATCTCCCATCTGACGTGTTGAAGCTGTAATCCTTGGTGATTTCAACACTCACACAGATAATGCTTCAGATCCTCTCAGCGATGAATTTATGCCTTTTATTGACTCAGCTAGCTTCATCCAGTTTGCATCAGGTCCAACTCACTACCAAAATCATACCTTATCTGGTGCCTTTTCCGGAGATAAATATTACTGACGCAACCATGTCTCCACATAACCCTGTCCTCTTGGATCAATTTCATCCACATTTGAGATTGCAATAGCAAACTCTGTTTACTTATATTTGACCTATACACCCTGGAACTGTACAGAAACCTATTGACCATCTCACAGCTTCATTCTATGAATGCCCTAAGCCTATTGACAAGCATACTACTTATTCTCTCACAGAGAACTTCAACTTGGCCCTCAGGGCAACTTTAGATCCAATAGTCACTTTCATGATAAAGAAGTATAGTCAAAAGGAGACATGACTCCAGTGTTTGTCATTCAAACATTAATATACAACCATGACAAACAATAAATGCAACAGTCTTCTGAGTAAGTTTGCATTTTTGATGAATTGTTATAAATTATATGGAATACAATTGTATCAATGCGCATCACACTAGACTTATCTATGCATGCTCGCCTTATAACAAATCACATGAAGTCGCTCTCTTTTTTATACATAACAAAGGAAACTGAAGCAGATCTGTGAAGACTTAAATTGCTCACCATCAGGCTAGAGGTCTTTCGTCATGTCTGAAGAGAGGGTCTCACTGAATACAAACAAGCTCTTATCTTCTTATCAACCAAATTTGATTACAGAAAACCATCATAATCCAGTTTTCTCTTTAACCTCATTGCAAAAACTTACCAAAACTTATCGTCATGAATACCATTGAGCCCTTCACTAGTTTTGATTTCATGACACTCTTCTGTAAGGCTGAGAGAAAAAATGTGCCAACACCTGTGCTTAACCCTCTGCTCACAAACATTCCTATGAGTATAAGTTCCAGTTATGTTTTTAATCATAAATGGATCCTTTTCCTCAGGGTGTGTTTCTGGTTGAGTTAAGTTTGCTGTTGTCTGCTTAAAAATCCTAACCTTGACCCTGAGAATCTTAAGAATTACCATCCAAATCTCCCCTTCAACTCTGCGATCCTGGTGGAGATTGTAGCAGAGCAGCAAACATGTCTTTTGAAACTGAATAAAGCTGACGAGGCACTCTAATCAAGATAGTTTTTGACTACTTTACCTGATTTTCCCTCTTTTCACAACCAAAGTAATTGACTTGCAGCAGTGATCATCCTGCCAGCTTCTGGAGCAAAGTTGTTGGCATGTGACTCATCCAGATCATATGATGACCGTATTGCTTCTTTTCCACACAGCAGCCCCATCACCAATCACATGCTGCCCATGTCTCTGGAGGATGACAAGGTCAGTGTACATTCAGTTTTTGCCACGAGGAGCAGTTGCCAGAGAGCCAGGAATCCAACAAGCTTAGTCATCTTAGCTGGCTGCAAGAAAGACAAGCTGCATCATACAAATACTTTGAACACATGAAGCATAATGACAGATGCCTGTGATAAGCACTTAAATGACAACTTTCCCATACCGGGAGTCGAACCCGGGCCGCCTGGGTGAAAACCAGGAATCCTAACCGCTAGACCATATGGGAAGCTATAGAATGTCTACTGTAGAATATACCAAGTGGAATAATACAGCAACTACAGTGACAAATTGCTCATCGTTCAAGAAATACCCTGACATCAGCGGTAAGGGAGACAGTCAAGGAGCGAAACCTGAGCTGCGTTTCACTCGCACGAGCCGTCTGAACTGGAATGTCTGCACGGGTGTGTCTGATTTGAACTCCTAGGACACATATGCAACCATGGGGACTTCAAACTGTCAGATCTCCTTGGAAGTGTGACACTCTGCTTCTCTCTGTACACCGGTAAAAGGAAGCACAACAGGTCCTGCCGTGACCCGGATTCGAACCGGGGTTGCTGCGGCCACAACGCAGAGTACTAACCACTATACGATCACGGCTTGCACAGCACAAGCAGTCATTAGTAGACATGGGGCTTTAGTAATTTGTTCTCATTGCATTTCCCAGCGTGGCAACACTTCACTTTGTTTTTTTATTCCATAAAACTCTTAAAAATAGCGTGTTGTCAAGGAGGTACAATTTAATAGTTGGTTTAGAGACTTGGTGAGACTTGATGAAGCAACCAGACTTTAGTTCTCCAGCTGTGGCTCCTGAATTCTTTTTTGCTTATTGCCCTAGTAGTGGAAGGTAGTGTTTTTTTACTTTTTGTGGTTAATGTACCAATTGCCTAATTTGTGAAGCTCAATAACCATGTGTCTCTTTTGTCAGTTCTTTTTCTTCCCCATAGTGAATGGATAACAAAAGCATTTTGCATGGATGTTACCTCGTTTTTATACCTTAGATGGCAATGGCAGCCCACAGATTGACATTGACTTTAATAAGTGCATTTCTATGAAAGATTCAACATTGCTAGATTTTTATTAAAATACATTTAGGGGTGCCACTCATTTTGACGACTGTTAAAAAAAAACTATGTTAGATAAAATATATTATTCACATAGCTCAATTTCAGCAACATAGTTGGTTATTTAACTAATATTACCATATGGACATTAGGCTGTGTTGATTAATGTACATTTGTTTCTTGTGATTTTCATTTCTTTTGTGTTATGTTTATGTTAGCTATAATTAAAAGAAATTTTCGGACTGTAAAGGAGGCTTACTATGGTGAAATTGTGTAAAGGTGGATTAGGTTTATGTTTTCATGGAACTTTATGCAATTTAACCCATATTTATCACAACGGCCCCTTGTAAATACTTGTTTAGATGCATCCATGCACTCACCATGCATTAGATATGCATAGATACATGACTCAGCTGGTATAGTGGACGACTAACCCTTACTTCTATCCGCATTGCAAATACATTGGAGAAAGACAAAGTTAGCATATGCTAGTATTGTGTACATAGAGGCACCCAGCCAACCAAAAGTGGCCATTAGAGAGAGCGATGAGACAGAAATTTTTGACTGGCTTAAACTCTATCATTCCCTGGCAAGGCTGGGTCAACCATTGCCTTGTCAAGCCAGACCTCCAGCATCCATTCATTGGGCTCACGCCTCATTCCCAAAAATTTGTCTTACTACATGATCCACCGGGAGGTCGCTACAAGAACCTCTTTCCACTGTGTAAACACAGTCTTATTTATAAACGACGGCATATTTGTGACCCATTTACCTCTAATATTTCATAACATTTGAATTAAAATCTGAATGAAAATCTTTTAAATGATCCAAACTTCTATCTTTTAAGTCAGCGTAAACTTCGCTTGTTCCTTCTTTGTGTTACATGCATGGCACTGTATATTAGGGGCCTTGGTGATATCAGCCAATAATTAGCTGATACCAGCTTATCTGTGTCAGCAATTAATTGAACTTCATATGAGTAGAACCAAATACAGGCCAAAGTTGTTTAACCCATAACGCGCAAAACATAACATGAAAAAGCGGTTATAAGGGCTTTACAGTATTTTAGTACCTAGATAGTTTTGTTTTGTTCACCAGACCGTCTAACATTTCATCAATGAATGTGAATTCTAGTTTGTACTCATGAAATTCAGAAACGTAAGTAGAGCTAGCTTCCATTGCATGGCTGTGAGCAGCAGAAAAATGTCTGCTATTAACATTGACCAAGAAAACCCATGTAATCCCCATAAGTCCTGTAGTTTGGCTGAAACTCATTGCAACTCATTGTAGCCCCTCTGGCTTCACATGTTGACTTTCGTACACTAATGGCTATATATAACTCTCTTGAGTGGATCATTTGGGTCATGCAAAGTTGATTACCTGTTTAAAGGACTGGTGTTTCAAAAGAGTGAAGTGATATCAAAGATACAGAAAAAGGAAAGAAATGGACCCCTTTGCAATGAACCATACATTGTATCCATGCCAGACCTCATCAACAGCGGTTCGTTTTGAAGAGAGTAAGTAGAATCGGTTTTCATTCAGCACAATAAAGGTCTACACTTGGAAATACACTATTGAATTACAGGGGACACATTTTCAAACTGAAAATAAAATTAGCCTTAGCGTCATATAAAATTGTGATTTAGGACATTTTCTATGCTGCAATATTTTAAAGTGGCCAGCAGATGGTAATATAACAGTTTTACCAAGGGACCATTTTTAGTGATGAACCACCTTGCACTGACAAGCTAAAGCAATACATCCAACTAGCATCGAGAATTTAAATCTAACTAATGGGACATCATTTGTAAAAAGGTAAAATTCTGTTGCCATATTGTGTAATTCCTACCGCCAAATCATGCTGAATATTATTCCTGTCCTCCTATACTTTAACCAATGAGAATCCCATTGAAATGTTGTCCTCTACTTGATACACTAGAACAGTTACTTGTATGGTACATAGCTGAAAGAAGCAAGAATTTGAAATGTTGGTTCACCTCAGCAGGGTCGACAAAAACATTGCAAAATAATAATGCCATTCATTGCCTTTTATTAATACAACTTTTACCCTCTCACTTCAAGGATTATTGAAAAACCAGTTATAAGCACAGATATATAAGCACAGAGTTATAACTGGTCAACCCTCCAGTTTTGAGGTCAGGTTGGTACAGATTTGAATCATGTGCTTTTTTGGAACAAGAAATAACATCAACATATTATCAGCATTATCCAACTTCTGATGCGAGTCACACAAGCCTCAAAGACAATCGTCTAAGGGGGGCAAAGCTGTGTTCCCGAACTTACAGTGACTGGAAAAATGGGAAAACAGACTACTTTTTATTTGTTGTTTTTTGTATTTAACTGGCTACTTATTGTTTATTGATTAGCCTATATGATGAACTAATTTCCTTGTCTAAGTCACACAAGCCCAATAGTGCACGTTGTAGCACACTACTTTTGATCAAAAAGACCCCTTAACAGCTGCAGGTGTTAATTGAGGGATACGTAAAGTTCATATAAAATTAACCACTGTCAATCTTGGATTGCTTTCATAATGGAGGAGTTAAAGCCAGTCCAACTGCCCTGAAAAAGCCATCCTACCACCACCACTCGGTAGTGCTGTATGGAAATGCTTTGGGTTTAATGCAGTCAGCGGCAAAATCCCTAGTAAAGACAATTTCATCTGCTAGCTCTTGTAAGCGGCAACTGCCTTGCCCTTCAACAATGGGTACAGGACCCCTGCAAGTATTCTCCATGGCATTCTTCATGAGATTTTTAAAGATCGAGGGCCCAGAGCTGTCCATTCAGTCATATCTACCAGTAGTGGGCGATAATAGGAGGATAACAACCCCCCTTTACTATCCTCAGACTGACAGCTTGGATGAACCAAGTTTGAAAAATTACTGCATGCTTTGATGCCAATGCTCAAGGTGGTGCTAGTGATAATGCAGAGACTGGTGGTGATCGAGCCGTTGACCAATGAGTGGAACAGTCATGTTATCCTGGTAGCGAGGAAAGATGGAAGTCAGGAGATCATGTCCGTAAGGTTCATCCATAACCTTGATTGTGATAATGGTTACCAACAGGTGATGTTAACAGCTGAGCGTTTTCAGCTGACTGCTTTTATGGGCACTATCAGTTCACCATTCTTCCCTACGGTTTACATGGAGCACCAGCCACCATCAAAATTCATGGACAAAGTTCTGAACGGTAAAAAAAGGCTTTCATATCATCTACAGCTGCATTTTTTCCAAAACTGTTCAACGAATATTGTCCTGACCGGAATGAAAGTGGTGCACAAAAGCTCAGATCACAAGATGGTTCTTAACACACAACCATCTGAGTTCCGGGTCCTGTATAAAACAAGAAGGTTGAATTGTACGTGGTTACGTTTGTGTGTATGACCCGGGAGTTGGAAGCTAGCTTCAGCTGTGCACTCCTGAAGGTAGCGTGTTATTTTAGCAGGTTTGGGAAAATGCGAGAGATGTAGGGGGCAGACATGAAACACAGTGCAAACATTGTATACTGCATTCAGTTCATGTACTTCAGTGTCACCTGAGACAGAGCCCTCTGTCAACAGGTACCGCAAGTACCGCAAAGAGGTCAACTTTCGATATTAAAAAATGAACTGATACTCGAAAATAGGAAATGGCTTGTCTGCATTTTACCTCAAATTTAGAAAGTTTAAAGACTACCAACATTTCTGGTAAAAACTAGCAGCATGAAGTTTGTTATGGCCATAACTCATGATTTGATGATTAAGGTGTCCAAAAGGATAAAAAGCAAAAGGTGACTTTTGTATTTACCATTATTCCAATTGTCGTGTATTAAAGTGGGACAAACTCTAACCAAACCTTTGGCTGGGGTTTGCACTAAGTGCAAAGGAAGAACAGGCAGAACCACAAGGCTTTTTCATGTGGGTGTTTAGGTGACAGTGCATGGTGATTATAATAGGGGACTTGCTCTTGTCTGAGGTAGCATTCATTTAGTATTCTTGTTTAATTTCATATGGTTTCCGTTTATTTACAATTTATTTACCAAATTTGTGTTTAGCAGAGAAAATAGTGATATAGGAGTGGAAATGGTCATTCCTTTGAGGGAGGGGCAGGACTGTCTGAACAGGCCATGGGAAGAGTCTTTTAGGGGTCCATGAACCAAAAAGTGTCCATGAACCTGAGTAGCATAGCCTATTTTACCTCATTTGTTTTGTTGTTTCTTTTGTATACATTTTGTGGTGTTTGTCCGAGTTCACCAGCACATATCTCAGTCTGGGTGAGATAAGCCTGGGTAAACTGAGGTTTTGTCTCCTGCCACTCTTTTGCTGCTACCAGACATCCTCTCACAGTTCAGTTAGACTTAAGGTCCAATCATCAACGTAAGCAACGGGTCCTGGAACACCAATACAACAAAAAATGACGGTTGCCATTGAAAAGTCAACAAAACCGCAAAAAAAGGGTACGCAGCGGCAACAATACTCTTGCAGACAAAATGATTACTCTCCACACAGAAGACACCATTCAAAAGATGACACATGTTAAAAGCAGAATGGGTGTCCAATAAATGAATGGCAATCCAGAACCATACCCCATTGTATTACATTTAGAAACGTTTTCCTAGGGAGCATAGCAGTAATATTTTATAAATAAAACCATATAGATACCACCTAATCCATAAAGGTTGGTAAGAAGATACACAAATATGAATGCTGCCAAAATCTGCTGTTAGATATATAAACTGAAGTTTTACAACGTTAGGTTCTGTTAGGTTGCTAGGCGGCCAGCAAGTCTGGAAACAAGCAAGCCAGCCTGCATTGATGGAAACAAGCAAGCCAGCCTGCATTGACATTAGCGGTGTATCCTGCATTATTGTCATATCTTTGATAATTCCATTCCACTCTTCTTACTCTGAAGAAATCAGAAATTCTGATTTCCCAGCTAAGTCACCATGAACAAAAACAAATATAAAGAACAGAGCCACTGGCACCCGTGACAACTTTCTATCTGATACAATTTTGGGATCTTCCAGTACAACTTGTACAGTGAAGGTATCTGGAGGTCACAGTTTCTCTCTTAGTACCTTTATTAGTGATTGTCAGAGTGTTTAACCTATAGCCACTTTACAGACTTGAGAGTGTGCTGTCTGTAATGGGGGTTTGTTTAATGAGTTATTACCTAGATGTTACCCATGACAACCCATGTTTTTGAATTTGCCATCTATAATTTCTGTGTAAATTATAAATTCTGCGAGTACAAAACAAGTGTTTTGTTGTTGTTGTTGTTGTTGTTGCCACTAGAGAATGGCACAAAAAATATTTAGCAGTTATTTTTGGTCATATTTGCACAATTTTAGACACAGACTGGAGCCCAGTAGCAACTGCCAGTGAAGGGAAATAAATAACCATGTGAATAATAACATGACACTATGAAGGAATGCAGGTGAAAGTCATAGCTTTTGGATGCAGTTTTAACAAGCTCCAAACTACATTTCTCAGGAGTGCCATTGTATCATCAAATGTGGCACCGTTACGGTCCTTTCTGGAAATCTCATGCAGTCTCACATGCCAAGTGTGAAATTCACACACAAACAACCATCTTATGATCACATATCAAATAGCAAATATAGCATATTTATATTTATGCAGTAGAAAACTGAAGAACTCTTTAGATCCATCATAATTTGATTGCAGAACTGTAGAATTTATCATGTCAAAGGTTTAGAACGTAAATGTTTTTTTTTTTTAAAGTGCTTGATATCCACACTACAAGAAAGTAAAAATACATAAAAAAATACTTCATGCAAAAGTAACATCATTCACAATTTAAATTTGAAAAACACAATCTCCTCCCCTTCCAGGTGTACTATAAGAGTATGGCAATATTTGACAGACAATAATTCTTGTTTACTATGAATAGGAAAAATACCTCAAAGTAATACAATTTATTTAGCAGATGTACATTCTGTTCACAAGCCAGTTTTATTTTCTCTGTATTTTCATATATGCAGGTGTACCACAAAAACCTTACAGACAAGTCAAATGTTTTAAGAGGCGAAATGATGATGCAGCTCTGAAAAGTCTGTTTGAATGGCGCCCGCTCTCAGAGCAGAGAGAAATTTTCCACTAGCCAGTTCCACACTTCGTTTTCAGCGAACTCTAAGGGATGCCTCTTATGAAAACACGGGCCAGAGCGGGCCAGTTCATTCTATTCATGCACTGCGACGTCCCCCCAGGCTAACGGCAGTCATAACTGTGGCTTTCTATAGAATCTAATCGCTAGATCTTGTTGGCAGTTCATATGCTCCTTACAATGATAACTATGCATCAGCACAACTCTTTGTTTTGGATGCTGCGGAAAAAAATTCTGTGTTTTTTGAATTCTCTCACCAGTCTGCCCCATGACATATTTTAGGTCTGTTTTTACGTTTTATCGTTTTTTGATGTCGTCTTGTTAATTGTTAGGTTCAAAAGCACAGTTATTTTGACATCTTTTATACTCATACTACTATTTAATCAGAATGGATTATATAACTTTCTAACATCATAACTCGTGATGACTTGTGGTTTATATATTAGGAAATTAAATTGAGCCTGTTTAATTACATGGAACAATACACTGAATATACAGGATGCCAGCATTGCTAAGGGCTGTTGTTGAATATAACACAAAGCTGAGTCTTCACATCCTCCTAGCTACATTTTACAAAATGGATCCATTGACAAATATCCTTGTAGAAACAAAAATGTAAGTCAATTTTATGCAAGGTGTTCACAAGTGTATAAAACAAGAGGTTTTTTCAACCAAAAAAGAGCACCTTGTCATACTGGAAAGTTCAAAATAAATAAATATGTGAAAACTAAGTGTCCTTAACCATTCACTTCCAAAGAGTTTACATGCTCTTGATAAAAAAGAAAAATAATATCTTGTCATGTGTCTTGGTGGTTTTGCTAATGGCTTAATATTCCATAGGCTGTTGTGGACTGATTAGTGCTACATTGAGGAACAACAAACTTGAAGCTTATATCCTTCCGAACACAATATGTTCAACTAAGAAATACGATGAAACCAAAGTGGGTGTTCAAAGTCTGAACTTTTAGTACAGCTGGCTGCTTGTATGTAGGATGTTTGTGTTACTGGAAAATGGAATGATATTAAAATGATGTATTCCTGCAGTTTACCTGTGCTTTATGCAGTGCAAAGAAGGATGGTTGAGGGCAAAATGGATTTCAAGATCAGAAGCAAGGTAAAAAGGCAGGGACCAAAACCTGAACTGCGTGTCACTTGCGTGAGCTGATTGTACTGGCATGTCTTCGACCGTATGTCCAACATAGACTCCCAGGATGCTTTGGTGGGGACTCCAAACTCCAAACATGGCTGCTTTCAGGTTGGATTTCCTAACACAACAAGGCTGTGGTGTATGCTTTCGGAATAAGCAGCGCAGCAACCATCACCTGGGATATTTGGTAAAAGAAGGAACGTTCCCATACCGGGGTCAAACCCAGGCTACCTGGATGAAAACCAGGAGTCCTAACTGCTAAACCATATGGGAAGATGCTACAACTTTCTTTTTGGAAAATCCCAAGTGGCATAATACAGTGATGTCAAAAAGGAAGAGCTCATTGCCAAAATGTGGGCAATATGGATTTCGACATCTGCAGCAAGGTTGAAAAGCGAGGACTGAAATCTGAATGGCACGTCACTTGCGTAAACTCATGGTACTGGCATGTTTTCAACCATATGTCCAATGTAGACTCTCTGGATGCTTTGGGGATGCACAGGGACTCTAAACTCTTACCCACCTCATGGGAAGTTTAACACGCAGCTTGTGTCAACACAACAGGAAAACAAAACTCTCAAAGCCACTGCCGATACATGTCTGAGATCACTGGCACTGCAAAAGGTAAGAGGACATGTCAAGAAAGGCAAGTCACGCAAATGGGACTGAACAAAACAACGAGAAGGCCCATTGGAGCACTGGTGTCTGCCGTGACCCGGATTTGAACCGGGGTTGCTGCGGCCACAACGCAGAGTACTAACCACTATACGATCACGGCTGGTGTTGGCTGGTGTTGACTGGTAGCTACTGTGAGCGATGCTACTCTTGCTCTTTAAGGGAACTGTCACCCTCCAACACCATCAAAAAGGAAGAGGAGGAGGGAAAGCAATGAAAAATTCTTGCGGTCAGCAGCTGACAGGAGGGCGAGGAAACATGCTTTCCAGACTACTGCTGCTACTAAAGACTAATGCTACTATTGGCTACCAAACAATTACCATTTGTATCTCAAAAACACAAATATGTTGCGTCAATGCAGATATGTTTGAAAACGCGACACAAAAGTTTTCCCATTAATGTAAATGAAACAATTACTATTTACTGTTCTGGCACTTATACCTAAGGGATTGGTAAATCCCTTGTCAAGTTTTAGAACTTTTCGATGGTGAAATATTCAGTGGGATGGTCTTTTAATCTGACTAGTCGTGAGCACAATGATGTCACCAAGAAATGTGAAAAGACTTCTCTGGAAGGATACATCAATGTATCCTTCATTTGAAGGAAAAGAGAAAGGAGGAGGTGAGAGAGGAGATTTGTTTTGGAGCAGTGGAGGGAAGGAGGACACATACTCAGTTTCCGGGACATGGAGGACAGAAGGAAAGGAGGAGACAAATTTGAGTACTGGAAAGCAGCCTATGAATCCCTCAAGGAAATTTGGTCCTGGCCTAAAGTGTTGGTTTTTCCAACACAACAGGACTCGGGTTGTGGCGTATGCTTTCGGAATAAGCAGCACCATAACCATCACCTGTGATGGTTTGATTAAAAGAAATTTGGTCCTGGACTAAAGTGTTGGTTTTTCCAACACAACAGGACTTGGGTTGTGGTGTATGCTTTCGGAATAAGCAGCACCGTAACCATCACCTGGGATGGTTTGATTAAAGTAAGATACATTCCCATACCGGGAGTCGAACCCGGGCCACCTGGGTGAAAACCAAGAATCCTAACCGCTAGACCATATGGGAAGATGTGAGAGGCTTCCTTTAGGAAAATCCCAAGTGGCATTATAGGGTAACGTCAAAGAGGAAGAGCTCATCAACAAAACACAGGCAAAATGGATTTTGACATCTGCAGCAAGGTTAAAAAGCAAGGAGCAAAATCTGAACTGCATGTTACTTGCATAAACTGATGGTTCTGGAATGTCTTCAACCGTATGTCCAGTGTAGACTCCCAGGATGCTTTGGCGAGCACAGGGACTCCAAACTCTTTCCCATCTCATGGGATGTTTAACACGCATCTTGTGTCAACACAACAGGAAAACAAAACTCTCAAAGCCACTGCCGATACATGTCTGAGATCACTGGCACTGCAAAAGGTAAGAGGACATGTCAAGAAAGGCAAGTCGTGCAAATGGGACTGAACAAAACAACGAGAAGGCCCGTTGGAGCACTGGTGTCTGCCGTGACCCGGATTCGAACCGGGGTTGCTGCGGCCACAACGCAGAGTACTGACCACTATACGATCACGGCTGGTGATGACTGGTAGCTACTGTGAGTGATGCTACTCTTGCTCTTTAAGGGAACTGTCACCCTCCAACACCATCAAAAAGGAAGAGGAAGAGGGAAAGCAATCAAAAGTTCTTGTAGTCAGCAGCTGACAGGAGGGCGAGGAAACGTCTCTCGACTGAAACATGCTTTCCAGGCTGCCAGACTCCAAAGTCCACCACGACTCCGACTGGAACTGACTTGCTGCAGCAGTGACGCAGAGTACTGAACACCATACAGACAGAGAACTTATGTTACCTCTGAAGCCATTCCAGAGACTCAACTGCTTGCCAGCCAGGGGGCTATCCCTGCAACGCAAGTCCAAATATTGCTGCCTTCATGGCAACTATGGCTGTGTTCCAATACTAATTTCATCTCCTCCTTTCCTCCCTTTGTTTCCTCCCTTCCTTTCCTACCCTGGAAGTATGTGGAGGAAAGGAGAGGAGGAGATGAGTGGAGGAAAGGTGGAGATGAATACAAAATTAGAACAGTTAATCCGATTAGCCTATCATCAATGTCGACATCACCTATTCATGAAGTAATAATTTCGACTGACTCTGAGGATTCCAAATCCAATCACGCTTCTTGAACCCCACCAGCCTGTTTCATGCATTACAATACAAATGTCAGTCTCTCGCATTCTGCTTATGATGTAACATAAACATTTGTGCAATGAATACCAAACAATTACCATTCATATCTCAAAAACACAAATATATTGCGTCAATGCGGATATGTTTGAAAACGAAACACAAAAGTTTTCCCATTAATGTAAATGAAACAATTACTATTTACTGTTCTGGCACTTATACCTAAGCGTTGGTAAATCCCTTGTCAAGTTTTAGAACTTTTCGATGGTGAAATATTCAGTGGGATGGTCTTTTAATCTGACTAGTCATGAGCACAATGATGTCACCAAGAAACGTGAAAAGACTTCTGCGGAAGGACACATCAATGTATCCTTCATTTGGAGGAAAGGAGGAAAAGAGGAAAAGAGAAAGGAGGAGGTGAGTGAGGAGGTTTGTTTTGGACCAGTGGAGGGAAGGAGGACACACACTCAGTTTCCGGAACATGGAGGAAAGAAGGAAAGGAGGAGACAAATTTGAGTATTGGAACGCAGCCTATGAATCCTTCAAGGAAATTTGGTCCTGGCCTAAAGTGTTGGTTTTTCCAACACAACAGGAGTCGGGCTGCGGTGTATGCTTTCGGAATAAGCAGCACCATAACAATCACCTGGGATGGTTTGATTAAAGGAAGACACATTCCCATACCGGGAATCCAACCTGGGCCGCCTGGGTGAAAACCAGGAATCCTAACCGCAAGACTATATAGGAAGATGTGGGTAGCTTTTAGGAAAATCCTAAGTGGCATTATAGGGTACCGTCAAAGAGGAAGAGCTCATCAACAAAACACAGGCAAAATTGATTTTTCCACTCTCTTTCCCACCTCATGGGAAGTTTAACACGCAGCTTGTGTCAACACAACAGGAAAACAAAACTCTCAAAGCCACTGCCGATACATGTCTGAGACTGGCACTGCAAAAGGTAAGAGGACATGTCAAGAAAGGTAAGACGTGCAAACAGGACTTAGCAAAACAACGAGAAGGCCCGTTTGGGCACGGGGGCCTGCCGTGACCCGGATTCGAACCGGGGTTGCTGCGGCCACAACGCAGAGTACTAACCACTATACGATCACGGCTGGTGATGACTGGTTGCTACTGTGAGTGATGCTACTCTTGCTCTTTAAGGGAACTGTCACCCTCCAACACCATCAAAAAGGAAGAGGAGGAGGGAAAGCAATCAAAAGTTCTTGCAGTCAGCAGCTGCCAGGAGGGCAAGGAAATGTCTCTCGACTGAAACATGCTTTCCAGACTCTAAAGTCCACCATGACTCCGGCTGGAACCAACTTGCTGCAGCCATGATGCAGAGTACTGACCACCATACAGACAGAGAACTTATGTTATCTCTGAAGCCATTCCAAAGACTGAACTGCATGTCAGCCAGGAGACCACCCCTGCAATGCAAGTCCAAACATGGCCACCTTCACAGCAACTTTTCCTAAGTCCTTATGAATTCTCCTTCACACCTTTCCTCAACCTCATGATGTTTTCCATCAAGGTCAAGGAAAAGTGGTTAGGAAAGGACGTCATTTTTCTGACTGTTCGAATGCATCCTATGAATTCTTCAAAGAAATTCACTCCTGAACAAGACTCAGGATGTGCTTTAAAGGATATGCATGCTTTTGGAATAAGCAGCACAACCACCATCACCTGTGAGGTTTAATTAAATGAACACATTCCCATACCGGGAGTCGAACCCGGGCCGCCTGGGTGAAAACCAGGAATCCTAACCGCTAGACCATATGGGAAAATATTACACCCCTTTTTTCAGAAGACTCAAGTGGTGTAACACGGTAACGTCAAAGAGGAAGAGCTCATCAACAAAATACGGGCAAAATGGATTTTGACATCTGCAGCAAGGTTAAAAGGCAAGGAGCGAAATCTGAACTGTGTGTCACTTGTGTAAACTGATGGTACTGGCATGTCTTCAACCGTATGTTCAGTGTAGACTCCCAGGATGCTTTGGCGAGCAGGGGGACTCCAAACTCTTTCCCACCTCATGGGAAGTTTAACACGCAGCTTGTGTCAAAACAACAGGAAAACAAAACTCTAAAACCGCTGCCAATGCATGTCTGGGATCACCGGCACTGCAAAAGGTAAGAGGACATGTCAGGAAAGGCAAATGGGGTCGAGCAAAATAACGAGACAGACCTTTTGGGCACTGGTATCTGCCGTAACCCAGATTCGAACGAGGATTGCTGCGGCCACAACGCAGAGTACTAACCACTATACGATCACGGCTGACGTCCATCTTTTTTAGGAAAATAGTCTATCATGAGTCAGCAGAAAGGACGCTGATATAAGGAACAGACACTCTCCCACATATTAATAAAAGTTAATCACCGGGATGGAGCTGCTTTTGTAAAACGGCGAATTTCCCTGAGTCATCAGTGAAAAAACAAGGAATAATTTTGTTCACCACACCCATTAATTGGCTCATAAGAAATACAACAGTGTTATTTGATCTTTTTGTCCTTTTGTAGTCTGTCGAATGAATCATCTGACAACCTGCAGTATGACAGTCATGAATACCTCTTAACTATTTCAAAAGGGTACTCTTTTGGTATTTGTTACAGGCTTTACAAGATTCCCATTTTCATTTTCAAAGCAAAATTCTGAGATGTGGATTTTGCCATACTTTACAGAAAAGTTATCCTCATCGTTGCACAGCTAGAAAACTCCTTGGCCCTGTCCCTGTCCCTGTATGTGATTTTTTTATTGCCAATTGCTTCCTCCCCAGTTCCTCTGTCATAAACCATATCTTCCATAATTTTACTGCTCTTTGTCTCTCTTAACTGAGTTGTGCTCTTTTCTCTCTCTCTCTCTCTCTCCCTCTCTTTCACTGGAGTGAATCTGGCAGCAGTGCTGCTGTCACCTGTTGCTGAAGAGAGGAGGGGCTACAGTGGGGAGAGTAAGTAGCCACACATTTATATTTTTAGCTGTTAATTTTTACACTTAAGAGCTGCTCTAAATCTCAAAGGTCAAATTTACAACTTTTTTCCTTTTTTTACATTTGTTGAATTCATTTATCGCAGCATACATAATATTGAACCATCTTCCAACACAGCGACACAGAAGCAGACCACATGCTGTGAGAAAGGAAAAATGAAGATCACCCAACATTAATTAATTATTTTATTTTGCTATCATTCATGCAACCGGTTTTAAAATTCAGCGTCCTCTGTCCTGGACCCTAAATTCTGCAGATTTTCATCATAATTGGACCTAAACATCACTTGGTCTACCAATACTTGAGTCAACCAGCATGAGTAGTCTGTCTGCACAGTGAAAAGTGGGCTGGAACAAAAATAGGAAGAAAAACACTGGTAAATGAAGGGTAATTGAAATAAGGGGATGAAAACATGTAATTGAAGGCAAGTTAGAGAGTGACATCAACATCCAACAAAACCAGACCTCAGATGAGTCTCAAGTGAAGAAGAAACAGGTCACACAGCATTGGGCATGTGGGGTTATATCATTTAGAATTTTGCTTGTAAATCCAGAAAAGGTCATGAGGGGAAGCAAACTATATGGGGGCTAAGTTCCTAAGAAGAGGGTGAGGAGGCCTGATTTCGTAAGCCAAGCTTTTCTTTCAAAGAAGAAGATGACGCATCCTTTTCCTGGAAGAATGTGCTCAAGAAACTCCCAAAAACAAAACACACTTGCTCACACCCCTTCATGAACACATTTATTTTCCCTTGGAACCTAAATTGGACTTTTGAGTAGCCTGAAAAAAGATGTTCACATTGATGCTTTGCTCTGCAAACCCAATTCAAGAATTAGTTCAGGAATGAGCGCCTGTTTATTAAGTTTAATTTGTTCATAATCTGTTTATATGCAACCAATGTTCTTTAGTTTATGTGGGAAACTATTAAAGCAAAGGTTCCGGAAAAACTGGTTAGTGACCAGATTAAGTATTTTGAGTATTTATACACAAATGATATTTTATCTAAATATCAGTCAGGGTTTCAAAAGAACCACAGCGCTGTAATTGCTGCCATGAAAGTTGTAAATGACATAATAGGAATTCAGGATAATAAGCAGCATTGTGTGTCTCTATTTATTGATTTATTAAAGGCATTTGATACTGTGGATCATGACATTTTGAAGCAATGCCATTTTAACAATGGGTTCTCCGAACATACAATAAGTTGGTTTGTCAACTACCTTACAGAGAGGACTCAGTGTGTACAGTTTGATGGCCTTACATCTGACTCACTCACAGTTGGTAAGGGAGTCCCACAGGGTTCAGTTTTGGGTCCACTTTTATTTAAAATTTATATTAATTGCCAGGGATCAAATATAAATAATGCAAATTTCCATTTCTATGCTGATGACACTGGTATTTATTGCTGTGCTCTCGCAATAAAAAAGGCTCTGGAGTGCCTGCAAACTGCTTTTAATTTAGTGCAGGCTTAGCTTTGTCAGCTGAAGCTTGTCTTAAATCCAGATAAAACTAAAATCAAAAGACCAAACTCCAAAAGAATGTCTGTAAATAGGAGTATTGTAACTTCTCAAGGAAAAGGAACTGAAGTTTTTACCACTTACAAATATTTGGGAATAATACTTTTTAGCCTCATATTCAACATATTCAATTTTTTGGAAAAGCTTAAGTTAAAGCTTGGGTTTTATTTTAGGAACAAATCTTATTTTTCTTTTGTTGCCAAGCAAAGATTGGTTGCTACAACCTTTATCCTCATTCTTGATTATGGTGATTTGTTATATATGAATGCCTCAAGCCACTGTCTTCATATGTTGGATATTGTTTATCATGGGGCTTTGAGGTTCATTACTAATTGTGGAGCCCTCACTCATCATTGTACATTATGTTCCAAAGTCAATTGGCCTGCTCTGTCTATACATAGGCTTAGTCACTGGCATTTTTTTATTTGGCACTTATAGGTTAAAGTCTCAAGCTTTTTTGCCTATAGCTGTTGCTAAAGTTTGCACCGAGCTTGGCAAGAAGGCCTTCATGTTTTCTGCACCCTTTGCCTGGAATAGCCTGCAAAAAGAGTTAAAACTTCAGGACTTGGTCATGCTTAATGAATTTATTGTTAAGAGTTTGAAAACAGGGTCTGTTGGGAATTGCAAATGTTTGTTAGCTGGAAATTGATTGCCTATGCATTTCATTGTGTTTTGCACATCTACTTGTCCTTGTTCTTTTTGTGTATTTTTTATGCTTATGTTGTTTTGTTTTCTCTGAAACTTACTGTGCTCCTTTTCCTGGCCAGGTCTATCTTATAAAAGAGATTTTGATCTCAATGGGACAAACCTAGTGAAATAAAGGTTATAAAATAAACATTTAAAAATAAAGGATGAATTTCCCAGACTGAAACCAAGGTTAATGTGACACAGTGAGCTTGCAAGATTTTAGTCTGGGTAGCCAGTCTACAATCTCAAAAAAATAACTCTAGCTTTCTACCTCAGTTAAAAACAGATCAGGAAAAATAACTTCAGTGGCAATATCATGACTGTACAATGTTATTTCAAAGGATTTAATTTATCCATGGCAACCTAAAGAGATTTTGATCTGACAATATTGGAGATGTATTTGCTGTATAAAGTGCTCCCAGGGAATTATAAGAGACAGCTGTTTGTAAGTCTTATGCTAAGTCAGATAAATTATTTAGCATTTAGCTTTGTAAAATCTGAGCACATCAGACAAATAAAAATGGCTGGGGTTTATTTATATGCTGAAATTCAGCCTACAACATTTCATGCACAATTATGCAATCACTTCTGCCTCTACCGTAAAATATCTACTGTAGGAAACTAGGTATATAGGAATAAAACATAAACAAGATCATGTATAAACAGCATTTTAAAGCAAATTTATGCACACAAGCACTTCATTGAGCGCTGTAGCAAAAACAATCTATAGCTTAGTAGTAGTAGCAGTGGCAGTAATAGTAAACTAGTCATTTTTAAAATGCATGAAAAGAAAATGCTACAGTTCATTTGTACATTACCAGGCAATGTGTGGCCTCTGTTTCTAGCGTTAAAACTGAAATGGGAGTACTTTGAATACCTACAATATACATGTGTCGAAACATACTGTTTGAGATGGGGTTAGAAAGTGTCCTTCATGTCAACATCCTGTTTGTTTTTCAAATCTGTTCTCTTATGGGATGTTTGTGACAATACTCATGACCAGTTTGATTCTCTGTATTTAGACAAGTTACTGGCTGTTGATCATTTGCTTAAGTTGCCATATCGGTTGTTATTACTTTTGACATGGGGTAACGACATCATCAGCGCTATCACCAGCAGGTAGGCGAATGACAAAAAAATCTATCCGAATCTTGTCCAGATTGGATTTGAAAACAATGGAGGAGAAGATCTAATACACATCAGAGGTAGGCAAAAGTTACATTTATGTTAAATCAAGCTGACATTTAGAACACCGCCCATGTTTCATTGAAGGGTTTGGGGGGGTGAGAGGTCAGTCCTCCTTTAATTCACACCCAGTCGTTCATCATTAATAAGTAATTGGACACTGAATAAAGTTCTAAGACGCAGGTGTTGAAAATTGAAAAGGGTCTTGACAGTGACCCCCTTCAAACACTGGTTTCAGGTTTACAGGTATGTGATATAGTGTTAAGCTGCTTCAGTCTTATGACTTTCTAGTCTTTTGGGGGGGGGGAGGGGGGTTAAGGTTTGACCTGGGCATTTCAATCCTAATTAAAATCTCGTTTCACTGGTTTGCAAACAAATCTCGAGCAGTTTACTATACTTGGAGAGATAGCTATGGCAGTCTCGCCAGCGCAGTCTGGTTTGAAATGTTTAACAGACTTGTTTAATATAGATCCCTTTAGCTCCATTGATGATATATGTTGCTAAGCACAATACTCCAAATTCCCTCCTACTGGGAGCCCAGCAGGGAAGCTCACAGAATCCTGACTGTATTTCTGTTTGTGGTTCTAACTAGGTATTTCTGGGCATGGAAAAAAAATTGCTTCTTACTACCTGGTACAGCAACTCTCTGCTGTTACAATTTTGGCACATGATTCCAATAAGGCACAAAACACACACTCCTACCTGAGTATGCCCAGACGCAGAACTCAGTATGCAACAGGTACTTTAGGGTAAGACCTAGTGGGCCATACACACCCCACCATCCAGACAAAGAATAGAAGTCTGCAAAGAATAACACAATTTATTTGCACGGAATACCTGCAACACGTTGCAAAGAATAACTCAAGATAATTTACACCCATAGGATCATCTGAATAGACAGGCAGGAGATTACAGGAATCAGAAATGGGTGAACCACGGAGGGAAGCAATTGGTCAGAAGCAGGGGCCACGTCAGAATTTTGACTGCAGCAGCCAGGAGCCTTTTTAAACCAAACAGTCCGCAAATCTCTGCCTGACCACTCCTATTATCTCCTACATCCCACGCCTAATTATGGTCACAGATGAAACTTTCTCCTTATAACGGAGAATTAGAATTATTGATGCACTCGCTCAATCGCTCATCAGGGGAAACAGGTGGACAGTTGTTTTATTACGGATATGAACGGTAAATGGACTGGTAACTGTTGTGAGAGACTTCACTCCCAGCGTACGCTTAAAATGGTTCAATTGTCTTGGACGAACAGATGCTTTAGGGTAGAGGTTCTCAATCTCAGCCATGGGGCTCCCCTTTGTATGTTGGTTTTCATTCCAACTACAGTTTTAATCCCTTAAATGTAACAAGTAGTTAATTGCTCTTAATTAGGCAGTTTTTATGTAGCGATGGATGATGCACCTGGTCAAACCATGTTCTGTAAGAAATAGGCCCATATTTCTGCATTGCAGGACTGGGAAACCGTCAGATAAGAACATGCTTTCTTTCTCTTATTATGCCATAAATCAAACAGCTTCTTGAAAAATGAATTAAAATTACACAAAGATAGGATAGGTGGAGCAGTGGAGTCATAATTTGTGAAATTGTGGACACACTGAAACTTAACCAATGAAGAATTGATGAGGAGCCAAACCTGCGTTGTGTTAAAATACGTACAAGGAAATATGAGGATATAACTTAGAAATATAAACAATTTTAATTTATCGAGTAATTGACAGAAGCAAAAACCAGCTTACGCAAGGGTCCTCAAGGAGTACGTTTGAAAACCTCTGCTTCAGGGTGATCGGGGATAATTAATCCTTCTGTGACCGCAACGACCACGAGGGAGCCCTCGGAAGCATTTTTCCCTTTACAACTTGATAAAGCGAAAGGTCATGAGGGAGTTTAAAAAGTTTGTCTCAACGGTGTCTGACGTGCACTGGAGAGGAACTGGTAAATTGCAAAATTTTACGTCCACATCCACATCCTGTTGGCAGCAGGGGGCCGGGGAGCCTTCAGACAGAGAGGGCAGAAAGAGACAAGGGTTTGAATTGTGAAGCCCCCCCCCCACCCTATCCAGCCCCACCACGTACCACCACACCATGACTATAAACACAAATCTCACTTCGGAGGGACACAGCGTCCAGGCGAACGATGTGTCTGTCTGAGGCCTCGCCCGCGCTGAGCCGTTAATCTCGTCAGCATTAGGGGCTGAAACAGCCATCCCCTCTGAAAGAGCGTGATCCCCCGGCCCCATAATGAACCCTCATGTCCCATTAGCTCAACGTGCAGTCAGCGGGTTCACAGAGCATGCCAGGCCAGACCCCCCTGCAAGCATGAATGGAAAGTTTTCCAGCTCACACGGGGAACGAGCTCATCCCCGCAGATTCTGCCCAACCTGTGATCCTCGTTTGTGTTTCGTTTCCCAAAGAAAGCAACCCTCAATCCACTTTCCCACCACTAAGAGGATTAATTTATATCAAAAAAATCTGATGCAGACCCATTCATTGGTTGATGGAATTCGATTTTTCATGCAGAAAATTGGTGTCAGTCCTCTCAGACGCGATGATGGTGCCATCTTTACCTCAAACGAATAAAAGATTGGCCTGTCACCCTGATTGGTGATTAACACAAACATTTTTGTGTACACTTGGCTCAGTATAGGCTTTGAATGAGATGTATTTCATATCAAAGACTTCCCTCAAAGCCCAAAATCATCATGGAAGTGTCTGTCTTCCATTCCCCTGTCCTTTGCTGTCAGTAACGTGTTGTAACTTTGGTTTTTTTTTTCGTTCGCTTGTTCAGTTGTTGTTTCGGTTGTTTCCTTGTGCTTTTGTTTTTCTTCGTTTCCTTGTCCCTCGTAATCCTAACCCTAACCCTGCCTCCTGCCTTGCTCTTGTACCCGATTACCCACCTGCCCTGCCGCTCACCTGTGTCTCGTTGCTCATCAGTCTGTGTATTTTTACCCCTTTTTGCTCTCTGTTCTGTGCGAATTTGTTTTAGCTTTTTGTTTCTGCCTGTCTTCCTGTTATTACTTAGTTTGTTTCCTGGTTTTTGATTCCAGTCTTCTGATTTTATACTTTAGCCGAGTCTGCCTATTGCCAACACTGCATACCTGTTTTTTGACTACTCTTTTGCTACTCTTTTGCCTGTTATTGGGTCCTCCATCTGAGTTGTGACATTTACTTTACTCAACGTAGATCTAATGTAAAAATATATTTAGGTCTTACACATACATTTCTGCAGGAATATTTTTTAAATATGAACCTAATACAGATATTTACTGGAAATACATAAGACACTGCATTTTACATTGATAAGTAATTTTTGAATACATTTTAATTGGTTAAGGGGTTATGTGGTCAGCCATTTTTAAGCATTTTGAAACAATCAGAGTAGGGTTTATTAACACCAAAACATACCTTTAAACATTATCAAAATAGATACAAAATGCTGCAGTCCTACAGAAACACCACAGGTTTGTGTGGACTCTGCACACTACCCAGAATGCTCTCATTATAACATTGCAGAGGGCCTTATGTTGCGTTCATGTTATGTTTCCACAATCCTGTTTTAAAAAGACAAACTGTAGGACACGGATCAACATACCCAGTACAGGCTGCTACAGTATTGACCTAATGCAGCTCTCACCTGCTATGTCACCCTGATACCTGACTAGCGAGGAAACAAGCACACTCATGATGAGTCAGCATTGTTTTTCCTAAGACAAAAGCTTGTTGAGAATTGTTTGTCTTGGACTGTAGTGTGGCACAGAGCTGATCGCCGCCCCCTCCAATGATGTCACCGTCATTAAGAAATCTGTCTGAAAGAAGAGCAGCTTTACATGCTTCATTTCACACTGAGCATGTGACTGGGCCCAGTGTAATACCTGTGTGAAGGACCTTTGGGTACATTTCACAGCATTTACCGCTGGGGTGTAATGTGACCTGACAGGACTAAGCATGGTCCACATATATGAAAGAGAATGTGGTCTTTCAAGGAAGGAGGCTGTGTTTTCCTGGAATTCCTCTGTGTGTGGTATTTGAGGCTACATTTCTCTGTCCATTATGCCAATTATAGGCCTTCAGGTGGCTCACACAGTAAGGCACATGCTCAGGAGGCGGACATGAGCCTTGTCCCTGGGTGTTCAAGCCTCAACCATGCCATTATCAGCTATGGTCAGAGGTTGGCAACTATTGCCTTTAGCCTTAAAAAAGGAATGATGGGGCCTCCAGGTGAAATCATTGCCTGGGAGCCCCAAGGCCAGGGGCCTGATCCCCAGCCCAGCGATGGCCACTGCTGGCCATGGTCAGAGGCCCCCCCAGGCGAGGCAACAATTGGCCAGCCTCACCTGGAATTCAATACAGGGCAAGCCAGCCAATGCTCGCTGGCCTCATCGCCATAGCACCCTCCCCGTCAGGCTGGGCACCCGTGGCAGCACGAACCGACAGTACGCCAGCTGCGTCATCCTCCAAAGTCATATGCAGTGTGCGATCAGTGTTGCGGCCGCAGCCTGAAAAGAAGCAAGATTGTCATTACATGCTAAGCCTCTCCCCCCCAAAGGCGTGCTGTGGTGGGGTCAACCAGCTCCATTGAACAAGTTTGGGTTGGGAAAAAAAGAAAAAAAAGGAATGATAGTGGACCTTTGGGTACAGTTCACAGCATTTACCGCCGTGGGGGTAATGTGACCTGACAGGACTAAGCATGGTCCACATATATGAAAGAGAATGTGGTCTTTCAAGGAAGGAGGCTGCAACGTGAAAAGAAGCAAGATTGTCATCACGTGCTAAGCATCTCCCCCCAAAGCCATCAGAACAGGTGCTGCGGTGGGGTCAACCAGCTCCGTTGAACAAGTTTGGGTTGAGAAAAAAAGAAAATAAAGGAATGATATGAGTTGCACCAGTTACAATCATTTGTCTCATCATTCTCTCACACCTACTCCCGATCACCCAGTTTGGCTGGCTGAGTTGATCCTCACCCATTGACATAAGTTGTCATGGAGGAATGCAGTGACAAAACAATGAAACAGATATTTTATCTGGGTACACGAATGCCTAATCGGCACCCATTGTGCAAGCTAAGTATTTCCTTGTACGTCCACAAAAATACATTTGTTTACCTCAAAGACATATTTCCTCCTATTGACTTGCAGTGACAGATCAGAACTCCATTAGATAAAATTATGTAATTCCAGCAGGGTACGTTGTTTCCGAAAGAATCATTTGATAACAAGGAAACACTAAATGTTAAAAGTCACTCACTGATACATTACATGAAGTATGCTTACGGTCCCACTTATCTTTAATCAATCACAGAAGAAGAAAGAATACCATTTTGCTAAAAACGTCCCTCATTCTCTGACAGCAATATTTCTGTTATAGCATCAGTCAGCAGACAGGAAATTGGGTAGCATCCTGCTAGTGTAACTTCCTGTGTGAGTGAGGGTGTGATTTTTCAAGAGCTGGCCAGCATTGGCTTCAGTGTATTTCCGCCTGATTCCAGCTCTATACTGGAAAAGAGCTCTCAGAAAACATTCAAGAACATCCCTGACGGAATGACACAGCAGAAGACAGAATTTCCTTCTAACTGATTCCTGCATGACCAAAGGAGCAACATGCAAGACTTCCTGAACGATTCCGCAATTTCTTCCATTGCGTAAAGTATACTGTTAGGAATCAGGAACTTTGGCATTCCCAAAACAAGTGAAAAACACACATTTTCCATAGCAACTTACAAGAGCACTTGCGTTAAGCTAGAACAGCTGAGATTTCAGATGGAAGCAATGAACAAGCAAGCCACCAGTTATTGTAAAACATGCTAGTTTCCAATCTAACACTGAGCAGCCACACATATGAGAAAGTGTTGCTGCCTGCAGTAGGGTTGACTACAGCACCAATGGCAGACTAATACCTACAAACACTGGTGTTTGGTCAGTGCACACGTTGTGTTAGTATTTGCTGGTGTTACCAGAGCATGGTGCACTTTTTTCAGAGCTACTTGCTACCTAGCAAGCCAGATCACTAGGATGGCAGGAATAGATCTGAATAAGTGACCTGTAAATAACTTTTATACTCATTCCCTTTTGGCCCTTTGGTCTTTTGTAGCATTACCAGATCCATAGTATTGCAAAAATGTGGGCAAAAAGATGCTTTGATTCAAAACAGGAACAGATGTATTCTATCCAACCAACTGGTTGCCTCAAGATACAGTTGTCCATAGAGGTGCTGAAACTGGGAGAACATAAATAGTAAAGATAAACATTTGACTGTATACATGACAGAACGACAAGGTATAAAAGTATGAAGGCTTCCAGTAAGTGAGAAATCTGTTATCTGTGTTAGCTAAATTATCACAGAGGGAGAAGTGGGAGACTTACAGCACTGCCAGATTCTGTGTCCAGACAGAAGAGCTGTGAAAGAAGAAACATCTGAATGCATACATAGTTGTTAAAAGTGTCAGGTCTTCTGGGACCCACAAAATAGCTGTGCGGGTTGAAAGTTCAAGGTGGAAAGACGGTAACTCTGATTATATTTCATATACATAATTCCAGGAGCTAGTTAGTTTGGGAGATGTCCAAAATAAGTGTGTGGGGTCAACGGGGGACTGGGATCATCGATCCAGCTATTCTCCATTTCCAGGCAAATCTTTGCAAGTCTTGAGTTACCGAAATGCATTCTACAAAGGACTTTAAAGTCTGGGTGTAGTCATGTGATCTTTAAAATCCCTGGATATTTTTAGGAGTAATATCATTTTTCTTTTTTGTCACTCGTAATGTCGCTTTGTTTTATTTCTTACCTTGTTTCATAATGTTTACTGTTTTGTTGCACCTGATCGGACCCTTACCAATTTATGAGATATTTCTGCTTGTACTGCCATACACACACACACGGAGGACACTCCGTGACACAGAGGAGTCACAGCCTCTTGCCTTGAGTCTCCTTCATATATGTGGACCATGCTTAGTCCTGTCAGGTCACATTACACCCCAGCGGTAAATGCTGTGAAATGTACCCAAAGGTCCTTCACACAGGTATTACACTGGGTCCAGTCACATGCTCAGTGTGAAATCAAGCACGTAAAGCTGCTCTTCTTTCAGAACGATCTCCTAATGCCGGTGACATCATTAGGAATTTGGAGGGGGCGGGGCCTATCGTGCCACACTACAGGCCAGTCTCTTCTGTTTTAGGTAAAACAATGCTAACCCATCATGAGCGTGCTTGTTACCTTCGCTAGTCAGGTATCAGCGTGACATTGCAGGTGAGAGCTGCATTAATGCTGCTACCAATACTGAAGGAGTATACTGATCTGTGTCCTACAGTTTGTCTTTTTAAAACATCTCCCTTCCTGAAACAAGATTGCAGAAAAATTAGCACTCCACCAAGAAGCATCTCACAAGATGTGCACTCATTGGGGTGACAGAAGGATGGACAGGGGACCAATGAAGGGAAGAGGTGTGTTTTTGAATGCATGGCCCTTAGCAATGTCAGAACCAGAGCATGCTGGGTAATGTGAAAACTCTACATTATTATGTAGTGTTTCTCTCAGACTACAGCATTTCTGTCTATTTTGATGATGTTTATATGTATCTTATACTGTTAATCAACCCTGCTGTAAAGTTTATACAGCTTAAAATACATAGCAAATGTTGCTTCATAATGAGCATCTACTGCATGAGGCCAAAGACATGGACATTATGCAAACTGTTATACGTGTAAATGGTTATGAGTATGGCCCTGCAATGGACTGGCAACCTGTCCAGGGTGCCCCTACCTTACACTTAATGTATGTTGGGGAATTACTTCACACTGGGAGAAGTTAAACTACAGCAAAGCTACCCGAGGGAGAAATCTAGTTTGGTTAACTAAATCTACTTAGAAAAAGTAGTTCTAGCTACTTTGTGAAAAAATGATCAAAATGATACAAAATTATAACAAAATATAATACAAAAAACATGCCAGTAAAAAATGCCACTCAGTTGAGTGTATTGCAAAAAGTGCCTACTTGTTCACAGGTCGTACATAAACCAAAAAAATAAAATATCCTACTATTCATGGGAAAGTGCAACGAATGTCAGCTTCGGTTTTGTATACAATATTTATCAGTCAGACACCTGCACCTTTACAAATTCATATTCAAAACATTAAAAGCAAATATTTTTCACAGGTGAGGTGACAATCCAGCTTCCTGCTTCCTGGAATACCTCTGAGACCGAAACGTGCACTATACAAAGGTCAAGTGTGTGGTGGTGGCTGCCTGACGAATGCATTAAAAAATATTTTTTAAAAAATCATTCATTTCCTTTTATGGCCCAAAATTGTTTGTAGCTTCAGTAGTTAACTACACAAAATTGAACTACTTGAATCACTATGTAAATACGAATGTAGTTGAATTACCATCAAGCTACTGCAAAATGTAGTTAAACTACTAGTTTAATTATATGTAGCTCACTACTCCCCAACACTGGATGTATACTTTGATCAGATGCACCACCCATGTGACCCAAAGCTGGATATATATAAAAGATACTGTATGGAGGAACGATATATCTTTGCTTTTTGCATCCTTTTGGCCCTTTTCGTTGTTACGGCACAACCAGTTCCTCCTATGAAATAGTCTTGTCTTTATAGTTTTTTATCTCCTATATGCAGAACTTGTAGAATGTAGCTTTTTTGAATGTCTTTTTCCAGGGTTCCAACCACTGTTGTTTTCTGTTGAGCTGTTCCTGCATGACCTTATTTGAGTCTACATTGTCCAAATTATCTGCACATTAAACAAATTTGCTGCCGACCTCTGTATCAATATGCAAATAAGGAGGAGCAAAGGCTCCAGCACTGATCCCTGTGGGACGCCACTTTCAACAGGACCCTGATGTAGTAGAATTCCTCCTACAGTTACTTTTTGTATTTTGTTGCTCAACCAATTTCAGATTTAATGTGTAATAACTCCGGTAATTTGTACTGATTTCATTTTACTACGAGCCTCTCATTTGGCACTTTGTCAAACGCTTTCTGGAAGCACAAATATAACATGATGACGAGAGCAAGGCATTCAGCCCAACTGGTTATGGTGGTTTTCCTAAAAAAAAAAAAAAAAAAAAACATAGCTTGGAATTATTTCTTCTGCAAATAAGTCCAGGAGGTTTTTGTAGGGATGACATCCCATCTTCAGCCTTGACCTGGCTTTTAATTTAGGTACCATTGTTTTCAAGGAAAAATTCCACTTTGTCCTTAATGTTACATTCCAATATTTTTCTTGTGGTGAAAGATAAACAAACAGACCTGTAATTATTTTCAGCAGAACTGCCCCGTTTATATATTGGTTGGTACTATATAGCTGCATCTCCAGTTGACTGGTTTTTCCCCAGTTTTAAGATTACTTAAAATAACTACTTTTTGTTTGAGGTCTGTGTACAGTTTCCTCCAGTTCACTGGGTACCGCTGAGTATATGTAAATTGTACCAGTTGACTTATTTGTAATACGTTTTTGAAGTTTTTCTAATAATTCTCAATCCCTCCTCAATCTCAGTTTACATTCAAATTATTGGATGCGCTTGAAGGAAAATCTTTTACCATTTCCCACAGTAACACTATCAACAAAGAAACTGCTAACTTCATGACACTATAATAAAGCTATTGCTGGTAATGCCTGTTTCCGTCTTTATTTTTATGCACCTTACCAAACCCATGAATTCCTGTTTCTAGTGTAGTCCTAAGAAAACGTTTAGGATTACTCTTTACTCTTTACTTCCTTTTGGCAGATTGCAGTAAATGCAGTTTGAAATAAACCAGAGCTAATGCCTTTTACACTGGGTGCAAACAGTAGGTAGGTATGATGTGCTGTTTAAGTGTAGAGGAGTTTGCACCAAGAAAGCCCTAAAGATGCATATCCACTATGTCATTGTTGTAGGCTGTGGGTTTATAAGTTTGGCAATTTTAAACTCATAAAATAGCTGTGAAAACAAGTGATGTAATAAAACGAGATGTTTAGTTTTAATGACAGAGTCTGTGGAGTGAGTAATGTTGTCATAGGTGACAAACATCAACCACGCACTCAGGATAATCGGTCAATGCTGTCAATAGTGTTAGCAAGCTGGTTAGCCTGCTGCTAACCACTGTGGAGATGCCTTATCACACTATAGATTAAGAATGACCCTTTTAAATATGCCTCACATGTCTTTTCTGTATTGTCTTGCACCTTGGTACAGAAGTTGAAAATTGGAGGAAAAATTGCAGTATTAACTTGTCAAAATATTTGAAAACTAACTGTACTGTGGTCATTTGTTCCAAGTGGCTACACTACCTCAGTGTTGGAAATCCTGTCAGTATTATTACACAGAACCAGACTAGAATTGCTTTCCTTACATTTATATTTATTCATTTTCCTGACGCTTTTATCCGAAGCATCATACAAGAAATGCATACAGTCAGTGTAAACACAGCAAAGAAAGTGCAAACATCTTTACAGTAGTTCAAAGCTAAAAAATAAAGTCTGTGTTGCAAGTAGTAAACATAATATAATATCCAAGTGCTAAAGGTCACAGATGGGTATGACACGTGCTACATGGGGGTACGATGGTGAGACCAGGTATAGTTTGAAGAGATGGGTCTTCAGGCCACGTCAGAAGGTGTGAAATGATTGCGAAGTCCGTAGTGGGACAGGCAGTTTGTTCCACCACTGGGAAGGTAACGTGGAGAAACAATGAGGTCTGAATGCAGGGGAACCCTTTTCTCTCAGTGACAGAAGTGCAAAACATCCTGTCGCTGTAGATTGGAGTGGTCGGGCCAGCTTGTATGGCTGGACGAGGTTCTGAGCAAAGTGACCTGGTGTACATAGAGAAGAAAAGGGGTCCCAGCACTGATCCCTGTGGGACTCCTGTAGTGAGGGGGCTAGATGAAGAGGTGGAACCTTCCCAGTGGATCTAGGAAGATCTCAGGTAGGACCTGAACCATGAGAGGGTGGTCCCAGAGAGGCCCATCTCAACCAGTGCGGGGATCAGGAGTTGGTGATTGACTGTGTTGAATGCTGCAGACAGGTCCAGCAGAATCAAGACAGACATGAGGTTGGAGGCTCCAGCAGAGTTGAGAGCTTCGGTCACAGCTACGAGAGCTGTCTCACGTCTGTTATGTCACTTCTGAATCTTTGAGTGCACTGAAGGAGGTCAGTTGGTTGTTGAAGCCATCTCAGGTGGGCTAGGATGTTGCTGGAGGAGTGAAGGAGTTCCAGATGGTGGCCACCACCTCTTCAAAACGGGCACTGAAGTCTTAGCTGATGTAGTTGCGGTTGTGAAAGCCGTTAGCAGTGTGCGGTATGAGGCTAGGTAGTCGTGGTGTTTGGATTTTCTCCACTTCCTCTCAGCAACCCACAATGCAGTTCTGTCGCAGTTCTGTCCTCTTATAGGTTGTATGTATGACGGACTGTGCCAAAAAGAAACACAGTTGTTTACGTCTCAAACTATACCTTGCATTTCCCGTGTCCAGACACAACTTGCCAATTAATACATGGGTAAATGAAATCACCCATTACATCCTCCTGGCATGCTAATTTTATGTTCTCAATCCTCATGTAGCATAGTGCTTACATTGCTGCCTGAGGCTGGTAGCCTGTAGCATACTGCTACATTTAGGTGCTTCTCATCTTCCCACAGATGTGATCCCAATTTATTTACTTGCAGGCTCAATTCCTGAATTTTCCTGAATATTGCTATTCTCTTTTGACTAAAGGGCTGAACCCCCCACCTCTACGTTTGGGTCTCTGTTTACTTAACAGCTTTCAGCCTTCCACAGCCCTGTACCCTGCACCAAGCCAAGTCAGAAACATGGTAATTTCCATTCATCAGAACAGCCTCAAGCTCCAAAATATTATTTTTAAGGCTCTGGTATTTGAACGGAGGAATTACAGGATATTACGTGTACCCTACCTTCCCACTCTCACCACCTCTAATAAAATGCATCTTGGGATGGTTCTTAGGTATGATGTAAGGGAAGTGAGAATTTAATAAAGAGTAAATGGTCTGGATCCTGTGGTTTTGGGAATTACTTTCTTTGAACATGAGCGACACTAATTATGAAAACTCATCGATTACTCCACATGTAAAACTATTTGAATTTGTTCATAGGGAATTAGCAGTCTGGTACATCAACTCACAATTAGAGCACGTTAGAAAAGGGTTCTGTTGTAATAGACAGAAACAGGAGGACGAAGACAAAATCCAGCCTGTGTGGGCTAAAGACATGATTCACTATCTAAACAGGCACTAAATTGCAGAAAGAGGAAAGAAACGAAACAAAAAACACAATGGATCATGACAGGCGGAGTAATGAACGAAAGTTACTAAAACCATTTGTTTATCAGTTCTGAGGTATGACACAGAAGACACTCACAACAGCAATAGAAAACCACAAGGAATAATCCAGAAACTGTGATGGAGCTCAAAAAGAAAATCCAAAAAACATATCTCAGCGGCCCATGATGTCTCTGCAGAAACCCTATGGAGATAAGTCATTAACTTCTACTTGTGAATTCTCTGACCTGAGTTGCACCAACTGATCTGCTAAGCTGACTTGATCCCAGCTTGACTTAAACTTCCATAAACTTGACTCATCGATGGCCTTATCATAGGCCCAACTTAAAAGGTGGATCACTCCTCTTTCCTGGCCCATGTATAATTAATTATCTGGTGGGGGAGTGCCTGAAAGTTTATCCAGCACTGAATTTAGTACTTAATGCAAACCAGCGGACACACAAGGTATCTTTTTCAAGATTGTTACTCTTAATAATTAGCTATCAATAAACATTACAAAGGTAGCAAACATTAGTGTGCGTGAGTGGAGAAAGATGAGTCAGGGGGTAATTCCTTAAATGGAGTTTTGCTGCTCTGTTGTCGTGCATATACATATGTACCGTGTGTATATATGAACATACATAACAAGTGTGTATAAATATAGGATGACAACATGTGTGTTTGGCTGCATCTGAAAGTGATTCAGAAGCCAAACATTTGTAAGTGCTTATTTTAAGTATGTTGTCTTTAGTCGATAATGTGGGGGTATTTTTAACAGTAGACCATTTGACCCTCTCACATGCAGTGTTTGTATGCCTATCGTATTTTCCCTTTGTCTGGTCTTTTGAAGTCCCTTGAAACCAGAGCAGGGCAGATAACCACAGAATATGTGAGCCGTCCCTACAGTGATTCCCTCACTGGTGGTTTTAAATTTAGCTTCTATCTAGTCAGTCTAAACCCCCCCCCCCCCCCACCCTTAGTAGTAAATTACCTCCCTGCCCCACAAACCCCTAGTTGAAATAATCCCCTGGTACCCCAAGCATATGCTGGTCCAGTGTATATGTACAACTCCAGTTCAGATGTACTCCACCCCACCTGTTCAACTCACCCCTCTTCCACATAGAGTCCCACATAAACCTGTACCCCGCTGTCCTACACCCGGTTTGTAGCCACTTGTAAAATCTCCTTGTAATATTTTTTATTTACCTTTGCTTTTACTTGGGGCGAGGAGACTTCCAGAATTAATAAAAGGCTCTTAATTTTATTGGTTAACTTTGTAAATCTCTCTTATGGACCTTTCTAACCTACCCCTAGCTATATCATTGGCTCCGACATTGACCATGACGACTTCATCTTCCCATGCTATGGTCAGGAGATTGTCCTCACACTTCATGAGGTCTCCAACCTGGGCACCAGACTGTATAAGACTCTTTGTCATGCAAACACGCTATGAATGAACCAAATATTGTGCCTTAGGCCTTAGGCCTCATCCCAACTCCCAATTCACTTGCATGCGTTTCACAAAACATCCTTGAAAACGTACCTTTAGCACATATTCAACCCTTATAGATACAAAACTCAATAGTAACTTGATGATTTTACCTCATTCTCTTGGAGACACAGCAGAAACAGTTAACCTAAATGTCTTACCAAAGTGAATTGTTACTTTGTACTTGCTCTAAAAAAAAACCTTAATATTCACATCACATTCACACAATCCGTTAATGTAAAACCAGCTTTATGCTGCTATTATTATGCATAAAGTCTGTGTCATGTCTGTGGTTACAGGACCCACATTTAAAATTAAGTCGTCCACATCTTACTGATGTCACTTTTTATGTCATTTTTTGGCACTACTGCATATTTTACAGTAGCAATTAAATTCGAAATGTATACGAATCAAATGCATTTGTATGCTCTTTGTTTCACTTGTCTTCAGTTTCAACTTCAGAGGTCAGAAAATGTGAAAATAAGGTGGTCAAAACTTAATTATATTATTAGACTGCACATCCTGTATAACAGTTTCACGGCAAAACCTACTAAAGAATTCCATTTTATCTTCTACAGTTTTAAACCATGGAGGAAATGACACAGCGAAGGATCACCTCAGGAAATGTTCTGATGCCACCTCACATCCTGCTTTTCCCATGCCTACCCATCTATGGCAGAGCGTTAATTCTGTCATTCGGTTCCCAGATCCCAAAATTATCAACTTGCCAGAGTATTTTAATATTTTAATTTTTTAATGCATGTAAATCTATTAAAATAAAAACCATGGAGCCCCCATTGCATGACGCTTCTGAAAAAATGTGTCATTTAATGTCATAAAAGGTTAGAAGGATGAATGACTAAAGGCAAAAAATGTCAAGCATTTCTGTCTATTGTTTTCCTGTATCTGTGATCAGACACACCACAAGCATAACAAGCGCTGCGAATCTTCATTTGTTTGTGTGTTTGCAAAGTCAAGAAATGTTTGACTTGATTTGGACTCGAGTTCAAGCAATTGTGATTTAATCCAGCCGTAGTGATTCAATCAGTCCAAGCCACAGTAATTTGAATCAACCATAGTGATTCGTTCAGTCCGAGCCATAGCGATTCAATTCCACACCTCTGAGGCCTTTTATAAATGGCGCAACACACACGTGAGAACCCAGACTCAAACTTGTACCCTTCCTCTGCTTCAGGGGTCCCAGAAAAAACGATTCACATTATTTACTCAAACTTTGTACACAGCGGGCTCCACCAAGTGGGATGCAGTAAGCTGCATGTGGGATTAGAGGGAAGATTATTCTCTGCTTCCTGACAAAACCCAACAGCTCCACGGCACTTCCTCATTGCAGACGTGTTTGTCTTTCAGTCTGTTACCCTCATGACACTCTAGGCTCCTGGTGTCTTTGAATTTTCGCACATCTGCTGGCGTTTATTCAGACACATCCAGGAAACCGAAGAACACAATAGAAACCATTGATGAGCGAGTTCCAAGGGAGTTCTGCGTTGAATTTGCTTATTTGCTGTCACTACTCCAGGTAAAGGTCCGGTATAGCAATAACAACCATCAAAAGTGTAGTCCGGTGAAATATTTATTTATTAGTTTATTCGAAAGGGACAAGAACAATCAACACTGACACCATTGCATTGACAGAATTCAATTCACTTCACAAGTGCACATGGCCAGAGGTAATCTCTACACGATTGATGGACATGGATTGATTTTCTAAAAACATGAAAAGTGTATGTAACTACAATTTCACATCGGTGCAATATAATAACAAACAGGGCAACAACATATTAACAATAAAACATAACATTAGTGCAAATTATCATGACTGTAGCAGTGGTTCAGGTTTATCCGGGTTTCTGTCATGAGGCGAAAAGTTGCAAAGTCACACATTTATTTAATGCTGCCAGTTACAACAATTCTGTAGCTCTGAGGTTTGGAGACAGAATGTTCTACAGTGTGGGCTCTGGTATTTCTCAACTAGAGAAGGTCTGAAATTTCAGTCATTAATGAAACTATCAAATACTATTGCAACAATGGTGTCATAAAAGGCTGCTTGCTCAAACTTTGATGGCTTGATTATACAGAGATATCGACCGAAAGAAGAGATAGGTGCATGTCGTTCCTATCCACAGTGAAGAAAGTGGTGATGAAGGCAAAAAAGGTCGTCTAAAGGTCACAGTTTGAGAGCTGAGAATTTGGTTGCATTTTAGATTACCAAGTCTTCAAATCAACAATTAGATGCCACACCTATGTTAATTTGAAAGGGTTGCTAAAGCACTCTTTTAGCACAACAAATAAACTGGAGATTCTCAAATGCCATTGGCCCTTTCATTGCAACTGGGTCCTATGATTGGGTAAGACCAAATTTGAACTGTTTGTCTATACACACCATCAGTTCATTTTGGATCAATCTAACTGCTAATTCTGCCTCAACAGCCATTGTATTAAAATCATTGTTTTGATTAAGATATCATTTGAATAATGCACTGTTAATGTAACGAATGACACACCAACTTCATTGGTTTAACAGGAAACCCAAATTTTCATTTTCAGATAACATTCAAATCAGATAACACGAAAACAAAGTTTACCTGACTGCTCTGCGGAACTTGTTTTCTGCAGTATGCACTGCGAATTTCCACAGGTCACAAAATCAACAATCCAGTGAGGATCAGGAATATTGGAAAATGCGGCTTTGCAGAACCATTAGAGCATACGTATTGCCAGGAAAAAAAAAGAATTGAGATGGATTTTCAAACTGTACTGCCAGTAAAGACTAAAACATAACTTGAAGTATCCCATCATACAGACCCAGTACCATAGAATTCCAGGCATGGGTTCACTCTTACTCAGTCAAGCAATTTAACTTGCAAAGCATCCTGTAACTACATCTATCACAAAGGCTATTATATTACAATCATAATTTTGTCTCAATGATTTTGTATCTGCATATAAGTTAAAGGTGGAACTTTTGACACTGAGCCTGACATGTAGGTTTTTTGCGTACATAAAACTGCTTCAACCTGCTTGCTCCATTCTGCAGGTCACAAAATGAACAATTCAGTGTGGATCGTAAACAACATATAATAATCACGTTACACATGTTGTCAAGCATCAAAGCAGAGGGGTTTATTTTCAAACTTCAAAAATTTTACTGCGATTAAAGACAGAAATAATGTTCTGAGTGTTTCTTACTGTGAATTTCGCCCTTTCACCTTGCTGACATTTTCAACATTGTCACGTATTTCAGTTTCCTCCGCGAACTACGTTTTTTTTTTACTTTCCTGGTACTCAACAGGATGTGGGTAGGTTTTTGCATAACGTGTACAAATATACTTCTATTCCGAAAGCAGCTGCGCACCATGTTGTCTGTCTGTGTCTGATCCTCCATGTTGTGGATCCAAGCAAACTAAGGCTCCAAGATGGTTTGTTTTGTGTACAGTACAGGAGACAGTGTATGGTGGGTAGACGCTCAGTATTTTGAGAGTGACAATATCATTAGCGATGAATCTTTTATGGATTTTATCCACTGTTTAAGATGGGAGGGAAAGAGGTGTAGGTTACATAAGGCTTTGCAAAGTTTCCATCATGGCCGCCAGGGTCAGGGCCTATACCTGGGAGGTTAAAAATTCATTTTGTGCAACCGCGCGTCTGTGTGACGTACACCAGTTTGAAAGCAACCGTGCAGAATATGCGCAAAAATAAAGACGTTTCATTCACTCTGAAAGTGTTGTTGCCAATTCATTGCACTAGCAACACCAAGATCACAAGAGTTTCAAAATTGTGGCTCCAATAGATACAGTATAGTCAAAGATAAAGTATACAGTAAAAAGCTGTCTGTTAAAATGCAGAGATTACAATTTTGATCACTTTAGATGTTACACAGAAAAACTGCAGAAAACTGTTTACAGTGTGATTGTAAACTGAATTATGTTCCATAGATTTAATATATTTCAATTTGGACATCTCAGTTATGACCTTGCGATTTTTCTACACAATGATAATGGTGCAGTCACATAACATATGACTTCAACATATATTCAAAAAAGAATGCTTGCATATTTAGATAAACCTATTGTGAACTACTCCTTGAGTGCTAATGGTTTCATAACCTCATATCAGCACAGGAGCTTTAATACTTTGCATGGTTTTATTATATAAGTACACAAAAAATTGGGAAAAACAGAGATGGTCAGGTTGAAACATTACATACATATAAGTTTAAGCTGTTGTGAACTCTCTCCCTTCTTTACTGGGGAAATTGCAACAGGTTACACAAGCGCTCTACTCTGACGTATCAGACATAGATGCAATCTTCTCCTCGATGTGGGACAACCTTCTTCTCGCTTTTAGACTCATAGTTGCTGCTGCCGGTACCGACGATCGACCTTTTGCCGAGCTCCTTTGGTGGACTCTTGGACAGATTGAGATACCTTGACGAATGCTGGTACCCACAGGCTCGCTAACAAGATGGCACTGAACGACAGTCAAGAGACTTTGCTGGACAGCGCACCTGAGGAAATCGAGCTAATGAGGTAAACAAGACAAAGCCACACCCGAGAAAACATTTATCTTTGAATGTATTTTGAAGGCAAACTAAGCCAGGTGAGGTATATGCAGTAACTCAAAAAGCTCTGGTTTCCTAGCTACATGCTATGCACCCTTTCATTAAATGTATTTGCAGATACAGTTTTATCACTTTTTATTATTTTAATTGGATTATCATGGAGCAGAAAAGAACTGCGACCGCACAAGTAGTCCAATACTGTAGCTAGCTAGCTGCATGGAAGGCCTTCACTACAGGGGTTCCTGTCCCTGTATCTCTCTGGGACTGGTTCTACAGATCACTCCCAGCTCTGTCAGGGAGAATCACAAACCATTTCTGTTGTGATAAGCTTTAGGCTGTCTTGAATTGTGATAGTTGCCAACAGATTGCTTTCCAAACTTTATCAAAACCTTTATACACCGAATGATATTTTGATTGGATTGTTTTCAGTTTATGGTCCATTATCTGCGTGCTTCTGAATGTGCCGTTTAGCTTTGGGCACACCCCTAGTAGATATGATTGAAATAGCCATAATGAGGGTTCTTCCCAGGGTGATACCAATTTGGCAGTAATATCGCTGTTGATGAAAAATGATAAAGACCCAATGTATCACTCTGGCTATCTGTCAATGTCATTAATTTGCTCAGATATGAAATCATAAGTTGTAGTACTATTACTTCAGTCAGAAGGCTTTATGAAACTATTAATTTATGAAGATCAGACAGGCTTTGCTAGCCCTAATGGAGATAAAATGAACTGCAGTAAATATATTGCGATTACCCTCACAATATAGTTCAAGTATATTGCAATATACTGTATGACATTTCTGTAAGGGTGGGGCCATTTAGCCTGAGACAATATTGAGTTTCTTCTGCATTGTATACACACTTCGGTGCTTTCGGTTTCTCCCTGTTCGGTTGTTTCTCTCGATGTGGAGAATATGTTCCATCATTCGGAGAGTGAATACTATTGCACATTGGAGCAGATGTGATTAAAAATGTATAAATATGGTATTGATTATATACACCAATCCATCAGCTATGGTTTAACTGATACAAATACTCAGCACCATTTCTCAATTTCTTGGAGCTGGACACCTTTGAAGAGTTCAGTGAGTTATTCCAATGCAAAATAAGCTGCTGTAAACTTGTTCGACTGCCCTTATGCTCTGTTATGGTTAACTGGTAGTTAAACATTTAAGATGCTTCTGCACTGAGAGCCGATACCAGCCTGAACAGATGGACTGATATTTCCACCTCTTTGCAAGCCTAGGTCTGCGTAATAAAGTCGAACGTTCCTCCTCATATTAATTTTCAGAGCTCCATGACTGCACTTGTACCACCTACTGGATATTGGAGTAGGCTGCACTCTGGGATTTTCTAACTGTTTATAGCAAGGAAAGTGGCCATGCATGAAAATATCTGCTGGTCTGCTCGGTCTTCCTAATTTCCAGTTTTATTGTTATGTTTTTATTTTGTGTCCCTTCTGGGGTTGAATTGTGCCACCCCTGTATCTTGGTGAAAATTAGGACACAGCATGATTTTAATTTTTAGGGCAAATGACCTTATTGAGCCTAAAACACACAATTTGACACAACTGACAATACAAATTGGATTCTGGGCTTTTAATGAGTCAGCTGAAGTCTGACAAACAGTATAAAAGAAGCACAAAATCCAGAAGCTTCTTACTGACGATCGCGCTTCGCCTTCCTCACTGTGGAACGGTAAAGGAATCTGCATTTAATTTGATGTTTTTAATGAGAGCGGTCTTTGATCTGCCCAGTATTAGCAATTACAAGACAGCCTCCTGGATTTTTTTGTTTTTAAAAGGAGAGCACCCTTCACAGTGTTTTGTCTTTACATTCAAGGCAGCTGGAAGGTAGAGATAGGGTCACAGTAAAGACGGATGCCAGCTAAGAGGGTGCGAGACTGGGCTTTGAGCCCTGGCAATCATGGGATCCTGTGTACATACATATGGTATGCTAAGGCCGGGTGCCCTGTAGACTGCACCATAACCTCACCGTGTTCTTTGTTCTTTTTATACTTGAGAATCTTCTCTGCTATCCCTGGCTGCAGTGTCCCCTGGGAGAGTGCATACTCTAACAGTCAACGCAGCTTTTGTTTTTTTGCTAAGTATGAACGGAAAGGGACCACATATCTTACTTCCTTTTTTATTTCGGATGCCTCATACAAAAAAAAAAATAATAATAATCATAGTATGATCCGTGTCAATTTTAGATATTGGGTATAGTTAAACCCCTATGAACATAATGTTGTAAAGTTTTCCCCTTGAGTGTGCTTTGTGAGGTGGGTAATGTGGGACATTTTTTGTAGGTTAAGAAGGTGTCCGGGGGTACTGAAGCTTTGGAAATGGGCTTCCTAGAGTCTGTCTATTGTGCTAAACCAAGATGTGCCATTCTCATGCAAAGCACTGTTGTTGAAAGGAGACTGGGGATCCAGATCTCTCAGCACTTTCAGAGGCAGATCAGGCTAGCCAGTCTGACTGCGGCTAAAAAGGTATCGCAACTTACAACGGAGCCTTCTCTCAGAGCCTCGTGGCACCACTTAGTCTTGAGCTATCCTGAAATCATTTATATTGCTTTATCAGTTGCCAATGGTCATGGGCTGGGCTGGGCTGGGTGGTGGTGGTGGGGAGGGGGGGGGGGGGGGGGGTGGGGTGGGGGGGGGGAGGGCTTAAAACCATGTGGCAGCAGCAATCACTGCTGTTAAGCAGAGATTCTTTGGTAGCAGTATGATTCTGTGAACAAGGCTAGCAACATGAGAGACACCACAGAGGGAGGGTATTAGAAGGGGGGTGGGTCTTTGTATTTAACATGTCTATGTTCGTTGACCAGAACTCATGTTGCTTATTTGATTGCTAGTACTTATAAAACAAGAGTACCCTATCTAAAAATGTGGCAACAATATGAGAGTGACGATTTCAGTCAAAGGCTTAAACGTCTTTGGACGTTGGACGTCGGATTGTTGAAGTTTTACTGCATATCAACATAAATTATGAGACCCTCAACTAGAGTACCCATACTAAATAGACATGTCAATTGGACATGCCATTACTTTATAATAAAAGAAACATGCTTTTGAGAATATTGTAGACTAAAAGAAAATTAACTTGTATTGTAGCACACAAGCAAAAAATGTAGTTACTTGCCTGTCAGAATAAAGGTAAAACTCGCAAGTCAACACTGTGGATAAAAACCCTAATCTACATAAAGTACAATTTTCAAACATGAACACAGTTTTCTTTCTGGAGGCACTATCTGAGCAAGGAATGTTTCTGGACATGCTTCAATGGATAGTTACATGATTTTTTTTTTCTATTGAACTACAGATGACTTCAGTCCTTAGCGACTTTTACCATTGCTCAAATTACCTATATGTTATTTAGGAGTGTAATAAAAAGCTAAGTAATTTATGATGATCTTATAGTAGCCTACACTGGAGTAACCGTCTGCAGATTTCATGCATTTGAGTCAGAAGTCTCCACTGCCTCAAAACAATTATCCTACCTTCCGTATGTTATCTTTTGATGATTAGCACCTAGTTAAATATAGGATGTGTATCTTCCTTCTGTTTTATACCTCAGAAGTGCTAAATTAATAACCTTCCTAGGTTTTGGTTTTTCTCTCTTTTCTTCCCTTCCTCTCTTTGTTTCTGGAACCCAGATTTGATTGCTTTTATGGAATGACATGAGCCACATGTGAGAAGCTTCATGGTGCAACAAGAGTCGGTGTTTTTTCCTCAGAGTAAACCAATTCTTAGGAGGGGGTAGATAAAATTGCCAATTTAACGTATAAAACGTTTATTAAAACGTTATCAGCGATCAGTCCAGATTCTACAGTAAGTGTTTTTCTAACTTTGTTGAAGTGCAAAGTAAGATGTAAGCACTGGAAAAACCATTTCTTGACTGTACAACTTTTGGGGGCCCCTGTCCAGTCTAGGGCCCCCGGCCCCAGTATCGCGTTTCACGCATTAACGATTGGTTTACTCAGTAACACCGAAAGCTTACACCAACGAGGCCAAATACAGGGTAACTTAGCCTATCACGGGAGGCTTATGCTAGACTGTTAGTCTAGTGATAGGGAGCAAGTCAGTCTAAGCTCGATCAAATGGAATAATCTTATTTTGTCCCATTTTAAAAAGATCGAAGAAAAATTGATGCCCAACTGCATACGCACTAGGTCTAACAACAAATACGAATATATGTAAATGTTGTCATAAATAAAGGAAAATAATTTTGTATTTTCCCTTATTCCCGCTGTCTTGAACACCTTTCGCCACACTTATTTACATGGAATGATTTAGGCCTATAATGGTCTTGTTAGTAGGCTACAACACATCGCCGGTTTACCCGATTCAATGAAAAATGAAAATATCACGGAACATAAGCTCTAGGGTGGTATGTCGTTGTAAGGAGATTTGGACAACATTATATGACTAACCCGCGATCACATGATGTGACTGCGTCCGGCACTGATCCCCATGAGAACAGGGAGTTGTCTTTTTGTAGCCGGATCCACAAGCTGATAAGATACGACATTCATTTTTTTTGTAACTTACTCTGCTCCTGCGTCATCAATTTGTCCTTTTCACTTTTTATTTGTAACCTCTTATGCGATTTCGGACGTTATGTCGCATCCCCCCCGTAAATTCCTACCTTAGAATTATTTCAAAATCATTAGGCTATTTTCCGATAGGCTATTATTGTATTCTGCACTGAATGTAAACTATAGCTAATCTACTACTATGGTTTGTCTCGCTAAAGAATAAAGGCGACACATATTCAAGTACATAAATTCATATGTCTGGTCTGCTATAGTCTTTTTCCACATAAAAAAAAAAATGAAGGTGCAGTGTTTGTACACAAAGCCGCTAGCTCTTACGCACAAACCACTCCCCCTTCCTGGTCAGGCTGATGCAATGCCGCAAGATACGATATAAAGTACGGGGAAACGGTCGGTAACCTCAGAACAACGTAGAATCCAGGAAGGACGTCTAAGGATTAAATCAGAACAATATTTTTAAAAAATAGGAGGACATTTTTTATTTAATGTAAATAAATACGTACTTCGTTGTTGTATTTATTGTTCTATTTAAACTTAAGTGTATCATTGTCAATCGAATCTATTTATTTGATCACATTTTATACACTCAGTTAAATAGACTGCTGTATTGTGAAGCAATAGTTTTCAGTTATTTGTGAATATTTATTAGCGCAGCCACTGGATTTTCCTCTTCTTCAAAGGGATTTAAAAAGTATATAATAAAAAGGACCTTCCGAAAATCTCATTCATTTAATTGCAGAGAATCTCCAGCAAGGTAAGCCAGAACGTTGTCCTACTTACCCGCCTAATCATAACCTGCGGATAATGAATGAAACATTTATATTACATGCGCATATCATTCTTTATTATTTATTATTATTATTTTCCAGCATCTGGTTTTACGTTGTAGTGAATTGAATAAAGCGATGGTTACAATGATGTTGGGTTTGGCTACTAATTTAATATTGTGATTCAGATTAATTCATTAACCATTGAGTAGTTAACACAATATAGTCTAAAGAACCACCTAGAACGTATTGGAGTCCCGTTTAAATTAACCTTCATTCGTGTCCTTCAGATAGTTCAAGCAGCATCTACTGTTCGTCTGAGATAATACCTAGATAACTAGACTATTACAGGAATTTTTTTTTTACTGAGTAACGTACATCGTTAGGCATTTGCGGCATGCCCTTATCCCGTATGTGCGTCTTATCTTTTGAAATAATTAAAATCAGCATCAAGCTCATATGGGAGTGAAATGAGGAAGAGCCGATTAAATGAATAGACTTGGGGAGCGGTGATATTTGAGAAGACTGCGCAAAATGGTGCCGTGCCCATAATAGACCAGCACGTGTCTTTGTTTCCATCAGAATATCACGTTTAAATACATTGTTAAAGACAGTCAATAAGAAATGCTATTTTGTTACTGTTAATATGGGGCTGTAATATGTTATATATAATATTTTCTGACATTTTTTCAGTAAGATGTGAAAATACGGCATAAATGCTGTATAAATGATTATTTCAGAACAGCTTGAAGCCTATATTCAGTTCTATTTTCTGTGTCTTTCACTGTTTATATGATGTTCATCACAAGAATATAATAATAGAAAAATAAATAATTAATGGGATTTGACAGTGATGGGATTGGAATGTGTAACGATGGTCTGGCTGGCAGGATCCTGTGATGCCGGCTGGTATTTTTCCATTCCTCCGATGCGTCACCCCCCCTCCCTCCCCCCCTCCTCTTTCACTGGCCCCCCTTTCTCTACAGCAAGTCACATGATCTCAGATTTATGTAGTGCGCTGCGGCGCTGGCTTTGTCCAATATCGATTATTCGGGCATTCACCAGAACCTTGAAAAAAAGGACATTAAACAAGAAAATGCACCTAAAAACGGAAAATGCATTTTTGTTTTTATATAATTTTCAGGATGAAACAAGCAACAGCTAAAACCGAGATGAGCCGTTTTAACATTTCCCCTGATGAAGAGAGCAGCTGCAGTTCAAACAGCAATGATTACAGCTATCAGAAAAAGGTTCCTATTAACAGGTAAGCGTAGACCTTTGCCGAGTCTATAGTAATCATTTTCATAATTATTATTATTTGGCTGACTGTCATTTTTTGTGAGCACATGAATGTCCTAGCAAACCAGAATGCATCTAAACTGAGCTGCAGTCAGAATGCAAAACTGTAAGATTACTACTGCTGGAAATATATTAATACAACATGCAATATGCATAACATTTAAAAATACTTATGCGTAGTTTTACTTTCATTTATTCATTTCTTTTTGATTCGTTAAGTCAATACCAGGACATGGATGCAGAGAGCCAAAATTTCCTGCCTGAATATCACCTGGGGAAAAAGAAATATGAAACAGAATACGTAAGTGTACTTTTACTTTTGCAAAGAAATGGATTTGCAGATATTCAGCATTTTGCCAGAAACACTAACCAGAGTTTTTGCACTTTCCCTTGCAGACTCCGGGAACCGCCTCCTTCGGGATGTCTGTTTTCAATCTGGGCAATGCCATCATGGGCAGCGGCATTCTGGGATTGGCTTACGCCATGGCTAACACTGGCATAGCTCTGTTTGTGTAAGTATACTGGGCGTCCGCAGAGAAGGGGTGGGGTACCAAAGCTCAGATGGCTGGGGGCTAAACCCATCCCTTAAGAGGGTACAGCAGACTTTTTAAAAGGATGGTATTAAACCCAGTGGGTACAAGCAAATATTTTCCATGTTTTGGACCTAGAGACCACTGGCATGTTAAATACGGTTGAAGTAACAGCATTAGCGTGGCATGCAAAAAAGCTCATCCATGGAAACTCGCAGGTCACAGCTAGTGTTTTATATTTGCATGGGTGTGTATTAGCTGAAGCTGTCTGAGGCAAAGTTCCTCATTCAACTGTACAACCTACAATGCGTAGTCAGATTTGGGAAGACAGATCATAAACTCACATGTTAGAGCCCAGCCTTTTAGCTCACGTTAGGATCTGGAAATTTTGCAAAGGAAAATTTGAGATGGTTTAACTTCCCTCTTGCACATGTAGGCTGTTAAGGTGGGGTTCCTACTGGTAGGGAGTGTTTACAAACAGCAAGAGAGTAGTGGGGCGATTACTACATCCAGGCTTCCTGCTCTTTTAATCCACTTAGAGCCGTAATCCTCCACTGATAGGCCAGAGTGTGTTATATAAAATCCTGAATGTGGCCGTCGGGTCGTCCCTTCGCATGAAAAAGTGAATGGATTTGTGTGTCAGGTGGTTGGTCATTTAACAGCGAGGAGAGAGCGCCCCCTTCAGGATGTTGTTTTAAAATCAGGAAACACAAGGTCAATTGACGTTCTCGAATCTGTCATATGTGGCAAATAGGAAATGAGTTTTTTGTTTGATGGTATCATTGTTATTAGTTCGTGGTCCGAAGCAAATATTTGCATTTTTCTGTTCCTGATTCGAACGAATGTGAATTTTCGCTGCAATCCCTCCCACTTCCCCTCTGGGGATTCTGGGAATTGAGCCTCCGTGTCCTTCAGACAGTGGGAAGGCCATCCAATGTGCGAGCGTGTGCATGTATGTGTGTTAGAGTGTGAGCGTCCGTGTGTTAGTGTGCGCTTGACTGTGTGAAAGCGGGTGTTTGTGAGTATGCAAAGAAGGGTGTGAGCATGTGAGTGAGTACGTTTGTGTGTGTCTGCGTGCTGTATTCTGGCACGTGAGCTGAGGTGTATATCTCCCAGACGTGACCAGGCTTCTGCAGATTATAGCGATATAATCTGAGACATGTCATTGGGGTTATTTAAAAGCCCAGAAGCTGCCATTGTTCAGAGTTGCATTGATTACAGGATTAGTAATAGGATATCAATGCTAAGTATTTAGAAGTACAATCCATAGTTTGGCTGTTCTTAAAAAACCAGGCTTTGATTTTAAAACTGAATTAATCGCTGGCTCAATACAGTATCTTTCTCTCCAACAATGGGTGGTCCTCATATAGCTCTGTAGTTCTGTTCACGTTTGTAAAATGGCATTCTTATTCAAACGCTTGCTCATACCTCAATGTTTCCTTCCACAGGATCCTGCTCGTGGCAGTGTCCATCTTCTCCCTCTACTCCGTGCATCTGCTGCTAAAAACGGCCAATGAAGGAGGTACACTAGCGTTAATTTGCATCCTTGGAGACCCGATGGTCATGCTGGCGTCACGAATGGGGTATTAAACGCAGGGGTTTCTCTGGTTTTGCAGGGTCGATGGTGTACGAACAGTTAGGATACAAGGCCTTTGGACTACCTGGAAAACTGGCTGCTTCTGGCTCCATCACTATGCAGAACATTGGAGGTAAAGACACATAGCAGCATTCTAGCCTTCAGTGTTTTATAACATAGACTCTTTAATGCACAGAAATCCCATAATAAAATGACAAATTTTTGGTATTTGTCAACATGTTCAAGGGGAAGCAATAATGTAAAAATATATAAAAAGTATATTAAAATCAAGACATTTGACCTGATTACAACTTATTAGTTGCATTTCAGTTTACAACTTAAGATAAAATGGTAATTATGAAATGGTAAATATAAAAATGTAAAAAAAAAAAAATTTGGAATGTGAAGTTGCGGATTTGGTACAAATAAATTTATTAAGGAATATGTTTTTTTTTGTTACAGCAATGTCAAGCTACCTGTATATAGTCAAGTACGAGCTGCCTATCGTGATCCAAGCCTTCCTGGGTGTGGAGAAGAACACTGGGTAAGTTATCAGCTACAAAGATCAGTAATATTTGTCATAAGTCTTAAGGCAGTCATATTTTGAGAGTCATGAACCCCTTTTGAATGTGTGTGTCTCTGTTTTCCAGAGAATGGTATCTGAATGGAGACTACCTTGTGTTGCTGGTTTCCCTAGTGATCATCTTGCCACTCTCCCTGTTGCGCAACCTGGGTGAGTTTCTCCTCCGTTTTGTGAATAGGGGCGAATGGAAGGAGACACACTGTTCCTTTTGCGAAACAGCCAGCATGCCGGCATTACAAGGGCAGGGCGCATTCCCTGCTGTTTGATTGGCACACAGAAATGTTGTGAAAGCTCACTGTAGAGGTTCGCCCGTCTGAACTCTGCTTCCTCCTCCTTTGTTCCAGGTTACCTCGGGTACACTAGCGGTTTCTCCCTTCTGTGCATGGTGTTCTTCCTGATAGTGGTAAGTGTTGTGCGTCACTAGTAGTCCATGCTTTTGTTGAATGTTATTTCCCCTGGACATGATTCATCTTGTACTCATGTATTACATTTCCTGAATTAAATAACTGCAGTGCAGTTCGAACGAAATGCATTTGAAAAATAGGTGAGCTGAGTTCTGTCACTAAAAAAGTACAGGGACTCGAACTGAATTGTGAGCTACGGTTGTACTTCTGAGTATTGATTGTTGCTTGAAGTTCATATTAAGGGTTCCTAGCATTTTTCTGGCATCTAAGTGTCTTTCTCATTCTCCCTGCAGGTCATCTACAAGAAGTTTGAGATTCCCTGCCCCCTGAATCAGGATGTGCTGAACGTCACGCTGAACAGCACGGTCAATCACCTGGCTGCCGCCGCCGCTGACAACACTACGCTCCACGGCGACGAGGACACCTGCAGCCCCAAGTACTTTGTATTCAATTCTCAGGTGAGCCTCAATGCTGCTGAGGCGTAGGAGGTGACTCCACATGACAGTGTCGAAAAGTGTCCCCGATTTCTTTTTTTTCCTAGTACCTAGTAATGTCAGTTTTTCCCTCCCGTTTTCAGACAGTGTATGCCATCCCCATCCTCACCTTCGCGTTCGTGTGCCACCCGGCAATCCTGCCCATGTACGAGGAGCTCAAGGAGTGAGTATCACTGTTCAGAGATCGTTGCGTAACACAGAAAAATGATGTTAGCAGGTATTTACCAAAACGGCCGCTGTTCGAAATGCTGATGGAGCAATGTTCTGTCTCTCTCCCGACAGTCGCTCCCGCCGACGCATGCAGGGCGTGGCCAATGTGTCCTTCTTGGCTATGTTCATCATGTACCTTCTGGCCGCCCTCTTCGGCTACCTGACCTTCGGCGGTGAGTTATTTTCCCCTAAGCTTTTCCGAACAGAACAAGGTTATCGGAAAGGGTAGGACAGAGGGACGCGATTGGCTGAGGCGAAGGGCAGGATGTATTGGTGGACACTTATGTAACAGCTGGTTGACCCTGGGAAAAGCCAGGCAGAACAGAACTGCGTTCAGTGTGCAAATATTGTCCAGATCCACCAGGACTTGTTTTTACTGAATCCAGCTGGCACAGAAAAGTTCATGAACCTTTTGAGTTCATGTTTTTTGTCACAAGTAACTTTAGCAGAGCTTTGTTTACAGAGGGATATGTTTACATTTGGTAGTTACATGCACAACCAGTAACTTCTTTGTCTTAAACGAGGACAAGATTTGATGGCATAAGGGGTTTCCCTTAAAGGAAAAGTTAGGTGACATCACAATGTGGGGTGTAGCCTGGGAACCATGGTGATATGGAATCTGGGCGTTGGTGACATCATAATCATAGCTTGATGTGGTTGTGTGTTTTTTTTTTACAGTCCATGTGGAACCCGAGCTGCTTCACACCTACTCCAAGGTGTACAAGTTTGATGCCATCCTCCTGGTGGTGCGCCTGGCGGTTCTGACTGCCGTCACCCTGACAGTCCCCGTCGTCCTCTTCCCGGTAGGTATCACGATCTGCTCCTCTTAGTCACGAGCCTGGAGGATGTTTTTGGAATGCCAGGCCATTTATGTTTCCCTTGTATCTCAAGACTAATCTCGTTTTGTTTTCCCCAGATCCGTACCTCAGTGAACCAGCTCCTCTGTGCCTCCAAAGAGTTCAGCTGGCTCCGCCATTTCATCATCACATTCTTCTTGCTGGCAGGCACCAACGTTCTGGTCATCTTCGTGCCCACCATCCGTGATATCTTTGGATTCATCGGTACGTCTTTACTGCGTCGAGGCGCGGTCCTATACCCCCTGACCTTCACAGCCCGTAGGTTGCGTTTGTTGTGCTTAGCCTCCGGTCTGACGCTTTCTCTCCGACGTTTGCAGGTGCCTCCGCTGCCGCCATGTTGATCTTCATCCTTCCCTCCGCCTTCTACATCAAACTGGTCAAGAAGGAGTCCAAGACATCGATCCAGAAAATTGGGGTGAGCACCAGCTTTTTCTTGCAAAATCTTTCTTGCGAATTGAAAGCAAGTGGCTATAGTTAAGTCAGAGTGCAAGAACCGATCGCTATAGTGCAGTTGGGGCCAGATTAATCAAAATTTCAATGACACGTTTTGTGATTGGTGCAAATGAAATACTCAGCCAATCACATGCTGTCTTTGTCTTTTTGTACCAGTAAAATAGTTTTGCTTGTATTAAATGCTTTCATAAATCTTAGTATAGCATTAATGGTGTTGGATATTTGTCTGCACCGTTGTCTGCACCATATACCTTGCATGTAGGACTGACGGCCTTGTGTTTTTGCAGGCTACCATCTTCCTGTGCAGCGGCTTTTTGGTCATGATTGGAAGCATGTCTCTCATCATCCTGGACTGGATCCACAATGCTACTAGCAACGGCGACGGCCATTAGGTCCGGGAGACCAACTACCCCTTCCCCAGCTCCGCCCCCACCCCCCACCCCACCTACACCCACCCTCCACCCCACCACCCCAGCACCGCTCCACCCCTCCCTGGCCACTCTCTCCAACAGCACAGAGCTGTGAACCCTTGAAAACAGACCTGATCGAAAGCAAGGCGATGCTCTAAGGCCAACCTGAGCAGCGAAATATACCATTCCCAGAGAATGTTCCGAACTGTGTACAGTACGCTCGTAGGCCACACGGATGGCAGATTTTTGTTCGAATTGTTATTGTGTCTTTTTGTTGTTTTTTTTTTTGTTTCGTTTTTAGTTTCGGTATAGTGTGAACTTTTTTGAATGTGCCTCAAACAGGGATGTAAGAGAAGAGATAGATTTCAGCTCTGGTTCTTTGGTGACTCCAGTGAGACAGTCACCTGAAACCTGGGTTGAGGTTGGTTCTGACCCCAAGACTTTGGCAGCAGTGAAGGTGAAGGCCCTGTGGCTGCTAATCCAGGCTTTTCACTTCTTTTTTACTTTGCCAAAAAAAAAAATGAATTTGTAACTGGTGTTTGTACTTTTAAGCACTTAACTGTTCAGGTCATTGTACATTGCTGTCTGTTATTGGATGAAGTTAAAAGACATTTTCACAGTATTTACAGAGAGGCCATTTCACAGATTCACTGGTGGATATAACGAAAGCTCATTACTGAAACTCTTGAGGAGGATGAATAGTTACAAAAAATAATTTCCAAAAATACTTGACAGGCACAAAAACGATTCCAAAAAACTTGAAAGCCTGTCCGCGGACATGGCACTGACGACACTACAGCTTTAAGCGTACATGTATTTACCTTCAACTACTGAGGTCCTGCAGGGGAACCTGTGGGCAGCCAGCATGACCCATATATTTCCGTTCTGTGGAGGCAGCATTCACGGGCAGTGTTAAAATATCTGAACGCCAAAACTGTACATTCATGCAAAGAAGCATCCAAAAAAGCGGCAAAGGGGGAAACCAGAGAACGAAGTGTTAAGACTGATCAAATGTGGCAGGCAAAGTGAAAGACGCCGCGGCATTTTCCTTACGGCTGACAACAAACCACAGACTTAGTTTACCAGTAATCCTGATTAGTGTTCGAAAAGCGCACTTATACAGAGGGTACTAGCTTGCTTGTGCGTACCAACCCCCCTGTGAGACCACCGCAATCACAGGCCAGCTGTCTTCCCGTCACCGACAGCAGACGCGCTTCCACTGCAACTTCACCTGGCCTCCAAAAAAAACTATTACTGTCCAGCAGTTATTTAAAGAACAATGAGAAATCAATGTAATTTAATCTATTTTACTATATTTATATATTGTACATATGTATATACCAGCTGAACTGTATATAAGCTTTATTTTTGTTTTATCTTTTTTGCAATTTGCGAGAACATGTTGGAGCTGTATAAATGACTGGTAGATTAAGTTTATGTACTCGCCACTTGAATTCACTCACCATCACCCACGCTGAGGAATGGGCTACGGTTAGCTTTTCTTAAAACAGTGCGAAAAACTTTTCCCTCTGGGCGCTGGCTGTAGGCGACGCATTGCCGCCAGTGCGTACAGGAGAAAGAGTGAACGCCTCTGTTTAATTTCCGGTTCCCAGTAATTTGTGTTGACTGTAGAACTGGTATGTTACTCCTGCTTCTCCGTATACAGTATTAGATGATGTATGTGAAAGACGAAATTATCGGAGAGTGTGTTTGCTGTTTTGTCACCCCCCCTCCCCCCCCAGGCAAAGAGAGAGCATTCCTACCAGTGCTACACTCTTGTTTCAATGAAACATTATGTATATCATGTAATTACTGTCAGAATAAAGTTACAGGTGATCCCTTAATGTGTTTTTGATTACTGTTTCAGTTCTTTTTTCCTCCCTTCCCTTTAACCATTATCCCTTTAGGATAGTAGATCTCAGGCATACATAACTCGTTTGGCTTGTTTGAATAGCTGAACCCGCTCATCCTCTGAAACAATGTGGTGATAAGGCACCTTATGGTCCTAGAGGGCGCATTCCAAAATTTTGCATTCATGACCCCAGTACAACCTGTTTGCCTGAGTGCTACAAAATTTGGTATCCTGGTCCCAGTACTCATGAGGAGCAAATATTCTTCACGGAACCATATATTCTGCTGTATTGTATTTTCTACCATTTTCAACTCCCCGAAAGAACACTTAAAAATCTACTCCCACACAACCTCTTTAGACAAAGTTCTGTGAAATTTACATTCAGAATTACAATCTGAAAATATGTCCAAAATAAAGAATAAAGAGTCAATGAATCAGCAGTGGACATGGATTTAAATAAATATTCTTATAAACCCAAACCGTTTGATATGTAGTTTGACTCACATAAGGAGCAAAGATATGTGCCTTATAGGTTGCTGCAGTCCTGAGTCAGCCACCATTTTGAATGACTTGAAACCCCCCCCCCCCCCCCCCACACCACCACTACTAAAACTTGGAGCCAACTGCCCACTGTGTGGTGCCATAATATAAGTAAAAATGGAAAATTTTAAACAATCGTAACTTCACCCTTTGGCCTAGAAACCTGAAATAAATGCCAGGACATACTGTACCCATCAAGAATTTATGTGCCTCCAGGCACAGTAATTCTTGAAATTCCGCCATTTGCAATCATCATAACAACATTTACAGATATGTGGCAGCAGTGTAATGTAATGGTTGAACTGGTCTTCCAACTTAGCGTTGGGCTGGCTCTGCTTTTTTCCCCTTGAGCAATACATTTATCCCAAAATTGCTTCAGTAATCTTCCAGCTGTATATCTGGATAGTGTGCAAACATGTAAACTATGTGATTTACTTTGTATAAGAGTGTCTGCTATATACACATCCAACAGAGCCCCTTCAAACTGAAATCCATAAAAGTCATACACAGAATAATGATATCTCAAAAGACAGCCAAATATCAAGCCAATTAATGTGAATGTATGGCTTCGCATATTAATGGTAATGAATCTAAAAACAATTTCTTGAAATATCCCTAAACTTCGTATAAATGTACCAGTGATCATCAGGGTATCATTTGATCAGCAGAGCCTGTATCAGCACAGCAGGGGGCGCTGAAGAGCTTAGACAATGAGAGTTCATATTTAAAATCATTATGTACAAGCACATATCCTGTAAGGGTGCCATCTTTAATTAAGGTGCTTGAACTGCAGGGGTAGCTGCAAGTAGCTATATTTAGGGACCCTAAGAGCTATACACCCCAATTGTTTTTGTCAGGATTCATTTTTTTAATATTTCTGCCCATTGACCTAAAATAACATCTAAGGCTTACCAAGCTTGGTAGCCTGGTTTGGATGGTGGAACTATGAAATACATTGTGGAGACCCTATAGATTTTGGACTGTTTTTGTTTATGATGTTTCGACCCTGGGAGAATGTGACTGAGACACTGTTCACATGAAGTGTTTTGTAAACCAACCAGTCCTGCAGACATTTTTATTTGCCTATTCATGGTCAATGAATTTGATATTATATATGTAATGTAATTACCATGTAATTTCTTGGAAACATGTCCATACCAATCTTCAACTGTGATCTGCCATTTCAAGATTAATAGCACAGTGCAAGAGAATTGATCTAATTCTAGAATCAAATTAAATAAATAGATACATACATTTCATGCATGAATATGTCACAGCTTGGTGAAATTATCAATTTGATTGGAGAGTGTGACATGGACGTCATTATTTTCTGATAACTACTCTGTTTTCCAGGCAATTTCACTGTTTACAGTACATACATCACTCTACATTCAATGTAATCTCACGTAATGTTAAGTATCGGTAAGGTACAGTCCTATGGTAGAGGCTAACGTTCCAAGGCAGGGTTTGTTACTAAACAGCGACCCCTGGTGTCACAAATTATATTACTACATTAATTTAAATTGAATTTACATAGACCTACATGCTCAGCTTCAGGTGTTCATAGGTACTAAACAAAGACAGAACATTTGCTTAATACCATTTGTGAAATGAAAATTGAACATTTTAAATCATTCCAGAATTATCATTCCGAACTCTCCATAAACAATACATGACAACTAAGCCATAATTACTATTAAGTGCATATTTTCAGAAATTAATAAAAATGACATCCCATGAAACAATTTTATTTTCCTAGATGCAACTGGTCATGGACTAAATAGTTTGGAGACCCTTGGCAGAAGCCACCTCCAAATCTAAATAACACAGATGTGACTATTTAACCTTGAGCCAATTTGCAGCAGGCTGGTTTAAGGGAAATTAAGCTGAATTAACAAGCTAAGTTATATCATTTCCAATGGCCTATAAATAAAGGTCATTACAGTATAAAATCTACCTGTAAGCGTATCTCAGCCACAGGGCACTGCTAGGATTGAAGCCATGCACAGCTCATCCCTAGCTGCTTAAAGGGGCATTTTGCTGTGGTATCACCTCAAGCCATACCTCATTTTATGTTCACCTTGTCGTCAGAGCTGAATCTCATGCCAGTTAATGTAGGCCTCATCCAAACTCCCAATTCACTTCCATTCATTCCCTGAAATGACTTGGAAAATGTACTTGTAGCTCACAAAAACAACGTAGTTAAAAAGAAGGTATTTATGACCTTGCATGTTGGTGCTCAGTTTTAAAACATAACATTTTCTTCGATTAATATGTTTTTAAATGCAAGAAGAGTTGGTCTTCTCATTGCTATAAGAGGAATTCTTGCAATGTATTCCTGTGCCAGTGAAATGTTTCCGGATTGTTCCATTCATGTTAGAGGAGCAAATGCAATATGGCACTTTCAAAGGTGGAAATTTAATAGGGAGACAAGTCCAAGAGTCCAACCCTCAAAACAGCTCAGAGTGCCCCTCCTGTTTCTCTGTTCTCCCAGCTATGTTTAACCTTTTGAAAAGATTCCTCCTCACCCAAAGTTCAGACAGGTGTGCAGAACGACCGTAATTGAGCTCACATGCTTCCCATGTCCTCATGGATGAAATTACATTACAGTACATAATGCAGGTATTAAGGAATAGACCGGCTGTGGGCAAATTTGGTCTCCCTTAGCTGCCATTGATGTGATGGTGCTGGCACTGACTCAGTGTGCATACTCGTACGTTTCTGAAAGGCACTTAATTTGGTGTTAGCTCACTTGAAAAGTGATGAAACAACAAAACTTTGTCTTCTAAACAGGTGCATAGGCTCAGGTGATGAATCTTGGGTAAATGGATTAATAATGCATTCAGAACAAAGGTTTCAAAATGATCTCAGAACAGTCGTTAACCTTCATTTTTTTGCATTCTTGCCCGTTGCATGCTGTGCTTGAGACAAAGCCGAAAAGGCTGTCTCAGGTCTCTGGGCAACTCGCATCAGCAGGTATAGTGCAAATATATGACAACAGAGCATTTTTGGAGGAAAAAAAATGATTACGGTTTTTCTGTGCATGGAAAAACACTTCTGAAGAACATTTTTGAAATTTATAGAAATATTGCAGCTAAGCGTTAAGAAGGGAAATATTTTTAGTTAAAAATCAATGGAGTCCAATGGAGGGGAAAAATGTCTGAAAAAAATGAGAAAAAACTCTGGTACCACCAGAGGGCAGCACTTATAGTTGAAAGCACTGAAAGCTGGCTACTTGGGTCCAAGGTCTGAACATATAATATAAGGGAACTAGTGAGAATGATGAGGGGGTGATGATGTTGACTCCTACAAACGACTGGAAACAGCCTCTACTGCACATGTTAACCACATTAGATTGCTCTTGTCTCTTGAACCCCATGTTAAAACATAATGCTTTGCCAGCCAAAGAAAATCTCCTTGGTCACATTTTTTAATATTGATTTGTGCCCATAACATTTCTATTTTTAGCAATGTGTGAGATAAGGTTTGTTTTCCCCCAAATGTTTTGGTACAATACAATGAATACAGTGTATTAATTTTTAATAACAGAAATCAAATTGAGCTCCAATTACAAGAATACTGACAGAAAAGTCCATAACCTAACTTTTTTATCACACAATTGTCGAAAGATAATATTTTCACAATCTGCTGATAATAAGAATGTAACAATAGTAAATTAAGTTAAAGAGCCTGGTTTTAGATCATTTAGTCATTTACATAACTGACCAAACCATTATTTATTAGACCTAGTTATAAGTCAGTTGGCTAGTTTATCTGTGACTGTTTAAAAATAGCTATTGTGAGGCCTCTGAGTAGCTTAAGTGGTAATACACCCTTCCAGGAAGCAGGTGTGAGGCCTGAAACTGGGTGTTGGAATCCCAGTCACGCCATCACCGTTATTTTCTTTAATGTAGCAAAGCTCACTCTGGCTATAACTCCTGTGAACTGTGCACACAAAAAGGTAATGCTAGCATTATGTTTCCTGACATGGCAAAAGATTTTTAGTTGAATAAAATGGTTTATGAAGAGCACATCAGATGGAGGTTTTTCCCCAGTGAGACTAAGGCATTGGATTCGTGAAAATTCATATGCTTGACTATATTTACCTGGTAGGTTTAGGGCTACTGAGAAATATTGTTTTTATCTCTGGATCAAGGGCCCTTTGTATATGCAGAATATTGTGTCACAGTCTTCAGTTATTTTATATAGTTTATGGCCTTTATCAGAAAATATGTACCCAGGGATTTTTCTGGAAAGCTAACTCTCTTTTGGAGGCCAGTATGTGAGGAGCCATTAAATTTTGACCATTTTATAGCACACTGGGTCTGCTGTTTTTCTTAGTAGTGTACCACATGACACAATGTATTGAAAACTTCATGCTTCTTTCATTTTCAAAAAGAATTTTCCTTAGTCTAAAGCTCTGTCCAGGATGACTACACTGAAGACACGTTGAAGGTTTTATGCAGAGGATTTTGCATAATATAACACAGGATGCATGGAAATGCTAACCACTTGATAATATTTTATGTTTACCTTTTGAAAACATTTTGGAAAAATGTAAAAACTTGGTGTGGAGACCACAAGATCCAGTTGAATACATCATAGTAATATGTAGTAGTAGATGTATTCATGGGAGACAGAAAGAGGAGGAAAAACAATCTGGTGGATGTTTTTTGTGCTCTTCAACAGCTTTGTCCCTCTGGATTAGAGCCACATGCACTCACCACCTGCAGGCAATTCCAGCAGTGCTGTGTAAAGACATTTATTTCATGCTCAAAAGGGGGTAACTGCAGCATTTTGCAAGGCAGAGTTTTCCTTTTGAGTCATATTTGACTTTCTCTGTCCAGGGAAACAAACGCTCTGTGTTAATATTTAGTATTTTTTTAAAACTTTTTTCAGCTATCCTATTGAATTGCCTGTAAATTCATATACCTATATCTGAGCTATTAGAACAACTGTATAATCTCTATATGTAATGAATTTACCAATGCAATTTTCCTTTTGCCATACAGCCTCTATGGAATTTTAATTGCCTTGCTTTGACTATGTGACCGCTGAATTTGCAAACATCATAGATGCTTTTCTGCTTTTCAAATACTGTGCCTGTACAAAACCATTTTGTGAGTGCCAACTCAGGACATCTTGACAGACTAATGATCTCCACTGTATGTAGCATATCTGGTAACAATGAATGAAACTGGATACTTCTGAAGTGACATTGAGAAGGGAAAGCAAAATAAGATGTCAAATTCAATTTTAAGTCACGTTGAAGTCACATGCGTCCTCCTGAAGTTAGCGGCAGAGGGTTGGTGCGTGAGACCAATCAGTTCAGCTCAGTTCCGATGACACCTTTATTCGAATATTAATGCATGTTTGCTATTTGATTTGTTTGCATTGATCAGAGACATGTTTTGACATAATCGCAAAATTATCACTGTTTCAAAATATTTACTCTTATACTTGGTAACACATGAAAAACTGATAATAATTAAAAGTTCCTGATATCCAAGTGATAATTATCCTCTTTTATGACATGAAATGATGCACTGATTTTCTTGGCAAATATGCAGTTTAATGGTAATTTTATTGACCCGAATATTCTGCTTCATCCTCTTTGAAAAGTGGAGTCAATGATGAGTCAGATAGCCAGAAGGGGTCCAGAGAAGGCCCTTCTAAATGGTTGACAGGTGACAAGGACGGAGGGAGGGAACCACACAAATGAGGTCATCAATAGGAGCCGCTGAACCAGAAAGTTAAGCATTTTAGAACTCATGGGATTTTGACACACAGATCCGTTTTACCACCTGGGGAAAATGTTTACCTCTCCTGGTGGTTTTAGAACCCAGTTATTCAAACAGTTACTCCTTTTTAGTAACAGTGAACACTGCCTGTGTCAGAAAATTTTTTATTGGAGAAAAACTTCAAGTGGAATAAAAAGTCTTCTGTGTCTGTGGAGAGTAACATGTGAAGGTGAGTTTTGTTCAATGAACCTTTTAAATTGCCTCAGGAAGCCCACGGTAAGTTTTTTGCCATGAAGAAAATTTTTATTTGTCAGACACTTTGAATTGTATGCCGGGATATATTAATATACAAAACACAAAACCTGAGGAGCTAATTAATCTCTGAGGAGCGAGTGATACTTACCAACATTACACTAAAAATAATTTTACATGTAGCCCAATCCTGTAGAAGAACTGCAACTGGAATCTAACCACATGTAAACCTCTAGAAGACAGTTGTTGGCTTTATTGAAATGTGTGATTGGAGAAAGAGGATAGGAATGTAACGTTTTTGTTGTTTTTTTTTTTTTTTGGACAAGACATGCCAAAAGATGTTTTCAAGAACCTCAACATACGTTTTTGTGGTTTGCTAAATTAATAAAAGACATTAAACATATTGTATAATTGGTTTGATGGATTATTTTTCATTTTTATATGTACAGTACTTCTATGAATTACACTTTTATTACCTTTTGAAAGTGTTAACTGTAAAATAAAGCGCCCCATTCAGCCCTTAAAAGCATATACCCACTTAAAGCCCATGTACAGTCCCCCAATGAATATATGACACCCGTCACGTTAGCCATTTCACCACTTATTCCCCATGTGGGCCCTCGTACACCTTGTTTGCCAATAAGGCTCACCTTACACTATGTGAGCAAGCACAAGCATTACAGTTTGTGATACAAACACTATCTCAAAAATGCTAATGTCCGCAGATCAATTGTAAACATGTGACCGGTTTTATTTGACGGTCAAGGAAGCCTGTTATGTAATGCCACAGCGGGCAAAAGAATTCCACTACGCTGTTTCCAGTTATTTACGAGGATTTGCATCTTTGCCCCTCCCACCCTCTGTAGTTCCGCTGTATGACGTAAATACGTAATGATGTAATATTTTCCTCGACTTCGAATGTTATGTATCTTTGTCGTAACAGCGACACCCTGCGGACAAATTAAATACTGCGTCTAAGTTTAACGACATGTGGCCCAGACACTTTCAAACAGACGAGTTTTCTATGCAGTAGTACCCGGGTTGATTTCGCGTTTTGCTTACAGTTGAGAAGATTATTCCAGAACGGGATGAAAAGACTCAATGTTGGCTCCCCAAGACGAATACTACTTTTAATAGCATAATTTTCTTGCTAACTACATATTCAAAGGGGTAAGTTGGGCAAATAGTTGTTAACTGACTGGCTAGCAAGCAAGCAAGCCGTGAAATTGCAATAAGTTAGCTCTCAGTGTGTTATTGCCTGCATATGCTATATAGCTGGCTGGCTAAAAGCTAATGAGTGTAAATATCAGTTTAAATTGTGAACTTACTTGCCAAGGTAGCTTGCTAGCTTTTGGATCGTGTTGACTTACCAAGCTACGTTAGCCTGTTAGCTCGCCAGTGTTTTTGTAAACGCATAACTTCCTAGTAGCGAGCTAGTAGTGTGAGGTGTTTACTAACCGCTTGCTGTTGAAATTAGTTTTATATTGACACGTTTTCTGTCTGGCCAACAATTTAGCAATCTAGCGAATTACATCAGGATTTCTCTGTATAGCTAACTGTCGAAATTGCTGGTGGCTAACGTTAGCAAGAGAGCAGAATTTTCAGGAGCAAAGTTGGGCCTTCTTGGAGTTGAAAGGTCACTATGCTAACGTTAGGTAGCTATCGTTAGCAGTGTAGTGTACAGGGAGCACAAAGTGAAGTTGAGTTTATTTCTTTTATCATAACCGATCACTGACTGTCGGCAGTGTATCTGTAAAATCATGAACATAATTAAATGGTTGTTCAGGTAATGTTTGTTTCGTTTCAATATATTTGTTGTAGCTTGCTGCTTCGCAAAACTAACTTGGTATAACGTTAGCTAACCTGCGCTAGTTGATGATTGCGATAGTGATCAGGTACAGGCAGTCCAGTTTAGATAAACTTCTTGAGATTTTTGTAGTTTTTAAATCTGTGCTATTTCCTCTCGTAATCTATTTTTTTCTATGTAAACCTTTTGTTCAACATCGAATTGCTGGTGGTCCAAATTTAACAAAGAGTTAGACCTATGTAGTTAACATGATAGCAAGTTCTCCAAAGTTGAAATCCCACGCATATAATAATCATATTTTCTCAGCTTTGCATGACGTTTTAGGAACAGGATGAATGTATAAAAATCTGGCTTCGGTAATTTTATTTCTTCAATAGTATACCTCCTGACGACGTGTAATGTGGAGCTTATTTTGGTACACAATAGCCAAAATCATGTTGGGGTGATTTTCAATGCTAAAATGCAGGCAACAAGTGGCCCATTAAATGATGTTTTGAAAATAACGTTAGGTAACAGTCTGTTTACACAAATCTCAGATGCTGCCGGCGAATTCACATGCTTCAGAAAACACAAATACAGGAAAAGAAATTCACTGGAAAACTGGCTTAATTTGAAATTCTTTTGAAGAGTATATTGCAATTTGACACCTAAAAATATGCGTATACCTGTCTTGGGTGCAGCAATCCATTGCTTTATTTTACACAGAGAGGTCTTACTCCTCTGTACGCATCTAACACTGGCGCTGTAGTCGTGTACACCTCACATTTCCCTGGTGGGTGTGTCTGTTTCAATGAATAACTTCAAAAACATCTTACATTGTTTTGATTGTTTGTCATACAGGTAAAAACACCTCATACCCCCTTCTCATGGGTACACTTAGTCATTCCAACCATATTAACATATGGTTGGAGTGTGTTTTACATCTTTTCCTACTGTGCATACAGTTCATATGATCGGAGCTACGTTGTTATTCCATATCTTTTTCGTCTATGCTGTCTTGGGGAAAGCGATGGAAAACAATACACAGCTTCTCCCTTTTACTTTTCACAGGGTACACCACACCAAAGTGCCATTTTAAATGCTGTTGGAGACCTGCTGCCCTGTTCTGATACTACAGTTGTGCAATGTGTTGATAGGCTATCACTGACACTTTGTCCTCTCCCTGGTGAATCAGGAATGTAGGATTTGAGGGTTTTGCAAAGGATGTTATGTCCCCTAACACCAAAAGCAGAGCCTTAGAGCCTTAGATAATGCATACAAGGTCAGATGCATAATGGGAGTTGTAGTTTTAGACCATTGATAAGAGGTAGGTCTTAGTTCATTTGAGTGGAATTCAGTCTATTATCTTCTAATGGGAAAAATGTATGCACATCTATACATTTACAACAATAACAACAAAGACAAGCTTGTAAATGAAAATTGAAAATGCATAATCTTTTCCTATAGACTTGTTTGAATGAGTGAGTGAACACAGGTGGGTATTTGTGCTGCAATTGAGCAAACCAGCCACAAATATTGCTGTGGGCTCCATGTCTTTGCTATTCCACTTTCACTCACTTAGGTGCTGTGTGTTAGATTTAAACCATAGAAATATTTCCAGACTCCAGTGACCAATTGCGAGAGATCAGTGAGTAGGACTCCCGGAGAGAAGTCTGTTATTTTAGAATGCATTTCTGCCCCTCTTCGGTGCCGTCTAAAATTTGATAAAGGACCGCTTGAAGGTTGGCTAAGGTGTGGCCCCACCTGCTTCAAATTGTGCATGCTTGTAGACACAAGTCAAGTCACTTGACTCGCAAAGGATGTCAAGTGAATGACCAGACCCACTGACTGCAGCTGATTAGGCCCACAAGCCAGAGAAAATAGAAGCCAGGCAAGGAAAGCAGCAAAGGATTTGGGTCAGGCGTGGGGGCAAGCTAGAACTGTCCTCGGGATTTCCTCTTCTCTGCTTGGTGGAGAGCGCTGTGAGAACTGAAAGCACCCACATGTATCCAGCAGACAGCTAGCTTGTACAAGACCATAGGGAATCACTGGCTATTTAACGTTTCGCCGTGTGTCTAGCTTGGCGGCTGACTTTGTCTCCTGCAGATGTTGAGTCACTTGTCTCCTCAGGTCGGCAGGCTGATTGCAGACCCTGTTGTTCCTTATAGTGTTTTGTGTCCATATGTGGCCAATGCCTGGCTGTGTCATTACTGGTGGATAGATTGTGCTTGCTGTCTCGCTACCTAGCTAAGAAAGCTTGCTGTAATATATTTTGCACTTTACTGCAAAGGAATTTATATTGTATTTTAAACATAATTGGGTTACATTCCCTCCATCAGTTGAACTGTCTTGTTACTCACTTCTGTAGCCATATAGTCAGTCAGCTATATACTTTAGCAACAAGTCACCTGATCTAAAAAAATAATGTTACTGAATGAAAATTAATCTTATTGAGCTGTTTTGTGAAATCAAGTCAGTTCTGTCAGTCCTCCTCTTCTCTGTTTTGATGCATAGACCTACCACTCCCAGTGCAAGCACACAAGGGCTAATTCTCCTTAGGACTAGTTTGGGTACTTTAGCCATTCTAAGCATTTGGTAAGGTATCCCAAATTTAGCCTTGCAACCACAGGATGCGTCTTTTCTCAGACTCGATGCTATGTTATGTTATACAACAGCACGCTATAACTTGAACCTTCGTGAGCTGGTATTTGTTTTTTACCACATCACTGTGGGTAGCGTGAGTCTCTGGACTATGTAGCCAGAGAAATCAGATGTGAGTTTATTTGGTGGTTGGATGTATAGGGCACATTTTTGGGAGTTTGACTAGGGCACAGGGCTTAGCACTCCTTTTTGACAGTTCCACCAGGATCTATAATTACTTCAGTGAGTGAGGCACTCAGTTAATCTCCCATCTCAAGGACAGCATGTTTTACAGTGTGGTGCTTTAATCCCTGTGCTTATACGCTGGATTTCTATTTGGTCCTGAGGAAGAAAGTTCTGACTTTAATATCTACCAACACCTCTTCCAGCAGTAGCTTTGTTTTCCTGTGGGTCTTTCTATAGTGAACCTACTGCGTTTTGATTTCCCCTCTTGATTTTAATAACAATTCAATAACAATGTTTGCCTGTGTGTGATAGTCAGGGTTTAATTTTTACAGCTCCATGACCAACCAGTGAGTAAGCAAAGGTGCTCAAAATTTGTGCAGTTTCAGACCTCAAACCTTTCCTTTCGACATTTGTGTTGTCATTACATGGGACTGAATTTGGTAATGGGCGATATTTATATAGTGGTACCAAAACTATCGCATTTCTGAGGAAACGGAGCTTGATATTCAGATAAAATTACCATTGGCCTGGAACTCAGGAATTTTGATGTCGCTTTAACAGATGCGTAGGCAAGTACGTCTGTTCGCTATGTCAAACAGATCCATGTCTAGATCTGGTGTTACAGATGAGATGGTCTTACTCATACATGCGTGGTTTAGACCACAGCTGACAGTACTGGAAAGCCGCAGTGCCTGCTGGATTTGGTGTGTTTCAAGGCTTAATTGATTAATTCTAATCACTGATTGGCCAAGGAATTCATGTGCCTGCTGTCCAAAGCCAAAAATAAGTGCCGGCTGAAAGGAAAGCAGAAAAATCTGCAGACTGTGGCCCTCCAGAACTGGTGTTTGACCACTGATTTAGACAATAGTTTCTTGGTGTAGTAATTCAGGTCTCTGAACTCTGCTACACATGCACAAACATTAACCACGTAGTTTTTATATTTAAAATTGACTCTTTAGCAGCTACATTTTGTCTTGTTGTAGCCATGTTTCTGATTGGTGTACCTTTCCACAAATCAAATAATTGCTAATGAATAATATCACAAAAATAATCAAAATGCTAATTTGGCTGTTACCTATGCAAGTATGTGGTTTTATTTAGTGAAATGCAGTTAAGTGCTGTTTAATCGGTCCAATTTACTATCTTAAACCTCATTCAGAAACCATGTATTTTGAAACGAGTCCAGTGCTGGAGCTGTACCTACCAGGAGGTTTTCCCAGTTCTCTTTCAAGGAGCACCGCTTAGACGGCGGCAGAGGGTTTAACAAGCTGAACGAAGGGAGTGATTTAAATCAGGCGCTGAACTGATTGAGTAAAAGGCGAAACGTCCTGGAGACGTGAGCTTGAGCAGCCCTGTTGCAGTGTGCGATACCGAAGCCGTCGTGAAGCAGCTCAGATACCTATGCGTGTGAAACCAAAGTCCCCAAAACCACAACAGGGCCAATATCCAGGAACTACGCAATACACCCCCGACAAGACATTCAGGCAGCCAGGCAAGTCACAGAATACTGTAGGTAGATCACAAATGTCAAAAATGATTAAACATAATCGTAGCGCCGATGAAGATATGAAGAAAAATCACCACAGGACCATGAACATAGTTCTAAATATTCAGCATGTACTAAGTGTCCCTCGTTTATCAGTATATTCTAGAAAAGGAGTGCACTTTCTAATGTGGGAAGTATCTTTCCTTGCCAGTTAGAGTGTAAATAGTTTTGACATGGACTGTGTTTGATTTATATCTTAACTCTGTTAATATCTACATAATGCCTGAACATAGAGAATGTTGTATAGGGATGTGAAAGCTTCACACTATGAGCAAAATATAGTCTAATTATTTTATAAGTCTGTATGTGTATTTTATGATTCTGCGCTAATGTTTGGGTCTACAAAATCTGCGCAGACATGTTTGAAGTGTGATGTGACATTTGAGCGTACATGAATGTTCAAAATAATAAAAGCTAAGCTTCGGGGAAATGAGTTTACATTCAGTTTCAATCAGATTTGGCGGTACGAGCGTCTCATAAATTTGGGCCATTGTGTTTATTTTATGAAGTTACAGAATGATATATTTCATATGATTGCCATCTCCTTTCAGTCACTCTGAGGGGGGCCTCTACCTGATTAAAGATGTGATGTTTATTGTTGCAAGGTGCGTCTGGATCCAACCTCACACGGCGCTACACCTTCACAGTCTAATACACATGCAAATGTAGAGACACTGTTGGTGCTTTATTCACCGAGGAAGTGGTGTCTCTTGTGTAGATATCAACAGCTTCCAGAACTGCTATATGTGTAGCTAGGAAAATCAGAGTGAACTGAAGATACTGAGTGCTGCAACCCGAACAATATGAAGTGAATTTGAGAAGTGATTAAATGTTCTGTACTGAGCTGATCAAAATATAATGGAAGTCTTCTTGGAAATATCCTAGAAGCGTATTTCTTGAAAATAATAGGTAACCTGTGGTATGACGCTAATGTGTTTGTTCTCACCTTCTGCAGCAGAGGGCGCCAGTGAGCTGAGATGAGAGGCACGCCACCAAAGACGACCGATGGGTCGGAAAATGGTGAGTACTCAAAGGGGGAAACCCACATGGGGATTGGCCGTGTGTAAAGATCAGTGTCCTTGATAACCTTACTGCCACGCAACCACACTGCAGCTTTTCACTCTTAGCAGCTAATCTTTGTTTTGGTTAAAAATTGTTTTAAAAAACCTGCCAATGGTTGGGATCTAGAATCAATTAGGAAAGGGAAGAAACCTACTTTCAATATAGTCCTTCATCCTTATTGTTGTTCAAATGTAAGCGTATTTGCTGAGGCATTTTTGTCTGTAACAGTCTGTTCAAATTCTCAAACTACAGTCTCCCTTTATGTGTCTTGTGCTTTTGTTACATTCGTTGCATTAATCATGTCATGTTTTCGCAGGAAAAAAGGGTGAGGGAAACTCTCTAGGTGACCCGGATAGGGAAGATGACCGATGTCCGATCTGCCTCACCCCACCGGACCCCCAAGACCAAGCCACCCCAGAGAGCTGCGACCACCTGTTCTGCCTGCGCTGCATCCTCACGTGGGGACAGGTGAGTGTTTTGTGTCCGTACGTGGGGACGGGTGAGTGTTTTGTGTCCGTATGTGGGGACGGATGAGTGTTTTGTGTCCGTACGTGGGGACGGGTGAGTGTTTTGTGTCCATACGTGGGGACGGCTGAATGCTTGGTTTCTAGCCATTTTCGTTAAGTTAAGCTGAAGTTTAACTTAATAGCTGGCTACAAGCAAATGAAGCTTCAGTCTAGCTGTCTTCACCTAAATATTACTTGCTTAAAAAAAATGTTACAGTTGACCAGTTGAAAAAAAATGTTAGTTACAGAGTGCCACTTTCTAGCTAGATAAGCAGGCACAGTGTCTCCAGCAAACAACATCTGCTACGGATAAAGCTAGTCAGACTTGACTGCCTACAAAATCGCAAGACAACCATGCCGAAATGAAATCCGAGGTGGTGGTACCATAGATTTCTGTCCCTCGCTATAGACTACAGCAAAATTTTGAATATCTTAAGTTCAACTGCCTTACACCAGCTGAACTCAGGAAAAAAAAAAGTGTGAAAATAAAAATAGTTTGTTAAATTCATGTAGCCTGTGAAATGGGTGAACAATACACACTTAATGTAGGCCGACCTGCACAAGCAAGCATGAATCCACATATACTTTTCTAGCGTGTGAATGAGCCTGTTCTAATGTTCTAGCGATGACCAATTCTGCAAGCTAATGTGGTTATAGGAGCCTGATATTTTATTGTGAGCTAATGAGGAAGAGGACGGAGTATCTAACATCCTTTTCGCACCGAACAGCACCTCTGTCTCTACCATACTGGCCAACATTCCTACTTATGTCATTCCTTCCGGCAGCGTTTCATAAATTACAGTATTGACTAATCCTATTATTTATGCACGTTTGTCTGTGATTCACCATGACATGACATTCGCATGTGGCAGTGAGAAAGTATGTTGAAGCAAATTGCAAACTACTGACACACATTTGGCTAATGTTACATTCATGTTGGGAGAAAGAAAGGAAAATACAATGAACTCAAGTCTTTGTTTATGCATGACTGCCCTGTTGTAATAATGTAAAAAACGGGTATTGTATGTCTTTGAGCCCAAGTGACGGTTCCGTGTCCTGACATGGACACATGAGCGTTCTATCACCTCGTGTGACCCCTGGTGCATGCCATAGGCGGAGATGATTCAGAACGAGGCTTCTGTCATAACGCTCCACACTTACCACGCCGCTGCGGTGAATGGGGCTGTTTGTGATCAAAGTGTGTGTTGTGTTGCAGACAGTTCCCTCTTGTCCCGTGGATCGAAGGCCATTCAGTGTCATCTACAAACTGGACGCCAACCTGGGGACAGTGAAGGTCTCAGTACTTTCCTATGTGTTCAGTTCTCTCCCATAGGATCACCCTCCGATTCCCATCTCATGTTTACACTGTTAATGCAGCACTACAAAATTGTAGTGGGTTTCTCCACAGTTTCTATAAAAACCTAGTGTTATGCCCTACTATTTTTCACGACAATTTGTAATAGCATGAATTTTGCTGTGGCAGAGCAGGGAATTGTACTATAACTATACAACTGCTGTCGCCTGTTGAAATGTGGTTTTTGAAATTAGCTGGCAGTTTTGAGTTTGCTCACAGCGTTTTTAATTTTTTAGGGTGTACATAAATGTGTCAGATGTATGCGTAAGCTGACAAGTTCTGTCCCGTGCGATTCAGATACCTGTGAAGCAGAAGACCAGCCGTGTGGAGCTGCTGACAGGTTGCTGTGAGAAAAAGAGAGAGGAAACCAAAAGCTGTACATCAAGGTGAGCATGTCTTCAGTCATCCACTTCTCTAACAGCTGTCAGAGATAACAGCTCCTTACTGATGCAGCAAAATCAACCTGTTTTCCCAACACATGTTTGTGATAAAGGTATTTATTAGGCAGGACTGCAAAACTGGTAGCTGTATATATACTAGAACACCTTTGTTTGTTTGCCTAAATTAATTTGAATTAGTTCTTCTCTTTTTTTTTAATGTATCTGAGTTTTAAAACGGTTGCTGTTTGAACACTGACTAATCCATGGTGCACTCGAGTGTATTTTTCTGGAAAAGAATCAGTCACAGTTTAAACAACAACATTAAGTCCTCCCAGTTTTTGCATTTCGATTCTGTTTTTAATGGTTATTGTGCGGTGATAAATCTAATGACAGTAGTAAACTCCACTGTTGTTGCATAAGCAGGATGTTGTTATGTAGTTTATTGTACTTTTTGGTTGGGATTAAAGTTCTTGTGCAACGCTGTACCTCTCCTCCTACAGTGTATGGCTATGATAAACAGGGTTACCATGTTACAAGTACACCTTCGGCTGAAAGTATTTTGTATTTCATTTTCAGCAGGAGGCCAGTTGAGAAGACACAGCAAGGAACATTATGTGCCGAAGCGAAGGAGCATCCTACGAGAAAATGTATGTAGCTTTAGATAGACAGTAATATAGTCTGTTTATCGTTATGACTTGTAGAGCCGCATCCTGATTTTCACTGCAGCAGTGTTGTCCATCAGGTAATTTCAGATTGTAAAAAATCTGCTCTGAAGCCCACTGAAGGGAACAGAGAATCTGATCAAAAGTGGGAAAAGCTAGTCTGGGGTAGTGAAGAGCAATGGCAATTTAGAATTACCCATCTAGATCAGACTTATTATGCTTCACTAGGAAGAGTCTTTCCAAATGTAAACATACCAAGACTTACTTTCTCTTGCCACTACATGGTGCTAGAGGTCCGGAGATACATTTTCGTCAGCATCTTACAGAATTTGTTTGTTAAATTTTGTTTAAATCGAAGGACGGTAGAGCATATAAACCTCACTTCCTTCCTGAGGGGTCACCATGGCAGAAACCACTCTTTAAGCAGAAAAAAATAACAAATTATTGTTCACACATTGTTGAACATCAGAGAGTAACTTGAGGTTACAACATCTATGAACAACAAGGCAAAATACCCATTAATAAGTGTTGAGCTGCTATGACCTTACATATGGAATGTATAGAACAATAGAAGTCAAAAACATCTATGCTGTTATTGCAGAATGCACATGAATATTTTGTTGTGAATATAGGGAGAGTGGAGAGTTGGCATGTATAGCTAAATACAGTCTTCAGCATGTCTGGGTATTATCTTTTCATATACTATCACTGTCGTCTGGCTTCTTCAAGTTCTGTCCGTGTTGTTTTCTATTTCTTAGGCAAATCTCCCGGCTCGAAATGCAACCAAGAGAATTCGGATTTAAGGAAGAGAAAGGTTAGTGCATCTTTGTAGTTTTAATAATAGCAGTTAAATGTATGATCTTCATTCACATGGTTATACATTGAATAATCACTGAACACAAGGCTTGCACTTACTTATGCAGACAGATAAAATGTGAATTTGTCTGCTGCTTCTTTCCATGACTCAACTTCTCCCAGTATAACCTGCTGCCCCTTGCATCCCTGTTGATCTCTCCCGTCTCTGTCCTTGTCCAGTTACAGCAGAAAATGTCGCCCCCCACACTCATGCCTATCAGTCCTTTCGTCTCTGACTTGAGTTTGCCAGTTCCGACTGCATCTGTAAAATGTGTTCGCATGTGATATTCTTCCCCGAGTCTCAGATCACAGATGGCCAGATTTGGAGCGATCTAGAGACAGTCGTGCTTTACTGAAATATGTCTGGCTTGGGTGTAACACGCTGTAATATTAGCCCTATTCAGAAGCATGGATATTCGGCTCAGGGGCATTGCAACAGAGGCCGTGAAACAAACTCTTGAAGTGGAAGGGAGACGTTCAGGTTTTTAAATGGAGAAACTTGTCACAGTGATAGTGAAGACCTGGCGGCACTTACCCTTCCTCCTACACTTTCCTTCAGTTCCCTCTCTCTCCTTTCTTCTAATGCAGCAATCTGTTGCTTCTCTTGTCCTCTTCTATATGACCAAAGTTGTTGAGTACCACTGCTGCTTTTATCTTCTAAATATATTTACATAATTTATTAGTCTTTATAAATTATATATAATGCCGCATTTACTCTGTTAACTTCATTGACTGCCAGACGCTGGTCAGAAGTATATGGGCTTCCCCCACCCTTTGAGCTGAGTTCTGCTCAAGATTTCTTGCTGTTGGTCTGGGAGTTTTTCCCTTGCTGATGTTGCCCTAGGCTTGCTCTGAGGGAGTCCCAGGTCAGGAATCTTTTGTATAGCTGCTTTGTGACAATTTGTGCCGGGGAAAACCACTGCACAGAATTTTATACAGTTAAGTTGAACTCTAAACCCTTGTTCTTCCTCGCTTGGTTAGCTTTCTGCTGTTGGTTTTCTTTCTGCTGTTTTTTCCTGTTTCTCTCACCACCCTCAACTCTCATCAGCTTCTACATGTAGAATGTCTTCCCCGTTCCTTTGTCTTTCACCAGCTGCTGTGCACCAATTTAACAACATAACTAAGCAGTTTTTAATTGTAAATCTGTTTGATTTCTCTTTGCATCTGTGGCTGTTCTCACCCAGTTTGTATATTAAGCAGTATTGATCTTACAGTCTGAAAAGTAAGAAAATTCGCATGCTAATAAAGCGTGCAGACGCGGAACAGAGTTAAAACGTGAAAAAACGATAGAGTCCAAGAATAGTAGCGAGAAGTTTGAGTCTCAGCACAACATGAACAGTTTTTTAACCCACATTGGCTCTTCCACAAGAGAGGAATTGCAATAAGCATTGAAAACGACAGAAATATACCTCTCTATCACAGCAAGTCTTGGTAAAATTTCCAAGGGAGTGCCATAGTGAAACGAACCCCGACAGTCCCCACTTTTTAACAGAAAAATCATTTGAATGCAAAGAGATCTGATTTAATTGGTTGAGTGACATATTATTGGATCAAAGAGTGCCATAGGCAGCTAAACTTGGCAGTCAGTATCTGTATGGCTGACTGCCCCTTGCCTTTCAACATTACCTTATTTATTACCTCATAACATTACATCACTAACTTCTTTTACCTCGTCTTTCAGGGTTATCTCACTAGTACTGTCTTTTACCACACCTTTCAACATTATCTCTCTAATGCGGTGTCTTTTACCACACATTTCAACGTTACCTCACCAATGCTGTGTCTTTTACCACTCCTTTCAACATTACCTCGCTAATTCTGTGTCGTTTACCACACCTTTCAACATTACCTCGCTAATTCTGTGTCATTTACCACTCCTTTAAACATTACCTCGCTAATTCTGTGTCGTTTACCACACCTTTCAACATTACCTTGCTAATGCTGTGTGTTTTACCACATTGCTATAGCTTTCCATTGCATATTTACACCACAGAACCACTTTTTATGTCAGTGTATGTGTGTTGGCTTGTGTCATTGTGTGAGTGTGTTTGCACAGATTTGTTTCATTGTGAGTGTGTGTGTGCTAATTTGTGTCGTCAAGTGTGTGTGTTTGTGTGTGTGTGTGTGTGTGCTGACGAGAGCTTTGTTTCCTCTGCAGCTGATGGATCTTTGTGGCTCTCAGCTGCTCGGCCCCAGAATCACCTCCCTGCACCCTGAGGGTGGAACTACTGCTGCTCTGACGCACTGCTAGTAAGTACCCTCGCAGTAATGTGCACTCATTTAGCATAATGTATTGTAATCCATGCTTTCCCAACCTTCTGGTTAAAGGAAATACAAAAGATAATAAAATGCCGACTTAGCCTCAGTAATGTGTGCGTTCCATGCTAGATTGCTCAATGTTTCCTCATATCTCAGGTTTAGAAGTTTGGGAAGGTGATGTTCAGGTGTGTTTCTGTGCTTTTTGTCTCAGTGAAGAACTCTTCAGAGAGGATTACGGGGACTCCACTGTCATGCAGAAGAATTGCAGGTTGGAACTTCAGAACTGGCCCTGGGTCTATGCAACAGCAGCCATTCCTGCCAGCCATCTCTCTCTGTGAGTTCCCACAATGCTTTGCTGTTTGCAGAAACATCAAGAAGCCTACTAGGTCAGAGAACAAGCACCGAACAGTTTCTGAATGTTTATTTATAGGTAGGGTGTTCTGTTCATGAACTGACAGGTGACCAGTTGGTAAGGCGAAGTATGAGCTGTAGTGAGAGCTGTTAAACTTGTGAGATGGCCTATATTACTATATTACTCTGAGTCAGTTGCTACTAGCCGGTAATAGCACGGCTTAGACTCTCGACTCAGGGAAACTGCAGTACTGTTTCAGTCAAATACTATGTTTTGATATCACTTTCAAGTTGGGAGACTTTCAGAATTGTGAAAAACCTGCATTCCCAGTGTATGTGCATGTTTGATGAATAATCACTTTAATTTTACATTTGTCTTTACAGTCGGCCATGCAGTCGCTATGAATTAAGTCCTAGGACGTTGCCTTTTAGACCTTCGTCATCACGTTGTAACTCTGCAGCAGGACAGCAAACGAGATGTTTTGGTGAGTTATCATTTCTTCATTTTACTTCAGTATCCATGTAAGTGGTTTTGTATCTATCAATTCAATGTGTAGTCACAGTGCAAAAATTCACCCCATGCTATTTCAAATTCCGTTTCAAATCATGATTTTCCCTCACAGAACGAGTACATTAGTAAAATAGTTGACACCTTGATGCTTATCTTACACCCTAATCATTAAGCCTCGCAGAGCAGGACATTGGTGCTTAAACCTTTGACAGTTACGAAGGGCATAGAACCCAAAATATGCAGTCCTATTTTCATGAGTACATTTTTATAAAATCAGTATACAGATTTTTTCATCACTGAAGTATTCCTGCTGCATTAAGTTGAAGGTGGCTCGGAGAAACATATGAAGAAGTAGAAGTCATTAAGATTGTATAGAAAGCAGTGGCAACTGGATATTTCATGTTTTTTTTTATTTTGGTGAATGGCTGGAGTGAGCAACTCATTTCAACAAAATCAAGGTCTTACATTATCCTTTGCTGTCTGAAATTATATCTGAAGGACTAAACGAGAGTCTGGAGTACCAGGATAGCAACACTTTGTCTTACTGTAAAATAAGGAATGATAAGATTGAGAGACCCAACTTGTGGCATAAGTTTACCCTTTTAAATGTGTCCTTTGAATAAATAGCCATCTTCACACCCAGGCCACCGAGATGAGACAGTACCTGATTAAGTTTCGAGTGCCTGCCAAAACCTGTAACAGTTCAGCTGATGAATGCTACAGTATTGTGCCAGTAAAGCATTGAATTATTACCGTAGTGCTGTGCATTGGGTCAGTAGAGGTAGCTGAAGTCATAAGGGTCTGCCATGGCAAATAAATTCAATACAAATAGCGTCGGAGGTAATACAACAGCACATTGCTTGAGTAATATTACATGTATACGTGGAAAGGTAAAAAGAAGAGCCCATGATATCCAATCTAGCACACCCCTGCGCGAAGTTTAACTTCATAATTCCCCATTAGACTAATTAAACAGTTTTAATTATCAGCCAGGATCCACCATCCGGTGTTTCATCAAATGCTGTATAGTGTGCTCAGTGGCTTCAGGTTGTGCGACACGTTTATAGTTTGCAAGGTAATTCATCAGTGATTTGCATATCACCTATCACCTGTGTACAGTATGCTATCTAATACAGAAGCACACAGTCTGCAGCTGTTTCATCATTTATCAGCTTTTTCCTGCCCCGATGACATAACTGCTCAGCAGTAAATGAGATTTTTGTTCCTTTTTTCCAGAATTTCCCATAGCGGAGTGCATTATCACCTGCACTAGAGGTGGAGAAAGTAAGGCCCCAAGACCATCCAGCTCCAGAGCCTCCAAAAACCAAACGGAAACATCGACAGCTAAGCGTTCCACACGGAACAGCAGATCGGAGGAATCGCGCCCCGCCCCAGACGCAGCCCTGAGCCTGTCCCACGAATCGGGTTCGGACTCCCCCACCGTTGATTCCGCGAGGCAGGGCGTCGCCTCAAGGCCGCAGCAGAAACGGGCTGGGAAGAGGAACACGAAGCAGAGGGCTGGAGCGTGGAGGAGGCAGAGGAGGAAGCCGTCTCAGGAATCCCACTGCAGCCCAGAGGACAGCGGGTCCGAACAGCCGAAGGAGGAAGAGGAGCAGAAAGAAACAGACGACAGCTCTGGGTCTCACATCTCAGGGCACCAAAATGCAAATTCAGACACAAGTACCTCTAACAAGCATACCGATCAGGAAGACTTAATTTCCTCAGACACTAACTCGCAACAGGAAATGAGCTGCCCCTTAACCGCCGACCACAACTCACAAGAGGGCAGCCCCCCTGGAACTCCCAATGACGATTCACGACAGGAAGTCAGCTGCCCCACATCTCCTGAAGACATCTCACAAGAAGACATTAGCTGCCCCACAACCCCTGAAGACATCTCACAAGAAGACGTTAGCTGCCCCATAACCACGGACGAGAGCTCGCAACAGGAACATGAGGAGGCTGAAGATTTCCCACAAGCAAATGACTCCGTCAGTGGAAATGAGTTAAGTGGGACAAAAACAGTCTCTGAAATCGACAGTATTCCACCATCTTCAGCAGAGGAGTTGCAAGAGGAGACGGAAGAACATCTGAACAACCAGGAGGTTGAAAACCTGGAAATGCCCGCTAACGAGGCAGATGAAGATAAGGAATCCTTACGTCCAGGAGGAGAAGACCCCATCTCCTCTGGTCAACAAGAGGAGGCTGAATCAGAGGGGCGGTCCGAGAACACTGTGTCATCAAGCTGTGACCAACCTATGGAGGTAGAGATGGACCTCATGAAGAATGCCATGGACAAGGATTATTCTGAGGCTAAAGCTAAAGCAAATATGGATGAGTTAAGCCAAGACTCCGAGTCCACTGCATTCTCTAATCAATCAAGTGGTGACCCTTCAAGAAGCCAGGAGGTGAACAATGACCATCCCAATGGGAGCCTTACTGACAATTATTCTGACGGTCTAATGGAACCTGAAAGAGCCAGTGGACATGTTGATGTACAAGACCAAGAATTTTCGTGCACACAGGAAGCAAGCAATGGGGAATCTCTTTCTGAGGACAACACCGACTTGGTCCCTATGGAATGTGACTCTCCCAGCAGCGAACACAATGAACCGCAGTCTGAACAGGACCGAGGAAATGAGTCTACCTGTGCACCTGCCACACAGGCCCCTGACGAGGAGAAGAGGTCTGAGCCGACGTCCCCACACAGGACGGCGCAAGACCGGAAGGAGCCCAGGCAGCGCCGGTCTCGGTTCCATTCTCCCTCCACCACCTGGTCCCCCAAGAGGGATTCGAAAAGGGAGCAGTGGGAGGGAGACCGCCGGTCACGCTCGAGGGAACGCAGCACCACGCAGTCCTCTAGGCGGAGGTCCAGGAGCCGGAGCAGGGATCGCGATAGTGACCGCGGCAGGGATGGCTCGAGAGGCGAGGGATCCAGGAGGAATCGAAGCAGGGAGAGGCGAAGCAGAAGGTCCTCCCGGAGCAGGTCTAGATCCAGGAACAGGGCATTTGGTGGAAGGGGCTCCTCTCCAGAGCGTGGGGAATCAGGCAGGCAGTCTTCTCCGAGGAGGGAAAGAAGGCCTTACAATAGTTGGAGGAACAGGTGGGGGAATGACCAGTCCAGAAGGGAAGACCAGGACAAGCTAAGTGGGGCTACTGGCAGAGAAGGGGGTGATTTAGAAAAAGGAGGTGCTGTAGAGAGGTTGGCGGACAGATCCCAAGGGCACAACTCGGATGGGGTGAGAGACAAGGGCGACCGTGACTCAGGGTTCGAGGGTGCTCCGCGATGGGAGGACCTTCGCGGGGAAAGTAGCTGGAACTCCGAAGGCGGGTACGGCAGAGGCCGGGGCCGCGGAGGCTTGAGGGACGAGCCGTCACAGAACAGATGGCAGTCAAGAAACTCTTTCTCAGGGACAACAAACAGTTCAGGGAATGATTCTTACAGCAGGTTCAACGAGAATCAGTCAGACAAGAGGAGGGGGGAGGGGGAGCTCTCGGAGACCTTGCTGGACCGCTCGGGGTGGTCCTCTGCCTCCAGCCGCGCTGTGCGTAGAACTCTCCCTGCGGATGTGCAGAGTTACTACTCCAGGAGGGGGCGCAATTCAGGAGGCCCTGGGGGCGGGTGGAACAGGCAGGAGGAGGAAACTCCAGGGCAAGGTATATTCACATCTACATTTCTCCAGTGCATTTTCAGTGGGTCTAACATTACATTTCAGTGTGCAGTTTCATACCTGGAAATTTCAACTGGTACAGTCTACAAAGCCTTAGGTGTGAGAACAGCTCATGCAAGCAGTGTACATCATGTTAAGTCAGCACAGTTAAACAGACTCTAGGGAATGTTCTCTGATAAGTTGTAATTAATTTTTCGCCATGTTACTTGTGCTTTGTGCGGCTTTAGATCCACACCACAACGAAGCGCACGCTTTGCCCCGTGGCGAATGTTCACAGCTGCCGTTGGCCACCCAGCCGCAGCCCCAGCCAATGGCCATTCTTCAGTTCCCCATGTCGGCGCATGTCCCGCCCATGACCCTGGCCCCACCGCCCTTCAGCATACCCCCTCAGGTCCCGGTGCCCATTCACTCTGCAATGCCACTCTATCAGGGCTTGCCCCCCCCCCCCCCCCCTCCACCTCCTCTACAGCAGGCTGACGGCCAGCCCCCAAGGGTAAGGACAGCTGGTGGTGAATGTGTCTTACTGCAACGCTAGCACCTGTTACTGAGTTATTGTTGAGGAAAATAACCGTACAATTGTGTTGTTGGAGGGTATGTGTGCCTCAATGAATGATGGGTAACTATAAGGGTCTAAATTAACTGTTAGTGAATATCAGTATCCAGTTGATTTGCTTTGTGTATTTTTACATCACATAGTATTTTTCTTAAGTGGGCCAGTTTGGCTGTTGCACTAAAGAAGGTTGTTCTGAAATACGCAGCAGGCAGTTGGCAGCGTTCCTGTCCAAGGAGCCAATAGGTTCTGCGCGCCTGGCCTGCTCGGCCACCCCAAAGCTCCAGGAGGCCTTGGCCAGCCTGCTGTCCCCCTCCCCTCCTCCACCACCAACACGCAGCCTACCAGCAAAGATGGAAACAAGGTGGAGGCGTATGCAGACAGCTCCAAGAAGGAGAAGGCAAGTCATCTCCATCTAGCATTTACACTCAGTGCAGTTTTTGGTTCTTGGTCAGTGGTGGGTGGACTCTCAAGCCACTTATGGCATAAGTGGTTTCCCTGATCTTGGTTTGTAGATAAAAATGCTTAATTTTTACAATGGCAGAATATCCATTTATGATGGATATTACAAATATAGAATATCAAAATATACTCATATAATCACAATATACTCATAGTGAATAAACATAATGTTCAGGCTATTTCTGCACTTTGGTGTACAAGCATGCAGTGTTACATATGTGGATAATATTTTGAACCAAACAGTTTCAGGCTTTTATATTTCAACAGGAAAAAACATCTTAAAATAGCAAGTACAATATACAAAAGTAATAAACAATCGCGTAAAAACATCGCCCCAGCTTTGTTATACAGATACTACTTTGTGTTGAGATCGTTATCTTTTAGTGTTAGAACAAAATGACTAAGTAGGTAAAGAAAAAAAGGGTATTGTGAGAAAAGGCAGAAAAGTGCTTTGAGGAGTTGAAAAGAGGAAAAAATGAGAAATCAAAAGAAAAACTTGAAGGGAGGTATGGTTTTAAGTGAAGGGACAAAGTATGAGTTGGAGTTAGTGGATAATTTCTAAACTTTGATCAAAGGTTTGACTGGAGTTGTGATGATATAGTCAGTTTTGAGAAGCAGCAGAAGATAATGACCTGTAATGCGACACCGAATATCCTCTCGTTTACAGAAGCTTCAAATCCAGGAACGGGCTGTCCAAGAAGTGAAGACCGCCATCAAACCCTACTACCAAAATAAGGACATCTCCAAGGACGAGTACAAAGAGATAGTTCGCAAAGCAGTTGAAAAAGTGAGTAACGAGCTCTCATGATCTACATTTCAACTCTAATACATGGGCAGATAAACTTGTATTTGTGCTGTATGTGTTGTGTGTTGCTCAGTTTCAATTCAGAGAATCCCTGAGTTTCTTTTTAGCAAATAGTGAGTACTGAATTGTGAGTATTGAACTCCGGATTAAGTCTGATTTAATGAATAATGCAACTCCCTCGTACTGAGTATTGACATTCATGTCAGCTCTGAGGAAGTGGGTTCAGAACTCTTAATTCTGCCCTCCCGCTTTCTCTACCACTCGTAACAGCCTTACCACAGCGACCTACTCCTGCGATTCTTACCCATGTGTCGGTAGAGCTCACTGTTCTTCATGCAGTAGATACATTGCCCGTTCCTTATTGCCCATGCCATTCAGAGGAACATTAAGTCAACATACATTTAGGCATTTCGCAGACGCCCTTACCCAGAGTGCCTTGCAGAATTGCATGCAGTGAGCTAGAACAGCCGAGGTAATAAACAAGTGATTTCAGCCATGAGCGATAAAACTTACCGCCAACCCGCATCATATCCTTAACTGCTTTCTGAAGTTGCCATGCGAGTTTGAGGATATTGCGAGGTATATACGCTTGGTTTATGCCTGACCAGCCAGGAGTGGCTGCTAGACATCAATGAGACTGGTGTTTTTTTCCCATCTTATACCTGAGCTAGTTGTTCCCACCAGAGTTGGCCTCCAGCCATATCCAGTAATGGTGCTGCTGGCTTTTAATCATTAATTTAATCATTTACTTTAATTAAGAAGGGGGCTAAGCACCGTAGGCAGGTGTGCCTAATTAATGCTATTAGGTTGTTGTTATAAGGGGATGAAGTATAGTGCAAGCTGAAACCAGTTAGAAGTACTGCATTGAGTTCAAGCCTCCTTCACAACACTACCAAGTTTGCTCATTTAAGGATGTTAAACGGATACCGCAGCACTCGCTGGTTATTGGTTATTCCACTGGTGATTGATTTTGAAGCATTGAGGAGAGGAGCGTTACGTTGAAATATGCCCTGTCGTTCCAGGTCTGCCACAGCAAAAGCGGGGAAGTGAATTCCGGTAAAGTCGCGAATCTTGTGAAGGCCTACGTGGACAAATACAAACACGCGCGGAAAAATAAGCCGGAAGTGCAGAGCAAGTCCTGAAGGACGACGAGAGCAATTTCCACCAGGTGTATCGTGATCTATACAGACTGTATACCAGAATTTTAACCTATGACCTGATATTAATGAATGATAATTTTTCTATAGATTAAATATTTTGTTTAAAATAAGCAAATTGGATATTGTAGTATAAAGCCATTATTTTGAATAGATTAAATTGTCTGAGAACTACTGTATCTACAGATGCTGGCAAAATGTTTGGCTTTGTGGTGAATATGGTTGAGCAGTGAAATGTCAGTTAGTTATGTACATGGTGAATACAAATATGTACAGATTAAGGAGCTTTAATTGAGAGTAGACTGTCCCTCTTGTACTGTAGAGAACTGATTCAGAGGATATGTACAGTTTGTCTCCATTTTTGATCACTTAAATTCATAGTTTAAAGTTGTCCTTTCTTTTTATTTTATATTGTAATGATTCTTGGAAAAAAGCTTTGAGAAGCGTTTCGGCCTTTGATTATTTGTCTGTCTGAAATGTAAAGCTTCTGAAAGGCCCATAGACCCTTGTTATCTGGGGGTCTGTCACATGACTCGTCTGTTCTGAAAATGTGACCAGGGTCAGGTGATCAAATACTACCAATCAGGAAAACCCACCGAGTTAACCAATCAGGAGCAGCCATGCTCCTGATCTTTTTAGATGTGTTGCCTTCTACACTGTACCTATTCTCCAATATAAAAATGATGTGCTGCTTTTTGTGTCTGTTGTGTGTGTTTTATTTATGATATATATGAAGGGAGATGGTTCGATTTCAGATGGAAATTGTGACATGTTTAAGCTCTTGGCCATTTAGTAATATGTTTATATTAAAATCCTCGCACACTACTATTTCAGTACAGCCCGTTATGAGTGAAGCAAAAGGTTATAGTGAATATGAAGTAATCAGTATGAAGGACTGTCACAAATCAATCATTAGAAGTGATGCTTCACAGGGGCACAGAAGCGTGCTACAGACTTCCATGCATTTTCTTTTCCACATCTAAACATTTCGTCCCATTTTACCATTATTTCTACATTTCATATTCCAGCTCAAAATTTCATGCCCAAAAACAACCAAAATCAATCCATTTCATATTTTTAATTTATAGACATGCTAAACATTGATAGCTTTTTCTCTCAAATTTTGCAGATTTTTTTTTTTTTTTTTGCTGATGATAGTACAAATGAGTGTTGAAGTGTGGGAATGACAGGATTTGAGAACTGATAAGATGGTGCTTCCTTGTTTTAAATTAAGTACTGTGCCTGCAAACGAAATGAGCTACCTCTTTAAAAGGGCATTACACCTTCTGTACCTTAAGCTGTAGTTTCCTTACCTCAGGTGTTTCTTCATTAGTGAGTTCGCTGTCTTTGTTAATGAGAATCATTTTCTGTTAGCTCCAAACAAACCAAATCTTGTGCTGTTTGCCTCACACTAACACTCAGTCAGCTTCCATGTACTTCATGAAACCTGGAAAATATACCTCTAGCTCACTAGTCTCGACACATAACTTAATATGTATTTTTGCTAAACTGTCGGAGTTTAAAATATCTGTGCTTATTTCCAATTATCCATGTAACTGTTTTTTATGTAATTCTGCTGAATATGTAGCTCAGCTAGCTGCCACTTCTAGGTTGTTTACAGTCTCAGTTTCCATAGTATATAACATTAGTGGTCTAATTTGGCAACAATCCACAGTCACAGGAGCACACTGCAAATTTTATACTTCACCTCTAGATGCAATGAAAAGACAGGCTCCCCTTACATTTAAAAATTTTAAACCAATCATTCTTTTTCAAAATCGGAATCAATAGGCTATATGATAAATTCCATATTATCAAGGTGTGTTTTTTTTTTTTTTTAGATTTTTTAAAGTATTTTTTTAAAGACTAACAGTAGTTATTACAAATTAGACGGTTAAGTACAAATTCTTCAAAAACCTACTCAAGTACAAATGAAGCAATTGTTTAACTGTGACTACCAACCGCTGCCAGTAACCCAATATAATCCATACTCACCACCAAAGCGATGTTGCATGGTTTGAAATCAGTGGAGTAGAGCCAGTGTCATCTTTTAAGACTGGAGACACGTTTTTACAAATTAGCTTTAAATGTCCTTTCATTTGTTTTATTGTTTCCTTTACTACTCTCTGTTTATTGTAATTTCTTTTATTATCTGTCTGTTACTGCAGTTTTTCTTGGTCTGTTTTTGTTTGTTGAAGCACCTTGTGCTTTTTTGCTTGGAATGTGCTATATAAATAAATACAATAGAGACTCTGGAAGAATAAGAGGTAGCTACTTCCCTACCCAACCGTCGAGAAATGAAAAACTGTGATTACCTGTGTGGAGTCTTGAGTTCCACGGCATTGTGATTCCTGACCTACTGAGTAGACATAGTATGGGTGAGCCTATCCTCAACAAAGCCTGTCACAGACAACGGCCCTTGTAATTGTACCCAATACACTCAGTGGCACAACAAGCTTTGGAGGTAACTCGGCTAATGGCAAATCAGGAGGACAGCGATTCATATCCAGTGCTATCTCAGTGCTCCCTAAGGAAGTCTCAAGTCAAAGAACAGCAGGTGACAGAGTCAGGTTCCAGCTCTGTATCTAAAACCATAGGTTCTTCTAAGGCTGGACGATACAGCCATACTGGTATTTTGAATCGTTTTATTTAGCACAATAATTACTTCTGGTATGGGGCGTTAAGTTTCGTCTATTGATGTGATCGTTCTTGATGTTGCACCACACCATCAATCCTCAGAGGCCATTTAAAATGCTCCTGGGGAAAAAAACGTGACATATCTATTCCGTTTTGGTATCACAGTCAATCAATAACAAGGCTATGCTGCTTCCATGCAATAGATAAAAACACATCACCACAAGGGTTAAGAGTGTCAGTGTAAGTGATGTGTTTCTCAAAACTAATAGAAAGCTAACTGATATTGAATAGATACAAGTGATGTTTTTCTACCCCAGAAGAAGCATTTCATATAGCCTCTGAAGTTTGGAGCTGTGCTACCAAGTCATGTTTGATTCAGGAAAAAAGAGGGAAAGAAACAGCACCAGAGATGGTTATTGCTTTTAAAAAAAAAAAAAAAAAAAAAAAAACTATTCCGTGTATTAGTGTGCTGTAAAACTCAGACCAAGGTTCTACTGATACCTCATAATTCTGGAACGCCAGTGACACACAGAGATAGTCCTCTTGGGCTATACTTGTCTGGCCCTGCTACATCCACAGGTGCTCCAGAGCACAGATTCTGACATCAAACTGTCTGACTCCTCCTAGTGGACAATGGCAAAAACAGGCATTAAAATTAACATGTTTCTGTGAACTGTATGACAGCAGCTGAACTGGGATTTGGATCTGGTAAGAATGCAAGGAGGTAATAATACTAAATTCAACATAAATCATTTTTGCCCAGTGATCTGCACGTTTCTTCCCTCATTTTTCTTCATTTGCAAGTAATATCCCTACAGCAATAGCATGGTTTTAGTCCATGTTATAAAAGTAAGATTATGGCTGCAGCATACGACTGTACCAGGTGTAATCATCCCTTCCCAGTGATCAACGAAATTCACAGCACTCCCATCCAGTCAAACAACATCAACAGGCAGCTGAGGGTCTTGCCAAAACATTTGGAAAAATGGAGGAAAGCAGATAGTTTCATGTACAGTGCAGTGTAAGCAAACACAAGATTAAGGAATAATTGGAATTTTTAACCTGTGGGGCAAAACACAGGCCACACTGCCCTGAGTGGGATTAAAATGCTCAGCTTGACCATTTCTCGTAGAGGCAGGGAGTCGTCAAAGACTTCTCAGCTTCCACCAACTGGCGCAATCAAGCAGAATTTGCATACCGTGGAACAACACAGACACAGAAAAAATTACATGTGAGAGACTGTTTTTACAGAGCATGGAAATGCAGACAAATATTGTAAAATTATCACTACGTTTCAACAGATGACCAAAAATAAATATAAATTGAGTGAAGTAGCCAATGGGAATAAAAGTGGCAGTCACGTCAGGTTCGGGTTTTTCTGATGCCACGTCTCTCTCTCTCACGGTGGTGGATGTACTCTTTAACATCCATCTCCAGGGTGTCCCTGTATGAATCCTGCTCCATCAGTCACACGGTACACTACTTCCCCTGTAGCCTAGCCTCATACACCATTCACCACCACGATCACTCACAAATTCTTGAATGCCTCCGTAAACAAAGAATTACATCCTGTTCAGGACATTCCAATACTCTGAAAATCTTCCCTTCTTCTACAATCACCTCTTATCCTTTCTCTTTTGGACACAGGGACATTGGAAAAAAGGAGCAGAATCAACAATGGTGTAATTTTAAATGATTCAAAGGGGTTGGACCAAGCATATATTATATGCTTGGTCCATATATATATATTTCCATATATATATATATATATATGGAAATGCTTCAATTCAACACCATTTTTAGCATTCTCTTTATGGCTAACCTACCAATGGTTCAGAGAACAGCTCACCCACCCTGCAATCCAACTTGCACGTAGCTCAAGTGTGCTCAGAGCTTGAAGAGACTCCCACCTTACCGGTGCCTTCTTTCTGCAGGCTCTGTCACCTGCCTCCTTCAGCACACCTCATCTCAAGCCTACATTACCCAAGCTTCATATTTGCTGGGGAGATCCTAAGACGCTTGTCCTTCATACTAGTGACCGCAGAACTCTCACTGCCATGCAGGAAGCAAATAAATGGGGGTTACGTTTACCACATTCCTGCCAATCAACCCTATATTGCCTCCCTGGTACTCTTGCAAGGTGAACTCATGAAGCCTGATGCTCACAAACCTTGAGGCCAATACTGAGTAACAGACAATCTCTGTTGCTGGTATGACATTCTTCCTGTGTAGTGTTTGGTTTTGGTGAGACGAAACCGAACTCTTGGCTTTCAAAAAGTTTCACTTCTGACTCATCTGTCCATAGAACAGTCTTCCAGAAGTCGTTATCACCCATGTGCTTTTTTGCAAACTTGAAACAGGCATTCACATTCCTCGACGTGAGTAATGGCATCCAACCTGCTATTCTGCTATGAATCGCATCTTTCTCACCCCACTGTATTTTAGTGTGGTCATCAACACTGACCTTAACCTAGCAAGGCCTGTTGTTTTAGGAGAACAAATCTAAACGTATGCTACACGGCCCCTGGTCCTCTTACTTTCAGACTACAACTCCTCCTTGCTGCTTGTGCCTCAGAACCCCTTAAGGTAATTCAGACCACTGGAGCATGACTTGTTCTTAACCTGCCTAATAATTCTTATATTACATGAATGGAACAGCTCCACAATAGTTTTAGCTACTAGCACTCTTGCTTTTGCTCTTGCGTGATGCTGCTTTTCTACTTGCTGGTCTACAAACATGGTTACCTGGTTACCTAAGGTCTTGTAGTACTAGTCATACAATCAGATGGCTGCACTTATGTTCCCTCATACTGTAAGTCAATCTGCTGATACAATGTAAACAGACTATGGTTTGGTGGAGCCCAAGGGGTGGACACCATTTGCAACTTCTGGAAGTCCTCAGAAATTTCTTTGGTGACATGATGTGCCTTGAGAACCTGTGTGCTGACAACTTCATTCTGAGGACAAGGCCCAAAGATGATCACAAAGTCAGCATATACTCGGTTCATGCATTTACAGGCACTCACAGATGGCCACAGGAGTTCGACAATCCTGATTACTTATGACCAGCTTAAACCCATATCTTACTCTGGCAATGCTGGCCGAATATTGCCATGCCAATGCAGATCTCTGACCATAGCTGGTAATGGTGCTTCTGGGGCTGTAAACACCCATTGGCTGGACTCAAAGTTACATCATCAACAGGCGCCTGAGCTGTGTGCACCACTTGGACCCCAGGGCCAAGGCTAAGTGTTTGCTGTCCTATTATAAGAGTAACAACACGAGAATAAAATTCAACAACACAAAGACAAAATGTAACCCCACCTCAGATACACCTAAGACAAACTAGGTAACTAAGGTAAACTATGTAACTGAAACATGACGATGACATGTTAAGAGAAATAGGTGTTTGTGTCCGAATTGTGTGTCCACATGGAAATTGCTCAGGCACAGGGTTCAGAACATTTAGGAACTATAGACTTAATTTCTCAGAAATAGAAAATTTCATCATTACATGCCCTGGCTATCAACTGGCTAGTCGTGCTTCTTTTGGTTCATGATTAAATAATCAAAATTACACTGGTGGTAATATGTATGCAAATAACAGACCATTTTAATTTTTTTTGCAAGTGAACGTTACCTTGGGGCAAATAAAGAATTAACTATACTTATACCTTTGAAAGATTAATTCCAACTGTTGAAAAAGAATCCTAACAAAAACAAGAGGGTTCCAGCACTGCAAGCTTGGACCCATCAATATCTTTCAGATGTAGAACAGCTTTATTGATGTTAAAATGTACAAATTTCATGGAAAATGTATAGAACTTCTCGATACAAAAATATCTGTGTCCAACAGCTGTAGCAGTGTTGAGGCTGCCGTGGAAACGAAAACGGCTGTTAGGGTTTTGCTAGGTACAGCGAACAGAACAAAAACATCCAGTTCAAAACAGAAAGAAAGACAGAAAAATGTTCAGTCTTTTTATTTAAAAACTATAAACAGTCACCAAAGTAAATAAAGCCAATCTATAACCGACGGTTGGGTCTATTCATATCGCACACCCTACTGACACAGCAGAAATGGTGATGGGATGTCCCGTTTGGATGCTACTACAACAGGCAGATAGAAATGTTTACAAGAACACGCTGCAAAGACAGTCTGGGGATGAGAGCCGGAATGTGGCGTGGTGATAAGAATGAAAAAATCGTACAATAAAACTCCACACTATATTAAGATAGAAAAAGTAGTGAAGAAAAATATCATACTTGCACGTAAAGCAAATATAACAGGAGAAAACCTGTATAAAACTCCATGTATTTAAACCAATTTACAAATACAAAAGAATTCTGCGCAGGCACCGAGCTTGCGCAATGACAAACGTTTACAGTGGATACATGTTAGGGCAAAAAAAATACCTTCAATAAGTTTTTTTTTTCTTCTACAAAAATGACATGATATATTATTCCATACTCTTTCAGCCAGCAAAATGAGTTCTACAGGGTATTATAATACAAAAAAAATTAAAAAAAAAAATCACAGTTCCACAAAAAAAAAAGAAAAACAAATTCATTTCCCTCCCCTTTAACTTTACAGCAGCTGTACCTTTGCAGACTATTTACACGTCGTTGTAGAACATTCATCCACTGCTGCGTATGTTATCACACTGGATACAAGTGACGGGGACCGTTTAAAAACCTACTGGACCTACTGTTACGCTTTTATGATCCCGCGAAGCAGGTTCTCTCCAGTGACTGTCGCGGCATGAGAGTGGATTTTATATATATTCACAAATATTTACAGGATTTTTTTTTTTCTCATTTCGATATTGGTATTTATTTCAATAATAAATAAGTGAAAATATATCGGCTCAAGTAAGAAAAAACCAAGCTACCAAGTTCTAAAGAAAAACACACTCTAGCCAGTCACCAGCTGCAGCACCCGCCAAACCCGAACCCCCAACACCCCCACTCACCCTCTCGCACCTGCTATACACCCCCACCCTCCCCCCCCAAAGGACCTTCAGGCTTCAATCTACCAAAACTCGTATACAACCCAGCTCAGGCAAACAGTCCCAGGATTAGAAAAATGTGCTCGTTTTGGGATGGGGGGGTGGATGGGGATGGGGGCGGGTCGGGGGGGGAAAGAGTATAAACGCCATCTGATTATTAAGGTACAGAGCTGAGCTGGGAGTACGGACGCTGTGAAAGATGGGAGTGATGAGGGGCTGGTGGCGCTTCTGTCGGTGAGGCGCTTGGGCGGACGTGCGCAGACGGACGCTGGAAGATCCCGTGGCAGTTTGTGGAAAGAACGAAAGGGACTGTTCACTGATCCCAGTTTACAGCAAGACTACTTCACCGGTTCCTGGTGGAGCGAGGCTATTTCATTTCACTGACTCCAGTACAGTGAGCGGTTTTGCGAGGTGCTGACAGTGCCCTTTTTTTTGTTTTTTTTTGGGGAGTTCTCTCTCTCTCCTTGTTGAAGATAGCCCTCTTCAGAGACGCGGCTGAAGTTCGGCTCCGCCTGTGGGAGCGGCCTGCCCCCTCCTTGCGTTCCCCCCCATGTCCGGAGCGGCTGTCTCGTTTGGGACCTCAGGCCTGGAGCGAGCGGGTCAGTTCGTAAAGGCATTTGGCGAGTGTGGTGGACACCTCCATGTTGCTGAGTGCCAGCACGGAGAGGTGGTTTTCATGTCGCTTCACCAACCTGCCGAGGAGTACGACACACATCTCCATTAGCTCAGAGACACACGTTGACAAATGTACACCCCAGGCAGTCTGGGAAAATTCACTGATTAAGCTTTTTAAAGTGCTGCAGAATGAATTTCCGCACTATTTCATAAAGACCATCATTATTCTTAACCATTCCTCGTACTGGTACTTCTTTGAGGGTCGCAGCTACAATGTACAGGAGTGCTGTTGCTATCCTTGGCAGATACCAAAATGGTGGACATGTAAGTGGATGTGCCCCAGGGTACCTATTTCCATTACACAGGCACATGCAGGCCTACAGGGACACAGTAACGGAAAGCTGCCAGTCGAGAAATTGTTACACAAAGAAGAATGTTCCTAAAGTATTCCGCGTCAGATACAACTGAGATTTATAAAGGAGACAAACTGGTTGTTCCAAGGCTGTGGGATGAAAACAATGATTGTGTTTTTATTCAGTGATTTTGAATAAAACTCATTTTACCAATCGTATCGCTTTCACATATCTATTATCATTTACCATACATTACATTTTTACACATAATAGGGGGGTAAATGTAATTATGATGTACATTATCTAACATAAAAAAACCAGTCAAGTGAAATTTCAACCGGGCTAGCAGAAATTTCAGCCTACTAAGCTAGCTCACAAGTCTCAAAAAAAAAAACACCCCTAAAAGTCGCATTCATACAGCACAGAATTTGCTGAGATTTAAATTAGCAGAGAACTCAAGAACATATTCTCCAAAAAGGTAAAGGTCTTTTGTTTAGATTATATGGATCAATTTTCCATCCATTCAAAGAATCAGACACCATTTGTTGGACAATGCATGCGTTACAAAATGTCCCCAGTCACAATGTGTATTGTGGTCTCAGACATAACGGTTTTTGACTATGGCAACATCACAATTCCGTTGCTACAAAGTTGCTGAAGACGGGTGCCATTTTAGGCATCCGTTGGAGCAGGATCGCTCTGGTTACTGAAACAGGGATAAGACAGTCTGTCATAAGTATAAAACTTAAAATCCTAGAACTAGGTTAATAAATGGGACTGGATGATGCCAATGTGATAAGTGGATCATCTGTTAAGTGCATCTGTCGAGTCTTACCCATATTTTAATATCCTGTAACCGTTTTCGGGCCTAAAGAGATTATGAGAAAACCAGCTGTCGATGTAGACAGTACGCGTAAAATGAAGGTGGTTGACTTACTTTCGGCCACAGTCTGAATATTTTGCTATGTTCTTCAAGGTTAAGGCAGCTGTCAGTCTGACGTGTTTGGTTATTGGTCCCTCTTTTTCATCCTGAGGAAATAAGGGGAGGCGGTTACCATGGAGGAGGGAGGTTGCAACATTGGGCGGCGCTTAGTCACATGCTTCATGGGTCCTAAAAAGGTGTGCGTGCATGATAGTGATAATAATACCAGAACGACAGATCAAACCGGACACAACCAGGCAAACACAATTCCAAAACGTTTGTAAAAACCGACTTAAAAAATGGATCTTTGATTATTAGACTTGATTTAGCAGTTTTAATGTGCAGAAGGAGGCTGTCCCAGAGTCTAGGAGCCTTAACTGAGAGAGAATACTGGCCCTTATATTTCTGCCTGGACTCTAGAGACAGCCAATTCAGCATACCCTGGAGGCTTAAGGTTGTACTTACTTTATGGTTAAGAGCTCAAAGTTGCAATGTGTGATGGACTGGACTGGATTGAATCATGCTGAATTTACTGACATTTACAAACAATTTACTCCGACTACCTGCATATTTTAGCGATGACGCTTAACAGCAGATCAGGTTACATACAGTTACCGAGTGATGACTGCAGCGCAGCAGAAGGCGCTGTTTATATTTCGCTTTAAGATCCCATCTCTGTGATACGACCATGGCGGTCAGATCACTATCAAAGGGACGGCGGGTCTCCACACGTCCGTGTCAATCCAGCCACTACGACTGGACGCGAATCAATGTGTCGAGTCCTGTGTGGCGTTTAAATCAGTCTATCAACAGCGACGGAGCTGGGTGCGCAACTCCGCCGAGTGCGGGCTGGACGTTGTCCCACTCCTGCTGTGGGAATCACCATCCTTAGCTTATTTTTTGTACGTCGTTTTAACAATACTGTATCCGAATGTGACTATAGCCCTCTTTTGCCATTTCTTTTCATATGTGTTCAGATATAGATCCGTCTCCATCCTCTTTCCAGTGTGGACTTCATATTGTCAAAAGGCGTTTCCATTCCTCACCGCCCCACAGCGTCGGCTTCCGGTTTTCAAACAACTTGACAGAATTACAAGAATGGTGAGGAGGAAACGGCGAAACTCGATCACTTCTCGGCTTAATGAGGACGTCTGATCGCCATGTCAGCCCGTCCACCACATGGGTACGACAGCTGGATCCAGAGCTGGACGGTTCTGTCCCTTAATTGCGATCGTTCTAAAATATGACCATCTAGACAACGGTCCCAGTTCAATGCTAAACGTAAACAGGACCTTTGAGGCACGTTGAAAGGACCGGTAATGGCTGTTCCTATGGGGGACGGGGGTTGGTGATACTCACGGTAAAGTCCCTGAAGACCAAGTTCCGGGACCCCCTCCTCAGGGCCATGAGGGCAGCGCTGGGGTGGTTGACCAGAGCCTTCTGGGCTCTCGGAGTGGGGGGGCTGCTCGCCTCGGGCTGGGGCCTGCTCGGAGAGAAGCGGAGAAATGAGCATCCCGATAACGTCCGCGTGCTTCAGCTGGGACCCTAATAGGATCCATCTCTCCATCACAGCCACGATGCACTTCAAACTCATGTTTAATTCATCAATATTGATACTCGAGTGCCGAGAGCCGACACTCCATCCCTATTATCACGGATCTCATTTTAAATCCAATGTGCTGGACCAAAGAGCCAAAACAGCAAAAAACGTGTCACTGTCCAAATAATTACGGAATGCAGTGTGTTATACAGCATATATACACCATATACTCTAAAGACTCCAACATACAGAAACTAATATTGACTACTAACATGACAACGATGTTATATGCACATTCCGAAATGTACCTGATCTTACTAACTCTATTGCATCAGGTCTATTCTCTTACATACTTGGCATACGCATTTAGAATACTGAGGACACTGATGAGTGTGGAGTGTTGAACAACGCAAACAGCAGCCATTACAGTTTGTAAACCATTTAGCAGAAGCTCTTATCCAGAACAGCTTACGATGCGTCATCCTTGTTGAGCTTAACACAGCACATACTGTTCTTATGGCTCCATAATTTGTATTAGCCTAGTGTTTAATATATTTAACATGTATTCTGCCATGCACAAATTCAATTATCGTCTAATAATCATGTCCACTGTACCATACCATACCATTCTGGTTCTCAAAGTAACGCGTTCAAAGTCAAAGGAAATTTGACTGAAATACTCAACACTCACTCTTAAACTTCCATTTTTTGTACTACTAAGGCAAAAAAAAAAAAATCAGAAAAATTTTAAATCAATTTTTTAAAATCTCCTATTTCTAACATTTTTCTATGATATGGGATGCCTTATCTCAACTGTAAATTTATCTGGCTTGTATACTCTACAACAGTACTATCCACTTACTTTGTACTACCTCACCCAGGTAAAATAAAATAAAAAGAGGAGAGACCCCTTAAATGACCTTTGATATACAGGATTAATTGACATGGTGAGTTCTAATATAATGTCAAAACTACATGTCCCATGATATCAGTGGTCCTCCATTTTGTCCTGGATTATTACTATATGGGAAAGCAGGTGAACTTCCAAGTAAAATCAGCCAAAGGCATCATCGCTGAAGTACAATAACTTCCTACTAGATGTGACTGTATGGACATTTCACATTATGAACTGGGCACTCCATTTTTTTAGATGAAGTCCAAAGTATAAAAAAGGGAGACAATTTATCTAAATGTAATACAGGGGTATGCCAAACCGTACTGCATGCATCTGTACTGACCTTTTATCAACAAGAGCATTAGATCAACATTATGATTTTAATTAGCCCGACATTACTGAAAAACAAAGATCTACCTTCGCTTGTGTTTTAAAAGTGAATGGAGAATTTCGGATTCGTGTATAAAGGCCACCTGTGAATTTTCACAGTCGGGGGTTCAAAACGTACCTGGGAGTTTTCTGATTGCCACTTTGCGTCTGCTCCTCAAGTTTTAACCCAGCCAGCAGGGCGTCTCGTGAACAGTGCTTATCCTGCAGAAAGACAGGCCGGGATATCAGTCTGTTAGATCGGAGACAGTACGTGCGGGAGGTTGTGTGTGTGCGGACGGTGCTGGGACGCTTGCCTGCAGGTGGGTGATGAAGGACAGTCTCTGGCGGGGAAACGGCTCGCACCCCGTCCACAGGCACTGCCCTGGGTACGTCTCCTTTCCTCCGTGCAGGGTGGCGGCGTGGTAGAACACCTGAGACGGTGTCTCGAACCACCTGCGCACAGCGTACGCAAAAAAAAAAAAAAAACAATACACTTTCACCAATCAGTTCTATGCATACATCGCACAAACCAGTCAGAGACAACTTACATAATGTGGGGAGCTAACAGTGAGCACATTTCACTCGCTCAAAACACAGACACTCACACAGGAAGACTAAGCCATCAATATCCTTCCCTACTCGACTGTCTCCATGTTCATGCTGTCACAACCCTTATACCACCTGCACAAACATGGCCACCCACTCACCAAATAAATATTCTTCTCCGTTGGCCATACACACCTAAACAGTAACCTGATAAACTAAACGCAGGCAACGCAGAAACCGCACTGACTAGATACAATAGGAAAACCCTTTGTGGGGAAATTCCTTTTAGTTAGGCAATGGCAACAATTTCTATGGCAACAAGCATTAAAAGTAGTGCATTCCACAATCTACTGGACAGACCTTTTACAGGACTGCCACAAACACTTGAAGTTGTGGCCGGGCTTCCTGTCCTGCTCCGAGGGGCCTTCGGGAGCCTGGGAGACGACCAGGGGTGGCGTGGACGTGGACGACGCGCTGCTGGGCTGTGGTGGTGGGGGAAGCAATGGTGTCGACGAAGGCTGTGCAGGGAAAAGAAAAAAAAAAAAAAAAAACTGGTTCAAACACTGAACTCAACTGATCTGAACAGAAGCCCACTGACTACATTCTGTAAAAATGCATCCAGGAAATAGTGTAAACTACAGGGTCCGAAGGTATGAAAATACTATTTCAGAATATAAGGATACATCCTAAAAGCATTACTGTTCATCAAAATATAAACTGTTGCAATACATCATTGTGCACTTACGGAACAAAATATTACTGTGCGCTTAACATGCAATAAAAGTGTAATATTCAGCCTAAGAATAATAAAGAACGGTTATTTTGTAATTTAATTGGTATTTCATACGATAGTTGGGCATGTCAACAAAGGAGTGCGAAACGCCAGTAATTACTGCCCTAAGATGCAGCATCCGTAAAAACTCATTACTCAAGTGCACTCAATTATATTTTATAAACATGACTTTTTTTGACATGGTGACTTGACATTATTTTAATGGTCTTGCAATCTGCATGAAAGAAACTTATTTAATGGAGTTAAATTAATTACAGACTAATTATATCTAAATAGCTCAAACTGAGGTAAACGAGTTGAAAGCAGCTGGACTTTAGATTTTGTGCTTATGGGGTCTGAGTGTGGGAGGCAAGAATAAGCTCAGATTTGTTGGTCATTCACTCTACTAAATGAAAGCTACCTATTGGCTGCGCTATCTTCTCCATTTGGTCAGTCACATTAGCAACGGTTGGTAAGGGAATAAAGTCATGGGAACCTGCAGATGGGTTTGTTGTTGGGCTGAAAGACTTAACTTCCTGTATCACCAGCTAAAGGTTTTGCATTGGGTTCAGTCATGATGATTCCGTTTGGCGTTGCAGAGCTTACATACAACAGTGGAACAATTTGTTCTGAGGTCAAAATACTTCTCAATCGCATTCTTTTCCTGTTTGAAACTGAAGACCACACACAACGCTATCTGGACAAAAAGTAAAAGGATCAAATTGGGCGGCAAAAAAAAAAAAAAAAAAAAAAAAAAAAAAAACACCTCAAGGCTAAACAGTTCAAATGCGGCAAAAAAAAGCACCTCGAGGCTAAACCGTTCAAATGTTTGTTTGACGGACCAACAGTCAGTTAATCACGTCAATATGTAAAAAGGAGAAACAACAGGACAAGCTGAAGGAATGGACCTCCAAAAACTTGGACGGAAACACTGACGGGCAAGATGATACTACAGAGCCCCGAGCACTGCAGCTGAAGAGAGGAAGACAGTGACATACACGACTGAGACCCATAGGCCGAGCACAGCCTGAATAGAGATGTTAGCTGAGCTAAAGGAAACCGAAGCACAAACCCTGAGCACAATGCAGAGTCCACTCCTGCATGCGCTCGCTCACTCACTCAAGTGAGCTGTACTCTCTGAATCACCAATCAAATCAACACTCCACAGATACCACTCCACAGAGCGTGCTCTGTTAACATGAAAAAAATGGCAACTGTTTAACATACTGTGAAAACATATTGCAACGAAACTCTAATGTGAAAAGTAGGACTCTGTTTTGCCCTCTACAAACGGCAGTTAACTCACTAATGGTGTGACAGACACATTCCATGGGTGGGAGGCCTTGGAACAGAGGTGATTCACAGGGTGGCAGTGAGAAGCCTACATTGAAAAGGTAGATCTTTTCTTTGTGCGCTACACTTTCACTAGTTTTGATTTGCGACTGAATAACTGAATTTCCTTTTGGTTTTTGTAAACCTTGACATTGGTTGTATTAAAAATGTCTCTAGAATTCATAAATATACCTGCACTATCACAACACAACACATTCTGTGGCTCTTGGGACACAAACACATAAAAGTTCAAATTTTGTTTTGTACTCTATAGCCTAAACAGGCCGGCTGTTTCCATTTTGCCTGCAGCAAAGTTCACTGACCAACACAAACCTAGAAAATTTGCTTGGTCTTGGGCACACCAGGTAAAACTTACTTATTATATTACTTAATATACCTGCAGAAACTGACATGCCTATTGCAGACAGGAGTAAGAAATTTCCTGTAAAGCATGACAAAATCTAGCACTCTTTTTGCCTTGGTTCTCCAAACTGCAATACAGGGAATACATTTGCACAAAGTCCATGGACATAACATTTAAAACTGGATCCAACTGCACATTAATAAAGTTTAATATTCAAATGTACAAATTCTGTTTTAGTACATCTCTACCATAATTGTAAAACAAAACCAAACAATAAAATGTGTGTTTTTACAAAGAAATTAATTGTAGACATTTAATCTTGAACAGAAATACAATCCACAACAGCTGTTTTGAATCTTATTTTCAAACTTTGTACACATGTAATTTGTGGCACTATACTTGAGCACACCAAGTTTCTGGTGGTTGACTAAACCTTGAGAAATATAAGCTTGAAAATAATCGATTAATTACCATGCAGGGTCAGGTTTTAAACACACAACCCCCTTCCTTCAATTAAGAACATTTAGAATTATACAAAATAGCTGAAGATAGAGAATTACACTGTCAATTTTAGCGGCCATGTTTTTAATCAAAACCTGATACGCTTGACAAGACTTGCACACAGGCTTAGAGAATGACTTACAAATTAGAGGAGACTGTTTACACACAAGCAAGCATACATTATGAAAATCATAAATTAGCAGACATTTTTTGACACACTAATTTATATACACACCAGTACAACATTTTGCATATAAAGTTTCATGTCATTCGGTACAATTTTGGGGTGTTTAATTTGGTGAAATTTAGTGGTTGAAATGCCCTTCCAAACACTTCGGCACATTTAAATAAACAATCAAAACATTCATAACTAAGAATTTTAGTAGTATTAGTGGTCATAGCAGATGTTATTGGTGTCCAAGAACCATTGAAAATGATGACACCTTTGAATGACATGAACTTGTGGATAATAGCTGGGTGTACAACAAAAGGAAGTTTGGGATTTCTTAATAATGGATTTTCGTTGAATGTTTTGCTCAACATCAGCTCTCAAAACCAGATGGGCTGATGTAGCCTCTGCCGAATGAGTGAAATTCTGATGAGTATTTCAGTCAAGCTGTGTGATATTTCATCTAAAAATTTTACATTAATATGCATTTATGTCAAAAGCCATGTCCATAAGCAAGTTCGTGTTGCAGCATGGTCTTAAGTGGTCAAGTCAATTTTCCAGCCCATTTGAACCACAGATACCATCATAACTAAGACTTGGAGGGTTTTACACATTCTGAGTACTGTAAGTGGAGGGATAATCATGCAGGTTGCCTGCTGGCCAGCAGAGGCCACTAGAGAGTGATGAGACTGAGGACTTTATCTGGCTTAGCCCCCTACTGTTCCCCAAAGAGGCTTAGCCTATTGCTGCTTTAGCAATATGGACCTCGAGCCACAGGTAACAATGGCATGGCTATCACTCAAACTCCCAGCTCTGGGGTCCCCAGCTGCACCACCAACATACGCCTTTACTCCATTAGCCACCCGAAGACCATTTTTAACCCTGCCTGCCCAGTCAGTTTCAGGCATTAGCATACACAAGCAGAAAACCTCAATGAGCTGGACTGAAAGGACTAGAAATAACTGCTGAGAGTGTAAGATTCTGGAAATGTATTTTTCCAGCAGAAATGTAATAACATTTCTTTTTTCTTCAATCTTTACTAGTGATGTGGAGATGGGTGTGAACTCACCTGAGCGGTAGCCGCCAATACGAACGATGAGGGGTGCTGCTTCTGTTGTGCAGCGTTTTCTATTGCTACTTTCGCTACTGTGCTGGGGTCAGCACCCGCGGGGACGGCCACCATCGTGGCGCTGTTGCCCGCGTTGTTGGGGTCGCTGATCGTCACTATCCGCACCCCGACCTTGCTGGGAATGCCGGACACAGCCGCTTTGTCCGAATCCTCCGCCAGCCTTTTGGCAGCCCTGCTCTCGTTCCCGGCGCCGTTGGAGGGCGGAGCTTCGGACGGGGTGGAGCAGGGGGCGGAGGGGAGCGCGGCGGGCGCGGAGACGGGGGCCTGATGCTGTTGCTGCTGCTGGTTGAGTGGTGATCGCACGGGGCCGTTGGAGAGCTCGGCGCTATTGCTGGTGCTCTTCGGACAAGTGGAGGGCGCCGCCTCCGCCTGCAAGTTTGCGATGGGGGTGGAGTTACAGGCCGCCATGGGCCCGTTGGACATTCGCTCCGATTGGTCGGCTTTGGCAGTGTCTTGCTGAGGAGGGTCTGGGTTCTCTTGCCATCTCTGTGGAGGGATTTCCCCATTACCCAAGTGTTTGGAAGCCTTGTGATTTGGAATGTTTTTGCTTAGGTTTGGGCTATCCCCTCTCTCAAAGTCATAGAGCCCGTTCAACAGGAACCGCCTAGGGTCACCTTTGGCCTCCACCGCTTCCGGCTGCCCCGCTCCCTGCACCCCGTTGGCTTCAGACAGGGGCCCGTTCGGGACCTGCACACGTGGGCCACCCTCCAGCTGGCTTTTCCCTGAGTTGAAAGGAGGTAGACTGGAATCGGCACATTTCTTCCCGTTCACTAGCCTGGTGGCGGGTGCCTCTGTCTCGGCCGAGTTCCCGTTGCTGGTTTTGTCTGCCCCCTCGGCGAGGGAGGAGTTCTCCATCACCTGGATCTTGCGCTCGTGTATGTGCAGGCCCGTGGCGTCCTTGGCCTCCTCCTCCTTTTGACAGATGATTTTGTCCCCCCTAAAGGGAGGTGTGGGGGCTGGGCAGGTTGCCCCGGGCAGGGAGGGAGCCGCCGTCTGTGCCGGCGCTGTCGCGCTCTCCACGGCCCCAACCTGCGAGCTGCCTCCCTGGCTGACGGCGGCAGCAGCGAACCCGGTGTTGGGGACCACCGTGAAGGTCACCTGGCTGCCCGGGGTACCTTGGATGAGGGCAGTGGGACTGGTTGAGGAGATGAGCGGACCGGGCAGAATCTGCAGGTTGGAGATGGGGACGGTGTGGACTGCACCATGTGACTGCAAGGGGCTCTGCACCAGCTGCACGTTCTGCTGGCCCACCAGGACCTGGGGAGTCTGCGGCGTCCCTTGTACACCAAAGGAAGGACTGGGGCTGTTGGCCACCTGGTACACCAGCTGGGGGCTGGAGGCGCGGGTGTGGTTGGGAGGCGGGATCTGTGGGGCGGGAAGGATGAGCTTCCCTCCAGGGGTGGAAGGGCCTCGTTTTGGAAGCAGCAGCTGCTTGATCAAGCTGGACTCAGTGGAGGTAGGCTGTCCCGGCGGCAGAGGAGTTGGGTGCTGCTGAAGCTGCCGTTTCACCGAGAGCATCTGGCTGACCGTGGGGGGTGGACCCTGCGCCTGGGGAACGTTGGAGGGGTTGGGCAAGACCTGGGGCATGGGGCTGCCTGCCGGGGGGCAGGGGGCCGGTGGGGGGCAGGTGGCCATACTCGACTGTCCAGCCAGCTGAACGGCTTGGGTGGCAGGGATGCTGGAGGTGTTGGCCAAGACTATCTGGTGAAGAGCTGGAGCGAACGCCTGGCTCTGCTGGGGGGCGGGGCTGACGATGACCACGCCCTGCTGCACGGCCTGGGTCGCCAGGGTGGTCTGGGGTGGGGAGGGCTTTGGGGCAATGTTTTGGAAGGTGACGCGCGATCCCTGGGAGTTCTGCACGCCGGCGATGGTGAACACCTGGCCTCCAGCCACCTGGAAGTTCTGCAGTGACGAGCAGGGGGCAGACTGCGCGACGTACTGTGGGGGAGCGAGGACCACCGTTTCCTGGGGCCCGGTGACGGCCTGCTGTGGAGCTGGTGCTGGCTGCTGCGGCTGTGGCTGCTGCCCTGGCGAGATGGCGACAGGCGGGGCCACGCTCGCCACACGCCCTGCCAGGATATGAGTCTGGGGAAGGCCCTGCTGGAACACGGTGACCGGGCCTCCCCCAGGCGTAAGGACAGGGGGGTGCTGCAGCAGGGCCTGGGAGGTCACCACCGTGACGGCCGCCTGGTGGACGGCCGAATGGTTGTGGACAGGGGCTGAGGTGGAGTTCTGGACCACCATGGGCTTCGGGACGTCTCCTGGCTTGTCGGCGGTCACACTCATCGCCACGGGTGGCTGATGCTGGGGTAGGGGGGGCCTGGGAACACTCTGGCCTGCGCTGGGGACACCTTGGATGGCAAAGGCCAGCTGGGAGGCTGGTGGGGTGGCTGTAAGGCTACTGGCTGCGGTCTGATGGAACTGGCCACCCATATTTGGAGGACCTTGGGGCAAGCCTGTAAAGAAAGGGACACACAAGGCATCAGAGTGCAACCTGCTCAGGATCACCAAACACATTCTGTGATGCACCAGCAGTATATCCAAATCCACTAACCCAACACATGACAGGAAGACTGTCAATGGGTCAGAATGAAGACAAATGGACTCTCTCACCAGTCTCCAAAGGAATTCAATGACCAGAGCCCCTGGAATTATTCTATTCTCAGAAAATCCCCAGTCAAAAGCTTAAATCATTCTGACCCAGAAAGTAGGCGCTTCAAAACATGGTTGAATTTAGGGTATAGAAATAAATATGAGCTAACACTGAACTAATTATTTCAGGTAGAAAAGAGGAATTAAAAGATTTCAAAAGGTAGAGCGAGTTAACAGTGACCTCCAGTTAATTAATTTTAGTTGATCATAATCCACTTATCAGTTTCCTACATCCCTATTCCTAGCGAGGCAGTAATTGCATATCATTATTTTGGCACGTTGGTTAACACTTCCTGCAGTGACTAAGACATAGGGGTACAACAGTACATATGCTAATACTGAACCTATTGAAACAGGGCCCAGGAGTTCAGTCCACACCGTGAACTGAATTAATACATTCTCCAAGATTTATTCATGCAGTGAAATAACATCTGAAACAACACATACATTTCACGCTGCCTCCCTGCTGCCTTGCCAACAATGCTAGGAGAGGCATCATGTGTAGGTGGACACAGAGGATAAGGAGATACATAAATGAATAAAAAAAAATTCAGACGCCTTTTTAAAAAATCTGGCCAATCAGCAAAGACAGTGCAGCCATGGTTTATGCTTGCTGTTGTTTGGTTTACACTGGACTTGCTGGTCTTCATTTTAACCCAATTTTGCTTGCGTGTTTTGTTGTGATGATTTTTATTACTCGAATTCTTCATGCTTTAAGCTTTGAGTGTATTGGCTTGCCGCATATACCTGGGCTCAGTTTAGTCATGTTCTTGTCATGTTCAGTTGTGTAAGACAGAGACACATGCATTTTTCATATGCCATTTTTCCCTGCTACACCGAAAATCACGACACATAAGCTAGGGTTTATATGAACCGTTACATTTGCAAACCTTTACATTCCTACTAAACAAAAACAGCACATTATGATTTTACTATTAAACCCAATATCCCAGAAGCAGTTGCAAGGCCCTTCTCACATTAACTAAGAGGAAGCAAGGTTACATAATCCATGTGATAATCAAACATCAAAGTGTACTGGCTGACTGTCCATGTAAGAACGCTGACTGGTTTAACTCAGTGAATGACTAGAATCTCCAGGTACAATCACAAATTATGAATCTGGTGTAGAGTCACCCTCCCGACCCTGCCTGTTTCTTGGCTGCGCTAGCGGTGCTCTACCTGTAGTGGTCGCCTTAGGAGGGTCGGAGGGAGCCTCCTGCCGAGGCGCAGGGGCGGGTGGAGGCTGTTGCTGGTAGTACAGCTGAATGGGGAGCGGGATGGCCCTCCGTTTGACTCCCACCACGTGGATGTGGGCCTGACCGCTCGTCTTCACGTCATCCATCCGCTTCACCGTGTGGTTTGGGAAGATGCTCCTGACCAATGAAAACACCACAATACCAAGATGAACGCAGGAATAATACCAGTCTACTACAACGTAACAGGTTTACAACAGTAGGGCAGTACAGCATTGGTAAACTTAACTCAAGTGACTCAACCAAACGAATGAGAGTCTGTGAGGCACTTTAGGTAACACAGTCTACCTCCAAACAAAAGCGAAATCTTCCAATGACATCTCCCTTTCGGAAGACTTGAAGTTCAAGTTTAAAAAAAAAAAAAAAAGTTCTAGAAGCACCAGAAATGACCTTGATTACCACAGCAGTTGTCAGCCAAGTTTTTCAATATGGTATTCGTTCCATCCCTTAGAGCTTGAGAGAGAATTTCGGGACTCACATTTGTTCTGGCCTCTATGTGTTGACGTGGAAAATAGCACAAAAATAAACTAAGTTCTTTGAGTCTTTCTGTAGTCCAGTGAATTGTTAAGAGGATTCCTCTGAAATGATCAACCACAAATTAAAACAGAAGTGATGCGGTTCTCTACTCTTGATGACTAAACAAAAGCGTCTAACTGGCGACATGCTGGAATATCCCTTTAACTGGCTCCAAACAATCCGGGTCTGGCAGTGTAGTACAATGGTTAGGAAGCTGGTCTTGTAACTCAGAGACTGGAGGTTCAAATCTCAGCCAAGATACTGTCATTGCCCCGCTAAGCAAGGTACCACATCCGCATTACTTCCGGAAAGTACTTCAGGAAACTAAGTCTTTCTGGATGAAAGTGCCTGGTAAATGGCTACATTTAATAATCCAACAACTTACATTAATTTTGAAGAAGTCTTTTTAATGTAACAATCAAATCAGCAAGCAGATGATATGGAAAGCTGAAATGACGGAGGCAATGATTTTACCGGCTCTTCATCAAAAAGCAAATACCTTTTTTTTCCCCCATAACTATAAATGCGTGACATGGAAAACATAGCGGCTGACATGGTTTCTTCGGTGCCCTCCTGACTGACCTTAAACACTTGTAGAATCCGGAGGAGGTGAGGATCCCACCACGGGCCATTCGGCTACAGGTAGACAGGTACTCTGAGTACATTTCCGACCGCGACACGGAGCCGTCGCTGACTTCAAAGTGCGCGTTTAGCCTGGCGGAGCAAACAAAACAAGCTTGGCTTTGAAAAACAAATGCAAAGCTAGTGACAATATGTCTTTTGTTTTTTTTCCCCTTAATGTCAAGTTCTACGTTTCCCAGCAAGTACGGAAAGTACAATGGCCACTGATGCAAATGAGCGATGCAGGTGAAACACATGGGCATATCGTGATAAAGTGTGTGCTACTTACCACTGGGTTGCAAACTTCTCACCATCAATTTCCACAATTCCAGGAGGAGGGGACTGGACAGGAATTCTTACTGCTTTCAAGAAAAAAACAACCATGATCAGACATAAATCTAGGAGCAAAACCTATGCCTACACAGTAAGGGTGCAGCATGTCACCACCTACAGGATTTTGTATAACATAACAGCCCAAAAACCCTTTTCAAATATAATTGATGCATGACCTTTTTTACTGTAAAGAGCTCTCTATTTTACTGTAAGGATCTCTATTTTACTGTAAGCAACTCTCCAAAAGCCAGAGAGTGTTTTTTTAAGGAAAGAATTCAGCTCTTAACAGCTGAAAATAAACTAATTTCCATGAATTCACAAGGATAGGAACTCCTCAATTACTGTCTCAATGGTATTTCTTGCTTAAAATTTACTTGAGATTTATCTTTATGATAAAAAAAGAAAAATAAAATGGCATGAGCTTTACAGTCTGGCCAGTGATTGACACCTTATACAGCATAAACAATATCATCTGAATTGAAACTGAATATTAATTTCCACATGGTTGTGCCAAAATGGTTTCAGTGGATTTTATGTCTGAAATAAAAAACGGTCACAGGATCTTAAATGTGCTTTGGCTTGCGATCGTGTCAAACACACAGATCATAAACGCTGAACTTTGGACCTAGATGAATGTGTCTTCAGTATTCAGACACACCTTGATCCACAAAATACTAGCTGCATATGGGTTTAATTTTAAGTAAACTGTAAATAATTACACAACCATCATGAAAAGCATAATTATGTTCAATTTTACACAAGACAGAAAAAGATCCATTGCTTTGTATCCCCTAGGCCTCGTTTTCCTAGACTGCTTGGTGTTTGCATTGTAATTACGGGATATTTTTGTTTCTGAATATAAAGTTGCAAGATGCAAAAGACACCATAAAACATCTACTGTTTTAGCTGGAATAAATCTTATGCGTGTAAAAATATGAATGAACTGCAGAATTTGCACCAGAGTAAAGAGCTGAAAATATTCTACATGAGATAAACCCAACAGAAACAGGATAAGCAATTACAATTTGAAATATTACACCAGCAGGCTGAACCAACTTAAAGATTATGGTCTTATTTATTGTTAACTTTTCTGAAGTGCAGATAGGCCTGAAATTAATGGCTTGCTTAAATATTCACCGAATTGCTGAGTTATTCAGTCATAACTGTGAAAAAATGAAAACCATGAATGAAGAAATTCAATTAGGCAAGCAACCAAGAAACAGCGTAATAAAATTAGCCATGCTAGTAGCCTAATGTTGCCACTTCAACTCCAACAAGTGCCAAAGCACTACAATTCTGTGTTCTCTTGCTTGTATGACTTCTACATTCATCCCAGCTCTTGCAGCAGTTTTTTATCCTGGAAAACAATAGGACAGTCTACACCTAAACTACAATCAATAAATGATTTTTTCTGCCGTCTCCTCGTTTCAAGACTTAAATACACTCTCCCTGGGTCAGCAACTAGCTTGTTTTCTTGCTGTTTTTGTAGCTTTGAAGCAGAGCAGCAACACATTACATGTTGTAAAGCCAAGCTTGTTTTTTTTTGGTATTAGCTTGCCACCCTCAGCCTTAAAGATGATAGAGCTCTTGAGAAACAAACCATTGTGGACTACAATTGCAACCAACGAGGCAACGGGGCCAAAAAAACCTGAGCAGTTATCTCAAATACTTTACACTGTAATAGTGAGATTAAAACACAATGTCCTATAGTCTTCAATGGAGCCTTAATGGACCATGTTGCCGAAAGAACCCATTACGTTTAAATGGGATCAGTGGAAACCCGAGCAGTAAAGTGGAGCGTTTTGCTATCTGATGTGCCCTCACAAGCGGCAGCACAGGAACAATATTCCTTGAAGGAAAAATGTGTCACTATGGATGTGTCACAAATGTGAAATGAAATATTTTGATCGGTTTCCATTAAGCTACGGGAAACATTTTAGCATGACCTCAGTTTCAGTCGCGCAAGCTAAACTATTTTTAAAAATGTCCTTTTAAGTGATACGACACACCATGTTTGTATTGTTTTTGTGTGAAGTCTTGACAGTGTATTCCAATTATGTGCAAGTGAAAACTCTATGGTTGCCATGGTGTTTGTGGGAAATCGTTTGGCTGTGTGTGTGTGTGTGAGATAGAATCATGCGTGTGCTCCTGTGAGAGTGCATCTAAATTTGGGAGGGGTTCTCACCTGGTGCGGGTGCGCCCTGCATCTGTGCAGGCAGTCGTTCCACCAGCTGCGGCCGCACCTCTGATCCCACCTGGCTGCTGGCGTTCTGGTGCTCAATCAGCTTGACCGCCGTGAGGGCGTCTGGTCCGAAGGTGTGAAGGTCTATCGAAACCAACCTCACCAACAAATCTGCTCAGAGAGAGAGCGAGACAGACCCATGTTCCATTAGCCACCAAACATGCCCAAAATATAAAAACTCAATTACATGTTTATCAAATTCACAACAGTCTAGTGCCCAGCAGCTTCAACTTAGGGTATATACGCTTCCATTTAGAGCTAAAAATAGTGAAACCCGCTGTTTTTAGTGCACACTCTCGAGATCATGGGAAGAACCTACAGCTACATATGATGCAAACGATTTGACAGCGAGACATAAGTCAATTATATTTACTCTCAAGCCTAATCTCCACACAAACTAGGGAAAAAAGTGAGATGCTTGTTTAGTGGCTATTATTGTCACATCGTAAGTGACACTACGTAGAGTGTAACTGCCTGTACCATTGAAAAGGAAGTGCAAACTGATAGCGGTTTGACAGTCTCCTTTTCTCACTGGAGACGGGTTAGTGATGCTGTATTCTGGTATATTTGACAGTCCTCACAAGTTCTCCCACACTGCTGAGGAGTTGCCAAAAGGAGGCACAAGTTTCATGAGGAAGATATGACAAGAGGAGTTAAGATGACATCACCGAAAAAGGGAGGCGGGATTGTTTTTTCATCTTTAAAGGTGACTGGATATAAGGTATTTCAACAGAACCAAAAACACATGTAGGTCATAAATCAAATCTCACTGTGCACTCGTTTATACACCGGAACAGGCCAATTCATGAAAACTGTAATTTCACTGTACTTCCTTTAATAATACTATATAGCTAAACTACTAACAAATATGAAGACAGATAAACAAAAAAGAACAGGTTCCTTCTTCTAATCGTGAAACCGGTTTTAAAACAAGGTTTTAACTATTTATATACAAAATGTTAAAAATGACACTGCAGTTGAGGGAAGCAGCTCATTTACCGTAGCATTCTGACATACATAAAGCTGTCCTGAAGCTGAAAAGAAAGGTATGAAGTTCTGCCAGCCTGACTCGACCAACTTATAATATGTGGTCTAACAAGCAAATGACTTCTCACAGTTGCAGGGAGTTAGTGTTGACAACCATTATTTTTACAATCTCAAACTACGTTTACATGCGACTCTTAATTGTGAGGCATCAAACAGCTATGTAATTAATTTGAAATAAGAATCTGGTGGTGTAAAGTCAGGAAAATTCTAAACAGACAATTGCTGCAGATGGGAAACTGCAATGCATTCTGGGATTCGCGGTGCTGAGACAGCGCTCGACCAGGGCTTACCTATACTCCTCTCCACGGAGGCGATCTTTGTGCAGGTGACTTCCCCCAGTTCGGCCAGCTGGTACAGTACCTCCAGGGAGGAGATGACCAGCATCACGTCGGGGAGGGTCAGGTGACAGATGACTTCCCTGTACGATTCCTGGTCCACGTACTCGCAGATGAGGACGCCGTTGTCCTCGGCTTTGCAGAGGTTCCCCAGTATCTCCATTGCTGCAAGCGTGAGGGCAATTAATTAACGTAGGGCCTATATGTGTCACTGAAGACCTGCAAAACTGGAACGCTACAACACACTGTGTACATTGGGGTTGAATATTAAATACCGGGAATAAGACACTTACCGTGAAAATAAGGATATCATACACAAAAGTGTATTTTGATGGCAAAGTTTCTCCAAAAAACAAACCTACAGTTTTGTGAACTGAATATATAGGGGATATACTAAATAATGGAAGCATCACATGAAATAGGACTTGCATTTTGAAGTACCTAAAACTCAGTTAAGAAGTCAGATAATTAACAATTACAGTCTAATCACCAACTCCTTCACCGATGTCAGTTTTGGACCAGGCTCATTATGGAACACCTTTTTAAACTACAGTTTGTTATATACAGCCAAAAACAAGTCAGGATGAGACTAGCAGGCCTTTGAGACTACAGAAATTAGCTGGAATGAAAACACACATGCACATGGCCCTCTATGTCCTCTGCCCTATATGCACAACTGCAGAGCTGTAAAAACCTGGAACGCAAACGGTTCAACTCACCCCTCATTTTCAAAAATCTGTCTCTGGACATTAAGCATTTCGTGATGGTGTGAAACATGAGGTGGGTTGTTCGGAAATCGACAGGATCAAGCTGAAGCTGAAAAAAGGTTTAAAAAAAAAAAAAAAAACTGTTATGGTATCCTCAAAGGCAAAAGACAAACTGCATTAACCTGCCAAGTCAAAATGCCCAGTCAGCCGAAGTAAAGCTACAACAGTAGACAGTACATTGGAATCATTTCATTCTCAAACCTAAGTTTGTGAGACGCTGTTAAAGAGATGGCTAACACAACCAAATTCAAGCTGTGTATCTTTAAATATAAACACATCGCTGTCCGCTAATGCTGCTAAGTTTTATGTGAATGTCACGACATTTTCTTCAGAGATCCTACTGCCTAAGGGCCCCGGTCACGACCTGGGGCGGCTGCTTTGAGGTCAGCTGAGGTTTTGTTTAGTCTAAGAAAAATTACTTGTGAACACAAAACACAATTGATACCGTTGCTGTAGCATCCTACTGAGGTAAATATAATTCGTTTAGCTCTGAAAACTTCATGAAATATAGATGCCTGTCCTCCGTTTCAACTCTTTCGAAGCATGCACCCTCCTCTGCTCGTTCAGTTCATCAGATAGAAGACGTGCGGGAAAAGAACAACTCGAGCAACTGGGAGGAACGACTGCTGCACCACACAAAATTAGTCCATTTAGCCAACATTCAGCTTCACCATTTTAATATAGATATAAGGAGAATCAGTAACTCTCAGTCTTTCACAAACAAGCTTAAGATTAAAGGAAAATCAGAGGGTTTCTGAAAAGCCGTTTATAATAACAGCATGCACATGAGTGACTGTGAACTTCTCTATTTTTTCACTTTTATTTGTTGGTTTTCCTTTTACAGTTTCAATCCTCTTATAAGGCATTTTTACGAATGCATTATGTAGCCACGCTCTCTCATCTGAGTAAGAATATGTTGACCTGCCAAAGGACTACAGGAGGGAAATTATTTTAAAGCTAACTAGGTACCCTGTATTTTGATACCAATATTACTGAGCGCTATAAATAAAAAAAAAAAAGCAAATTGATCTTACCTCTCCTGCAACGTTGCCAAGTGTGTCCAGACCCAGCTGCCGTAGAGAAATGAACTGACAGTGGGCACACAACAAAAGGAATCTCAGACAAGTGCGGTTAGCTGCCAAGAGTTTGACGTTCGCTTCCTCAAACGAGAGGTTGCGCAAAATGACGGCGATCTGAAGCACCCGCTGCCCCTCGATGTCGCTGATGCCGACGTTCCGGGGTGGGTGGAACAGCGAGTCCCAACTTCCTTCCCTCACCGTATCATCTATGGGGGGGGGGGGGGGGGGGGGAGAGGAGCATTGGGAATTGTCAGCGTATCAATACCGGTAGACCAGCAAAACTGTTCGATATTCAGCATTCGTCTGAGCTTACCTTGTGATCTGCTGCTTTTGTCTGAGATGAGGTCCCTTACTTCCGGATCTTCCACAATGTCCTTCCAGAACTACAACGGATCAAAAAGCAGTCGTCAAATTTCCTAAAACCGTGATCTCCAGTTGGCGGAGACGGTAATCACAAGTTTCAGAGATAAATGCTTATTTGATTTAAAAGTCAAACCAAGATTGTTAGATTTTTTTCCATGTGAATAATTAATGTAGCCTCATAGTCTGTTTTATGTCTTTTCTTTCAAATGTACAAATTACTGTCAAAGCCTAATTTCCAAAACCACATTTTCTTAAATTCTGTTGTATAAAAAATGGATTATCTGTCAAATTTTGCAGACGTGATTTTAAGCAGACAACTAAACTGTCGATGAATAAGGCATAAGGCAGGGCCCCAACTGACAGATCAGAGCACGGATACTTGATTACGGCGTGTTCAATATATATGAATGAGTGGACATTACTGACCGACCAAATACAGGAAAATAGAGGACTTATGCTGGCATACGTGCTGATCTGTAGTTCCAAATAATATATCAAATTCTTTCACTCCTATGTCGGATGGCCATTTCATTCTACATTAATAACTCCACGCTGTTAAAGGTCTACATTCCTCCAACAAATGTACATGCAGAGACGTGAGCTGCAAATAGATCGAGCGAGCCATCTTTTTATGATTTTTGTGACAGCAAAGTCATCTAACTTGTTAACTTGGTCGTTCTCGATACCAATCCCGGTAACATCATCCAAGTCCTTGCAAACAGGTGAGGTTCACAAATAAACCTGTGTTTCGCAAACTGTACTGCTGTTTAGTGAAGCCATGGCTTACAGACTGCAGAATCTGTCACTTTTGATGCCTTTCAATTACACACAAGCAAGAATCCCTTCACATTAATGGCAAACGGCACAGAGGTAAATTACTGTCACTGATACATTATTATGGTGACACTGACACAGGTATATTCACTTATACTGCAGACAGCAACATTAAGCACAGTACTTATGCCATTCGATATGGACATTTTAAACAAAGTCAAATAAATAAATGCAGTAAAAATTCCAACCCTGTGATTGGCCCAACCTTGGAGCTTACCTTCATAAAATCCCGAGACGTCTTCTCCTTCCAGTCCAACCCAAACACAGCAGAGAAACTTCCCAAAGCTGCGACAAAATATCGACGTTTGTGACAAGATGTTTTACAAGGCAAACCAAAGTTTCATTTCAATCATCCAAAATCTAACAACGTGTTCTATATTTCCACCAAATATAATATTCTATATTTAAACCATGACATTCATGCATTTACCTTACAGACGCATGAATGTCACTAGCCCGTTTCCACAACTGGGTCAAAGACGTACGTGACAGAGCCTAGCGGTTTCTGAAATTTGGGGACTAACTAGTGCCTAAGGCCAAGAATAATGGCTCTCTGATTTCCTTGGGCCCCCTCAGGCCAACCAGTGCATGGGGCGCGGAGAAGGAGAGGGATGGGGTACTCTCAGGTAGCTGGCGTTGTCAAAACACAGTGGATCGCAAACACTATCCATACCTGACGGAACTTTGTCCTTTACTGAACTTACATTGTATCGAGAACTAGTGCCAAGACTGGTGTGCACAAAAGACAAAAGGCCATTTTATACTGAAAGTGTAACATAGGAGCACAGCAAACTGATCCTGCTTCTGCACTGACTTGGTTTGGGCTGCATACAGGCTTGCTTAAAGGTCCGTGTTCCTGTGCAATTTGCAATGATATAGTGAAAGAATGTGACATTTGTCAGCAATTATCGATTACAAGTGAACACTTTGCGGGAGACTATTTTCTTGTTAGTTAACATGATAATAATATTTAACTTGTGTAAGTAAATTTTTTAATGTTTTTGTTACTTGTCGGCTACATTTTGTTGTAAGGTTAGATGACTGTTCCTTACCATAAATTAATTAATTGCAATTGTTTAAAGTGAGATTTAAACCAGGCATTGCGTTTTACTGCACGCTTATCTTCTAAAGTTAGATTTTTCTTTTGTGTTTTGTAAAATACATATAGTAGATAAGACAGTTCCGCTTCTGCAAAAATAAGATAGAGCAAGGTAAATTTTCCTTTATTCCCAGTTCCAAGCAATGTGCTTACTTTCCGCTAGCACAATACAATATTGAAGAGACTCTTATTTTCAGGTAAAGATATCTGCGGTTGATGTTTCCCTCTGCATTAGCCGAATGGGAGTGATTAGGCTCCGGGGACACCTTTGTGTGCGGGATTTAGCGTGACCCTGCCGTGCTATAGGTCGAGCAGGGGGCCTTGCTCCTCAGGCCATATTCCCTAGGCCGTTAGCACCGTCTCGCGGCTAGTTAGCACTGACACAGTGGTGGAAAGGCAGCTACTGAATGTGTACGGTTTTCCTGCACATGTTAAGTATGTTACATGACAATGACTACAAAAATATTCTGTTACATTTTACAGAAGAGCGACACCTTATTTTCTTTCCCATTTTCAAGACTGGAATTAAATGTACGATTGTAGCAGGAATGAGAGAAGGCATGAAGGAAGACAGTGGTTTCAGTACCCTGTTAAAGGGCTTCGTTTTTCTTTAGCTTAAATAATGCTTCCATTTTCATAAAATATGCAATAATTTACACTTTCCTACCAAAATGGATAAACGCTAGTACATTAACAAAATGACAATCGGTAAAATTCTCCCACAGATTAAGAAACATAAACTAACTACTTCTAAGTTAATACTGCAGTTCAAATGCCCTGATGTTTAGCAGAAATGGCCTTTACAGACTAGGATTTTTAACTAATAATTTATAAATATATAAGCTGAAAGAAACAAAAAACCTGAAACCGAAGTAAACTACTAAGTTGAGAAGTACGCTAATGCTAGTGTCGGGTTAGCATCAGAGAGGTGCGAGCATAAGTGGCTGCAGTACGTACAGTCCTCGAAGACCCCGGCGTGGGCGAGCAGTAGCGTGACGAGTTTGGGGTCCTTCTCCAGCTGCATGACGTGCTTGCTCTCGTTGGAGAGGAGGGTGCACACGTTGATGGCGAAGTCCACCTCGTTGGGGAGCCCGGAGAGCAGAGACAGCACCAGTTTGTTGTAGTCGCATGGCGGAGCAAATTCCATGGACAGACCATAGCTTTGGCGAAGATAATCTGGGGACAAAGCGCAATTTTTGGTTTAACAGCTTCACTGAGAACAACTAAAACAAATGACAAATACCAGCACGGCATAGTGGTTAATGATCCGGATTAACCAATAGTCCAGCACCTCTGTACAACTGTGAAAGATACATAACCTAATTTAGGGAGACATCCAGATGTATATGGGGGTGACATGCAAAATGCAAACAAGGTAAGACCTGTTTAAGAAAGCCTGGTTGGGTCAAATCCATTTAACTTTAATCAATTCAGGAAATTAAATTCATCTCAGCTACCAACGTGAAATTAAACATGAGATCCATAATAAGCTGTCAATGGTAACGTCCCTTCTGAGATTATAAAGGACCTAATAAAGCTAAAATTGAAATTCCCATATATCACACATTTCTACCACGCACTACAAATATACATGATGAACCAAGATTCAATATATCTAAATTTCCACATTCAAAATAAACTGAACCTAAACAGAAAAATATGCTAACTCTGAACTGCAACCATGATCTGAACACAATTTTTGACAACTTAAGCATTTAGCATCCAGCAGAAGTAAAGATTTACAGCCGAACAGCACAGTTCTTTTTGCCTGATCCACAAAGTAAAACAATGCACCAGGGAAGTCGATCTGAATGAGTAGCAATAATGCATAATAATGCATAAATATGAACATGATTATTGGAAGAGGAGCCGGGACTGTGAAGAGCAAAGTGAGTCATTTTAGGTCCTGGTTAACGTGAGGTTTCTGACCTCAGCACGCGGTCGCATGGGCGGGCCTCCAGCCTGCTGGCTGGCTGCCAGACCTGGCCTGACCCCCGCGCGCGGTGACACCGCTTACTCACAATCTGAGCGCACCCGAGAGCCGCTCGGGCCGCACGGCCGCCCCACGCTGAGCAAGCAAAACAAATCATCCCCTCCTCTCCCATCCCTCGGCTGGTAAACAGGGATTTCTGATTTTGCGCCCCGCTCGGAGCGAGCGTGTTTGGCTGGCTCTGAACCTCAATCCCCCCGGCAAGAAGTGACTGAGCGGAATTTCTGAAATGTTTCTTCTGCCTAACATCTTAGCATGCAGAATTTTTTACAGTCGGAAAATGAAAACCACTTTCCTTTCCTTCACGATCAAAACATGAGGGTAGCTGACTAGGCTTAATTCACATGCATTTCCAATTCACCTGCAACTTCGTATAGATGTTTGTTCACTCATACTCCAATTAATTATTACTCCCATTTAATTTAGCCATCATAACCCAAATAAGAATGGATAGGGAACATTTTAGCTCATTAAAAAAAAAAAAGCATGAAAACATTCCCAAACAAGCTCCAACACAGCCCATACAGAAATGCAATTACACTGTCAAATTTTTCTATACATTCGATAAACATCATATTCCGTTCCATCATACCTGACTACCTTAAATTTGAACTTTATTGATTGAATTTTGTCTCGTCAGCCATGGCACAAGTTGTGCCTTTCCAGAGACATGTGACCTGCCTATAGGCACTTATTCCTGGCAGGCAAAACTAGCCAAAACACAAACAACGACATTTATTCCAATAATTATAATTTTCATTATTGGGTAACCAAGCAAAGTTCCGTGTTCATGGTGCAGCTCTGTCCCATGGCTGGGTGTTTCGCACCATTACCAGCTTTGGCTGGATTTCTGCATTGGCAAGACGACAACTGGCTCTGCCTCGCCAAGAAAAATGCCTATAGAGATAAAGCTGGTTACAATCAATCTCTATTGCTCTAGTGGCCTCTCCTGGCTGTCTGGACACCTGTGGGTTCACCAATAATTAAATCCATCTTTCTGGTACCACTACGAAAATTCCAGTGTAATATTTGATTTTAATGCTAATATCTTGGGGGCTTTTAATTTAAAAACTCATGTTGTATTCTACAGGTGAGCAGGAGGCCCAGAGGATTTGAATAGAGTTGAGGTGTATCGCTGGGATTTCCTGAGGGCTGAGGCTGGTCAAAAAAAAAAATCGATACCATATATGGAGTGCTTCAACTGGAAGAGCTATCATTTAGTTCTGTTTGGTTTGATTCTTCTTCAGCCAATCACATACCATGATGTCATTTGAGCAAGTAGCCACTTCAGCCAATAGAAGACCTTTTTGAGTGAAACAGCGAATCGGACTACAGTTTACAGATCAGACAGCAACAGTTTGAGTGAAGGACATTACTACACAGGGTAATGAGGGACATTACGACAAGAAATACATATTTTGTCTAAATCCAATGCACAAATACGGAAATTTCAATAGCACAGTGTGTTAGTGTGTTGTTCTGTTTAAAAACACCACCTCAAAATGCTTGAGGCATGTGACAATAATTCCATGGTCAAATCTCCTTACTTTTGTTGAGTTTGGAAATAAAACATGACCAAATCATGGATTCCCTTGTTTATTAAACATTTAAATCAGAATATAATTTATTATTGTATTAGGATGCCATACCTTGGTACCTGGCAGCGGTAAGAATTCAGTGGTATATGATACATACATATCCGTACAAGATAAAATGAATAAGTATCAAGCTGAAACGTTTTGATATTTTGATTTTTTGAACGGATCATTTATTAAAAAGATAGCCCATGGAAAATCTATGAATCACAAAATATGCAAAAAAAAAAAAAAAACTTGCACTGAAAACAAACTCATTACTCAATTTAGTCCATTTTATCTCAGCTGTCATCGAAAATTATTTTTAAAAAACCAACAACTCTACTGGAGAAAAAAAAAAACCTGATCACTTGTATTACCACAATCCAAAAAAAATGGATTTAAAGCCAACTCATAACAAGGCTTAGAGAAAATCAGGTGGTCTGAATTCCTGTAAAGGAATGGCAGTCTGTCATTGATGTCACATCTGTGTGTGGAAAAAAAAAAGGAATGTTTACTGCATGTAAATGGGGTGGCAGTGTAGCGTAATGGTTAGGCAGCTAGACTTCCAGCTCAAAGGTAGTCAGTTCAATTCCCAGGTAGGGCACTACTCTCATACCCCTAACATGAATCACTTTTGTAAATGACCGTGGATAGAATGTAGAAATATAAACTGTTTAAGTCACTCTGCAGGAGGGAGGGAGTTAGTAGAAGAAGGTCACTGGGTAAAGCTAACAGCACAGTTTAGTTAAGGTGGAAAGGAAACCTTAAGCATAACAACAATGCTATATGGGTTCTTTTAAGATGCCTTAAATAAAGGCACACAACATTTGTATCAGTGCCATGCTGAGATCAAACATAATGCCTACGGCATGATAACTTCTGAAATGGGCTTGGATGCAAGACACATATGAACAATGTGCCAAAAACATTATTTTTTCATAAAGTTATTTCTGTGTGAAGAATTTAACAAAAACTGAAGCATCAGACATTTTGCACCCTTTTTCCACATGGAATGTCAAATCTACATTAGCTAGCGAGCTACAACAAGTTTGATGAATATTTTATTTGGCTAACCAGCATGTTCCTACTATCATACTTACTGCAGTACAACACCAATTAATATGATTTTCAGCTTCCTCCACACAAAATTAAACAAAAGACTCAGGAGAGATGAAGATGTAACAGGTGAACACCTAGCTGAGTGTTTTTAAAATCTGAATCAATTTTAAATTTTCTTCAAATCCCCCTACCAAGAGAGCTTCACCACCCAAGACTCTTACAAATCCAGCAGTTTTGATATTGCTCATCTTTCCACGTGTTTTTATTTAACATTTATCAAAAAGACCCTTACGACCCTAGGATGCATCAAAAGCACTGTCAAAATGAACTTTATTCTTCAACATACACAGACACAGCACATTTAAGCAGAGCCAAGACAATGTGATGCTGGGGTGTGACACACTTGTGTGAACTTTAGCGCGAGATAAGAGATAAGCCGACTCAAGTACTTAAATTTTGCTGATATACGCTAAAGAATATAATCTATCCAACTCAGACTCAAATTAAGCATTGATTATAGCAACAAGGCCTGAAAAATGCAATGCCAAACTCTTGTTATCTGAGATGCAAATCCCAGAGACATAAGCTTGATGAACCCAACATGGTATCTCATGCTAAAGGCAGCTTGCATACCATTAACGGAGCTCGTTAAGAGAAGACACCCCATGTTTAAACGTCTGTCTTGCAAGGGTGCAACCCTCTCACGGGAAAAAAAAAAAAACAGACCTTCCGCCTGTAGCGGTGGCGGCATTGCACGGTTTGCCAACAACATCCCACACAAGCACCTACTGGGTCTTGCGGACAGATGCTATGAACATTTATGGTCCTGTTGTGACCGATGAAATCCCACGGGGAACAAAAGGCATTAGACCGCGAGGCTCTCGCTCGGGTCTCCCATCTCATTTCCGGGTCCTGCCGTACAGCTGAGGACCAGCCAGGAAAAATATACTCCTCCTGGCACTGCGCGACACACACACACACTTCACAAAAAAAAAAAAAAAAAAAAAAAACCCACTCACTCATGAGTTTGGCCAAAACCAGGTGGCAAAACCCAAGCATATGTCTGAACCAGCTGGACCCTATAATCACAAACATCAAAGTTCCACATCACGATCCACTGCCTTATCAGTGGATCTGCCCACCACATCCTTTTATGGTCAGTGGGGTGTGACCCAAAACACTACCTCAGCCTGCCTACCTTTAACACAGCTCCTAATGAGGTTTTGAGGCTAACGGAACTTCAAGTACATGCACATGTCCAATTTTACTCCAGACAAAAGGTTGACCACTTTTCAGATTCTTTCTCCTACTGTTGATGAGGCGAAGACTGTCACAGGGAGTGTCGTCACGACCGATATTAAACCCTGGATGCCAAATAAAGCAGCTCATTGCTGGAAGGCAGAAGGCTTTGCAATATGCAAACGCCTGTGAATACAGAAGGTCTGTTCTACAATAGCAAACCTGATTAAAAACTCATAGAGGGAACACTATGCAGATGAAGTACAGATAACGGTAAATGGTAGAAGACAATCAAGGAACTGATGCGAACATTCACAAGGTGAAAGGTCATCAGGTAAAGACGGTGGGGGGGTGGGTCAACCTAGAATACCAAATACTTCCTGCCCTAGAATACCAAACATGGAGAGTCCATGGATAGCAATTTATGTAAAATTACTATTTGTTGAATATTCATTTTCATTACTGATGTCAGTCACTTAGTTTTGCATATCCCCGGTGGCTAGTCCCAACACAGATGAGATACGCTGTCCCCTCTTTGCTTTAGGAAGATTGAAATGTCACCAACTGCCTTCCGACAGGTTAAAGAAAGCGATGGTTCCTTACCTGATACAGTGTGTTGCTGGTAGTTGTAGGAGCAGGGGATGGCACCGATTGGAAGAGACGGTTTGGGATTACCGGGCTGTACCTCCTCCTCATCCTCCCCGAAGTGGTGGACTTTCTCATATTTTTCTAAATAGCTGCAGAAGAGAAAGAGAAAAGAATGGAAAAACTATTTCGGTGCACACTTAACTTCCACTGAATGTTCCCCAGAGATTTGCAATTCAGTGCTAAAGGCTAAAAGTAAAGCCTGCTCATAGGTCTCAAAACTAAGAACAACGCCGAGGTGTCAGAGCGACACAAGAGAAAATCCCAAAGTCCTTGTGTTTACTGTACAAATCCAAAGCTTTGGGGAATTTGGGATCTTAATACCTTCGAAATTTCCTCATAGAAGGAGCACGAGGAAGAGAGCGAGTGCCGCTGCAAGTTTTTGTTGTTTTTTTCCTTTTTTACGACATATAAATTCTGTCTCTATACATTGCAGTGCAGCCCCACATTCAAAATATATAGGCATGTAGCAGGTGTCCTTATGCAGAGAGCTTTATGAAACATAAGTCAACATACCAAGATGTGTGAGTGCCAGTTTTTGTTCTAACTGACCGTTATTGTTCTAACAAAAATATTTACATACAAAAGTGTAATATGGCGACAATTCAAAACAGATCAGTAAATGCAAAATAGAATTCAGGACAATCGAGTCAAATTTGATACAAGTCTGTATCTGTGATCGTGAGGGGCGAAGCACGCATGACCACTTATAAGGATACCAAGGATAACTTGAACCATACATAAAAAGGTTAAAGCTCAACGTTATAGAAAGGATATTCAAATGTTTCTAGAGTGTGCTATTCTCAAGCAAAGCATATATTTGTCTCTGAAGCGATAAAATGCAAATAAAACAAGTGAGAGGTGGAAAACACTTGGGCCAAGAAAACGAGTACGGAAACCTAGCATTGCTTTGGAATAGTGCTTGTCCGGGTTCTTTTACATGTATTAATGACAGTATAGCATTTTGATATCAATGAGTTGGTAGTCAAGTACTTTTCAGGAATGATGTTTTCTCGCATGGATAGACAGTACATGCATTGTATGTTTGAGAAGCTTGGGTCATTCTACACTGAGCTAGAATTCTTTTAAGGCGTATATTAGAGTAAATGAATTTCCAATGTCCAGGCTACTTTCAAACCCACGCCAAAGCTCTCAAAATGGAAAAATCAGGTGTACGATGTCTTGATTCAGTCTAAAGTTCATACATGCTGTGCAATCCGGTCACTTTTCTAAATATTCCCTAACATTCAGAGTTCTAAGAACATTCACCATTTAGAAGATACACTATAGAGGTAGATGGAAGATCTATGCTGTAGGTCAGTCACAGGACCTTGCTGGACCATGAAGGTGCAGTGTGATTCAGCATCATCATTCATAACTTTCAATCACCGTATGCAATATGGCTGCAAGCAGTTTTCCCAAGGACCAAAGCGCCTTAAGCAAAGACAACACCCTTGGTTGACACGTGCATAATAGCAAAGTGCACTGTTAAATCGGTTTAGACTTTTTCCACCTAGGCATGGATTTTTTGCACATTTTAAAGAACACTTGTCAATGAGTTCTTTAGCACCATCAGGTGGACTGATCCAGCGTCTACAGATTAAGTGATATCCTGATTAGTGTGTGTACACTTATACCATGTTGTGTGACATCTGTGAAGCTGCCAATCAAGTTTCATGAAGTCTGAAGGTCAATCAGAGCAGGTGATATCGCTGGTAAAAAATTGGAATTTTAGCCGTTATAGTGCCACCAAGTGGCTACATGGCAACAAGCAAGTTCTAGCACAGAACAGTAATTTTCGTAAAATGTAAATATTTTTTCATAATACGATTTTATAGCACCCCCCCCAATGTTTTGACCGGGCCAATTCCTCAGGGTGGAGTCTTGACTATGTTCATGACTAGCTTCATCCTTTTATATTATGTGGGATTTACACACATTTATAAAGAGCCACGTCCACTGCAATTTCATTGGCTCAACATCCGGCCATCCTTTGAGACAGGCTAGCCCCTTAGAAGGGCGTAAAGGTCATGCAAATTGGCCATTTTTGTAGGAGGAACCGAGCCAAGTTTTTCCCATTCAATTCAAAATGATGGAAAACCCAGTAAAGTGGACTTCATGGGTCCTTGAAACAGACATATTACTTGTGAGGAGAGAGGCCTGTGTCAAGGCTTGCAACTGTAAAAATTTTGGAATATGTGCAACAGCGAAACCATCTGTACAATCTACACTACAGTAGACAGCAGTGCCCTAGCTAGCTAGCGCACACATTGCTTTACCTTTTGTACGGGAATATTAAAAGTTAAGGCAACAGCTGGTAACTTACTCATTGAACTTACTTAACGGAACAAACAATCCTGGTCGTATGAGAGTTTGTGCAAACACCTAAAACAGAGTAAACTGGAGTGCATGGAGCTAGCATCATTTGGAATCCCCGACTCTTAACAAGGTACTTTGATTGAATTGGTCCATAATAGCTAACAGAATAACAACTTGCTAGTTTAATTAGTGGGCCATTTCTGATTTTTTTTTCCTTTAGATTATACTCTTATGTCTAAAACACAGCAGTGAATATTTTCTTGGTCTTTGTAATAGTTCATGCACTAGCTGTACATCAAATTTCATGGCCCCAACACAGGCACAATTACATACTAGCACTTGATGGTATCTGGACACATTTCCAATTATTTCCAATGATTATCTTGAATTGAATCTTTAATTCCCTGACACATGCTCTCTGTAGCTGTGATGTGGTAATATAATTACCCACAGTTACCAGAGCTATTTCCATCAACCGTTTTAACATTTTGGTCTGAGGGGACTAAATCCAGCACCCTGTGGTGTCGACATTGTTAATTGCATCAAAATATGAATTCATACCGGATTCAACTTCTTTATTTAACTATGAAGGAATTTCAGGATGAAGATTGACTTTTCCATTTATCAACCGCACAGACAATTTTTTTGTATCCCATTTTCGATATAGGACTGGCATGCTGTTGATTCATCAAGACTCCTCTTGGCGATTGGGCTAGGAGTGGATGACCCTCACCTAAATGCATCATAAAAATAAAAGCCTACATGTTGTCTTTCCATCTTCACTAACCATCTGCCATCCTCTGTTGATATCGTCCCTAAAAACTGCTTCACGACTCTCCAGTAGGATGTTTGAAGAGCAGATTGCTGTTTAAGTCCATTTTTCTAAGCTGTTAATTCTTGAAATGTTTAGATATTAAAAAGCTGGACTGTTAAATGGATAAAGACTGAATATGTAAGTTTTGAGACAATCCCTCTAAAAGTTTTCTTTCTCCCCATTCAGCTTTATCTAAGCCCTCTCCCAAGCTGTCAACTCGTTTTCCCAGCACAATAAATGCTTCTACATTGCCAGGGACTTGGATTTTTTATTGATATGTACTTGGAACGAGAAACAAACTTACGGACATCAAACTTGCATGCCAAGCAGAGGCAAAGCTAGCTCTGTGTCAATACTCAGCCTCATCAGGTTTCCCAGTGTTCTCCCCTCCTTCTCTTTTTCCGTCTGGCTCTAAAAATTTCACTTACTGTTCTCCTCTTAGCCTTTTTTGTCACATCTATGGATGTCATTACAAAAGCAAGAGGGAGCTTGCTTATTGGTGTTTTCTCCTCCGTCAGAGCTTGTCAGCTGGTTGCGGTGAGCAGAATTTCGAGTGTGGGGGTCTCCATTTAACCGCAGGACAGCCACTCCAAATCAATACTCGCTAGCTATCTTTTTTTCAAGCCAGCTACCACCAGCTAGATGGCTAACATAATGTTATGGTCAAGAATAAAACATATTTGCTGTTCAAAGTAGTTGTGTGTTTTTGCTGTAATGCTACATGAAGCAATCTTTGATACTGCTAGTGATTACAAACTGATTCATTTATTGATGAAAAAGTCAGGGATTCTAATTTGTACTAGCTAACAACATCTAGCCATCTGGTAAGCTAATTAGCTGGATATCTTGACCTGGTTTGTCTGGAGACATCATTCGGTTACTCTCTAATGTTTGCATGATAACCTCAGCTGGTTTAATGCTGAAGTCAGTCATAGCCCTACCTGAAATCCTCACATTACATGTAACATTGATTTTAAGCTAAAAAAATATATATAAAATGTGTTATGACACGTGCAAATTAAACATTCAACGATTCTTACAGAACATGTGAAATGTCTTCAGTGTAGCTCTTGTTGAAGAAAATGTGCCTTTGTAAGCAATCCAATTGCTTCCTAAGTGTCTTATTTTAACCTAAATTTAATAGAGCAAAACAAAAAACCCGCCATATTTTCATTGTAGGGACACAGTATAAGTAAAAAGAACAAAAATGTAACTGCAATGTCATGGGCACACTATGTCTATCATAAAAACTAAACTCAGAACCAGGCTGTATTAGAACAGTTTTGGAAAACATTTTGAAAAGCTGACAGGAAGGCACTCAGTCAAACAGCAAAGGGAAGAGGTCCATACTCAGAGAGTAGATACCGTAATGCAGCAGCAGAGAGATACCAGTCACTGTCTTAAGCACTAGCAACTGACCGCAGTTTGACATTTCAAGTTGAACATACTTGTGTAACACATTTTTTTAATAAAATACCAATTATTTGGAGAGAATAATATTAGTCATCTTATTTGCAATTGGTCTTAAAGTGTATATATCTACCATATAAGCTCAGTATGGACTATTTTAAAAAATATTTTTGGTGCAATTTTGTTATTTGGTGTTATTTTACTTATATAATTATAACAAAGTACACCAGGAAACAAATGGTTGATGGATAATTTCCTAACTTCCAGCTCCAGTGCGTACCTGAGGGTAACTTGTTGATGCACTTTTCACAAACATGTAAAGTGTGTCAACATAAATTATCGTTAAATCACAGAATACATATTTTCACTTCATTTACTCATTCAGAGAGCTGAGAGGGTAACAGATGAAGAGGGGTCACAGGACATAAAGGTGGCCGGGCCAGGATTCGAACCCCAGCCACACATGAGAAAGCAATATGGGATCTAAGAGTTGGCTGCCTTACAGCTGCGCTGTACGTCTCAGCCAGTAGAATACAAGATTATTATCAGACTGAAATATTAAATGTAGACAAATTAATGACGGCTGAAATCGACACCTCTCCTGAAGATGAACCAAAAGGCTGTGCAAGATTAACCAAAAAAATGTGTTAAATCCTGTGCTCAAAAAAGTAAGAAAATAATATATTTTCTTATATTTATTTACAGAAAAGCTTGGCAACTTTTTATTAATTTTATAAAAGATTTGTGTGAAGATTACTGGCATGCTTTGTTGCATAGGCATTTAATAATACATTATTTTTTAATCTAATGTGCGCGATAAAGCGGCTATAAGAATCAACATCCAGATCAAAGTTATGATGCTTCCCTTGGAGAGGCTTTTCAAGCTTCAAAGGCCAACTTTTGCATATAAATGCATCTCTACGTCATTCTTAGCTGTGATGTAGCAAATACCCATCGCTCAACTGCCAGAATGTATCACTACAGATATGGGAGTATTTTAAAAATACTGTGAATTCCTTCTGATAGCGTAATGCTCTGTGTGTTTTTTTTTCTTGTTCATAACATTGGGGATGGGAGTACAGCAGAAGGCTAATTTCTTTTTATACAGTTATCAGTTGAGTAATTATTTTACATTAATTATTTTTCACTTGCTGGGCCACAAGTTTAGCCACCTTCAATTTTGTCTCTTTCTTGGATAAAATGCTAGAATAAGGACCATACTGGCCAACATCATATGAACTGTTTTTCAATGATTTGTCAAATGTTACCTCTCCTCAAAAAAAAAAAAAAAAAAAAAAAAAAAACTTCTGGAAAGCTCTTTATTTGCTGCTTTATTTTGAAAATCAGTACACTATCGTTTTTCTACATACTGTTCAACATTGACTGAAGTACCCCAGTAGTTGTTGGTTTGCAAGAACTATGGCTTGCTTTTATCCTCTGACTGCACAGTAGGTGGTTCCTGGAATGTGCCTAGCAGAAGTAGTTTTGATATTGAACGGATATGCTGAAAGGAAATCCTTGCTGTTTGATCAAATGTTACATATTTCACTTAGACTGTAATCAAGAAACATTGTACCACTGCAAACATTTTTTCAGCTTTTGCTATTTTTTTTTTTTTTTTATTTCACAGTGAAAGTCTGTAAACCTCCTGGAGGCTACCGCATTCACAGGGTCTCAGGAAGTACAATGTCAGATGGGTGCGAAATAATTTGAATTAAGTGAAATAACATTAGCTCACTGGTTCTTAACCTGGGTTTTATCGAACCCCAGGGGTTCGGTGAGTCAGTCTCAGGGGTTCAGCGGAGGTCAAGACACACACCCGACTCGTATGATTCGTGATGACACGCCCCGTTTTTGTTTTTGTGTGAAAATCATGTTTTTATGGTTTTGTTCTTTGAACACAGTGATGTTGATGCATGGTTCATTTTGTGCACCAGTAAAATATATAATTATGTTTTGAATTTGAAAAAATCATATTTTATTTTTCCAATTAAGGAGGGTTCGGTGAATGCGCATATGAAACTGGTGGGGTTCAGTACCTCCAACAAGGTTAAGAACCACTGCATTAGCTATTAAAACATACACCGATAACATTAATGATAACAATATGATTATTTATAATTTCATCATATGAAAATATTTCCTACAAATAATGCTAGCATACTGGACCAAACCTGGACCCCAATATTTCAAAGAATGTTGTTTATATTAGCAAACTTGTTCCTTCAGAATGCTTGACCAATGTATGGGAACAAATGGAGATCTTAATGTCATGACACACAGGTCAACATTGCCAAAAACATTAGACCACTGGTCAAGCTGAATAAGGGACTGTGATATATCAAAAGAAATAACGTTTGCATACTAATGTGCTCCTCCTTTACTCATCTTCTACAGCGTATTGATCTCACACATACTGAACAAGAGAAATCTGTTTTGCTCTCACTTACTGGAACTCAATGGTCCTGACCTGCACTGAACTCTGTCGAACACTGCAGAAGCTCTACGAAAAAACAATCTAACATTCTCCTATTCTTAAAACTGACAAGACTGCATGTCCATCAATTTAGATGAAGCAATAGCAAGTATTTAAAAAAAAAAAAAAAAAAAAAAAAACCATATGGAAATCTCCATGTTGCTCAAAGGCAATACTGCTAAAGGCACCTTAGCTCTTTTACTTACAATGGATTAACTAAATTACAAAGAGAGCTAATGTTGCCATACATAATGTTTTTGGCATTTGGAAATGTTACAATTTGGCACAGATAATGTCTTTTCTTTCTAGCTGTGCCAGATACAAGCAGAAGCTCTGTGACAATTTTTTTGTTGTGAAGGTGAATGTTTTCTCCTGCTTCGCTATCCAGTATTGCCACCATGTTTTTAAAATATTTCTGAGCTGGTAAAGTGAGCTCAGGACTACCTGCTCTGTGACTGAACTATTCACAAAAAACTGCCCCTCTTTATGCAAACGTGTAGGCAACAGTGTCAAAAATGTTGCCCTCGGTTTGTAAGGCTAATCTGCTTTGGGATAGATTGGCTCTTATTAACAATACAGGCTAAGTATACAGTCAAAGTACATTGTCAGTACACAACATCTAAATAGTCCTTTGCTTTGGCTAAATGTATATAAGACATTATATATGAAGAGGTATGCATACAATTTACTCCTTTCCTATATGATTCGGTTCCAACTGCCTACTAGATTTAAGGTTGATTTTGAGGAGTGGCATAGACACTTTTTCCTGTGTAGAAGATGTTTTTTGTTGGCTATCTGATTTCCCAGGCCGAGAGAAAATGAGAGAAACCCAAAAAATGAGGAACCAAAAAATTAATGCTCATTAGAATCTTTTTCAAATCAAGTTCTACCGCTGCTTGAATTTTTGCCCAATGCAGTATTCCGACCAGCAGAGCGGAAGATGACACAGGAGGCAAGTGTTTTTTGATTGCCTGAGGGAAAATGTGGAAATAGCCAGGCCAAATCTCACTCTGGTTTTACTGAAAAAAAAGAAATAACCAAATAAATAATAAAAAAAAAAAAACACACACTGGAATCCCACAGTATTGTCTGTGTATGTGCATAATGTTCTTAGGTGCTCCTGTTTTCACTTGATCCCACATCCTGCTCAAGACTGTTTGATTTACACATGGGTAACCTTAGTTTAATGGACCACTTCAGTGACCAGCCAAGGTGAGGGAGGGTGTGTGTGTGTGTGTGTGTGTGTATGCGCACGTGCATGTGATAGTGGGGGCTCTCTGTGCATTCACATATGAGCTTGAGTAGCAAAGCCGGAGAATATAATCCACAACAATACATTAGCTAGCTGACGTGATACCATTTGACACAAAGTTTGACAGCTATGCTAGCTAGCCAGCCATTTGCGCAATATTTCATTTTGACAGCTAAATTGAGCTTCTAATAGGTCTGGTTTTGGCAGGCAGCTCAAGAAAAGACACTCCTGGTACAAAAGTCACAATAGGATACACATCCTAATGATACACAGAAAAAGACGATTGCAAAAAACCCATTGCGGATGTTTGAAAAGAGCAACCATCATCTACATATTCGACTATGGAAGCTTCGGCCAAAGATTTCACCGATGCACTTCACTGGTGTACTGAACCAACGAAAATATACACCTGTTGTTTCAATACACAAAGACACGTTTCATTAATTACTGATGCAGGGTTCTTCATTGTTCTTTAAGGTTTTTGTTGGGGAACTGTAACGGGTCAACATGTGGAAAGGTCAGCACGTTTTGCTGCGCTGTGAGAGGTCTGGGGAGGTGGAAAACGTCACTGCTCATCATCACCCTGCGAAACTGACCCACGCCAGCCGTTCATGAATTCCACCTACAAATCCTGGCACAAACCCTACGAGTTCAAATTCAAAGAAATGTACTCATACATTCTTCCTATATCAATTATCAAACATTACACTTAAATGTTTAAATATGAACATGTACAGTGTGATTTGGAAAAAAAAAAAAAAGGTTGCTGGATACAGTAAAGCAATGCTACTCCTCGCTTTCTTGTTCATTTTTTTTTTTTTTTTTTTTAAATCAAATTCATATTAACAAACATTTTGTAATATCCAGCACGTTTCTCCGTTTGCTGGCAGTGCCAGTTAAGCCACGCACGTCGCGACTGGACACGTGCGCGCTGATGTGTCCTGCCAGCCTGCGAACTTGGCTGGCACAGACACCTACAAAGCACTGACCGAAAGTCTCTACAATTAATCAGAAGAATCCTTCTAATATATTCGGAATAAACACATTCAAAATTCACATTGCCTTCAAAGGCACAACACTGACAAGATGATCCAGGGAAGCAGGCGCATTCGCTCTGGTTGAATCACGCGTAAAAAGCTGGTTGACCAAAAAACGTTTACACATGTCCTACTCGATATGGACATGCACTTTCTGTGAACTCTAACATCAAAACATCTTACTAAATTAGTCTGAATTGTGCCCCTGACAAAATACCAAATCTGAAATATAATTAGCGATTCGCAAACATTTTGCAGACTCTTACATTTCCTATTTGACCTACACTATGCACTCTGACTGTTTAAATAGAACCAACGATACAGGGCAAAACACTGTAGAAGTGGACACGGAATGTTTGGTAGAAGATGTGAAGCGACATACCAGCGTACAAAAACAGGCTGACGTTTGTCACACATTCATTCATCACCTCGGTGGTGCGTGGTTTGGCACTTTCTAGCATTGGAGAAGGTTTGGGAACCCCCTGTTCTGATACTCTCAAAACGTGTAAAATATATGATCAATGCTTAGTTCATAAATAATTGCACAACATATTTGGAACCTACTTCCCCTTTAAGGGTGGCACTCTGGAAGGTTTGCTACGGTTGCCCAGTTATCACATACCACAATTTCTGCGATACAGAAACTTAGGCCGGGATTTCCTCATTTCAGTAACTTCAGTGTAAATTAATGAAGCCGGCTGCTCGTTATAATGCAGGATGGTTGTGGTTCTCGCATTTGAAAGCCTTCCATTTGAAACGATGACTATGAGAGATAGACTCGTCATATAATAACGCACGTTTTACAAAGCGCTCACAGCTTCTCCTGAACGGGAGACGGAGCTGCTGTGAGCTGAGCAAGCTTCACAGGCCAATGTTTTCACAGAGAGGCTGGTAGGTGCTACACACTTGGCTGTCAGTCCCTAGATTGATTCCAAATATGCCAACAGATACAGCTTGTTTTATAGGGGGAAAAACACAGTGACAAATTAAGCATTTTGTGGAGTGTCTTTTCAAATGGTAAATTCGAAATGTAGATGGTGCTCAGAGAAGTGTTTTTGTTAATCTCAGGCTCGCGGCAAATGCCAAGATTCAGAAAAAACGGGCCCCATTATCGCTAAATATCAGCAAGATAATCCTATCAAAAAATGCATAACTTAAAGGCCTTCTGGTAGTGAAAGGGTGGCGGCAAGAGAACACAATAGCAAAGTTTCTGCAGTGATTTAGTCTTAATGATGCGACCAGTCTCTCCTTGCTTTTGGCTGAATGTGGCTTCCCACCAGATTATGATATTTTGTCTATCATGATTAATAAGGATCCTACTAGGGCACAGGTATATCATTTCCTAGGGTAACAGTAACTTTCATATTACCCCCCCAAAATGTCCGAATATTATACAAAGGATGTGTACTGTTAAAAGGTTTTGATGGGACAGGCCTTTTGCAGGTCCTGACAATGGTGATTTTGCTGAAGTCAGCAATTGCAACATCTTTTGATTAAGTCAGACACTGCAGTAGCTGGAGTAGGTAAGAACTACAATATTAAAATATGGCAAAATTATCATTATTAAAAAAACAACAGGCTGCTTGCAGTCAATGAGATATGAGGTGAAAACAAAGCATGCTTTGCTGTGTATTTGTTTTTTGTAGAAGCAGGACTTCAGTCTGGAGGTGACCGGCCAATCACGTCCACTGCCTCTTGGGCGGCCATATGAGAGGCTGTCCACTCTGTCAATCACATGGCTCTCACGTGCTCTCCAATCAGAATGTTTAGGTTAGAGCTCATGGGTGAGATTAGGTAGGAGCTGAACGTGGTGAACAGCACTGTTCACAATTCTTACCTACTGTTGCTTTAAGGCTCTTTCTACTTTCCATCATCCTTTTCAAGAAGCATCTTGGATTTCTCTAGCAGAATGATGACAGCACAGGCAAGTTCAATTTAAAATAATACCAATGAAAACGTATTTATGAGGCAAACCCAACATGTTATTATGGCCTTGCCTTCTACACTCGAACCTGCAGCAGAATGCTTCAAGAATGAAGGGCATTTGGACTTAAGAAATGTTCTTCCTGCCAAAAGAGGCATTAGAATGCAATTATTTCAAGAATTTGACTCTTTAATTATGGATGAACGTTACTCACATTACTATAGCCTCATTTTTAAATAGGCTACTCTAGCTTTACAGCTATTATCACTTTAAATCAGGCTGACCAATAATCAAATCAGCAGTACGGAGTTGACCAATTGTATAACTGAATGATAGTATAAATATTATCATCGTTACAGCTTATTACAAAATTTGAGCATAGAATCGTTTGAATTGATTTGTTTGGCATTGTCAAGGACTCGATTTATCAATGTGTCATAGTCCTCATGATTCACCAACAGAAATGTATATGCTCTGAGTGAATGACCAAAAACTGTCCATCACATGATCTGAAAAGGGACATGAATCAGTGAATTGAGCAACATCGGTATGAGCATGAGCTTAATTTATCCTCACACCAACACTGGGTCACATTTATATAAATCATAGCAGTAAGTTTCATACTGCAGCAGGTTATCTAGCAGGGAAACCCTTTTTTGAGGCCAAGTTATTCAGCTCTCGCTCTCACAATTCAGAGTAAGCAGCTGACTGCTTAGGGGCAAACGGGATCACCACATTCACAGAGAGCTCAAACGGCCACCCAAATGTGTGGAGACTGCAACAAACCTGGTATCCGCTGGATGAAAATATTGGTATGTGCATATGAATTTCACCTTCAGCTAGAGGAATGAATCTGATGATGTGTTTATAACTCCTAGCAACTGCCGAGCACTGAAGACTCAGGACTGCTGCTTTAAAGACAAAGTATGCTCATCCCATGTTTAGCTGGCACTGAATCACGGTATGACATCATGACGACACAGGTTTTAGAGCCCTGACTTCAGCTTCAGGCCCTGGCCCCTCCCTCCAGACAAATCCTGCCTCCGTTACTATACTAAGTATGCAAACAACAGCATACCTACTGATACACTGTGCTATTGTGTCACATTTTTTATATGAACAGACCTTTTGTGACTTCAAGCCAGTTTCTCTACAATACTTTCAATTTTGAACCTGAGCCCCTGACGAAAGAAGCCCGGCTACAATGCAAAAGTGCACCTGCTCGTTTTGAAATGCAACGTAAAATATCAATCTGCTCCATTTATTTCATATGTGATAAACCTGAAAACGTGATAGATGGTCTGGAATGAAATAAAATCCATTTTGTCAATACACATTACAATGTTTTTTTTTTTTTTTGAAAACAGGTGCACACATTCCTACTAAGGATGACTGCGGAAGACAGAAATGAAACAACCCACATTGTGAGCGGTTACTCTGCCATTTTCCAGGATGTATCACAGGTTTTTAACTACAGGTAATGCATGATCACAGCCTCAAGCTAAATGCTTTTAGGTGTCCTCATATTTTCAAAATGTTTAAACTTTACAGGTAATCTGATACAATGTACATTGTATAAATCACAAATTATGTTTTTTTTTCTGGTTTCAGAAAGATGCTCAATACATTATACAGTGTCTGTGATTTTTGGTCAAGCAATAAAGGAGTCGAGCTAGTATAGGAAAAAATTACCAGCTGTCATTTTTTCTCTAATTAAAATATAATTGGAAATTATTTGAACATATGCACTATAACTTCCATCATTGCTTGTTGAACTGATGAGAACAGGTTTCACTTACCCTACTCAATGCTCAGTGGAATGTCATTTTGTTCTTTAAATGCACAGAAATCGTTCAGTTATTACAGTCTGTAACATATTCCCATACAGTAATAAGTCTAACCACCACGGTGCTACATCAGGTGTGGCACTCGCGCATTGAGAGGATACACACTCACTTACCCAGGCTCTCGATCTCTCATATTTCAAAGAGACAAAAAAAAGTTACGTTAAAAAAAAAAGTTTTACTACCCTCTGCATGGATCAACAATTTGCAGACACCTTCCCCTGGCCAGAAAACTGGAAAGCTGGCTAAGCTTTCTGTACTCCTCACAGAGCAAGCTGGCTTAACATAACCCTCAAAAGCTAAGAGTGTATCACACATTTTTACTGTGACCTACTGGTACAAAATTAATTGCTTAGCCAGGATGTTAAAGCCAAATGATGTGATCAAAATATTCAAGTTTCAATTAGAGGTATATGTGCATGAAAGCTATAAACTTGTACCGTGAGGACAGTAAGCTACTTGTATAAATTAGCGAATAGCAACAGGTAGTTAGCATGCTAGCTAGCAGGCCAGGAAAAGCATGATAAAACAAGCTGTCATCCCTGTTACATTACACTGTGTCATTACTGTTAGCAAAAATGTGCTAATTAGCTTTCTAGCTTGCTATGTGGATTAAATCAAGTGTGAACTTGCTAAAACAGCACCTTACAAACAGCGAGCAGTCTCCCCTTTCTGCTCAACTGAATGTACTACACAGAACACTATTTTCCTTTTGGCTCCTGTCTGTTCGCTCATTGCAGCGAAAGCCTTAAATGTCATTGCTGTTGTAATGTTTTATATACGAAAGAGCCATGCTGTAAAACATTAATTCCACAATTATGACTAGTTACTAGCTAAAGTTTTAGCTAGCTGATCTCAGGCTGAAATTAAATATGAATATATCTTATTACAATCGTACTATTCTACTGTACTATTCTAAAATTAGTACTCTTATTGAAAATATTCATTCATTTCTCAAACAATTCCACCAGTAAACTGTTCAATCTTTTGAGGAGATATCTTGTGCTTCTCTGCTCAGCAGTTTTTGATTGGTCAGATCCACATAACCACGTGCAGCACTGATAAGATGAACTTCAGTGCTATACAGTTACTTGCTCCGCTGCTGCTTTTTCCGTTGACAAAATTGAAGAGTAAACCACAATTTCGTTCGCTTTTTCTGTAAGGAAGACCGATCAGACTTCTTGTGGTCTCATTATAGCACGCAAAAAAGAAACGGAGACCATTTTTACACTGCTCTAGAGAATGAAGAGAGAGGCTCTGCCATTAAGTTCATACCTTTTTTTTTTTTTTTTGTTTAACTCTGGATTGTAGCAATTTAACCTCATTGCAGAGGAGGCGCAGTTGCACAGATGACCCTGCAAGATTAACTCACCACAAGAAAAATGCAACTGCATTTGCTGTTTTGCAGGTCTTAATTTTGGACCCCCAATGATAGTATGAGCACAAGCTCAGAGAGAGACCAATTTCAGTCCTGGGGGTGGTACGACATGGGGAGAATGTGCTATTCGAAAAAGGCAAGGAGTACATGCTGCAGAAACGTCCATAAAACCTTACACTTCATGGTCTCTGTCAGACTACTGCATTAAAAACAGTTCTAAGAGGATTCTCCCATGGGTTTAGAAACAAAATTGGCATACAACCAATTATTTAACAGGTTAAGGTGATCTTTCAAGGCAGAGCACCATGGAAACTGAAATTGTGCAACTGTAGATCCTTTTCAAATACAAAAAAAAAACCTTCAACAGGACCTTGCTGGTGGACCACATAGGCACAGTCTACATTGTAATACTACAGGGCTAAGTTTGAAGATTGAACAGAATTACATAGTGAATAATCTTGTGTCTATACATTTAAATATATTTTTTTGACTATTTGCACCATTCGTAAAAACCAACCTGAAAAATCTAACGCTTCACCAACACTGCATGGGACTCTTGTTGTGTCTGTGTAAATAATGACTCACTGCAAAGCAATTTGCATTCATTCATTCAATCATACCGTCAGCCAAGGAAATGCATTTCGCCGAATAATTATCATTTATTTTAGACACTGTTTTTAAGCACTTATAAACAGAGAAATATTTCTCAAATTCTAACACTCCATGTTCAACTGCTAATCAGAACAAACTACTAGTTACTTCTGAGTCAAATATTTCATAGATGAATAATGAACTTTATTCCTAAACAACTCCTGATGGGAGTTTGTGTCAACAAAGGGGAAACCCGTGCAGGAGCTTGTGGCTGCATGCGGTCCTGTCACTGAAGAGACTTAATCGTCAGCCAAGTGCATTACTTTTAAAGGTTAGAGCAGGCAGTCAATAACTTTGCTACATGACCGCAGTAGCATGTGCTGTTTAGTTCATCCAGAATCGGCACGATTGCCGCCGTTTCGGATTTATTCTAGGTGGCAAAAAAAAAACAATGAGATGGACCAGAGAGCTGCCTGTCTGATGCCAGGGAAGCTACACGGTGTCTAAAACGCTGCTCATAGCCCGCTTGGAAGACAAGTTCTGAATGAGAGCACGAGAAGAAAGTAACCTCAGTACAAAACGTGAAGTGTACTTTAGCCATTATAAATTACTACATGCAACAATATACCAGCCAAACTACCATATACTCCTCTCATATGGTGAAAACTGTGCTTGGAAATGCTGCCTTTATTTTCAGGGATTTTTGTGAAATCTGAAATCACCCTACTGGCACAAAAAAACTGGCTGAAGCCATTATTTGATTATTCTATTACTTGCCTCTGACTGCAGACCACTAACTGATTTAATTAATGACTTGTCCTTAACTGATGGCAGCTAACCAATTTCATCAATAGGCAGACATCTTGTCATGTACAACCCTACAAGCACACAAGTATCAATAAATGTGACCTTGCACAGCCGATTCTAACAAAGGTCATATTTCCACATAAACGGTGAGGAAAAGCACACTGTCAATACACAATGGCATTCACCTTCAACAGAACAGCACCATAATTGTGAATGACACTCTCTGTCACATGCCTTTAAATTTGCATTTTCCAGGTACACTTGAAGCCAATACTAATAAGCATAACATGTAGTATTGTAAACTGTTGACATTGGTGCTGCGAGGTATGCAGCTGGGACGTTCTTACTATAAGCAGAGTGAAACACTGGAGCAAATAATTTTGGAGGGAAAAGCCTCTAGCTTGATGCAAAACTACAGCTGCCAAATGCAGTGGGTAAGAAGTCTCATCAGTGTGTTTGCAATGACAACAGCTGAATACAGTTTTTTAGTATTAACCAAGGATCTCCTGCCTTTACGGTTCACTCAACTTTACGCAAGATTTGAACCGGCTGACCTAAATTAGGCTATTTGGTATTGTGCCTACAACTATTGTAATGATATATCACTGCTCCGTGCATTCTAAGATTAGTCATAAGTGAACGCAAGGCCTTCGATGGGTGCCAAAAATATTAAAGTCAGGGTTACCGATGATTAACGTCATGTCCTGCAACAGTCATCTAGGCAGGTAACCCATTCAAGTTTGTAAACATTCTCCACATGCAGCCAGCAAGCCAAGTCTGCATCGCAAGAGCAGGAAACTTACCGAAGGTAATACTGTTTCAAAACAAAGGCAGCGTTGGAACAGCTCCTGGGAAAATTAAAGTCTTCGCCGAGCTCGGACCACTGATTCCTGTCTGAAACCTGCAATAAAAAGACAATTATTAGGACTCTCATTCAAAATATAGCATCTGGATGCGTAAACGCAGAATAATCTTTAATTTAGTCACATCCAACGACTGTATCCACAGATCACATCAAGCCCATTAAAAAACAAGCCATGAACTCGGTGTTTTTGTAAGATACAAAAACTTAGTACTCGTATTAGCAAGCTATAGTTTTAATTAGCTAGCTACCTCAAGTTTCTTTCGTAGTAAGATGGCTTGCTAGTTGCGAAAGTTAACTAGCTAGTTGGCCAAGTACCGTTTGTAAAATACACGCTGGTGACAGTAATAATCATTGCAGCATGATGCGTTCAGTAACACCAGTCAAAATTGTGGGTCTTATCCATATTTACAGAATTGAACATTGCTATAGGCCTGTTATGAGGCCTACATTTTGTCTTCAGCCATGAAGCCCAAGATGGCTCTGGTGTATTAGCCTTTTCTTTGTAGCTTGTTTTGCATTCAAAACTTGACGAAAAAGCTATTCCCGTCGTGAGTTGGATTTCCTATCCCATGCTCTGTGCCGATTATCGATGTTAAACATGCCCGCTAATTTTGAGTTGCACCAACTGCACTCAGATCAGCGGCCAGCGGAGTTTCAACACAGACCAGACTCACAACGGCACACTGAACCACATTGCACACAGCTAGCAAGCTAACAAGGCCAACGTCAAACCTGGCTTTTTACTGATATTTTAGACCAAGCAAAATATCCTCAAAAGTGTGATCCACTTATGTATTATTTTATTTGGGATTTTATATGGAAGATGCCCATGTTTAAAGACGCCAGAGTAAAATCCACTGCTAGCTAAGTTCACTCACCTTTGCAAATCCACCTAAAGAAATGACTCTAGTGTAGAGAGCATTAAGATCAAGCTCCTTCCCACCCACGAAGGGAATCTTCTTAAACGGTGATCTAAAAAGAAAACACGAACGGTTAACAAATGAATGTCCTCTTGAGAGGACCCAGCTATCCACATATGTAGGTAAACGTGGTTTTAAAGTTGTATTTTGAGGTATAAAAACGCCCCCCTCTCACCCTCTGCTTTGGTGAAACTGCCGCAGCTCGTCCAGGAAAGCCAGCCCTTTCCTTCGATGATCGGGTTGAATTTTCCCCGTCGAATTTGCCATTTTTTATTAATTAAAAACAGTTAAAACCCCACTCATACGCTTCCTAAGACACCAAGGATCCCATACTCCGCTGGCGCTCAGTCATTCGCGAAGCCGAGTGTTTAAAAAAGTTAAAGAAATAACAGAAAGAGCGATGGCTAGCTTGCTAATAATGACTGATATGCACACAGAAAACAGAAGCCGATTTAGCCAACTACAACTTAAAAAAACAATCCGAATTAGGATCAGTTTTGAAGGCGAACTAAATTTGTCATTGTACTAGATGGTAAATGAATTGTTTTGGTTGCAATTGTGTTCGTTTCGGAGTGGTTTGACAGTGTGGTAAAGACGCGGCTCCAAGCAATCGCACACACTGTAAAGCGGCAGCGGGATCCAGTTCTCAGACAAAAAGATCCAAAGGCCGAAAGCCGTCGTAGCGCCCCCTACTAGAAAAAACTGTACTGCACTATCCAAAACGGTTTATTAGAACAATAGACAGTGTTTTCTTTTTTAGGGCTCATCTGAAACTTCCGAAACTCGTTTAAACAGAACACAATACTGAATGATTGTTTATATACAACGCAAAATGCAAACGTATAAGGGAGAAATGGTCATAGTAGTCACAACTGGTCATATTTTGGTCAGAGATGACCATATTGGAAACCGTTTATTATTTTGTTAGAAGTGAACTTGATCAGAATTTCTTAACGTTGTCCGCCGCTCATTGTGTTGATCGCGTGGTAAATAACCTTATGATATAGGCTAGTATTTCAATTGTAACTGTTGTTATTACATATAAAACTTACGGCGCATAAGAAATACTTTTTTGCGCTGCAATACCACTACAATTATATTTCTACTTGTTGCCCTAGTTGTATGTCACTATATATGGCACCACGACAAGAAAGCTGTCCGCATAAATTCCGTGAACTCTCAGCAAAATAACTCTGAAGAATATCTCTCCAGTTTTTTTTTTTATCAGTGAGCATTAATTATTACAAACTAAAATTTGAGACTGTGATGCTGGAAGTCCAACCTAAAGTTTTCATCTATCGCATTTGTAGAAATCGCGGTTAAATTAACTGCTTAACACAGAGTGCTTTCTAGCTACCCATTTCGTAGGATTGCATCAAAAGTCCCACATGTCAGTCACCGCTCTAAATAGTCGACTTCACTAAGCTATGTAGTAACCGCAGTTATGCTGACACTCTGTAAATTAATTATTGCTTCGATATGATACAGATATTTTCATTTAAATGTGACAATCTTTTAAATGTTTATACTGTTAGTCAGATTGGAGCGCCACAAGCAATATTCCCTGAATGTGACAGTTGCTTAAAACGTCAGATACCTACATCTCATGAAGTGGTTTTATTTGCTTCTGTACCCTATATTCTGTCCGGGACAATAAAACAAAAAATGTGATACGTCAAATGTTTCCGTGTCATAGTAACGTTAACTATGCTCGCCAGCATTTATGATTCAACAACCGGTGCAATATCTCGATTGCTTTGCCGCTTGAAGACAAGTTTGGGTCCAGGGAACCTTACTTGTCTTTTTGCAACCAAGCGAAAGCGACGGTCTCTTATTTGGCATACGACGTTGTAAAGTAACATGTACAATGGGTCCATATGTTGATAAGAGTCTTTGCTACATTGGGATTAGCTGTAGTCGGCAAATGGCTTCATGTCAAGTCTCCATCGAAATTCAGACATGTTGGCAAGACTACAGCGAGTAGCCTATTTCAACATAAATAGCATCAAAAGCACGGCCAGATGACTTTTATGAAGAGCTTCATAAACCGACAAAGTCAACTGCAGATGCTGAATCTAAATCTCGCGTGTTCGCATGCTCTTGCAGCAAGGTATAGATAGTATCAATCTCTTATACATCGGTACATGTGCTGCAAGCACGGTGCCCGGGTACCGCAAAGTACTCGGAAGTGAATTGTTTATGCTGGAATAAAATGGAAATTGCTCACGATCCCTTTTTTGTAACTGCCAGGCGGATATCTGCTAGACGGGGTAACCACATTCAACCATTACACGTACCCCTATAGCAACACTGCATTCTGTCTCACAAAATGGCGGAACTTCAAACCAGCGGTACAAGACCCCATTTTGTTATAGTTGCTAGGGTCAGTCCTAGGTGGAAGCCCGCTCTGTCACAAGCTCGCTAATATAGCAGCATTGGAACGATATATACTTATAATTATAGTATAGGATGATTAAAAAGAGACGAATGACAAATTCGGACGAATGGATGTATTGGTAATGTCGTTGAGCTAGCCAAGTCGCTACTAGAAAGGTGTCCTGTCACCGGTTCACGACGTTTAAATAGGGAGCAATGCTAGCTAGCTAGCTAAATTACGGGCGCACTATATTCTCTTGCTAACCTTGACTACTGGCTTTAGGGTTTTTTATTGAACGAAAATGTGGTTACTGCGTCGGTTCTGTGCTGTCTGAAACATAACATAAACGAGGTGGTTCCATGTATGTTCTATCCCCGACAGATGATGAGTTAATCCACCCTAACTATAACCCCAGCCATTTTGTAATTATGGCGTATCGTGTTCTTGAGGCTCAGGGAATATAACCGAGTTAGCTAGCTCGCTAGCTACCTACTCAGCAAGAACGCGGTAAAACATTGTTCGTCTATTACTTGAAAACGAAATGTGTCTGGCGACTGAAAACAACATACGTAGGATTAGTGGAACATTGGAAGGAATTTATTAATTCAAACTTTTATTTTGTTCACCTAATTTCCTAAATTGCAATTCCTTTATTTTCCGATTCACCGCCATGTGACCTAGAAGTGTCAAATCAGCTTTGCTTTCATTAGTGACATCTCATTGAAAATCTACGGAATTTAATTGGCTTGATTTTCACTTTAAGGATTCAATGAATATATTATAAAAAATAAATTAGGGTTTCAAGACCATTCCAGCCATGAAATGCAGAAGTTTTAAACTCACTCTATTCTCATCAGCGTCGCATTCCTTAAAATCGACTGACATTAGCTGACCAGATTGTAACGTTCAATACTTTATAGACATGAGTGTAATGACAGTATGCACAGTAGGTTTCCCTGTTTTCACCTGAAATATTTGATAAAAGTTTTGGGCGAGAGGGTCACGGGAAACTCCTTAGAACATTTTTGCAAGTAACAGACATTTTCCTGCCAGTACAAATAATTTCATGTGTATAACTGACTTGTCAATTATCATATTAGATACTTTGTTTTCACCTCACTTTATGAATGCTGATGGTTACCAAAATTCTTTGTAATACACTATAGTTAAAAATGTTACATCCAAGTATCAGAGTTTAATTGCTAACCATGGCTTTTGGCTTGAGTACTTGCTGTATATGAAACCATACTTATTATCTATTAACATAGTAAATTTCACTTAAATGGGGAAAAAACAAAACATTTTTGTCATGGAAAAACTTGCAAAATAAGATTTTTGTAATGGTTGACACTTGTGCTCCACTCGAATGCATAGGCAATTGTTCTACTTGTCTAGGATAACGTTTTTTTTTCTTTGCTCAAGTCACCCCCAGTAGTTTCTAACACTCTGAAAATACTAAGGGAATCTTTGAATACAATAAATAATTTGTTATACCTGTGTGTAATGCACCGAAAAAACCATTATCTCTATCAACCCATGTGGTAACAACAGAGTATTTCAACTTGAAATTATATGCCCAGAGAAAAACTTGATCATACTAAAACATACTTTTAGTCATTTAAATATACATATACATGTTAAATTTAATGTTAAATTGCCACGCAACTTCAAAGAAAAGAAATTTCATTTTTTTTCAACCAGTTTTATGACAAAAAATAGTATATTTATCATGAGAAAACAAGCAGACACGGAAGGGCTATATATGACTATCAATAGGCAAGGAGGATTTATATACATCTTGAAACCTGAGGCTAGTGACATACACAGGTGTTTGGGCCTACAATAATCCTGCCCAGATTTCATATTTTGAGCTAAATTAACAATTACAGAATAATTTTAATGTTAGGGTTATGGCAGAAATATTACCCTATAAGCAATTTATACAGTGACAATGGCTAATCATTATTTGCCCCTGTGCAGCCATTATGTTGGCCCACAGCAGTGAATATAATTATATACAACACATTTTCAGCATTCACGTGACATGATTACTACATTGGGACAAATCTAGACCTGCACTTAAGCGCATTTTCATGCTAGCCTTGTAATCTCTCAACAGCATGGACAATAACATAAGGATGACTACACGCAAGTGTAATCAATCATTTGATGTAGTAATGGCTATAAATCAATATGCTTCACTCGTGTCATACATTTGAGTAATAGATTGAATTATTTATGACTTTCCAAGGTTTTCACAAGATAGCTAGCCAATTATATTGTCATAGCTGTATGCCTAGCAAGTAGTCTAACTGGACTATAACACGAACAGAGAACATACTTTAGCTAGTGAACTGTGAAGTTAGCATGGGGTCAGCTGATCCAGAAAAATGATAGTGGAGTTGTATCAAAACAATTCATTATTTCGTATTACTGAATAAAGTATCTAGGTAAATAAAGAGTTGTAACTTTTAACTTTGTACTGGCTGTCAGACTCAGCTTTTAGCTGTCACTTTACCCAAAAACAATATGTATCTTCCATAACACACAAACATTGATAAATAGAGGCTGAATGGAAAAGAAATGTTAAATCGATATAATTGGATCAGGTCACTGAAACACACATGAATGAATAGATTTGGGTTTAACTCCTGCTACCACCATCAAAAAAAGAACAAGAGTTATAAGCTCAGATATGGGGAAAAAGCAGAGATGCAGGCTAACGGTTTACATGTTTAATTTATGTAAAACTCTATCTGAAAATGGGTGATTTTGATGATAGAATTGGTATGTAAGTCATTAAATCTACAAACACACATACGTCTGGGAAGCCTGCCTCCCAGTCATTTTGGTTGTTCAGCCACTAGCTGGAGCTCTATGGTATGAGTAAAGCTGTCAATGGCTCCTGTTTTGGTTCTGACGATTCCAGGGGGAACACTTTCCAGACAAGACCCTAAGTAATGTATTTCCTACATTTTGGTGTGATCAAATGAACAGTGTTGTGGGAAATGTAGTCAAGTAGGTGTGTCCTCTCAGACATCCATTGAACAGAGGATTGTCTAGTTCCTCTGTTGGATTTGGCTATGAATTGATTGTGATTAAGGTATGACAGTGTCTTTTGTGGGCTATACTTGGATCATTATTACAGGGAAATACATCTGCACAACAGGTGCTGGTAAATGACCAATAGAAATTTTGCATGACACATTGCCATTGCTATTGGTTTACTCATTTGTGACACATTTGTCGACGGAATTTTCCTTGTGAAATAGACCAATTGCTGCTCAGTAGAGCATGTAGGCTACTCAGACATCCATACTGTCATCTCCAAAGTTGTGAAAATATCCCTCAGTATTTTTCCTTTTGGAATTCCTCCTTTTACAGAGAAATTGACAACATTATTGTGTTACTAACAAAGACATAAGCATGTATTATGATATTTTACATGCATTTTACAGGTAGTGACCAGGGATCACTAAACTGCTAAACTTGTTTGGATTATTATAAAGCTTTTTAAACTGCTACAGTAACATTTGGTGTATGTCTTACCCATTGATTTCAGAGTTTAAATTTCATCATTTTTTAAAATTCTCTTTAGAAATACAGAGGTTGCAGAATGGTCAGCTGAAGATCTGTGCTTGTGGTTGCAGATGAAAGATTTCCTGGCCTGCCGCACGCTATTCCGGGGTTTCTGAACATCGCTGCGCCTACTTTGTATAACTGCCAAAGATGCAACTGAAAGTTCTGTTCTTTGATTAAACAAATTAGTCACATTGGTCTGAAGCAGCAGAACGAGTAAGGCTTCCTATTAATATGTGGGTTATGAGGTTTTATGACAACATGCAAATGCTGTGATTCATACGAGGCAGAGTTACAGAAAACACAGAAACTCCAATCTGCCTGACCGCAAATGTCCTGAGATTGATTAAACTGAGCATGATGGGATTGATGATTCAGTCTCCCTATGTCTCCCACTACCAATCGAATCAGTGGATTGCAAAACCGAGGGAACAGGGGTGTGGGGTGGAGAACGTAAGATTCACAAAGGCACATTTACTATGCCTTTTGAAATTCATATCCTACAACAGTATTTCTTTGTGTGGGAGACAACTTTGCGGTAGCAGTCAGGTCACTGCCAAGTCTGCAGATGCTAGAATGGCAATGGCACAGAGGCTGCTGGGGTAACAAGTCAGACAACACTCTCAGTGTCGATGTGTTTACCAAAGGGCTAATCTGCAGCGCAGTCAAAACAAAAACCTCGAATCTCACAAACGATTTACAAGTTGACATAAGAGCTGAAGGGTTGAAATCTTTTGTTTCTTTGCTTAAAAGCTGTAGCAGACTCTCGTTAGGTCAGACTGAAAGAGGTGGAAACATCAGAAACATTCTGCGTTTCATAGAACATGAGACCAAGACTCCAAAGTGTCTGAAGTCTGCAAGGAACTAAAACTGTGCACAATCTAAATGTGAAGATTTGGTTTGGAGGCAGACAGTGTAATATCCGAGTAACTGGAATTAAAGAAGGGGTTGAAGCATTCGACCCACAACATTCATTTCATGGCTTCTGCAGAACTTGCTACATTTGGAAGAGAAACCAGTGCTGGATTGGGAACATCATACAACGTTGGTTCAACCAAAAGACAACCAGCCTCCTCATCCCCTCATGATCAAGCCACCCCTATCAAACTATTGACTCGATTCTCCAAAAAGCTCACACAGTAGGCCCGAATGTCTATTTTCACTGACCTAACCAGCACGATCATGAAGAAACACGCTTTTTTTGGGAGGTGAAATGAGGGCTACGTTCCCGTCCCAGTAAGAGGTTCAGTATGTTTTACCCAGCGTCTCTGCGGATTATCCTTCTCAGTGGCACAGAGCGCAGCTTTGAAGATCCCATCGAGGCGATGGCGTTCTTTGATCAAAACACACTGTCTGGAAATAGGGAGTGAGATCAGCCCTCTGGTGAAGTAATAAGCCGATTTTACTCCTCAGCCTCAACAAACCACAGGAAACTTAACATGACTAGCAAGTTCATAGCATACACAAGTATCGATACACCTTAGATACTGAGTGGTTTGACTTGTATTCCATTGTTTTTTTTATCTTGTTATTGTGCCATATATCCCATTAATTTTTTATGCAGAATATTGTGCTGCAATACTGTAACTGCAATGGGTATGTGCTCCATATATTTTCATAAGTAAATTTTAACCTCTTTAAGGCTTCCAGCCGGCATGTAGCATGCATCTTCTTTGGGGAGGATCCCTGGGGGGTGAGAGGCACTGATCTTTTTCAAAGTTTTGTTTTTTTTCTTGTTTTTATGTTTGATCTCGCTGTGATCCCCTTGGGATGTTCGAGTTCTAAAGTGTCATCAATCTAAAAACGCAGTAGTCACTCTAGACAGATTATGGCGCAACCTAATTCAACTTTTAAATCGGCAGGGAGAAGCGGCTCTTACAAGCTGGAAAGTTAAAAGGGTTAAATCATCCATCCCAGCGAAGCAAGGTTGTCTCACATCTCAATGGTTTAAATATATATTAACATTTCCTCAGGACATTCGCTTTAAGTTAACGGACCGGTTTCTGTTGTAAAAGTGCCGGCCTGGGCGATTAGTTTCACTGTTATTTCACCTGTTTTTATAGATCTGTTCCTTCTATGTCTGCTAATGTGGTTTGAGAACCAAATGCTGATATGTTGTTGTCAGAGGCAGACTCTGCTATAGCCTATTCATCTTAGCTGATGCATATTCCATAACTTTGATATCAGCGATCCATAATTTTAATTCCCATACGCTCATTTTCAGAAGCAATTTCAACTTCTGAAAATGATTTGCACATTGGTTAAGGACATCCTCCCTATCACATTCCCTGCCGCAAATTCAAACCCCCTCAGTGCTAACTGTAGACTCTCAGGACGTCAATGATAATTTTGGGGATTTTATGTTTTATTGTATTCCTGTGATGTACTGCATGATGATTTATGTAATATATTTGTTTAAAATGTCAATATCCCTTATATTGATTCAGATTCAAAGGCCTTTTTCGCAGAGCTTCTCAGACCGTCAGATATAGCTTGAGCTACTATCGTGATGTAGTGAGGGAAATGCACCAGTGTTAATGGTTACATCATTAAATTTTAACCAGAATTTTCTGATAAAGTCCCTTTTAAGTCCTTGAAAATAAATGGGTTCTCTGAATTATTTGCTTCTTAATGCTTGCCACAAATATTGAGACATCAATATTTTCAGTACTGAAGAAATGAATTAATTAAGAATCCCTAAGAACGTGCATCCTACGGACCAATCTCGCTGTTGAACATAGATGTGAAACTTACAGTGACGACATTAGCAGTTCAGCCTAACTCCATTCACCATCTGCTATCTCCATTAATCGGGTGGATTTCATGAAAAATTAACATTTTTTAATATCAGCAATTTTAATTTTTTAATATCTTTAACATTATTCATCACAGAAACACATAAAGGATCCCAGAACTGGTTATTTCCTTGGATGCTGAGAAAGATTTTGACTGTGTGGTCAGCATATGTTCCACTACCCCTTTGTGTCACACTGTCATAAAAACATTAAGATTTGAGTACTCTCAATGTGGATAATTTATTTCAACCTTTAATTGAGACTTCATTGGTATCTACATAGATGGAACTTTGCCTAAATCAAGCAGCTAGGAAATATTTTTTCTTCTGAACAAGAACAGTTTTTTTCAGATATTTGCAGACTCCTGATTTTTCAAGAAAAATGACATCCATATTTCCCATGTTACCCTAAACATTTAACAGTCTTATTCCCCAAATTTAATCTTACGATATTTCCGTACTTCTTACCACCAACAGTCAAACTCTTGCGGGAACAACATCTTGGAGAAGAGCTCACAGAAGAAATTATTCTCAAGTATCCACAGCTTCTTAATATCCTAAAATATCCTGTGAAATATTATGGAGTCAATCTGACAAAAGTAAGGTAGTCCAAGGCTTTCCCTAATGTTGACCCAGTGTGTCCCAGGTGACATCAATACCCAGCCACTTTAACACTTCCTATAGATGAAGCTGCTGATTTGGTCGATCTCTTATGCCAGGCAATTCATGAACACAGATATCCAGGCTTTCAGGGTTAAAGGTCCGTTAAAATATGGTTTTGCATTAAACTACACGTGACTCTATACTTTGGTAGGGTATTGTGTATTTCAGGGATTATCCAAAATATTTCAAAACCACATTGGTCGCTCACCATTATCAGAACTTCTTGGAGTTTTTCTATAAAATGTTTTGTGAAGTTATCCAGGCATCAGATGGATTTGTTTTTTTTTTTCAACTCACTAATTATAAAATGACTAATAATTTAATTTGGGAACGGCCCACTTCCTCTTCCTGTTTACCATTACTGACATTATTTTTTTCTGAAAGTGTAGACAGTCTGATTTGCATTCTGGCACTGCCAAGTTTGATAAAAATTTGCAACCCTACCCTGTGGACAAAATACAGCTCTCCTCTGTTGCCAATGGAAAATTATATTAAACCCAGTTACCAAAAGAGCACAATAATCAAATCATGATTATTTGTGCTATTTCAATTAGAACTGATTTTTAGATTTTTTTTTTTGATTTTTTGAACTGAACATACTTTTTATACTTTGTGATGTATATGTGACAGTTTTTCCATTTGTATTTTACGTATCTAGTTTTGCACTCGTTGGTCTGAAGGCTCTGATTTTCTATTGTATAATATTTAATAATATCATTGATTTGAAAATATATTAAAAATTGTAAAACTGAGAACCTGGATGGAGGTCTTAATTGAAACCTTTGCCTTTTTATTACTTTGAAAACCCACAATCCAGACCAGTATTGTTGACAACACTGTGGAATTTTGGATTCATTTAAGTTCCATTACAGAGAAGCCTTGAGATTTCACCTTGATTGATGATCATGATTATTTTTCAGACAGGCAAATGTTTTTGAGTGCATAACAAGTATCAGCACTGAATGGGCAGTGGAATGGTATTGTTCTGAACACTTCAACAGTATGAACTAATAGAAAAAGGGAAGTGCATAGTGGTGATGACAGAAAATAAGAGAGGTACTTTTTAGCATGTACCACTTCACACCAGGTCACAGCATGTGGCACAAAATGCATAAAGTTGGGCCAACCTAAATACAAAGTACAACCCTGTCGATGACCACACTCCCATCCAGCACCAGGCAATTCGATCAAGACCAGCCACCGAGCCTGTTGGGCAGCACCTTGGAGAGCGCCGGCCCGGTGACACCTCCTGAATCTGTGTCAGCACCGTGGAGAGCGGCGCTGGAGGAGGGACCTCCAAGCATGGAATGACACACCTGAGCAGAGCTGGGAATATGAGCAGATGCCAACACTTCAATCACTTAGCAGACCCTCGGACCGCTGTCACTCTTTGGGGAGACAGACTTTCTTCAAAATGGTATACCAATGACTAAGTCTTTGCTTCCCATACAGAATTAGGGTGAGAGATCTCAAAATGTGTGATTCAGCAAATCACAACTATGACTTGCAAGATGTGAACGGTGACTGACAAAATGCAACAGTTTATGGGATAACAAATCCGTGTGGCTTGCCTGAGATGACATTTGCATGTGTCTCCATTGTACATCTGTTCCTGCTTGATCTCGTGGACATTCCCATTGTGCTTAAATTAGTTGTGGACTAACTGAAATGGACCATTTTTAGGTGGTTTGCTCAGATGATTGGGGCCCAAACTGAAAAATGCACATTGGATTTAAGTCACAAAAGTGGTTAACTTTTTGTGGTAAATTTTGTAAGTACCTGTCTCTCTCTTTCTCTCCTCCACACACACACACACACACAAACACACACACACTCACACAAATATACAACTGTGCATATTTAAATGAAACAATTGCTAATGTTGTATGTAAAATATACACAAAAATATTTTTAAGATGAACTGTTAAGTATGTGTATTTATTTCACAATGTATGTCAAATTAAAATTTTATTTTATAAATATTTTACGTTTCACTTTCTCCCTTTTACACGTAAAGTTAATTTCATTGAGAAATTGAACAGTTAGACTATTTCATATAAAATATTATTATTAAGGACACGGATCGTGATTAAGATTATAATCAATAATACTACATAACTCCCCCAGGCTCTGAATATCCTAGAAAGTTTTTAAATTTGAGGGAAAATAAATAAGGAGGTCTGATCTTGAAAGTACTGGATCACAATTTTGTACAACAATCTGAATTAGTTTCATGCTCTCAAGAAGTTGGGAAATTTCTAGTTCGAGTGCCACTACATTGGCAAATTCCTGTTATGATCTCACAAACTGCGGGACTACACAGGAAAAATAAAATATTCAGAACACTGTCCTAATAGGAGGGCACTGTATCAGCCGCGGTTAAGCAATAATGTAGAAGGCTACCTAGATGCTACGCTTCATAAAAGCAGAAATAAATGGGATTTTTTTTCATGAAATAAGTTTATTTTCAAGAAACGTAAAATTACTGTGCGTATAATGTCACGGTCATTATCCAAAGCAATAACACAACGAGCAATGTCGTTAGAGGGCACTGTATTTTTAGTACAATGTGGACAGTGCTCTCTATTTCTTCTACAGTAACTTTTGTTCGTTACACCACATGTGACCGTACCAGACGTGATCTCTGATAGTGCAATTAGGCAAATAACAAAATGTTGCTGAACAGAACCGGTAAACTGTTTTTCACTCAAGTTCAGTTAAGTTCAGTTGAAACAGCAGCAAGAATAGATAACCAAAGCCGCAAATCTTTACATCTTCTTCTGACATGAAATACTGTCATAGAGGAAATTTGCAAAGCCGAAAAGTAAAGTTTTGAATGTGAGCTGGTCTAGTTCAGATAAGTTTTCTCAAATGAGCGAATTGATGCTGCTGTCGACTGAGGCATATTCTGCCAAAGAGATTCCATAGCAGAGGGACACGTCGTTTGGATTTGACTTGAATTCCAGCTAAATTCCAATGAAAATCTCATATTATCTAAACAGGCTTTCTTTTCAGGAAAAATGTAAAAGGCAAAACGTATAGACGCGTTGAATGCATTATAGTCCAGCTCTCTCCACGTCGATGTGAATTGTACCATATCTTTCTTCACCATGCACTCGCTTTTTATGCGGTCGGATGTTGCCCAAACGGACGTTATGTAGCACATACCTGTTATTCATCTGAAGCCGTCACAGGTCGTCAGATTGTATCTCAAACTTAGGTGCTGCAAGACTGCAAAACCCCATGCAGCGTCTACATCAGGCACCCTAACCCTATGTTCTGACACTGCAGTTCAATGGGTTTTATAATCAATATAACAGCTTTCAGCGTCAATAAATATCTACGAGACAAAAGCATTGAAGACAGACGGTGCAGGCTGAGACATTTTCGAAGTCAGATGTGAATAGGGGGATACGGGGAATGGTTGACGACAAGGGTAGACTGTCATAGTGCTTTATACGGCGACACTAAAGGGTGCTGTTTGTTGAAGAGAGGATAAAAAGTGGGTGTTGCATTGGAACAAGGTGAAAGGCAACCCCAGAGAAGACCCAGGTTGTACTGGAGAGGTTTTATCCTCTGGCTGGTCTGGGAACACCTAGAAGTCCTTCAGGAGGAGCTGGAAGAAGTGGTTGTGGAAGAGATGTGTGGGATTGTTGCCATGGTGACCCTGATGGACAAACTGTCTGTAGTTAATGGTTATCAGTAATAATTATCTTCCTTAAGCATCTGACTGTTGCTGTTGATCAGAGCCCTGGGCAGGTATTTATGGATTTCTTTATTCTAGGATCAGCTCCTACTTGTCCATATTAAAATGATGCATCACAAACTAAAAAGTAAAACTGATCTAAGATCAGCAATCTGATACGCTTTATAAACAGACTGTGGTTTTCCAGCTGGAATTGTTTTTGGAAGACTGTACAGTTTCATTATCAGAATAACAGTGGTACGGTTACAAAGCAACTCTCAGCTGCACAGATCTGTCACATGGACAGTTGAACAGCCTGTACTGGTACTCCACTTATTTTCCATTTAATTAAATGGCAACACTTAAGCAATTTCACTGTTACTTGTGCAATATGCAACATTTGTACTTGATACATTGCAGTTTCTTGCTTCAGTTATTATTCACATTTTCAATCTTGTGTAGTAATTAATCTAACACAGTATGATTATTGTATATGCCATGTACCTAAAGCAATAGAAAACCCAACATGAGGCTATTAAACGTGCTCAGAACCATCATTCATTTGGCAAGTAGGCACAACCAATATCAACATGCACACAGAGCAATTCAGAGTAATTACAGCTTGTGAAGATTTAAAATTATGTGCATAGTATTACAAGTAGCTATAATATTTGAATAATTTAAGATTTCAGTGTTAAGTTTTGTGTCTTAGATAGCTGACACAGTATTGACATAAACATAAACAATGAGTAATGGTTAATGTGAGACATTTAAGTACAATTTACTTGTCTTTTTTCATTTTTTTGGTTACACTATTTTCTCCACCCCGGTATAATTTCTGCATCACCACATGTAATAGACTGATATTTGTGCTTGTGAACTGGTCAAAGTGAAGGAGAAATCTGCTGTAGACTTCCTGCATGAAAGAAACACTCAACCCTGGTCCTGGAAGGTCACAATTCATAACTGGTTTTTGTTTAAACCTTTATATAAGCAATGGATTTAAACCCAAGAGACAAGGTGAGTTAGCTGTGATGCCAGGTACAAAAATAAATTCGATTCTGAGGAACAAAAAAAAAAAAAAAACACACACTGCAGACCTCGAAAACCAAGGTTAAACGTTTCTGACGTATGACATCATGTCTGGAATGAGCACTGTAATTTTTCGTACGAAGCTTCAGAGCTCCAAAATGAAAGGCAACAATCAGGGAAAATAGAAACACAGTTTTATTTACTGTCATCCATGATGGCAAATTAGAAAATGAATGGTACATCCGAACATAAAATGACATTTTCTCAGTGACCGCCTCCTTCAAACTGAAATCGAAAACCTCCTATCTGAGTGCATGAATCAGGCCACATGAAAAGACAAAGAGAACTAACGTGACGTAAGGCACACCTACAGAACCACAAAAACAATAAAAGTGGCCGATTACAACCAGTTGCTGTCCCATGCACAAAGAGCAAGGCCTAGGTGTAACCACCCACTGTTACATGTAGTGTCATTTAAATAACCATATCTGACAATGAGAATAGTTAAGTACATCCTTTTTTTTTTTTTTTTACATTGTTACTTTACATTTGCGATTTTTCTTTTTCTGCACAGACATAAGCTCAATATTTGGCCGACTCAATTTGATGACGAAAGAAAAATCTGGATCGAAGCGCAAGCGGTTAAAAACTGAGCGATCTGCCGCTATGTGATGGACTGCACTGTGTCTGGCAGGAAGGCTGAAGGAAATGACGGAGGGAAAAACTAGCGGGGCTGAAGAGGGACTGTGAGTGTATGGGTGTCCATGTGTGTATGGGCAATTTCTTTGTCAATGTGGTAGTCGGGGGGATAAAAACAAGACATGTTTAGTTACTAATAGAAGCCTGCCTCACCCTCTGGAACACACCTGGTGGGGGAGGCTATCACAGAAATGGGCTTTTCTGCTCTTACGGGAGACGTCCTAGGCAGGTAACTAAGAGGTAGACAAAAATAATATGGATTAAAATAGCGGCAAGAAACACCCTGTAGAGATCCAGTGCACGGATGTGCAGCGACTTTAGGACTTCGGGCATCATGCTGGCCCCGCCCCGTCCCGGAGGTGCTGATTTGGACGTTACGGAGTTGACACTGACTGGACTGTGGTGAAACAATCGTGGCAGGGCACATGACCAGGTGGAGGCACTGCAGCTTGCGGACCGGGCGACCCAACAGACGGACTGAAAAACACTGTCCCGGGGACCCAGGGAGTGAGGCCTCGACGCTGGCCACATGACAACGGACTTGTCTGGCATGGGGGTCCTCGGTTGTCAGTTAGCAATACTAATACCTGCAGTGCTGGACTGATGTACCCACAGCATATGTAGCTGAGAACACATGCAGGCACCTAAAAGTCTCATTTAAAACCCAGTTATAATCAGTCTGCATACACCATAAAAGCACCAAATTCAATGCAAAAAAAAAAAAAAAAAAAAAAACAGAAAAAAATGACATTCCGTTTTGTACAAAGTCAGTTAAAATTTCAACGTTCATCATCTGAATTTTTTGTTTTTTTTGCGAGACAAATGTCAAACAGAAGGCTGCCAAGCTTCAACAGAAATAAGACAGAATGACGCTGCCGCTCCAGGACCTGCAGTCTCTGTGGGACGACATGCACACACGACCAAACCATCTTTGGTGCATAAAAAAAAAAAAAAAAAACCCCAAATGCTAACACTTTCTTCGTATACTTGCTCCAAAGGAACTCAACTGAGCTTTAGAATTTTGATCGTGTTATCCCTTCGATTCGATACCCTGCTTTGAGTGCAATCGTCAAGTAATTCCGTTCTTCGTTTCGTCCTTTGATCTGAGAGACAACAACACTCAGCAACCAGGGTCGGAAACGCTACCAGGGTTTTCCAAATCAATGGGACCGCTTCTGAGGGCAGAATACTGTGACTACACTGTACAGCCTGCTCTGTTTAACAGTGCTGAATCAATCAAGTTACACTGGCAGTAAAGGCACTATATACAGATATGCTGGCCAGCAGGTGTGCTGTGAAATACCTCCCTTTAGACTTGCCCATAGACCCTCTCTCCATTCCCAACGATACCTACTTTACAGTCCTAGTAATTCCCAGGCTATACTCTCCACAAAATACACCAATCCTTTTTTTTTTTTACTTTACAATGGACCAGGAAAGTGTTTTTTGTAAGTTGGTGCAAGTGCATGTGTGAAATAAGAGAAAAGGACCGGAGCGCCAGGGGGGGTGTGGGGGCGGGGTAGAGGGTGGAGGTCAGCCCTGCAGCTCATCGAAGCACGTGTCGCAGACCCGCACCGGCTTCTTGGACGACGGCGTTAAGGCGTTCTTGGCGGAGCAGTCGCCGCAGAAGATGTTCCCGCAGTGTCGACAGTGATGCTTCAGGGTGAGAGAGAGAGAGAGAGAAAGATGAGAAAAACAGGTGAGCAAGACCCTTCTCATGCCTTATTACAAGTGTTCATGGGTAAAGACAGTTAATCTGTACTTGCTTTTGGAGGGAAGACTGTTAAAACTGTTTGCTTTAAAGACAACAATGCTAAGCGCTGTTCGATTCAGAGTGAACGGATTTAAACCATGTTTGAGTGAGGACAGTTAAACCATGTTACTGGGAGGAGGTGGCTCAACCCCAAATAGTGAGACTGCTCACCTTCCTGACAGTCACTGAGAAGCCTTTCCCACAGGCCATACAGTTCTGCACCTCATGATCCTCCGCCCACTTCCGCGTCAGACTCTGGGACTGTTTTATCTGCAGGGACAACATGGACAGCAGGGACATCAGCGACCAGCGACTGCTTTATCCACAGTGACATCAGTGACACTGTAACCTGTAGTGACTGGTTCTCTCTCTGACCTGAAGTGACCGGTTCTCTCTCTAACCTGTAGTGACTGGTTCTCTCTCTCTGACCTGTAGTGACTGGTTCTCTCTCTCTGACCTGTAGTGACTGGTTCTCTCTCTGACCTGTAGTGACTGGTTCTCTCTCTCTGACCTGCAGTGACTGGTTCTCTCTCTGACCTGTAGTGACTGGTTCTCTCTCTCTGACCTGCAGTGACTGGTTCTCTCTCTCTGACCTGCAGTGACTGGTTCTCTCTCTCTGACCTGCAGTGACTGGTTCTTGCTCTGACCTGTAGTGACTGGGTATGTCTGACCTGTAGTGACTGTTTCTCTCTCTGACCAGTAGTGATTGGGTCTCTCTGGCCTGTAGTGACTGGTTCTCTCTCTGACCTGTAGTGACTGGTTCTCTCTCTGACCTGTAGTGACTGGTTCTCTCTCTGACCTGTAGTGACTGGTTCTCTCTCTGACCTGTTGAGACTGGTTCTCTCTCTGACCTGTAGTGACTGGTTCTCTCTCTGACCTGTAGTGACTGGGTCTCTCTGACCTGTAGTGACTGGTTCTCTCTCTGACCTGCAGTGACTGGTTCTCTCTTTCTGACCTGTAGTGACTGGTTCTCTCTCTCTGACCTGTTGTGACTGGTTCTCTCTCTCTGACCTGTAGTGACTGGTTCTCTCTCTGACCTGTAGTGACTGGGTCTCTCTCTGACCTGTAGTGACTGGTTCTCTCTCTGACCTGTAGTGACCGGTTCTCTCTCTGACCTGTAGTGACCGGTTCTCTCTCTGACCTGTAGTGACCGGTTCTCTCTCTGACCTGCAGTGACCGGTTCTCTCTCTCTGACCTGTAGTGACTGGTTCTCTCTCTAACCTGTAGTGACTGGTTCTGTCTCTAACCTGCAGTAACTGGTTCTCTCTCTAACTTGTAGTGACTGGTTCTGTCTCTAACCTGTAGTGACTGGTTCTCTCTCTAACCTGTAGTGACCGGTTCTCTCTCTAACCTGTAGTGACTGGTTCTCTCTCTGACCTGTAGTGACTGGTTCTCTCTCTCTAACCTGTAGTGACTGGTTCTCTCTCTGACCTGTAGTGACTGGTTCTCTCTCTCTAACCTGTAGTGACTGGTTCTCTCTCTGACCTGTAGTGACCGGTTCTCTCTCTAACCTGTAGTGACTGGTTCTCTCTCTAACCTGTAGTGACTGGTTCTCTCTGCCCAGCTCTTGCATGGCAGCCGTAGTGTCGTCCAGTTTGCGCCGCATCTCCACAACTTTGGCCTGAAGCTTCTCGATCTCACCCTCGCCCTTCACACACCTGTGAGACAGAAGGTAGAACACACAATCTCAGAGGGTTGTATTTGCACATCATTTAAGGCTCAGTTGACTAATCCTTACATTTTTTATTTATATATTACATCCTGCAGATTGAAAATGGTGTAGCGCAACACTCAAAGTGGGAAAATTGAAAGTACAAGTAAATTGACCATGAAAATGAATGACTTTCCACTAAAATGCTTTTCTAAGTACTGTGGAGTAGGTCTTTCATGTATTACAATGTGACACATCTATCCTGTTTGTCAAGTTATTCAGCAAAAGAATAATGAATAAAATAATAAAGATAATAAAGAATAAGGAAAATGTTCTATTTTTTTCCACTATTGTTTCCACATTTTTTTCCATATGTTTGTCGGTAAATCGGCTAACGTGGATAATTTTGTATCATGGTGGTGGAAACAGCATGGCGATGCAGTTGCGTTTCCCCACCTCTCCAGAAGGGCGCGCCGCTCATCCTGGTTGTTCTGCACGGTGGCCTCCAGGACGGCGATGTCGCCTCGCAGCTCGTCGGTCTGCTTTTCCAGCTCGCCCACGCGCCGCTGGCTGCCCTGCCACTCGCGCTTCAGCGTCGCCATGTTCTCGTTCAGCGCCGTCACCTGCATCGACAGCCGCGACTCCATCTCCTCGTGGCTCTTCACGAGCTCCGCCTTCGCCTTCAGCTCCACTTCCTGCATAGTTCAAGAGATCATTATAGGAGACAGGCAGGCACACGCACACACACACAAACACACACACTCGCATGCATGCACTGTCAGTAAAATAAGTGCGAGCTGTAAGACGCAAGAGCTGTCTGTGACAACGATCAATGGGTATCGCAAGTACTGTAAGTGACAGTAATCAGTGATTAGCAGAAGTACTCTATAGCCCTTTTTCCATAACAATTTCGATCGAATTATCCCTTGAATCGACAGAACTCTGCGCGATATGAGAAGCCCCAAAACGTTTTTCCATAAACAGAATCATTCGATCGCACTCACGTGACGTCACAATGGCCTGAGTTGATGCGCATTTACTTAACTCGCTAGATTGTTTTCCATCAACAATGTATTGGTTTAAATCTCCAAGCAAACAACCTAAGGTGAACTCTCACTCTTATCAGCCCGTGCTTGACATTCTGACGGGAAACTTGCCTAGTTCGTCCAAGTGTTCAAACAATTTTGTGTCTCCGGCTCCACTTCTTCCAGACTCCCTCCTCTCGGCAAGATAAAAGACTTCACTGCGTTCCACTTCTTACGCATGGCCTGCCACGGCTTGACGACCCCCCAAGCAGCCATTCAATTGGAAATACTTTTAAAAATTAGAGCGCTCCTTTGTCTTTTCCCATATGAAGCTGCCACCACGTCCATTTCATTAAACTTAAAAAGAGACAGGTCGCCTCCCTTGACCAATGTCGCCGATTTAAACTGGCCATTGTGTATCTAGCTGGTTTGCGGTTTTTGTCCTCACAAAATTTTACGGCGAAGAAAGTTTTGTAGGAGACCATTCCTGCGCTACATACACGGCTTCTGAGCATGTGCGGCATTCTTATACCGCTTCAACGTTTTTCCATCATATAAAGTCGAATCAACCTCCCCCTTAATCCACCAAGTGAGTGAATTAATTTAGCACGTCATATTTCGTTCTTCATCGCTTTAATTCGTTTTCCACCAGCCTTGTCGCAGTAACTTTCTGATGCGCATCAATTTCTAGCGAATTAAAATTCTAAAGGAAAAAGGGCTTATGTGACAGTGATCTGAGTAACAAAAATACTGTGTATCTGACAGTCATCACACAGTAATGTAAGTACTGTATGTGACAGTAATCAGTGAGTAACATAAGTATTGTCGTGATTGTAAACAGTGATTAGCATTCAATGTGACAGTTATCAGAGAGTAACACAAGTACTGTGTACGAGGTGTGGCTGTTAAATAATGAGACTAATGCTGTAATTCAGTTGCAATGAAGGAAACCAAAGATTCGGTAGCGCTTTTGTTCAATTTCACCAAAAATTTTAAGATGATGCACCGCTTGATTTTTGAACTGACCATTTTTACGGCACGTCAGAAAAACACGTCTACTTCAAGCGATGCGTACCACTGAACTGAAGATGCGAGCGTATTGAAACGTTCAGGGATTGTCTATGCGTGCCCATTGGTCAATGTATACCACGTGCATGTGCGCTGTGGTTCGACTTACATAAGCCCAGTCTCGTTATTTAATAGCCACACCTTGTATGTGAAAGTAATCAGTGATGTAAGTGTGCAATAGCGACCAGTGAGTAACAAGTACTATATGTGACAGTAAACACAGAGTAGCATAAGGAATGTGTATGTGACAGTAATCAACAGGTGCGTTTCGTGTTTGATGGACGACAGTACCAGTTGGGACTCGATCTGGGCCCTCTCTCCCTTCAGTTTCTCCTCCTGTCGACAGAAGCCGTCCTTGGTTGCCTGGTGTGCCTTCCTCTCCTCCTCCAGTTCAGAGTGAGCGTGCTCCACCTGCCCCTGCATCTCCAGCTTCTGCTGGATCAGCAGCTGTTTGGCCTCCCGCAGCTCCGTCAGCTCCTGCGCGGCACACCGGGATACGGAATGCCATATCCGTCAGACGTATCTCCCACGCGCCACAAATCACACACATACCGCTTAATCATACAGCACCACTCCCCACAAACATACACCAATACGCCTGTCAAACACTACGTCACTCTCCTCCAGCACACAGTACAAAGCACTACACAGACATACAACGGAAAACCTTCTAAACACACAACTGTATACCACCTATACATCCATTAACAGAATACGACACTCCTAACTCACAGTAGAAAACACCTCTCAAACACACAATGATTCCTCCTCCCAATTCAATCCTTCTCCAGGATTATTTGCTTGGAGAAACACATTTAGACTCTCACTTAATTTATAAAAAAAAATGTTGCATCATGACTGGGATTCACACAGCCAGCCACAAAGCTACACAACGATAAACTTCTTCTGTGTGCCACCTGAAGTTGTGTCACCTGACAGTGTAGTGATCTTGGTTTCAGCCGCCCTACATGCCTCGGTCGAGTTAAATTCCCATCCTTGTTTGATTTTGTGATGTAATTATTTGATCATTGGGTTGTGTTTAATTTGAAACTGTTGACCACGCCTCCGGCTGAGTGAGAGGTCTCTCTCACCTTGTTGCTCCGCTCCACGCTGGCCTTCAGCTCCTCGCTCAGCCGATTCACGTCCTGCTCCAGTTTGCTCTTCAGATCCTTAAGCTCCTCCCCCCTCAAACGCTCCTGATTCAGCTCCTCCTGGCTCCGCCCCTAAAGAGCACGCACAGATAGACACTTTGTGAGTCACGCGCACACACACATGCACACACAAATATTTATGTGCCCACACTGTGACACTCTGTCTACCAAACAAACACACACACCCACACAAGAGACGCACTCAGAGACTCTCTCACACACACACACACACACACACACACACTCTCACTCTCTCTCTCTCACACACACACAAACACAAACACACACATACACACACACGCACATTCATTTAAGATTCTGTATATAGTCCAACTTCATCTCTAACCCATACATAGAACATAATTCTTCAGCGGGAACAAAATTTACACTCTCAACACTGCCAAAAATTAGGACAATGAGCTGGCAGTTCTACCCTACATCATCGATGGCAGTGATGAACAGTTGATACTTCAGTATGTCTGAGGAGGAGGAGTGCTCCATGTATTGATCGAAAGAGCACCCAATCTCAATTATTAGGACATTTCCTTTGGCTCTCACAAATGGAAACATCTGAGTGTTCAGAATTTGAAAGAAAACATTGCCTGTGTCATTGAGGTGGAATCACTCAGACTTGGCTGTTGCGTGGTTTGCTGATTTTTTTTTTTTTTGTTTTTATTCACAAACACAGATTCATTCAAAAATATGCACATACAGGGACTCTTTAAAACACACAAACACACATACACAAAGATTCATACTCATATATGCACATACTGGGACTCTCTGAAACACATGCACACACACACACATACGGGGACTCTCTAAAACAAACATACAGTAGTGTACACACACACACACACAGGAACTCTCTAAAACACACACACACACACACACACACACACACACACATACAGAGAATCTCTGAAACAAACATACTTTAGCACACACATACACACACACACACACCCACACACAGGGACTCTCTAAAACACACACACACATACATGGACTCTCTAAAACAAACATACACACACACACACACACACACACACACATACACACACACTGACCTGCTGCTGCTGTAGGTCTTTCAGTGCCTGCTCCTGTTTTTGGAGGTGCTCCTCCTTTTTGGCACAGTCCTGCTGCAGAGCCGTTAACCGCGTCTTCAGGTCCTGGATTAGCTCTGTCTGGCTGCTGATTTGGGTTTGGTTCGCAGCCACTTCCTCCTGAACCAGGGCTAGCTTGTCCTCAGACGCCTAAAGAACCAATCAGATCAAAAACATTACATGAGAAAAGGCGATTTCTGGGCATCTTGGTGGGGCTGAAGAAGAGTAAGTCAATTTATCAACAAATAAATGAATAAAAACCCTTGAAATTCCAATAAAATCTCCCTACAGCAGAACTCAATGCTAACCCCTTTTGCAGAATCAGTAAGTATAGTCATGTGTTTCTCTATAATTTTACACACTCTGACTTCCAGTGAGGCTTGTGTCCATGTTAGATGTACCACAGAGATAATGTATGTTGTTTGCAGTGGAGGTCAGGTTATGGGGTCTGGTCTGCAGGTTCCGCCCACCTTGAGGTCCTGTCGCAGGGCGGAGATCTCAGACTCCTTGCCGTAGCAGTCGGACTGCAGAGCATCCAGCTTCTGCTGGGTGTTGGCTAGGCTCTTCTGCAGCTCCTCACGTTGGGTCTTCTCAGAAGACAGGTCCTGGTTCACCATAGCCAGCTGCTCCTTCAGCTTGCCCTCCTCCTCGACCTGTCACACAAAGAGACAGGCACAGTACGTCACAAAGAGACACAGGAGCAGTATGTCACACGAAGGGTCATGCGTGACACGTCACACAAAAAGACAGCTACTGTACGATTCACCATCACTGACTTACCGAAGGGATTGACTATGAATTATTAGGCAATATGACTCTCCACAGACCACAAATAGATTCATCATTATGACTGAAAACTATCATTAGAGATGTGCATTTGGACAAAATTCTTTCAACTTGATATAGTTGGAATGTTTCATTATTAAATCACTAACTGTTTTAACCCTGTTGTTTTTTTGCCCACAATAATGGGACGTTTCACTGGGTCTGTATTAACTATTCACACATGACCAGAAATGTTGAATATGTAGTCATGAGGACTGGTGCTGACATGAGAATCTTTACGTATCTTTTTCTCTGAGAAACAAGTACTCCTGATTGTTGGGAGAAATGTTTTTCTAGAACAACATCTGAAAGAAAATGCCTCCAACGACATCGCTTTAAAGTATCTAGTTGCTTCTGCGTTTCGATGACACGCAGAACAGAAAATCTAAGTGTATGGGTTAAGACAAGTGTACAGGGATCTGTATTTAAGAAAGTGCAAGGATGAGTGTATTAGTTAAAACATACAGGTGGATGAATGTACTTGCTGAAGGTCAGTGTGAGTAAGAGGTGAGTAGATTCTTGCCTTTTTGGCATTCAGGGTCTGGACGTTCGTGAGCTGGCCCTCCAGCTTCTTCACTTCCTGGGTAAAAGATTCCTGAGCCTTCTTCACCTTCTCCTGCAGCTGCTGCATCTTCTTCCCCTCCTCCTTCAGCACTTCCTGTTTCTCCGCCAGCTGCGCGCCCTGGGCAGTCAGCTGCGACTGTAGATCCTTCTTTGTCTGCGGGAGGAAGTTCAGAGATTAGTGGCGCCAGATCAGAGCGACCGCGTAGTTCTTTTTTCCGCACCGAGCGAAATTCGGCACTGCAGGAGAGCTCGGTCCAAGGCCAGCGAGTTGCTGATAATTTCCATTGCCCTGTCTTACCCCTTTACCTGTTGCTGGAACGAGAAATCGTTTTGAAAAAGTTGCCCTGTGTACCATCACTCTTAATGACTGGAGCCTTCTGCCCTTCCTTGAACTGCAGAAACGGTTTTACCCTCACTCACCTCCTCCATCTTCTGAAGTTGATCTTTGACCCCTTGTAGTTCCTTCGCCGAGTCCTCAGTCTTCTTCTGCAGCTGCTGTTTAGCCTGTTGGAGGGCCTTGTCCTGCAGGAGACAACCGTATGGAAGGTTAGCTTGCCTTAGTGGTCTTGCACACTTGGCTTTACAATATTACTTGACGTGCCACCGAAGTGAAAAATGGTGTGTGAGAAATCTCTTCAGTGACACTGTGTTTAAATGGTAAGCCAGTGTTGTAATTAACCAGCCCATTGGAGCGAGTGGGGGGTTCTCTAATGAGTCTCGTTCAAGGAGTCACCTTCTCCTCCAGTGCAGTCTTGCTGCTCTTCCTCTCCTGTTCGAGCAGCGTCTGAGTCTTCTTCATGCTGTCCTTTACGGCGCTAAGCTCCTGCGTTAGCCCCTCCTTTTCCTGCTGCGCCTTCTTCTCCAGCGCCGCCCGCTGAGCCCCGCCCTCCTGCGTCTCCTTGTCCAGCCTCCGCTGCAGGTCAGCCTTCTCCTCCTCCCTCTGCTGAAGCTGCTTCTGCGCGTTCGCTAGGGCGGCGCTCTGCTTCTTCAGGTCCTTCTGAAGACCCGCACCTCTGAGGGACAGCAACAGGGTAACACAGTACAGTGAGAGAGAATCGTCACCTTATTGTTATGGTGGAAATGGAGAGTAAACGTAGTTGTGGCTCTTGCGATTTACACAGTGGCCCTCTCAAACAGGTGTTCGGTGTAATCCCTCCTGACCGGGGACGATGGTACAAGAGCGCTGGACTATCGTTGCATTGGTCAACAATAACAGTTACAGTGAGTGTACACCATGGTGGCTCCCATCCAGATGGGACCTACTCTCTCAGATGGACGGCTGGATCTGGCGCCCAGACCCAGGCTAACCACTACTTCCTTTGCAATGGTCCCTCACTGACGTTGTGGTGACACCACAGGAACCTGCACTGGATTTAAACTCGCAGCCTGGACCTTTTTACCTTCAGCTTAACATTTCATCTTACATAGTCTGATAGTGTTTTTTACTCTTTGAGAACCCGAGACGGACAGTTATTTTTTAGTTGTCAGCTACAGGTACGGGCATGTACCCATGTATGTTATATCCCACCAGTTTCACGGTGGAGAGTCATTATACTGTTAGCCAAACCTGCAAGCATGAGCTACACAAATCTGCAAGGTAACAGGGAGGTCAATGTCCCATTTGAGGAACGTGATATGCTGTGAAAGGTGTAAGACGGTAGCACTCTGCTGGGGATGTAGGCATGTCTCACCCCTCTTTCTCTATCTTCAGCTGGTGGGTTAGCTCCTGGACCTTGGCCTCGGCCTGAGTGCCATGCTGCTGGGCCTTCTGCAGGTCCTGCTGGGCCTGGTCCCGGCTCGCCCGCAGCTCCTGCGCCTCCACCTCCAGTTTCTGTGGAGAGAGACGTGTGAGGGACACCATCAAGAACTATTTCAGGCTTGGACTTGAGCCCACCGCTCCATGCCTCCATTGACTGCGGTTTACATTAGGGAAGCTCTGCTTCCAGGGACCGGCTGCAAATAGTCATGCCTCATGCCCACTTCATTTTAGACACTTATTTCCAGAAGGCACAGGTAGTTTAATACTTTAATATTTTATATAATTTTGAGAAATTTGTTATAGAGAAGACTAGTTTCATTATATGACAATGTATCAAAATTCGGACATGAACTCCACTGGAGAGTGTTGAAGGCATATCTAATAACTGATCTTTATACTGCAGATATGAAGAATTTCCTCCAAAAAGCAGTAGATGACAGACTGTATTTGTCAGTTAGATATGCACGGCAGATTGGAGTGTGTCCTCTTGTGGGATGCTAAAAAGATTTTTGTCCTTGAAAAGGTTTCGGAAATTCAGGTTTTACCCTTTTTTATTTTGTGGATTGAATTATCTCCCACTTCTACTGTGCACAGTGCTAACAGATAATGTACTCGCATTTTCCATTCGCATTTTGAAAAGAGACAAGATGGATCCCTTGTTGCTTTGGTTAGGATAAGAATGTGGAAAAAAAAGGCACTCCTGTGCAGAAGGGTTTTTCCTGTATGTGTTGGACTTCGCTAGTAATTTTCACTAGATTCGATTTTTTTCATTGGATTTTACTACGCTGCCGTTCATTGTCAAAATTGAGTTTCCTTTATGTATTACTTCCATGTCATCTAAAATGTCGTCTCTCTATTCAATAGAATATAACATGCATTTGTTTTCATGTTAAATATTCTTACCAAACTAAGGTGGCTCCCAACAAGATAGGAAAGTAAAACTCAGGGCTTTTGAGTCGAGTCGTTTAAATTGTATAATTTTGTGGGTATGTGGGTTTGGCTCAGGTTTAACGATTCATTTATTTCTACATTTTCCAAACAGTCAACATTTCAAACTTACAGAATTTTTGCAGAAAAGCAGTTTTCTTACCAATGCCGATTTTCATGCTTTCCTGTCCAAAGCCAAATGGCCAAGAGTACTGAATAGGACTGATTACGCTTCTAGATTATGTTGAGAATCGGTCATAGTAAAATAAATAAAAGATAAATAAAATTATAAAAATAAAGTGTCAAATGAATGACCGTTTATTTTAACTGTAAACCTTTACACAATTAGAATCATTTAAAAAGGTAAACACTTAAAATCCCTGAAGTCAGTTTAGTGTGCCTGACTGCAGTTTCATACATAGTTCCTGGGCTGCGCACTGACCTTGAACTGGCCCTCCAGTTTCTCTGCCTCCTGCTCCCTGGTCAGTAGTTTGTCCTTGCATTCCTTCAGGCTGCCGTCAAGCTGGGCACAGAGACCCTGTCTCTCCTGTAGTTTGCCGCTTAGCTCCTTCAGTTGATTCTGTAATTTCGCCACCTCCTGCAGGGACACGCAACATATCAGTCACCTGAAGCTGGGCAGGATGGGATCCTTCGGACAGTTACGAAAAACTCTGAAGTGAGGATCCTTCAAAGACAGGCGACATTCAGATCTGGGTAGGCGCTTAAACGACAGGCAATGTGTCACCTACCTAAAAAGCCCAATGTACCACTTTTGGGTAGTCCTTACGAAAACAAACTTTACATGAGTGACCGGAGAAACAGCCTAAAGGACTAAACCCAATGGAATACGTCCCTTCTATGCTCTTGCATCACTATTCTGAAGTGCTTTTCTGCATACCGTGTTGTCTCATGTAAATTGCTACAGCTCATTGGACGATAAGATTATGCCCACTAATGGCACGGTGCTCGCTCCACCTGTCAGGAATGGGTTCAGAGATCTGAATTCAGAAACAAAAATGCCCGCCCACTGAGCGTGCTCAAATCTCCTGGGTTTAGCCCTCAGCAGGACTCATCTGGTTGCCAAGCAATAATGTTGAATTTAATAATTCTGAAAAACAGGGTTTTTTTTTTTTTTTTTTTAAAGAGCATATAATAAAAGCTAATGTACTACTATTGTACTAATACAACAGCCTAACGTTTAAGGTGCTTGACTGGGAGCCCCACTGTAGCCACGATAAGCTCAGTGCAGCTGTTGGGCAAGGCCCTTGATGCTGCTTTGACTAATCAACTGTAAGTCACTTTGGATAAAAGCATCCACTGAATAACTGTAATGCAGTGTAATGGTATCCCCTGTTACAGCTGCCGCAGACAGGCCACGTGATGCCCGTTTACCTGCTGTTTGTCCTGCAGTGCATGCTGGGCCGTCTCCAGGTGGTTCTGCAGGTCCACCCTCTGAGCCGTTTTAGCTGCCTCGGTGGACAGAAGCATCTCGGTCTTGGCTTTGAGCTGCAAAACAGCACATGGGGTTTGGGTTTATATCCTGGCAGATCATATTTCAGGCTGGGGATACAGTTTAGGTGTCTCTGCTGCAGACTTAAAAACTATTCGACGAGAGCGACTTCAGCTATAATGTAGTGTTATCTGGAAGTGAGGGAGTATAAATTAGAATATACAAGACCCTGTTGGGCAAATAGGATTTTAATAAATTAAGGTAGTGGTAACTACAAATCCAGCTGTATTCTATTAATTACTCCCTATGAACAAGGTACCAGTTAGAATGATAACCCAAGTTAGCAAAGCACAGTTGACCATTAAATGATGTACATGAATAAAACTATGCAGAGAAATTTAAATGACTCATTATTAAAGATAATGATTGTAATTTAAATCTTCGAATGTGTTAATCACAATGAACCTACAAGACCAACTCTCAGTTGGATTCGGGATGAAATAATTGTACTTAAAATGACATAGAAGATATTACAGGAAAGATTAAATGTACCTGGGTGTCTAGTTGCGCTACTCTCTCTTTGCTCTCGGTCAACTGGGCGGTCAGGTCAGTGACGGAGGTCTCTAACGCTTGGCAACGGTCCTGCGCTGAGCGGAGGTGGGTCTTCTGCTCCTGGACCTGCTCGTGCAGGTTATCCTGAGCCTGCTTGTGGCTCTCTGATTGGTTCTTCAGCTTGTCCGTCAACTGTGTTACCTGAAACATTTCAAAAGAAGCCAGTTCAACAACTGTCAGATTTGAATTTATGAAAAACAAAAAACTTTTGGGGATATTGATGAATTTTTTTTTCAAACAAATGTAAATGAAAAGGCTGAGATTCTTGCAATTCATATGGCCAAATGGGGTAGTCAATGACAACTGTTTTATTTTCACAATATAAATTCATAACCATCTAATATTTTACTTTCTCTGCTCTACTGTGTGTGTGTTTAAGAGTGAGTATGTGCATACATGTGTATATTAATATGTGCATGTACAGAATGTATATATGAGAATGTGTATATGAGCGGGTGTATGAACAGTATGTGTATATGAGCGTGTGTATGTACAGTATGTGTATATGAGTGTGTGTATGTACAGTATGTGTATATGAGCGTGTGTATGTACAGCATGTGCATATGAGCGTGTTTATGTACAGCATGTGTATATGAGCGTGTGTATGTACATTATGTGTATATGGCACACAGGTGAGTACCTGCTCCTGCAGGGCGTGGTTCTTTTCCTGTAGCTGGTTGAGCAGAGCGGTCTCCCCCTCCCCTGCCTGTATCTTGGCACACAGATCCTCCCTCTCAGACTCCAGCTGGCTGATGCTGTCTCTGCTCTTCTGCAACAGGGCCTCCAGGTTCTGGATCTTCTGGTCCTTATCCCCAATCTGCCGCAGCACCTGCTCCAGGTCGTTCTGCCACAGGCGTATCGCTCACGGTTAGAACCGGTTTACATTTCTGCTGTGAAGCACTCCCTATATGGCCTTTAAACTAGAGATGCATCGATCAGATACTCGGGATCGGTATCAGCACGGATACTGACTATTAGTTAGATCGGGTATTGGCCAAACGCGACTGATCCTGTTCAACAAAGTTTCTCAGTCACAGAAACTACATTTATTATGGAAATGGTAACAACACAATTTCTCCAACCTTCTGAAACATTTACTAAGTAAGTATTTTTTCTCTCCTTCCTCATGTAATTTCAGCCTCATGTTACCTTACACATAGAAGAATGATTTCAATCAGTTCCACATAGTGAGATATACAGATTTTACACCGAAGAACGAAAAATGAGCAAAGACTTTGAAACAGTCCTCGGTATCGGAAAATACCGGGAGTTCATGCACTGGAATCAGTACCAGTGTATCCCTACCTTAAACTGTATAACATAAGTGTATGACTTTCTATCAGTAGTAACAATGGGTCTTAAACTGTATTTGATGGCATACCAGTAGCAGCAGTGGAGACTATTCTGTACATGCTGTTTTGTATGCATGCACAATTTTTGTATCTACTTCAATTGCGTAGGTGAAAAGAGATTCATAATCGGTTTGCTCTGGCAGAAGTCTCTCTCGTTTTAAAGTGCAGTGGTTCTGCGGTGGTACCTGGGCCTCCCTCAGCTTTCCATTGGTGCTCTGCTGCAGGGCCTGCACCTCCTGCTGGCTCTGCCGGGCCTTCTCCAGCTGGTGTTGCAGGTCCGAGGTCTTGGCGGTGTTTTCCTTCAGCTGGACGGGCCGAACACACACAGAATCACCCACGCTGCCATTTACACACACAATGTTTGACGGTGGACAGCTAATTTAAGCCGCTTTATAATGGTCCAGCCTGGGAAGGAGGTAACCCTCAATGAATTTGCCTTTGCTGTCAACGGATGTCCCCAACAATAGAAAATAGTAACTTTGTTTGACGACTAACAAAGTAGTTAAAATAGTGTTAGTGAAAGAGTGCATGTATATACAAAAATGATAAATGAGTCATACTTTTCTCATTCCACTGGTGTGAGAAGCATAATGACCCTTTGGATGTCTGCCAAGAATTACTCTGGAATGTCAACACAGAAAACGGAGCTGGAAAAAGGCACGTACAGCTTAATCGAATGACATAAAAACATCTCATACTGTTTTCGTTTCACGACACGCAAAATCAGAAACAGTGTTGACCGTTCTGATCATGAGTTGTTTGTGGCCTTTGACGGCAGCATCTTTGCAGTGGAGAATTAAACTTGTATCGCCTTGCATGTGTATGACTTAAGGAAACGACTTAAGAAAAGTCATCAGCTTATCGATAAGTTAAATGTTTTCTCGCCATCTTGGAATTATTTATTCTTTGGTGAGAGGAGAGAGAGAAATTCTGTTTTATGGGAACAAAACAATTTCTCTCCATCCACTCACCAAAGATTTTGAGGAAGAGACTCAGATGGTAACACATCATTCCTCTACATCTTCTCTATCTTGCTGTCAAAGAGATGTACAGGGTCAGAGGAAATTACCCAGAAGGCTCAATATGGTCATATCAAAGGGACAGGCCTCATTCGCCCTCTGCTTTAAAAGAATATGAGCATAGTCAACAGCAAGGCTACTGGATAGATTTTTGTTCAGGGCCTCTTACTTACCTGTCTGTCTAATTGTCTTAGCCATTTAAAACTGTGCTCCATTTTGTTATCCTACTTTTTGTGTCCGGTATCCTATTTTAGCTCCCGTGGCAACTGTGTTCAGTCAGTGATCATTAATCATGCAAAATAATTCTGTCTACAGTTAGAAATGTGCTATAAAACCTGCAACAGACCTGTCTCGATTGTAGAATGACAGGAGATTACAGACTTGTGTGACACTATGAAAACAAAGAACAGGGTCACCCACACAACAATGATCAAAGTTTGTTCTCTTGTATGTCATAGCGCAGTTATTGTGCTATGACACTGTACTGCTCCTGTCTAAATATACCATAGGCTCTTGTACACGTATGTTCTGAATCCTTACCTCACCCTGTATAAATCTGGTGTGTGTATTTACCTGCTCCTCTGCGCGGGACAGTTTGAGCTGCACCTCGGCCACCTGCTGCTCGCGGTCCTTCAGCTTCTCTCCCGAGAGCAGCCTCTGCTCCTTCAGACGGCCTTGCACCTCCCCCAGCTGACGCTCTGCCTCCAGCAGCTTGGCATGCAGCTGCAAGGGGATGGACATCATCATAAAACCGTCACTTAACTCTGTGTGCAAAATGCTAAGGGCCACCATTAGCCGCATGCAAAGAGAATAGGAGAGAGGGACAGTGAAATTGTCAGGCTAGAGGCTGATGGGAAAAAGGGAAGGAGAGATATATACACATTTCTAGATAGGTTGCTATTGAGTATGCTATCGAGCTAGCTGAGGAATTTGTTGGTTTTAGCTACCCAATAGCTTTAACCTATCATAGTTAACGAGTCAGTCGTCCACTCTTAAAATTGTGTGCAGTCAAAACCTTGGATTTCAATGGAGCAATATTCACTTGCACTACTTGCTTTGAAGCTTGGGCTGCCCCAGTTTATTTTGGGTCCACCTGCCTCGCACTGACAGGCAACATCTGGCCAATTGCAACAGAGAAAGTAGATAGAAGGTAGACAGAAAATCCACACTGAACAGCAAAGAGGAGGACTGACATTGCATAGGCTAAAAAGTTTGTGAGCAATTTGAGATGCTTCCTTTTTCCTTTAGCCTTACTGCCAGAAAAACCCCACTAATCACTGATGGCATAATTGCCCTTGTTCTAAAAAAATAAAACATTTCAGCTCTGATGGAGTGCCCTTTTGGTGACTGACCTGGCTGATTTCGCTCTGCTGTTGTCGGGTCTGCTGCTCCCGTTCGTCGCTCTGCTGTTGAAGCTGCTTGGCCTCGGCCTTAAGCTGCTGGTGGCTGAGCTCCAGATCCACCAGTTCCTGCCGGAGTCTTCCGCCCGCCTCGCCCCTCTCGCCAAGCTCTGCCTGGGCCCTCTGCAACGAGGCCTCGGAGGCCGATGCCCGGACCTGGAGCTGCTGGAGCTCTAGCTCCCTCTGGTGGAGGGAGGTCTGCAGGCTCTTTTTGCTGGCCTGCTCCGTGTTCAGACGCTCCTCCAGGTCCTGGCACTCCTGCTCCTTCTTTCCCAGCTTGTCTGACAGACCCTGCACAAAAAACATCAGTGTTAGATTCAGCATAGTTTCTCTGACAGTTCCTGAGAATTCCATCAGCTAAAATAGAGTCATCAACAAGAAATTCTGGGACAGCAGCATATCTTAGAAGAAGTGACTTTCAAGCCCAAAAATATCCCCATAACATACTCTAGAACAACAAGCAGTGATCTGCTGGCTTCTCATGTCTCAGTTAAAGTTCATGATATCACCATCAGAAAGACAAATAATAATTAATAAATCAAGTGTGAAAATATTCTGTTGTCCATTCAGGGTCTAAATCTTACAGTTATATTCCGGTTACATATCAATGTTATTGTGAAATTGACTGTTATGGCTATGCATTAGAATTTTAGCTTGGGAAACTGTGTCTACACCAATCTGCATACCAAAAACCCAGTTTTGGGATGCATAAACAGTCAACAATTCATGAAAAGAACCATTTATCACTGAGTATCTAGGACATTCTCCTACCTTAGTCCAAACACCTTTGGGTTTGCTGATGATCGATTCAAAAATCAAATGAAAGCTAATGCCCCTGAAACCAGACGCAATTCCATCGATCAATTTATGCTTTAGTTGAACAACTTAACTGTGAGTTAAGTCACCAGAGTTGGCATAGTTCTGCTCCCACAACTGGGTGAGATACACGACTCTCAGAACATACGGAATTGATTAAAAAGTAGCTGCACTGGTTGTGTCATTACTTGTATCGTGTATGTTTATACAGATCAAATTTCCCCACAAGGCTGGCAGCAGTAGCTTTAACTGATCCGACTTCATTTTAGGTTTTTGATGGCTTACTACAGATCATTCTTGATGCTCTCGGTAATAAAACAAGCTTGCTGATTTCTCACCAGACACTACAAGGCGAGAGACTCGTGAGAGGGTATACAAAACTGTTAAAAAAATTAAAAAAGAAAAAGGTATCGATACAGGCTAATGTGCTATAACCGTGAACACCTGCATCCGAAATAAGTATATATCCGACCGATGTTCGCACTTTTTTCAGCGGATATTTGTGAAAAATGATATTATCTTATAACCTTAAAAGCGAAAGTACTTTTATTTCCCGAAATTAAGCCAAAAAGGAAACATTTTACAAGCAGCAATTTAGCCGAATGAACCGAAAAAAAAACGGATCATCTTGACAGTCGTAACTTACTAAAAAGTTTACTAGTATACATGCTAGAGATGGAAAACTCTGGCTTCAGAAAGTAAGAGTACTACCATGTATTTGTTCTACCTGTGCACTAAAACAGGTGATTTCACTAATTACCTTGATAACAGTTGTGTTGATGAGAATCATTAGGTTAGCGCATGGATGTAACAAATACACTGAACTTTAACTTCACTAAGCCAGGGAATTCCCACCGCTGCATTTATCATACTGTACTTTGAACACAGTACGAATTGACGCCGTTTGCATTTGTATTTGTGTCACTGGACGCTGTTGGCAACAGTTACGTTTTAAAGAGACGGTACAATTTATTTTTCTCAAATCTGTGGTTTCGTGATAATCTGATTTAACAAAGTGTCGTTCTTTTATAAGAAATTGACAAATAAGGCCGGTATTGTTAAAATGTGGAATTCCCCATCTCTTTAACAGTAGGTGATTGTCAATGGGTGCCTTGGGGTTAAGGTAATAATGTAAGCTAATGATAGAGCAAGTCACAGTTATGGCCACAATTCAAATACAGAACTTCTGAAGTATGACACGAATACATATGCGTTGTCGCAACATTATTCTTCATGTCTGTCGTTATAACTACTTCACTGACTGCAGTACGCCCAGTTTGTGCCTCAATGTGATGCTTCGTGTTCACCGGTCAACGGTCTTCTCTCCCTCAGAGAATATAGCATTTTAGCAGACTTCTGTCTTTTCCGATCCGACCATTTTTCGATTACGAGTATCAGGGCTTCCCACAATGATAAGAGTACGAATACGAATATAGCTAGGTCGACATAAACCTAATATTTACATACACTGTGGTACTGGGAAACAAAGACGATACTGAACGTGAAAATGCGTTTTCAGCGTATGTGACTGTGAATATGGGACGGCTCGGTCAGCTGCTGGACAGCTCCTGTTAAAACGTGCTGAATTCGGTCTCTCTACTCCAGAAAGGAGCATGGGAGCTGTCCTGTGCTGAAACGCAGAGATGGCTTCATACAACGGCAAACACAACTGGAAAAACGTAACTGCCATGCCTGAGTCCACAGCCAGAAAGCTATATGCATGTCCCCCTATCAGTCTCCCTGTTTTCCCCCACAAACATGGAGACAGAGAAGCTGGAACCCTAAAGCTAAAGTTGCCTATTAGACTCTCAGCGTAGGCCAGGACAGTCAACCCTGTGTTCCTGGTTCCTTAGCCAACCAGAAGAAAGGGCCATATTGGCTGAACTCCCAGCAAAAGCAGTTGTACTTGAGTGTCTGTACCTGGTTCTGCAGTTGGAGCTGGTTTATTTGCTGTGTGTACACGGCTGCCTCCTGCGGGCCTTTCTCCAGCTCTGCTCTCAGCTGGGAGACGGTCATCTGTAAAACAACACAAACGCACACATGTCAGAGACCGCATCACTGCATACACACATACCCACGAAAAACATCTCAAAGATGCTAAATCAATTCACACATGCACACGCACACAGGACTGTGATATTAAAGCGACACACAAGCCCAAGAATACCCAACCACCCAAAAGCTGTACACCCAATCAATCTCTGGCCTCAAAGCAGTATGGGCCAAGAGCAGGACAGGTACATAGGTCCAGTACAGAGACAGGTGGATATAAAGCAGTTACCTCCAGTTTACGAACCTCCCAGAGAGAAAAGCAGGAGAGAGATGGGTGCAGGACAGCAGGGGAGAGACAGAGACACAGGTAAGTAACAGCGGACACATGAAGCAAGACACAGCAGTCTATGCAGTGGGAACAGGAGAGTGAGGTGCTGGACTTCACTGCTAAAGCTAAGAGGCATTACTCATCTTCTTGGATATCTGTCAAGGCTGTGGTCTAAACAAAATTTGCAGCCATCATTACAGAACACCAGAAAAAAAAACACAGCAAGACAAAATGCAGAAATGTGGAACATGTAAGAAAAGAAGATCAAAATTATGCGTTACAAGCCCATCTGTGATACAGCCCCAAGTCAGCAATAGCTCTAGGTTCATAGGTATTCTACATTAAAGGTTTTTCAAAGTCAAACCCTTTAAAACCTCAGAAATTAAAAAATAAAACATCAATGACACACTCTCCATTTGAGAACCCATTTAAAATGGGTATAACTTCAGTTCAGTGTGTGCTTGTTAGCTAATATGTAACCAAACAGCAAATATGTTGCATTTAACATGGAATAAAGTCAATAAGCAATCAATACTCTCCAGTGAGGCTGGCCCAGCATTGTGAGACCTTAGGATGGAACCTGACGCTTCCACAGAGGAAAACCTCTTCTGCTACTTCCTTTAGCACAGTGGCACACATGCAACCATTGATAATTAGACCCCTAAGGGTTATATGCCTTAAACACTTCTCACATATTTAATTAAATATAAAACAAATCACACTCTGCTGAGATTAGGAGTTTATCATTGAATAGAATATCAAAGTCAGCATCTGAGGAAGATGAAATTGGGGCATGTTCTAGAAAATTCTCAGCTGGAATACGAAAGCTTTTAAAAAAAAAAAAAATCCTCTGCCCATTATCCAGCACAATCTGGTCGAGAAGATCACCTACTCGATAAAGATGTACTCTGCAAGTTGCTCTTTTATTTCAAATATAATATTAGCCTAAAAACATTTGATATTTTCGAGCGGTTTACAGTATTTCATATACAGTTATAACACATGTGCTGGAAAAGAACAGCTTAATTACCCTCGTCGTGAATCTGAATCTCTCTGAATCCGTTCTAGTCATTTGTGCAGCCGATGCAGATGGTGATTACATTCACATTCTTACATCACATTACTTATGAGATCACGTTCCCTTTTCATCCATTAAGGACCCTGAATGTAACCTTGATCCCACTTACAGAGTAAAATATTCACCGTTCATTTGGAATCTATCAATGCTTTCACTGTAATGTAAGTACTTGGATCAACTAAATGATTTTTTAAGCGGTGTTGCATTCTTTTACTTCAATTCACACATTGGGAATTGATGTCACTTGAGCATGTTGCAGTGTGGGTGCAGTTTGACTCAGTCAGTTATAGTAAGCGTTCCATCAATAATGCTGATTATTGTAATTGATGAGACTCACTGACTTAGTCCCGGGCAGCTCAAGCTCAATTCAATCGCCGTCGGTGAACCAGCTGGCTAGCTAAAACTTTATGATGGTGTTTATGATTACATTAGAATGCTGCAACAGGAGTATAAGACTTCCTGAGTCCCACAATGCACCACGATTGACTGCCCTGATGTAACACCACCCTAACAACCAGTTTTTGGTTGGGAACGCTTGGATTAGATCCAATTTCTGTTTTCAGTTTCGATAAGGGCGACTTTGCACTTTTATTGTTGTAAAGACATGTGCTGTTAAAGAGCTGAAGAAGCTTGTGGATGGGGACAGGACAGGACAAACTCATTTCAAACCATGTCTTCAAAGCACACTCCATATCACTTCAGAACACAACACATGCAATGTTCAGCTGATGCCTATGCCACCTGGATAGACTAATGCATAGCTCAGCATAAAATAATTCCCATCCAGACAAAGCACAGATCTGTGAAGATATCAGTCATTAGGCATCTGCCATGCTGAGCAAGTGGTTCTGTGCCATGATACCAGATTTGTGAAGTGAGAGACAGTAGTAATAAAACCTGTTCTCACAGAAAATTACAACATCATCGAACACACTGGATTTATACCAGGTTCTTAAAAATCTTCTGCTTTATTTTCCATTTCTATTTAATTACAAGTGAAAATGTGGTACTCGTGCTCTGAAAAACCTTCTTCCATCTTGTGAAACAATAGAACGTTTATTTATAAGGCCCATACTCTTGAAGATATAATTCCACCCTTTACTACGACAAATAAGCAAATACAAGATGAGAATTTAGGTGTGACATCCACACTGGCCTGCAGACGTTTTCAGCCCTGAGAACCACTGTTTGCCCCCCCCCCCCCCCCCCCCCCAGCCCTTTAACGGACAGTATTTTTCGTAGTGGGTGTTTACCTCGGAGGCGGTCTGCTCCGCCTGCAGCTGCGTGCATTGGCTCTTCAGACGCTCGGACTCCTCCTCCCTCTCCCGGGTCATGTTGTCCATGAGAGTCTGCACCTGAACCAGCTCCCGCTTGAGCACCTCCACGTCCTCGATCCCCGGCCGCTGCAGCTGGACACAGGGAGGAAGAGTTCCTCAGTTCTTCTACATTTACTGTGAGAAACGCTAACCGGTCTCACCACGGTTACACTGTTTCCGCATGGAGCCTCATCCATCAAATTATTGATTTATTTGTGTAATTACTTGTCAAGATGGCAGGTGTACACACTAAACCAACATAAGCAATGTAAGTAGTACGGTGCCATATCCTAACAAATTGAAACGTCATTGCTGTCAATGATTAAATGCTCAGAAAAACTGAATTGTCAGTAGTACACAAAATATGTCGCCTAAACAATCTGAGTTGATAAACGATGTCCAACAGACTAATTTTCAGGTCTGATTCCAAAAGTTTCTTATATTTACCACTTTTTTCTCACAATTTTACAACGGCTGACAGTAAGTACTAGCCAAAGCTAAATTTCAGAGGGAAAAACAATATAAAGCACAAGCTAATCAACCGTTTCTAGCTGTTGTGTATTGCAACTATATGGTACATGTAGCGGTACAATTAGAAGGGATGCCTTGCATTTTTTTCAATGTTGCTAGAGGACTGGAAGCATGAGAGTTAAGGAGATTTTGGATCCCAACTCATTAACCATAGTGTGTTTCGTAACGTTGAAAGTGAATTGAGTTTGCAGCTAGCTAGCCACGCACAAACGCGTTCAGAACAGTCTTACCGGTCGTATGACAGACAGTTTTAATAGTTTCCATATTCAAAATCAATAAATGCTAGCTACAATCTACTTGCATATGTAACTAACCTCACTAGTTAGCAGACAGCTCCCGAGCTAGCTTACCACCATCCTATTTTGCCAATTTGTACACTTGGATCACTTGTTGTCTGAACACTCACTAAAATTCTAGCCGTCATATTGCTAACAAATTGATACCTGGCTGACTGACCATTTTGTGAGAGATGGGCTACGTCCAGTATGATTTTGAGCTGTTGATTTTGAAAACGATTTTGCCTGCCAACGTTTATTTTTTGCTGCCTGCTATTATCCCTGCTGGAGACATTGATCACCCCAATTAAAAGAGTTTTATAGACAGATGACTATACCAGTGGCATAGCAAACACAACAACAACTACTAGGCTCAGTAAAGCCCTTGAGGTTGAGAGGAGCCCTCAAGCTTTCAGAATGCTGTTCAATATTTCCTACCTTAATTCATGTGCTTAGACATCTTTGGCAGTACTCCATATAACTGGAATATGGTCAAAGTAAAGAATGCAGGCAATAGCTTCATATAAGCTTAAATGGAGCAGCATTAAGAATGAAAGTTTTTGTTAGCTTTGTTGCGTGCTCTGCAGTGTCCTTTTATTAAAGACTCGAAACACCGAAATATTCACCTATGTTTCCTTCCACCAAAAACTCAGGAATATTGAACATTGTTCATATGTTGTTATTGATAAATACAATGCTCCATCTGTTTGTCCAAGCAATAAAGTACATCTAAAAATGAAATTAGGAAAATGAAAAAAATCAAGGCAGGAGCTTGGGACTACAACGACAATGAATCTCAGTGTTACAATCACAATTGAAAAGCATGGAATCTGGGAAAACTAAAGGGGAATTCTAAGGATAAAACTCACATGGAGAAACCTTCAGGGATACACTTACAATCACACTCACTATAAAGCAGGAACTGGAGGCTAAAGATGGGAGGAAATCCTGGCATTGGAGGGCAGAGTGCCATTGGAAATTTTCCTCCAATTACAAGGATTTCAGGATCTTGCGTTTGTCTGATCTATGGGGCCCCGGTCCCTTTGGAACTGTGACACGTACCTTGTACATAAACTGAGACCCACCAGCGTCAGTAGGGGGAGCAGAAAGAAACAGAGACACTGAGCATATGTTTACCATGGCACAGAGATGGTGGCAGACACAACAAACACAGATATCGAGGTGGCGCAGCCTGCCTTCACTGTGCCATCATTAACAAAGCAGACAGAGTTCCATTTAAAGCCAAGAGACCCAAAAATGTTGAATTCTCCAGAAATGATCTCTAGAAAATTCTCTAGAAATTAACTTCATGTGTGGCAGGCTAGCTAGCAAGTTACTCAGCTACATTATAAAGTAACCCCACAAGATTTACAACAGGTAGCACAAAGGGGGGTCACTGACTGGTAAGTGAAGAGTACAGTTCTCCAGTCTGGCTGCTACCAAGCATGTTGTTGTGCTAATGATGTTCATCATCCCTTTAGGTATGACTGAGCACTAAGTACTCAAGAACATAAGGTGAAAATTAACATAGTATTTCTAGAGCAGGTCAACTGAGATGACGGGCCTGTGCGTACCTAATCTCCTGGATTGGATACAGACTTCCTGGCATTCGCAAGGACAAGCTGTGGTCTGCAGGAACTTTGAGACTGACGGGACCATGCCTCATTCAATAGCAACAATATTGGAAGAAAAAATATGGCTCAGCTACTTTGTTCAAAGCGCATTCTTTTCGTTGACAGACAAATTCCTGATTCTAAGTCCAACCTCAAGCTTTATCGGTTCTTTATCCGACTGAATTGACATGACACTGAGTCACCTGCTGTTCCAGACGTCAGTCAGGGCTAAACTCCCTGTTCTTCGTACATCCAACAGCTGTGGAAATGCCTAGCCCCTTTAGCCGTTAGCACGGCATTTTCCTACTCTGCCTGGGTGGAAACCGCCGTGTCACATTTCAAAGAGCCCATCTCGCAGGTATCCGTTGAGAAAATAAAAGGTCGGGATTAGCGCAAAAAAAGGAACACACCCTTAGCGCTGGGGACACAGGTGCAGTGGGTGGAGCGTCAGGTGGGCGTGTGTAGGTGGGGAGGGGGAGGGGTCATTACCAGCTCGGCCTGGCAGCGCTCCTTCTCCTGCCGTTCCCTCTGCAGGTCCTGGGTGAGAGTCGACACCCGCTGCTCCGCCACCTCTCGCAGGCTCTTCTCCTCATCGTAGCGAGACTTGATATCTATGGGCGGGGCCAGGAAACACTCGTCATGACCACAGCTGTATCAGCAACACAGCCGCACCGCTGTGATACGGCCTGCCTAATGCGCAACAGATGTGCATTTTGATGCAACGGAAACATACTTATTCTACTGCTCTATGGATGTGATATATAAAAACAATTAAACCCACAACTGAACCTAGCCTCCATGCCCCTCTGCAAAAAAAAACATTGCACGAAATTAAATTATTCCTGTATAAATAACGACAAAGCAAATGGCATTCGCCAACAGATAAGGTATTGTACTTGCCTACTATCTCAGTTGCCAGCTGGGCCGCTTTCTGTTCAAACAGGTCCTTCATCTGCTTGATGTTGAACTTCTCCGTCTCGGCCTCATTCAGTTTCATCTCCAGCTCTGAAACCATCGACAGGTCTTCAACACCACGACGATCACATCCACACTCACCTCATGACAACGATCACACCCACCGTGAACATCCCTATCCACAATTACTATGATAAGATATTTACTGTTGGAGTTACTGTTGCGAATTTCTGATATCACTGACACAATTCTACTGTAATCATTCAGATTACCATCACAACCATCATCAAATATGTGCGGTGCCACTTGAAATTTTTGAAACTATATTTTTTATTTCCAAATATTTTGGACTGAAATCCTTCTTAATCCTCATCAAGGTATCATCCACTGAGAAAGGGCAACTTAATTGATGGGAAAAAAACAAAGACATACACGCATTAATTATTCAAAAATTTTTTGAATGTTTAAGTATTATAACATAAAACCAAAAGTATGTGAACCTTTAAATCCAGTGACTGGTGATACTTCCTTGAGAGGCAATAACTCGAATTAAACATGTCCTATAGCTGTTAAACAGCCTTGCATTTTGAGAAATTTAATCCATTGTTGATCTCGGAATCGTTGATCTGTGATATTTGAGAGCTTCACAGCATGTGGCAGTTTTACCAGAACATTCAACTGAAGTTAGTCAGGTCAGTCTTTGACAGGACCTAATTGGATTGTTGGTAGCTACAAAACAAAAGCAGCCCATTTAAAATAAGACAGCAATTATGTGAGCACCAACTTCGATCAAAGGATTAAAATTCTTTAAATTGTATTTTGGCAACTCTTTCAGAAATCCTAAAATTGCAGTACCACCCTGAGTCCCAAGGAATTACTCATACATTCATGTTGGGGATTGCCCTGGTCAGAACTGTGACATAAAGAAGTTACGGCAGGACCTCAAACAATGTTATCACGCAAAAAAGCACTCTGAACTCTTGAAAAAATGAAGAAAAATTGAATTAAAATTGTTCAAAGCAGATACGAAAGACTGACAAACAGCTATACGAAATGTTTATTCATGTAATGTAACATATATACATTTGCATACAATGATATTGAATGTTTCAATTCTATAACGTTTCATTGTTACCATCAACAAATAATCAAAGTATGGCGGTCTTGTAAGTTTTTTCCTTTACACAAATTATTCTTTATCATTAATTGAGACTTTGATGAAGACCTAAGAAGGATTTGTGAATATGTGAATACAAACCAGTCCAAAAGGTGTTGGCAAATTTTCAACATTACCTTTTGAAACTAAGAGCCCGTATGCATTCACACGCACAGACACCGTACCAAAGATACTTATTTACCTGACTCATCAGCAGCTTGCCCATCATTCTGTGGACCCTAAAAAAAAAAAAAGGAGATAAACACTAGGATATATCATTTGAAAAATATTCTGATATCTCTTCAATCTCATCCTTCTTCCTCTGTGGTTTCCAGAGGTGTAATGAGCTACTGTTTGATTTGGCTGTAGATTTCCATTAACTTTACATCATTTCAAATTAACAATGCATGTTACATGGTTATTACATATTAGAATATCTCCATTTTTGACAATGGTCTTCTTTTTTTTAGATACTGCACCAAATATACTGTAATCTAGGGCTTTGCAGCATTACAAATGTGAATCTTAGAAGGAAGGACCAATACAGGGTATTAAGTTACACACATTAGAAATAAAAGGACATTTCATTATTCAGATTTGATTATTATTTTCAGTATTTTTGCTGTCAGCCACATAACATTAGTTTTGTCCAGGCTTAAGGCATTTTAAAGGAATTACTTGCTTCAGCTGGCCTTGGACCTTTTCAAGTTCTTTCTTCAGTTCCCCGGAAAACCACTTCTCCTCCTACACAAGAAAGAAAGAGTCTGTTAGCCATCCCCCACTGAAATAACCTGAAGGGAATTTGTAAGTGGATTGGATACTTCACTAAATTTGAAACTTTGGCCATGCACATCACCCAGAATGATAATGATAAACAACAACAAAAAGCTAAGGTACCCACACATGGAACACTTGGGTTCCTTGTGCTTACTGCAAAATGTGCTCCACACCTTACACAAGGTTTTGCTTTGTAAGTTGTCTCATTTTCTCATTACATTTTTCTTTTTGTGGTCTATAGTAAAACTCCACACATGCTTTAACATATTGAATTAGGCCCTAGATTCTTTCTATTATCATACTATTTCATCATTGCACGGCTCTCTTGATCTGTTCGCTCAGTGGCAGGTGAGGATGGGCAGGATTTACGGTACCTTTAATGAGGCCTGGAGGTCCTGCACTTCCTGTCGGAGGAAAGCCAGGTCCTCCCTGTTAGGAGTAGATGGAGATCAAGCTCAAGGCCTTCCACACAATGAAAGATCCATATGACTACCACCCCAAATTATGGGCTGGCAGAGCATATCCCATACCTATATATTAAAGTTCTATGAAGCACCCTTAACAGTCCTCCTTGGATGCTGATATCTCTAAAGGGTCCTTTGTAGAACCCTCAGAATAAGGTTCCACATAGAACCCTTTGGAGATACTTAACGGTTCTGCCAGAGGGACAAATGAAGAACCTTTAAAATGAGGGATTTGACTTTAATTAAGACTTCTCGATAATGAGGGAAGATCAAGAGAGAATATCAGAATATGCTAAATTCATGAGAACAAGGGGGGGGGGATTATGATCTATTCTGCTCAGAAACTCTGGATGGCGAAAATGGACATCCCTGAAGCTATGGAGCTGCACATCGAGAGGATTAGTGGGCGCAGCCAAGCCTCTAAAGGGTCCTGAACTCTGAAATGGTTGCCAGGTAAATCCGAGGAGTCTCGTATGAGTGTGAGTTAGAGGGCTGCCCAGTGAAAGGAGTCACATGTGCGTTCCCTTCCTCCTGACTGTGAGTTAGACGGTCGCTCGGCGAGAGGAATCGTGTGTGTGGCTGCTTCCTCCTGAGCCAGCGGCAGAGCGTCGCTGGAGCGGACGCCACAGTTTAACTTTACAAATAGGGTTGCTCTAGCCTAACGCTGGTGCGTATAAGTGCCCATCCTGAGCAGTTGCATTGATTACATTACATTAAAGGGAATTCAGCATACGCTACATTACATTACAATAAAGGCATTTAGCAGACGCTACTTTACATTACATTTAAGGCATTTCGCTGATGCTACATTACATTATAATAAAGGGATTCAGCGCACACTACATTGCATTACACTAAAGGCATTTAGCAGAAGCTCTTATCCAGGGACACTTACAATGTGAAGATAAGTGCAATGACCAGGGTCGAAGTACAGTAATACCCAAGAGGCAGAAAGCATAATCCGAGAGAAGCCAGAAAAGTGACAGCGTAAGACTTAACGGGGAATTGGATTAATCCTTCAAGGATGCCAAATAATTAAGTAAAACGATTCGATGACAATTCTGCACACACAGTTGCAGCCCTAGAAAGAGTTTATTGACAATCAGAAACTTGATCTTGAGACGACTCTATGGACAGGCCTTTGGGGTGTTCGGTTACCTGCCAGGTCCCTGGGGGATGGGTTGGGTGGTGGATTCGTGGAATACTTCATAATGTTTGAAGAGCTCCTCAGCGGAGTTGTGAGACTTCATGCATTGGGGACAGATGAAACCCTGGGGGCACAAACACAAGTAACTCAGCTGACACTGGGGACCAATGTGGCTTAGTGGCCTAAATTGGATCATGACTAAATGGACAAACACTGGTCATGTGAGAGAGATGATATGACTCAGAAAACTATACTTGGTCATGTAACTCAAGGGACTACACCTTGTCATGTGACTCGGTTTAGATTTGAGATTCGGTAAAGATTCATCAAGCAACTAAGGACTACAGTGGCTCGTGGGATTCACAGGAATACTGGTCATGTGACTCAGGAGACATTTGCACTACAGTTGTACACACACACACACACACACACACACACACACACACACCTCAGAGGTCTGGTCATTGTTCACATCGGTGGCAGGCTGGTCTGAACCTCCTTTCCCAGGAGTCTGTTTAGGAACAAAGGGAGAGAGATGGTGAGACAGAAAGGTGAAAAGGTGGGAAAGAAAGGGAAATACAGAAGAGAGAAAGAGAGAGCAAGAGAAACACAGGGGACCAGTTCACACTGTGGAGCTAAATTCCTCCCTTCTGCATATTTTATTCATCAGAAACCACTGTGAAATCATAATAAATGCTCACAAAAAATACTCCCCAGAGCAGTTATAGCACATGTGGGACCATCAGGATGAGTCACCTTTTAATTAGTACCTGACTGGCTGCGGGAACAAAGTCATTCATTCAGCCAATTAAACAGCTTCATCCACTGCCGTGTGATACCAGGACTGCAGGGCAGGGTGAGTCTCTGCCCACCTTCCCACTGCATTTTTCATTAGGCCGATTATGCCAAATTTGTCCCTTGTTTACAACAACAAAAGCAGATCACAGCAGGAGCAAGTACTGTCCTAGCCAGAGGAGTGCAAACTTTTTACATTGCAGCTCTGTACATTAGCTTATAAGACTGTAAGGGAAGTCAGTATTAGCATATTACAGTCATAAATTCTAATACATAGATGTCGTCCTGATTTCCCAACCTGGACTTAGACGAATTGTTTAGCTCTCCTGCCAATTTTGGAGGAGGCAGCTATGAGCATGTGACTCTTCAAATTCATGTGACGATTAGCACTCGCTGCTTTCCACACAGCAGACAGACCACCAATTCAATACTGCCTAAGGTTGACAAAGTCAGCATATACTTGGTTTGTGTAACCACAGATGACCAGCGGACAAGAAGTGGCTGCACGAGAGCGATGAGACAAACTCTGTTAACCCTTTTTTCCCTGGTCAGGATGAGCCAGTTGTTGCCTCGACAACGCTGGTGGTCGAACATTTAATCCCGCCAATCAAGTTATCCTACCGAGGATTATTGTGCATGTGCATGCCACAATTACATAATGTTTTTGAGCAAAGGTTAGTACTGCATGCTTTCCATCATTAATGGTTTTTCTCAAACTTTAATTCCATTTGTGATGTTTATTCAACGTTTAATCAAGCATATTATACAAAGCCAAATTATTGTTAGTAAGTTCTTTGCTTTTGTTTGTGTTATTTAACCGTGAAATATTGACTGTAACTTAGAATCAGCTATTAGTATCAGCTAATACACCAATAACTCACTAGGATGCATTTGAATACATTCATACTTAGCCATGTCCATATCTGCGGTAGGGTAGGTCAAACCATCAGAGCACCAGTAGCTGTGTTGCTGGACCCTTGCAAGGACCTTAACCCCAGATTTCCCCTGGGTGGAACTGGCCTCTGGTTAGTCCAATCAACTAAGTCACTTTGGATTAAACGTTAGCTAAATAACTGGAATGTACTGCTGTCTAATCATAGGGTTAACTGTAGGGTTGACTGTTTCTCAAATTAACATCTTACTGTATAAGCTACCTTGTGGCCCAAATCAACTATTTTCAAAGTTAAAAGCTAGCAAAAGCCCCAAACAAGGTAAATTCTTGAAATTGTCACAACTTTATGTTGACCTTTGCACTTATGAGTGTTTTCAGCAAATTACACTTTCGGGGAAAACGTAATGCAAACATGTCTGGTCGTGTCTCTGAACTGCAGCCCCATGTTAAAGAGGGACGAGCTACTGCTAAAATAACATTTATAGAGGTGAAAATATTTAAAATGTCCTCAAACATGATGTTGGTTTGTAACAACGTATAAATGTTACTTTAGTTCTTCTTTTTATGCAAAGGGCATGATCAAAAACACTTAAGTAAAATAGTAAAAAAGAATCCTTATTCATTTCTTTCTACCATATAGCAAATAAGATATTAAAACAACATAGCTTGACTTTTTCCCCTCCTAATTATTAGTTTCCCTTCACCATAATAGCACCTGTCTTCAGATAAGGACACTTCCATTGATTCTTCCTGACTCAGTTTGGCCTCATCTTCGACAGACTCAAAAGCCTCTTTTCCACCGCAGGGTTGAATGGTTACCATGCCCACATCGCAGCGTTCCATGCTGGCCCGGACTCGTAGGAATGGTTACGGTTTCTTTTTCCATCTGCTGCTAAAATCATGACAAGGAAGCACCTAAGAAAAACTAACGTTGAAGAGGTCCACATTTGCAGAATTCTGGGAAAAAGCATTCACACGATCCCACTCTGATCCCGTACGTAGAGCAATACACCTAGGCCTCCACCTATCCCCAACAATATCAATCAGACACAGCAACTAAATGCAAGACGATGCTGACAAATTAATTCATCGCAGAATTATTAGCCTCCTACTTAACTATACATTAGCTGGCTCTCACTGCACAGCCGCCATGTTCATTTTCCACGATCTCATATTATGTTGTGCATGACGAAGCTGTGGGTGGAACAGAGGTTTTCTGCAGAGATTTCACTCAAATTGTCAGCTAGCTGAAGTAGTTAATGCAAGCCCATGACACGCTTCCTGACAGACACAATACGCCCCTCACTGGCGACTTTCTGCCACCTAGCCCTGACTAGGGCAGAACCTGTCTCGTCATATCATGATATTTTTATGAGCTAGCTTTTACAGGAGGACTGTTTTAATGCATAATTTGATAACAGTCTCTGGAATGTGTATTTCATTCGGGTTATTAGTGTTTTATTGAACTAGGCCTGGCCTCGGGGAGAGCTATCTTACTCTATTCCATGCAGAAGGCTGTTCATCTGTGGAGCTGGCAGAGAAGCAGAAGAGAAGAAACCATTAATAAGTAACCCTATCCTCATAAATGTCCACACGCATTTATATTGCTAACATATTGCTATCCATTCACTTCAATGCAATCATAAAGCCACATGTTTTTCTTAAAATGTAGCGCACGTATTCCGATGAAATAAATTAAAGGACGTACTACTAGCCAAGCCAATTCAGCAAACTTGCTCATTTTAAGAGAATGTTGTTCACTTGAAGATTTACTAGATTAATGTTAATCTTTACCTATATTCATACTGTAATTTCCTATTATTTATTTCTGTTATGTTTTTATTTTTAATGTTGATAACGGGCAAAAATGGAAATGAGTAGCTGAATTTTTGCACACCTGTATATTATACATACTTAATGGGTTTTTGAGCTTGGTCACTTCCCTTAGTTGCTAAATTCTGAGCTAGCATATCACTTCGGACAAAAATTGTCCGGGCCATTGTCCTGACTGGACTACTGCAATTCTCATCTCGCTGGTCAATACATTTTCTCCTCAGGCCTCTTCAACTCCTACAGAAACCTGCTGCCAAAATTCCCACATCACACCTCTCCTTGTCCTTCCCACAGCAGCCTGGATAAAAATACAAATCCCTGAACTTCCTGTTATAATAAAGAAAGCAGAATCTCTACCCACATTCTACCCCAAACTGAAGACATTTTCATTTAACCCGCACCTTGTCCCATCTAACGCTAAACATCTTTTTCATTTACCTCTCACTACACTCTCAACTAGAATGTAATGCAGTCTAACCATAGGGTCAACTGTTGGGTTGACCGTTTCTCAAGTGAGCATCTTACTGCATGAGCTACCTCAAGGCCCAAATCAACTATTTTCAAAGCTAAAAGCTAGCAAAAGCCCCAAACAAGGTAAATTCTTGAAATTGCCTGAGCTTTATGTTGACCTGCAATGATGCAAATTACACTTTCAGCAAATTACACTGTTGGGGAAAACATGATGCAGACATGTCTGGTAGTGTCTCTGAATTGTTAAAGAGGAAAAGGACAAGCCACTGCTAAAATAACAGACATGATGTTGGTATGTAAACAGTGTATAAACGTTTAATTAACTTTAATTTTTCTTTTGATGCAAACTGCATGATCAAAAACGCTTAATGAGTAAAATAGTAAAAAAAGAATGCTTACTCATTTCCACAGCCAATAAGATGAGACCAATGTGCTCCGCATCATCTGGTCGCCTCTACCCTGAACATTGATGTCATCTACCTCTCACTATACACAAACGCAGTTTCACTGGCAACTACTACAGCACTCCATTAAATTCCGTAGATTGGTGTGACAGGTATTATGGTTGCTTGTTGCACTGAAAACTTAGTATTGTCTCTGCTGGTTGTCGTAGCCTATTGTGCACTTATGTAGTACAACAGTGTCTGCTAAGTGCATAAATGAAAATGAAATAGTGTTTGTTTAGTTTACATTCTATGAAACATATTGGTGACAGTTTAACAGTAACTTGACACAATTTACTTTACAATATTTTGGTATGCAGAAAGGGTTTTATGATTAGTTTTTTTTAAACAGAATTTGGTTAAACCGTTTTTACAAACAGGAAGCCACTAGAGAAAGAAAGTTTATGATAGGAAAATCAGAACCTTGGACAGCCCCTGAACTCTGGAATGCCGTTCACAAAAATGCACCTCGGCATGACAAATTTAGCCAATCAGATCTTCTGTCTCCAACGAGATACGCTGGTTCCCATTATTCAAATCACACCCACACACATTGACTAGCAGCAGCCTGCTCACCGGGCTAGTGCTTTAGCAAGTCAGCTAGCCAACTCATCAAAATGGCAGCAATAAAAATAAATGTTCCTCTTCTGTCTACAACAGCTTGTAATGGGAAATGGCAAATAATTTGATTGAACAAAGAGGAAGACATATGCTGTGGCTTTCCTATGGTGGCAAGGAATGAATACAGAAATTCAGCTCAGATTCTGCTCAAAAGGCAAACTCACTACTACGGATGCCCTGACCCCATTTCTTCACTGCGGATACTGTTTCTGGGTACAGAACTTTGAGTATTTGCCAATATCACGTAGGAATCCCACACTGACTCTTTTTCAAACTTAAATAATTACATAGCTCATCACAAACCCTTACAGTAGATGCATTCTAATTGGCATCGTTCTTGTCCATCTAAAAAAACAGGAAACCGCATTCTCAAACTGGGGAACAAAGACCAAACTTCATAACATTGTATAAGAAGAAGCAATACATCCAGCATCACTGAATTATGACATTCAACTTCCTTTTTTTTTTTTTTAAAAAATAAACAATAGCTTCCTTTAATTAACGAAAGTTTCAAAAATCACGTTTCCGCCACATATTTGAGTAGCCCAAGAATGGTTACCTTTTCAAGGAAACAAAGGAAACCACAATTGCTGCAACTGCATCTGCAAGTCTGAATATTCAAAATAAATGTTCGATACTGCAAAACGATACTGCAGGGAGCGCTGAAAATTCATGTTAGTTGGGAGAAGGATTCCACTTTGATATTTCCACATTTGGTGGGGGATTATGGGGGAAATTTTAAGAACTGCATATTGACCATTTATTTAAAGAAAGTATTTTACTTTGCATCGGTAGTGTAGCCACAGGTAGCCATCTTAAATTCTTTTGCACTGTATGTATTTTTCAGTGCATTTATCATGTGTATGTCTTGTGAGTCAAATTGTAAATATTATTTGTATTTCAGCCTTGGATGACCCTGGTATTTAAAAACAGCAAAAGCGTTAAATATGGAAATGTGGGGAAAAACAGGTGGATTTTATTTTTTGTTGTCGATAGCTTGCTAAATAAATTTTGTAACTGGCCCAGCCTCAGCAGGGAAAGATTGAGTTAAACCAGCTACAATCATTGGTCTCAGCCAGCAGTCACTCATGGTGAGGCTGGGTACCTACAGATGTAGGAACTGAGTATATGCTGACTTTGTCATCCTCCGACGACACAGGCGGTATGTAACCTGTCATGTTGAAGGTAGTTTGGAGAGAAGTGAGGATAGATGCTTACGACTTCCTCCCTCTGAAGTCAGCAAGGGGAGGTTGCTTGCTGAGATCAACAAGTTCAGTTAAGTTCACAGGCGTTAGATTAGAAAAATATTAATCATTGTTTGTATTTGACTGCTCTGTCCTAAGACTTTTTGGTCTTCCATCCAGTAGGGATTGTTTTCAGGCCTGTGGATGTCTGGTTGCAGGCACTCTACTGTGCTTTTCATGCCTTATTGTTAAACAAATGCCCTACCCTGCTCTCATGAAAAGGGCAACAGGATGTTCCATGCATGTATTCCAGTGCTACTTCATGGGTTTTTCCCTCTTCAGGGGATACACTACTACATTATGGTTATAGTTATTTAGCTGACACTTTGTCTAAGCTGGGAGCAATGTTGAGTTGAGGGCCTTGGTCAAGGGCCCAAGAGTGTTCTTGCTGTGGCTGGACTGGGGCTTGAACCACCAGCCTCAAGTGTCCCAGTCATGTACCTTAGCCACTAGACTACAGGCTGCCCCTACTTATGCTATAATTTCACAGTACACCGAATTGAAATCAATAGTTCCTATCTTTTGAGAGCAAAGAAAACGTTAGGTAACATTGGTTATTAGGAGAGCTACCAAACACATACCACATTCAACTCGCAGCTATTTTGAGTTACTATGACAGCAAGATAGCAAACATAGCAAGCTCATTGCTCTTTACAGTTGATAACCCCTTTGCTGTTTATACCTTTAACTAGCTGTGATTTTTTATCATTTACATGAAATGCAACTGGCTGCCACACAAACATTTAGGGTCGTTCCCTATATCTGCTTTGCCTTGCAGAAGGTCATATGGCGCCCTATTCAAGTTCCTCATCACATGACCTCACTTAGCCACGTGCGAGCGGCTAACTCTCTCTCGTGAGCCAATGACATTATTGACGATCCAAACTAATGGTCGCTGGAACACACAGGTTGCTGTGGTTGGATGGCAGTGCATCGCAACGCACTAACACTGGCTAACGCAACTGACAACACAGCTAGCAGGTCAACTATCAATCAGTCTGCAACAATGTATTTGCCTGGATTGGAAATCTTCCAAAAGATCAACGTGCACGGTCTCTGAAGATTGACGAAGACCACATACGGTGCCGTTATCACAACGTGACTAACGTTCACATTGCTGGATTTTATCCAGATATAACGCTGATTTCAGTTAACTGGTGTTAGATATCTAGCCTGCGTAGTTAGCGAGCTAACCATCTGAAAACGATTAACGTTGTTAACCAACTGGTTGGCTTGGCACCATATGACCTACCTAAAATGTAAACACAACTATCAGAAGCAACAATACGTCCTACTTGATTCCCAATTTATAGAATGTTAGCTTGCTAAACAGTAACTTACACAGACAGTCGGTGTCCTCATCATGCTAAGGAGGAAACCGTATGTTCTTTAGATGTATGTGTAACTTGTATGCTCCCTACTTCCCGCTAGCTGATCAGCAACATACACACTACGCAAGGCACCCCAAAATAAAATCACTGATATAACCGAAAGGCTAAAGTATCAATGGGTAATATATCCAATGTTAGATGGTTAAACTGTTTCAGCTGCGGGCCTACTTACTTAGGTGTACGGCCTGCCAGTACAGAGACGGGGAAGAACAGGCCCATAGCTGTATAGACCCAGTTTCGCGCACGAAACACAAGTGACACCATTCTGCAGTTTAACCTTACCCGTTGTAATATCCGTCTGAGCATGGCGTCGACTTGTCTCTATATAATCCTCAATTAAATCCAAGTTAAAATCAAAAGGGGAAATTTAAATTCCGTGTCGCGTTCCCCAGGAACATCTGACCAAGCCCGCTTGGTAACTGACAGTCCCGTCTGCGGTGAACACAAGACAGGGGGCGGAATTACCCAGGAGATGGGCGGAGCTTCCTGTGAAGTGGCAACCACTGAATTGTGAGAAGTTAAATGATTGGCAGGTGTATAGTCCAATTCACTGGTTTGAGAGAATTGAAAGAGGAGGAGTCTCTGATCACATTGACTTTTAGCCAAAACTGGGCGGGGAGGTAAATGACTAAGGAATGGATAAGAACGAAAGTCATGACAGAATGGCATTCGGGAAGAATGCCATTCAAAAAGAATCCGTTTAACTTTATTCAGTACAGTGGTGTCCTCCTTTATACTTTCTCCTGTAAGCTGAAGTGGTAGGCAAATTATAAATTTCTTCAAAGTTTTTAACATAAAACCAAGTTAATTACAAAAAGTATATAGTCTCTATGAATTGCTTTGGCTGGGCATTGTATTGTAATGGTGATTGTTTTGTTTTTTGGAAACATACTGGTTGTAGTTGTAGGCTGACTTTGCAGCATTTGACTGTCAATAATTTAATACTCATTCATGTTGTTGGAATTATGTTTTTGTCAACGTATCTATGGTATATTCTTTGCATCTGAAAATCTTGGCTTTTTTCCACTAAACATTTTTGTTGAGATATCCCATCTGTTATACTGTAGCACACATTGGATCATAGTATTTATAAAAAATTTTATTAGTGCAAATACATTTGAATCAAGGTGTTTGGTTTTTTAAAATTGTAATAAATTAAGGGCTCAGGAATAGATTTATGCAAGACATACAGGAATGGTTGTATATATTCTGAGATCAGCAGTGTCTTGATTATTAATGGTTCGAAGTGTCAGATACAATTTAAGTGATTATTTAAATTATACCAAAATGCTGTTTTGGTTTCATTTGAAACCTAAAGCTGATGAGCAGACAGCTAGATAGACAGCAGGTAATGTATACATGCAAATAAATCCATTTGTGTAATACTGTATTAGATGCAGATCTAATAATAATGTAGTCTCTTTTGTATGTGGCTGTTTGAAGCAAGGACACATGTAGCACAGCGATGTGTAACTCAGGATACAGCCTGATCATTTTTTACAGGTGACACGTTTAGTCATAAAGGCATTCTGTTGTCCAGCCACATCTCACACCTTTTTCACTGGCGAGGCACCTCCAGTGAAGAACCAGTCATATTGCACGCCTACATTGATTGTCCGTGGAGGTCACATGCCTATCCATGCATAGCCACCACTATCAGCCATCCAGTCCAGTCATCAGCCAATCAGCTGCCACTTGTGACTTTTTTCATTGGTCAGCCACCAATGGGTGAAGAACCAATCATGTTGGTTCTTCACCCTATTCATTGTACATTAAGGTCACACAGTTCAGTCATCATGCAACTTACAATCCATTTGTACATCACATACCAGCCCTTACAAACTTCCTTCATCATCAAAGCTTGATCTTTGAGCCATAATCATTTCTAATAATATCATCTTATCTCATCAAACCTTGTATCGATGGTTTTCTTTTGGAGCTTTGCCAGCATGCATCTGTGATTATTGATATAAGCTAGGCTATAAGCAGTGATCTTGTATACAAATGTATTTAATGAAGGTTTCAGCTGAATGATATTTCAAGGATACTGTGTCTCGTAGCCTAAAATACCCAGTGGGTGGCAGTAGTGCATCGCTATTTGAAAGCATGTCTGCTGCATACTCATGGTAAACACATAAGTAATAGCTTTGGCCCCTTAGACCATATCTAATCAGCAATCACTTGATTGAATCAACAAATGATTCAATCAACATTTGTCCTTAACTTTACACAATTTGAAGAGTTCAGCAATCATGAAAATTAATTTGCCAAACTGTTTTTGTAGAGAAAAGCATAGCACTTTAATTGTAAGTGAAAATTAAGGACAAATGTCGATTGAATCCCGGCCTTAGTCTCTCTAATTGTTAAGTGACTGCAATGTTTTTGATTGTGGTCCTATTACAAAATTTAGACGATTCTCTTATTTTTGTTTTTGATAAAGCTAACCAAATTACCCAGATATGCTTGCTTGGATGTGACAGCTGAATAAACCTGAGCTAATTCAATGATAAAGTGTTACCACAATGAAATATAAATTTCATCATCTTCGTGTTTTGATGGTTGCTCTGTTAGCTCAAAAATGATTTGCACCATTGTTGAAGATTAATCTCTGCACCATATCAACAACACACAAAATGGGCTATATTTGTATTCTCAGTCATGATGGGGAATTATTCTTTTATCCTAATTATATTCTTTTATTCTGACAAACTTCAAACTTATTCTGACAAAATTGTGACAAACTTCTAAAGTAGGATTTTGGTTGGGCAAACCCTAGGCATTTCAAATATGTCAGTTTCTCTCAATGGGGACTTTCTCCTGCCATCTCTCTCAGATAATCTGTTGGCATAAATATGGTATTTCATTGAAAAAGGAAGGAAAAGTCAAAGAACGACGCATGAATTAACATGCATTAATTATTTAAAACATTGAAAAGGGAAGTGAAGCATTCAATGGGACAAGCATGAGTTTGCAGAGTAAAACAAAACTCAGCATTTACTTTAAAACAAAACACTGATCAACAGCTGTTGCAGTGAGATATACAGTACAATGCATTAAAAATTAAAACAAGCAAAAAGGCATATAAAACATTATGATGAGACAATGAGTGAGTTAAGTAGGTCTCCAGTTTGAAACAGGGCAATTACAATGTATTCATTTAAACAAATAATGGTGAGAAAGAAAGAGACAGAAGATAAGTATTTATTGTCCAGTTTGACAATTATATAAAATCAAAGAATCCCACATAGTTTTGTGTTGTGGATGCAATATTTAAAATGAATTGAAAAAAGATTTTCTTGGGTGTTTATGGGGCCATTCAAGTTATATGGAAAACAGCTAACCCTGAGTCAACAACTCTGACACCTTACTGCTAAAGTAAAACAACCCCAGCTAGGGTCCTGCAAGCCGATTCACTCAAATTGCTTGGACTGAATCCGGCTCAAGGCTGAGTCCAGCCTTCAGTTGTTGGTATTGTTTCAGAACTCAAACATGAACTGAACATTGTTGGGAAGTTGGGGGAGATCAAACAGGATGGTGTATGACTGGTAGGTGAGAAAACTGCTGATCAAGTCCAGAAAGACTTCTGGGCAAGTACTGTGGTCTAAAGCTGTGCGCGGGACTTTTTTTAAAAATCCCAATTCCGCCCGCTCCCGCAAAGATTGTGACCGCGTCCGCCCGCCACAATTTTGTATTGGCTTTGTACGAATGTGGCACCCATCCATAGGTCCCACCGCCTTCACGAATGCCTTGTGGTGTGCCAACCGAGAGAATCCCTCTCAAACGCTGTCCAGATCATCAGGACCTGGGAAGCTGACGTCCCCTTGGCAGGATCTTCATGATGTCACCCGCAACCCCGTGGAACATGCGATGCACTGTGCTGCAGGGGATGTCAAACACTCTGATATGATGCGCCGCAAGCCACGATATGATGCGATATGATGCGCCACAAGCCAGCCAGTAAATAAAAACCAGGACCTAAAAAATTTACCCCTAGCCATGGTCCCTTCTGTTGGGGAGCGTCCCAAGCCCGGAGTGGATTGCCTGCCTGGACAGACGAAAAGCTGGCTGGAGATCCCGATCTTCATTGAAAAATATTCCCAAGACCGGGACATGGACATTAATCAGGCCATACGTTGCAAGGCTTTCTCCCTGGAAATAAATAATAATAATAAAAAAAAACATTTCCTTCAAGGTTTCTGTCCAGTTTCTTGTGATTACTGTCATTGTGACCACTGCCATCTACTGGTCAAGATTTTTAAGCTTTATATTACAAACATAGAGAGGAACCATTGGCTACAGTACCCTTCATATAAGTATAATGTTCATTTGGGAGGGTTTGAACACAGAAAGTGCACATACACTAGAATGGTTAAATATATATGTGTCTTCATAATTATATTTTATAATAAACTAATAATAGTTTATTATCACGAAAACGTGACACCCTGTAAATTTGCCAACCCACTTCCTACCCTACATTACATGTCAGCCTACAGTCTAATGGTAACGGCGCTTGAGTACGCATTGGAAAACCTGCGGTGCGAGTCACAGTATAGGAAAGCACTTTGGACAAAAGTGGCGAACTAGTGCTAAAGGTAAGAGGTGTCATTGAAAAAGTTGCGTTTAAGCCTGGGAATTATCAAGTAAGAATTTTCTTCATTGCTTAATGTAGCCAGTGGCTGAGGAAGGGTCGGGTACGCACATCGGTGCTGACAAGAGCAATCGCCCGCCGAAGTGAAGTACTCCTTTTGGACCGTCTTCGCTGGATGGCATTTTCCGCGATATCAATAATACAACAGACAACTTCTATTGCGGGATAGATTTGAATTAAAATACAGGATACCTAAAAACACGTTTTTGTCCACAGTTATGTACAATCAATCAATTGAACGCAGCATACAAACTGGAGACAATCAGGCAAAGGTTTACTGAACTGAAAGTACTTAGTTTTACAGCTGGCTAATTGGGATATTTAGCTATATCTGACTGTGCAGTATCTACACTCAATCAGTTGTAACCAGTTACTTGAAGTAAGGAATAATATTATCTGACGATCTCATGCTGGATTGTTTACTGTTTTCGCACGTTTATTTTTCCATGTCTAAGGACGCAACGAAGTGCATCCCATTATTGTACCAAATTATCCGTACTTCCATAATTCCGTCCTCCTAAGTACGGTAGTATGGAGTATGAAAGTATGCGGTTTGGGACACAGCAGGTGTGTGTAGACCCTGTGACATCACAAACGTCTAGAAAGTTTGCTGCTTCTCGCAAGACCTCTGTGACGTCAACATAGAATATATATAAATTAGAAGAAACGCTCTCATAACTAATGTGGAAAACACCGAGGTAAGTAGCAGAGAGGACAAGTTCGGCTGGAGAGGGTAAGACAGGTTTGGCTCTATCATTAATTCGGGAAACAAAAAAAAAAAAAAAAAAAAAAAAAGACCCACACGGTGTCTATCGCTCTCCCAAGCCGCGATGTTGTGCTGCAGCTTCCAGAAGTTTTCTCTCTGGAAGCTAGCGATGAGAGCTTTGGTTCGTTTTGGTGAGTCGGTTCTTTTAGATTTACATTTATTCATTTAGCAGACGCTTTTATCCAAAGCCATGAACAAGGAGTGCATACAACCAGTGAAATACAGGAAAGTGTATCGTTGAAACATTGCTACAACAGTTCAAACCTAAAATAGTCTATATAAGTAATCTTTTGGCTCAGTTCGCTCGTTTTGCTCTGTCAGTGTTGCCAACAAATTTTCAGGGAAAGTTACGATGGGATTTGTTGCTAAGAGTTGCTAAATGACGTCGTGATGACGGCATTATGCAATGGCATAAAAGTGCGTCATTACGTATAATACACAGTGACGTTACCCAAATAGTTTGAAATTAGTTTAGATTTGTTTGTTTATTATCACATATTTTTATGTGTAAACGTGATATAAAGACAACACATTTTACTTAGACCTTTTGTAAAAAATGAGGTTTATTTCCCGAACGGATGCTACTGCTGTTGCAGTCAGCCAGCAATGATTGTTGCTGCCTGTGCTTGACTATTGAGCTGAGCCATCACTACTTCTGCTGACGTCACTCACAATGGACTTTTACTGCCAGGCAGACAGACCATGGCTGTATCTCAAACTGCATACCTGCACACTTCTGTACTTGTTAGTAAATACTTCCAAGTACACAAACTAGTATGTACTGTTTAGTATGCAAATAAACAGAGCGGTTAAATTCGTTAAGTTGAGACGTACTTGTACTAATGCGTCATATCTCTTCTGACCTTTGCTACAAACTCATCCGGTAATGGTATCAGCTACTGAAATCGTAGTTGACCGCTAACTAGCGATGTTGTTGCAGAAAAAATGTCGCTCAGTACATATTTTTTGTGAACGGTTGTTTGTATAGTTTTATTTAAAAACTTCTTCGTGGTCAGCTCTGAGAATGCAATGAATTCTGGGAAGGAATAGTATGCTCAGATGCATGTGTTGTGTCTGAGTGTGTTACAGAGAAAACTGTTTAAAATTTACCAAAATTTCATTATAATGTAAAATGGCTTATTAATGCTAAAAAACAAAAATGCAATTGAGATAATATCTTAAATATTATGCTTGTAGTCTAATGGATTCATGTTAATGCCTTAAAAAGACACTATACATGTAGTATCACTTTTTGAAATCATTCTAATTGCTTTTATTACATTACTGGCTCTAGTATTTCAGAAAATTATAACGATAAACATAAATTGTTAGAAAAGATGTATTCGATCGCAACCACCTCGAAGGCCTGAGCCATAGAGCTTCCAGAGGGATTGCGGAGGGGAAGTTACAGAAGCGGTGAGTTTATCGCTCACAAATTCGCCTCTATCATTAATTCGGAAATAAACTAGGCTCATGGTATACTTTGAGCCGAGGCAAAAAAGACAACCCACAAGGTGTCTTGCGCTCTTTCAAGCCATGTTGTAGGGCTTGAAATGGAGCTGCTGAATGTGACTGTCATGTCTCAGGGAAACAGAAATGGACGCCTGTTGCAGAGACGATTGAGCCAGAAAGGGATAAAATTTGGTTAAACTTTGGAAAATGGCGTAATAAACTTTGTCAGCCCAGAGGGTAAGAATGCCAATACAATTTTCATGGTAAGTAATTGAACTTAAGTCTAAAGGAGAATTTTTACAGATTTGTGGCACTTTTTCTTGAGTACTGTGGAAGATACCATGTCAGAGTTGAAATGACATGGAATAATACTGTCCAGTTCAGTTTTTTTTAACAAGTTGTTTACCAAGTGCAGGATTAAGATGTCTTGACATCAAACCACAGCAATAATTTTGTCTTAATAAAGTTTTCAGGTTCGGTTTCCGGTTTGTCCCTATACAGGATGAAAAGCCAGATTTGCTCTTAAAGTTTTCACTTTTGTCGCCTTTTCTGGGGCAGGGAGGGAATTTTCCACCTTTTCTTCTTCATGTCTAGCCAAAGTGTGGCTAATCTGGCAAACTGCTACACTGGCAGACATAAAGTTTTGGTGGTTTTTCGCCCTCTCAAGAGCAAATATTAGGGCTTAGGACAACATAATAACTCCTAACAAAGATAAACTTGAGACTTTTCTAAATAAAATCAAATTATTAACCAAAAATACTTTGTGTTGTGTTGTTTGTCACAGTGAGAAGTCTTTTGTTGCCATGTAAATGCAGTCACTGTATACCACTGTATCAATTCCATCTATACACCATGGATTACAGGAAAAATGAATGCAAAAATATATTCTAGAAAGGGGGGGATTCATTTAAACTACAAGTCTGCTGTGTAGTAATATGTGTGGTCAAACTATAACCTAGTGTTGTTCCAGGCATATCACACTAAATTAGTATTCAGTCATTGTTTTTCCCAAGACGGAGAGTTTTGCAGACAAGGGTAAGTTTTGCTCTCATATTCAGAAAAAAATTCCTCCAGGAGTTGTTTCATGGCTCATCCATTAAAGACACTGCTCACATGTAGATGCACAAGTTCTCTCATTTTATCCTCTTGAATTACAAATAGGTATTTTTTTAAAAAAGTGGGATAAATTTATAATGGCCAAATGCAGAGACACTGTTGATGACCAGTCCTCCAAAAATGAGTCTTCCAGAAGTCAGCCCAAATTGTGCATGAAAATCAGCGTACGCACGTTTTGGAGAGCTTTTTGTGCATATTTTTGTGCATATTTATAAACGAGGCCCATGGGCTCAAAAAGGTGGCTAAAAAGCTTGCTAAAAGATAGTCAAGAGAAAATGCCCGAGTATATTTTTTGCAGTGTCTCCCCATTGTGATAGAGGGGGTGAATCACACCAGGGGGAACTCAAAGGAAGTGTGATAAAACAGAAAAATTCAATATGTTTGGAGGTTTGGGATGGGCTGGTTTCACAAGCTTGATAACAAGTGTGTTGTAATTACACTTTAAGAGCTCTCTTTTCCAAATGAGAATTTTAACGAAATGTTTTAAACCGGCATTGTGTCTGAAGTCAGATAATATACATTTGATGCCTTTGGGTCTTTGCATACCTCTAGATATCTCTTTAAAAAATGGAAGAAATTCATCCTGATATGTATAAATTGGAAGAATTAACTTTAATAAAATTTATTCCCAGTGTTGCTCCTGTAGCTCCAGGAAATTAATGGGGCTGACGTTCTCCTGGCACTGAATAAGAACTGCAATGTATATTTCCAGAATTTGCAATTTATTGAAAGAAAAATCAGTGAGTTGGCTTTCCACAAAGCTAACTTACATTTATTTTGCAAACAAGCGTGAGCCCTGTGACTTAGTGTTCAAGTCCCAGCCATGTCATTAGCGAGGAAACAACCGGAAGTCCATGTTTACGAAGCAACAATTGGCCTTGTCTCTCCAGGGAAAGGTATCAGTTAAGCCAGTCAAATTCATTAGGCTCATCACTCGCTAGTGGCCACTCCTGGTCATTCAGGGAGTACACAGGGAATATAAGCTGTTGTTGTCATCCTCCAATGATACAGGTAGCATTATATTACCGGTACATCTACAGAGTGTAATAATCAAAGCTTCGGCTACCTTCTCCTGAAATCAGCAACAGGGGCTTGGCTGAGTTTGGGGTGCGGAAAAATTGTGACAAAAAAAAGTTAAATCATCAATCATATAAGGCTATACTTTAAGCAGTACGCATTAGCTGCCATGCAAAGAATTTTCTAGAAGAACGCATCAGATGGACCAAAAGACAGTTTTCAATCAACTCTTTATTTATACATATTTAAAAACGCTGTACAGTAATTCCTTGGCAACCATTTTCCCAGCCAGTGGTCTGGTGATAAATAAATTCTGCATGATCTAAAAATGTGGGAGATGTTACAGGGTTTATACTGAAAAACAGGCCTTACTGAGCAGACTACTGTCCACATGAGGCAAGAGGAACTTCCTCTAGCCACAACAGTGCCTCTCCTGCTTCATTTACAGTACATTTCTCTCTGAGAGATCCACCTCATCCTCACGTACATAAGAACAGGAAGTCTGACCATGAACATAACAGAATGACCAGAACAGGAGCAGGAGTTCTGAGCACTGACCCGATCTGCTGCACACTGTAACGGTTCATATTTGTCCCCAAAAATGGTCCATACTTCTTGCACACTGTAAAAGTTTCACATTCGTTGTAAACTGTAATTATACAATCTTGTCACACTGCAATAATTTAAGTTTTGTTGCCTACTGTAACGGTTTCACATTTGTCACACGTAATGGTTTAAATTATAATAACCAAAACTGATAACACAGCAGGACTCAGCGGCATTAAGTACAATGCTTTCCAGTATGGTCAGATAGACTGAAATAAGAAATAAGAAATCGTCCAGCTCAACTGAGCTGCATCCTGAATGAACCCAGGCTTTAATCATGTGACCCATCCAACGTTTTTTTTTTTTTAATTTTGTCAACTCATCAGCATCTTACCCTAGTGCTGTCATTTTCTTTATTTGACTCGATTGTAAATATGAACAGTAAAGATGATTCAGTACCTTCTGTAAACCAGCGATTTTGTGAACCAGGCCAGACTTTTATGCTGTGACTCTGATCTTCCAGTGCTAACCTAAGCCTGAAGATGACCTGTATGATTTTCCTGAAATGCTGACCTAATGCTGGAGACGACCTGTATGATTTTCGTGAAATTCTGACCTCATGCTGGAGATGACCTGTTTGATTTTCGTGAAATTCTGACCTAATTCTGGAGATGACCTGTATGATTTTCCTGAAATTCTGACCTAATGCTAGAGATGACCTGTATGATTTTCCTGAAATTCTGACCTAATTCTGGAGATGACCTGTATGATTTTCCTGAAATGCTGAACTTATTCTGGAGATGACATGATGACCTGTATATCAGGCCTATGACTCATCATTTTGGACTTCTGATGTCACAAAGCCAGATACAGTGGTACCTCCCACACCCCCACAGCCAGAAATGTTGCTCTTTGTAGCACATGCTCACAAGCTCCACTCTAAACAAATGCTCATTGGGACAACATATATTTACAGAGGTTCTTTTGCATATTTTTCACACTAGAAAAACCTATATAAAAATTAAACAGGAAAAAATAAGCCTTTCTGTAAAAACAGAATTTTTTCTCTGATTCTGGTCTTATGTACAGATTGTTTTCCTGATCAACACTGACAGTGACAAACCTCAGACTGAAGCAATGTGTTGTGTAAAACCTCCATTTGCCAGGTGTGTCAGTGTAGATCAGATTAACCAAGTCTAGGCTTACTGACCGCTGATACGTCAATAAATTAAAACAAATGTATCAAATGCATAAGTTTGTGTATAGCAAGCCCTGTTTGGCAAATATTGATCATTATGCAAAGCAACAAGACTTATATTACATTTGGCAAGGGAATCGTCATGGCTTGGTAACAAGTTCAAGCCTGGGATGACGGCAAGCTAGCTTTAGGTACCTAGCTTGTTAGATAAATCCATATCCATTTTTTAATTCACTGTGTTATAATGAAGAAAGCATACAGTGTAATACCTGGGTCCTGAAATATAATGCAATGAAACAGGAACTAGGACTACTGAGTGATTACACCAGTTTCACATGTAAACTAGGAGAGGGCCCTTCCATGAGGCTACACAAGTAATCTATTCAGAGACATAAGTGAGAATCTGCATATAGTGAAGAGGGAAAGATTGTTAAACCAGGTCTGCAGGTTAATACACTGACCTTGTGACCATAAGGCTGTGGTATGGCCTTATGAATTTAACCTTTTCCTCACGAGCTGTACCACAGAGAAAGCTGTATGCGCACAGATTTAGAGAGACGCAGAAATTCGACAGGATTGGGATACTAATTCGCCTTCCCAGAATTCTTGAGAGAGTAATCATGGGAGAACAGCAGAGGGAAAGACACATTTCTTAGACCACTCCTTGTGTCAAGGTTGACCGTGAACGTGATGCAGAGGCTGTTCAAACAAGCGTAAGGAGTGTATTGTACGAACCATACATTTCTTCCAGTCATACTGAAAAGGTCCGACCCACAGTTTAAGTGCATGCTCCCACGCTTAACGAAATGCACCGACTTTCAGTTTATATTGAGACTAATTTCAAGTGTCAAACCGAGGTAGTGTTAAATCTTTCACAAAAGTAAACTGAAGACTTCAGCCAGCTTTCTGTTGCCCGTACCCTTTTCCTGTATGCGACAGTTTTTTTTGTCCTTTTAGTTTTACCACTATGTACAGTTGTATACCAGTTCCTGTTGTAAGTGTCAACTTCCTGTTGGCTAGTCTGTCTGCCTTTAGTGTTGTTGGTGAGTTGTTGGACCATAGGCCTCTGTCCAATAAGATTCAAGAGGCCTAGACATCACTGTTTTATAAATCAAGCAAATAAAAAAAAATCCAACAGCTATTTAGAGCTGAACCATGTGAGGTCCGGCCTTCAACATCTCTTACACCGGCAACATACAGCAATGCCCAAAGAAATCAAAACCTTAACCTCAAAAGACGTTTTTCACTCTGCACCAGTTAATGATTATTGATCTTCAATGGACCTGTCAGTCAGCAAGTATAGAATTCAACATATATTTCTGAAGGCGCCATTTTGTGTATAATATTCCACACGACGGTGTTTGAAACGGCATCATAATTCTACAATAAATAAAATAGACATACCCCTCCTCACAAAAGCAAAGCTGTATAAAAAGACCAGTTAAGGCATTCTTTAACACAAATCTCAGTCACACAATTCCAGTGCCAGCTTTGGTGTGTTGAACTTGTATAATACAAATGACATACAGATAGGTGTGATCACTGCAAAAACTCATGCAAAAGTCTGTTTGAGTTCAGTGCGCTGCTGCCCCCTGGTGGTGGATCCTATCTGCGGGAGGGGGGCAGCGCGGGGCCCTGTGTGGTGACGTAGAGGGAGCGGTTGTCATCCGGGCGTGAGGGGACCAAGGCATTGCCGTTGGTGGGGGAGCAGGCGAGGCGAAGCCGCTTCAGGTATTCGGCGTGGACCGGTTTGTGGCACTGTAGAACCTTGATGGCCTCCTCCACTGTGAACCACTCACGCTTCCGACCTGCGGGACGAGGACAGACTGTCAGTCAGGGGTCAGATCACATCCTATCTTTAAGGACTCGAATGCCCTGTTCAATCAAACCAACCCTTTGGCTCATAGGGATCCACTGTATGTTCACAAGGGCTGAAAATTCAAATAACTGGAGTGCCCTGCGGGTGGGACATTTCTTTTTCAAATCCAAATGAAAAGAAAACTATCCAAATAACACATCAATCTCCAATAAAGTAGTACTCAAAGAAAAATTGTAATTAAGATGGTAATACTTCCCCATGTTCCTCTGTAATATTTTGGCCACAAGTACTACACAATACTGGTACATCAAAAGACATTACTCTGGAAAACAGATTTTGATGTACCAATGTTATGAATGGATTTTGATATATTTGTGGATGTATTTCATTTTTTAAATAGACTTTTCATTCATTCATTCATTCATTCATTCATTCATTCATTCATTCATTCATTCATTCACTCACTAAAATGATTTACTATCTTTAATGAGCTAAAATTCCATTTTGAAGTAGTAAACATCTGTTTTCCCGTTCTGTGATATCTTCCGATCACTGTGGGTCAGAGAGCTCCTATACCATACCAGCCCTATTACAGTCTCTTATACCATACCCGACCTGTTCCATTCTCCTATACCATACCAGCCCTATAACAGTCTCCTATACCATACCAGCCCTATTACAGTCTCTTATACCATACCAGCCCTGTTCCAGTCACCTGTACCATACCAGCCCTGTTACAGTCTCTTATACCATACCAGCCCTGTTCCATTCTCCTATACCATACCAGCCCTATTACAGTCGCCTATACCACACCAGCCCTGTTCCAGTCTCTTATACCATACCCGGCCTGTTCCATTCTCCTATACCATACCAGCCCTATAACAGTCACCTATACCACACCAGCCCTGTTCCAGTCTCTTATACCATACCAGCCCTATTACAGTCACCCTGTACCACACCAGCCCTGTTTCAGTCTCTTATACCATGCCAGCCCTGTTCCAGTCTCCTATACCATACCAGCCCTATTACAGTCTCTTATACCATACCAGCCCTGTTCCAGTCTCCTATACCATACCAGCCCTATTACAGTCTCTTATACCATACCAGCCCTGTTCCAGTCTCCTATATCATACCAGCCCTATTACAGTCTCTTATACCATGCCAGCCCTGTTCCAGTCTCCTATACCATACCAGCCCTATTACAGTCTCTTATACCATGCCAGCCCTGTTCCAGTCTCCTATACCATACCAGCCCTATTACAGTCTCCTATACCATTCCAGCCCTGTTCCATTCTCCTATATCATACCAGCCCTATTACAGTCTCTTATACCATACCAGCCCTGTTCCAGTCTCTTATACCATACCCGGCCTGTTCCATTCTCCTATACCATACCAGCCCTATAACAGTCTCCTATACCATACCAGCCCTATTACAGTCTCTTATACCATACCAGCCCTGTTCCAGTCTCCTGTACTATACCAGCCCTATTACAGTCTCTTATACCATACCAGCCCTGTTCCAGTCACCTGTACCATACCAGCCCTGTTCCATTCACCTATACCATACCAGCCCTGTTCCATTCTCCTATACCATACCAGCCCTGTTCCAGTCACCTGTACCATACCAGCCCTATTACAGTCTCTTATACCATACCAGCCCTGTTCCATTCTCCTATACCATACCAGCCCTATTACAGTCTCTTATACCATACCAGCCCTGTTCCAGTCTTCTATATCATACCAGCCCTATTACAGTCTCTTATACCATACCAGCCCTGTTCCAGTCTCCTATATCATACCAGCCCTATTACAGTCTCTTATACCATACCAGCCCTGTTCCAGTCTCCTATATCATACCAGCCCTATTACAGTCTCTTATACCATACCAGCCCTGTTCCAGTCTCCTATACCATACCAGCCCTATTACAGTCTCTTATACCATACCAGCCCTGTTCCAGCCTCTTATACCATGCCAGCCCTGTTCCAGTAACCTGTACCATACCAGCCCTACGACAGTCTCTTATACCATACCCGGCCTGTTCCATTCTCCTATACCATACCAGCCCTATAACAGTCACCTATACCAAACCAGCCCTGTTCCATTTTCCTATACCATACCACCCTATTCTAGTCTCCTATACCATTCCAGCCCTATTCTAGTCTCCTATACCATACCAGCCCTATTCTAGTCTCTTATACCATACCAGCCCTGTTCCAGTCTCCTATACCATACCAGCCCTATTACAGTCGCCTATACCACACCAGCCCTGTCCCAGTCTCCTGTACCATACCAGCCCTGTTCCAGTCTCCTATATCATACCAGCCCTGTTCCAATCTCCCAGCAGCGAGCATATAGGGCAACAGTCAGAGGGGGTAGGACTGAGCATGCTCAGACACGCCACAGCGGGTGATGGATGTTTGGGTCGAAGCATGACGCCAAAGCATGGAGTTACTGGGGCATTTTCCCGGCCATCTCGAAATAGTGGCAGGTTAGAATTACAGGGGCCGAACAGGAAAACAGGATGCAAAAGGCATTCCCAGGGCAAGGCTGGGGGAAATCCAAAAACAGACACAAAAACAAGACAGGCATAAAACCATCAAACCTAGCATGCAAGCCCTACTTTGAACTGCTCAACACATTGCAGGTACAACCTGGAAATGTGTTCATTTTTCTGAGGTTTTTATTTGGAAAACAGAAATGTTATTCCAAGATTTTACTTCACGAGCACAATTTATTGTCTAGCCTGAGAGGGTACATAAGGTGTCAAAAGGATGGATGATAAATAAGTACTAGTGTGCAGATACAGAGCGGTGAAGATTGAGACATGCATTTATGAAATTGTATTATATTCTGCTCTCCTACACATAAATGTGTAAAATCAAATTTTGTTCTATTGTAATTTATTGTTCTATTTGTATCTGATTTTTAATTTTGCTCTCTGTGGCACAGAATCAGACAATGTGATGAATAAGCCTATACATCTATACATATAGCGTAATGATCCTGGATCACTTTTAACATAAAGACTGGAGGTATAATGATACATAATTATCTGAACTTTTGCCAGACACCATAGACCTCTGAACTGAGATGTATTTCTCATATAACATTTCTAAGCTAAAATTAATATTACACTAGAACCACCAGCCCTGCAGCCAATCAGATACCTAAACCATACTATAACTGTGACCTAGGCTGAAAACTTTTGGACAACAGCCAATCAGAAACAAGAACCCTACTACAGCTCAGATACAGCATAAGATTACACCAGACCAACCAGGCCCACAGCCAATAAGAAACCAGACACCTACTATTATGGAGATTTTTGCCTTTACCCTATATATACATACATATATATGTACGGTTAGAGTGCTGAGTGAGTCAAGTGAATAATAGAGCAGGTTCCGTAATGACTTGTTTTTCAATTTATGCAATAATTTTGACTGCATTAAACAAGAAATAATGACTGAAAATTTGAATAGTAAAAATGACTTTCCTTACAGCAAAATGTTGTCATGACCAAACTCTCCGGTTACTCGGGATACTACTAATAAATACTTAGGGGATCTTGTCAGTGCTTTCCTTGTGAACCACCTGACCACTCTCTTAATTTAGTTTCTTATTAAACATTTATGGAGTACAAAAAAAGACTGCCTCTCCTGTTCTCCTTGTTTACAAGGTCTTTGGACTTTGGTGGGTAAACATATAGGACTGAAGACTTAGCACTTCAGGGGTCAGAGTTGCAGACCCAAGGGTGTGCATGCCCAACCAAATTTAGCTTCCCTGTCATTTCACACAGTTCCACAAGTCTGTGGATCATGTGGTCCAGCCTTTCTGTGCACTTTCAAAAGCAGGGTTCGGATGCAGCCCCTAAAACCTCACCGTACCTTCTGCAACATACCGTTCTGATTTGTGACGTCATTAAATTCGGCAAAGAGTTACGGGCTAGTCATTGGCTCAAATCTATAGACTTGGGTGCAAAGAGATATCCCATGATCCTTTTCCTTTCTTAAAAAAGACACTGCCGTAGACGCTGAGTCCATCTTCAGGCTAGCATGCAGCAACAGAAGAAAGCTTTGAACTGGCAGTCTGTGGGAAGATATGGAACAGCTCAGAACTTCCGGCATTCTCCGTCCGTCTCTAATATGTGAGCAGCCACGCGGCGGAAGGAGCAGAACAAATCAAGGGGTTCCTAATACATATAGCACAATTTCCTTTGATATCTTATTTCATCAAAGGGAAATTCCAATTACGATCTGTAATAACCATTTCACTCAGCCAAGAAGTCCTTTATGAAAACCATTACAATGAAAGAAGATGACGGCGGAAATATATGAGTAAGAGAACACTGAGTGCTAGTTCAGCATGGATCCTGAGCCCTTGATTTTGGACGATTACTAGCAGATGGTCCTTTGAGTTCAGAGGTACTCTGCATGGGTGGACAGCACTGAGTTAGCTTTCCCTCTGGCCAGAGGTCACATCAGCTCCCCGCCCCTGGCATTCACTGATTGGTGGAACGGGCATACAGTTTTTAGCATTAGCATGGCTTGGGTAAACAGCACAACAATAAGTTCAAGCAGAAATGCTGTATCAGAGGAACAGCTACAAGATGTAATTTCACCCCTCTGTCAGTCAAAACTAAACCATATCACTGCCTTTTCACCTGTGACCTCTGCCAGTTTTTTTTGCTGCCCTCCATGTCAAGAGATTGATTTAAACTAGGGGTCTGTTGTGGGTTAGGAGTGAGAGGCAAGCACGGCCATGTTTCCGGCAAAAATAGGTCCCATCTGTTCAGGTGTTGCCAGTTAAGGTGTAGGTAGCACGATGAAAAATAGTCTGGAAAAACATTCACGTGTACATCTGCTACAAAAGTCTGAATACAAAGTTTCACCTCACTTGTCCAAGTAGTTACTCCACGGAAGAAAATGTGAACCAGTCAGGTAGGAAAACATTGACTCAAAAAGTACAAATCTGATTTGCACAAAAAAGACAGAGAAAATATGGACAATCACAGATCTGGTCATTTCATAACTGGTGGTTCAAAAAACATGGACAAAATACAAACCAATCAATTTGCACATTATGAGAAATATACATCTTATGCATCTTACTTTATGTGAATGGTATATGAGTATTTTATATAATGAATGCTATATTTAAGAAACAATCTTCCATATCTTCAGCCATTTAATATAAAAACATAATAAAAACATTACTTCTCATGTAGCACAGTTCATGCAGACATGAACTTTGACCTCTTCAACGTAAGGCATTCATCTAAACGTTTCTCTTCTTCCGTACTGAAATCTTTCTTCCTGTATTGAAAATCTTTTTTATCTTCAATGCTGGCAGGCATTCTTGAACTATAAATCCAAGGAGTAGTTCTACACATTCCCATCAAAACTCTTTTCATCACCAAGTGAAATAACCTCTGGCTGTAAATCAGAGCGGGTTGAGGATACTGAACAGGCATACTGAAATAATACTGGCTTCCTGAAATGAAGCCAGTTTGATCAGAGTTACATTTGTCCCCAAGGTACCTTTTCAGTAGTGAGAATTTCATAATACATTGATTTTAAAACGGGGTCAAATTTTGGAGTAAATGCTCTGTTATAATGAATAGAAAAGCCATCAGACTCTTCGGCCTTCCAACCCCGACGGATTCGATTGATCGAGTAATCTCTATAAAGGGTACTGGACTGTCGAGAGAGGGCTGTTCATCCGGACTGGGTTTAGATATGTCCAGCTCATCTAGAAAAGTTTCCGCGTATGAGGTATCAGCTGTAGCCTCCGAGGAGTACAGAGAATTTGATGCAGTTTAATTGAGAGACCCTGTGCCAGGTCCTATGCTAATTGGTTAGCGCTCCTGGCAGACATTACAGAGCCGGCAAACTAAAAGCTTTCCCTTTCCTCTATGGTCATGGAAAACGTCTGGTTCGACTTCTGTGTAGCAGAGAGGCTGTCAGATTCTGACGGGAGAGGCAGTCTCTCCTTACAGAGGTCAGGACATGTGCTAGTACCAGATCTGCCATCGGTGTCTAGAATCAGTCGTGCTAATTCCGACATTTGCTTTTCATTTGCTTCATTGTTTGACCCATAAGAGATCCTAATAATTATTTGCAGATGGTGCATCTGAATGTTGTATATCATTCCAGTTAGGACTGCAGACATCAGATTACGTCACAGGTATACTATACAGTTTAACCCTAACAATAATTCAACCACTAACATCACAAATAATTCTAAAGATGACAAAGGGAATGTGTTTAAGAAGGCAGTCCTTCTTGTTTTACTGTCTCACTTGGAGCACAAAATATTCCTTCCAATTGCATGGAAATAGTTCTGGGCCTTAGGTGAGTTTCCTGAGGAAACACACTATCAGGATTTATTGGCTTACGATATTCATATATTTGGGTTATTGACTTTTACTTTCCAGCTGATGAAGGTTACTGAAGGTGGAGCCCTGGAGGTTATCTTAGATGCAGTCATATAGCCTCAGGAAAAAGTGGTATTGCTGGTAATTCTTAGCTTCTTGGAAACTGAAGGCAGAAACATGAAGAAAAGACATGCACAGACCCTCATCAAAAACCACAGATGCTGCAGGCAACCTGGAGGCTTTCCTCCAGCTCCATCAGCCGAAAAGCCCTCTACAACAGCTGAACAGATCCCTTAATTAAAAAAAAAAAATCATACAATATTGATGATGCTGGAACTTCATAGAAACAACAGTTAGGTAGAGACTACTTTCCACAATGTGGTATTTTCATTGTAATTGCATTTCAGATTAATTTTTTAGGCTGTGTCCTCTGATTAGCCGCATACATTGAGCTGAATGGATGTGTAGCCTGATGTACTCAGATTATTTTACTTTTTCATCAATACTTGGGAGGCATTACTATGAAGGAGACCTTGTAAAAACAGAAAGTATAATTGAATATAAATCTCTTTGCACTTAGCCATCGTTCTTACAAAAAGCACTCGCGATTAATGAAATGTTTGGGGAAAGACCTTATAACCAAAATATTTCATAGAGGAGCTGAAGAGCACATTTTAGGATGTGGAAAGACAGCGTTTAGAGGTGAGGGCACTTACCGATGTTGACGGAGTCTTCCCAGGCCTCCAGGGTTTCAGTGACGGTCAGGACGTACACGTACGTGCGATGCTTCCTGTCCTGGTTCTGCTTTAGGGGCAAGACACAACATACATTTCAATACACGGTGTTTAGCAGTGCCTGTGGCGCGCCTGTATACTCAACCAGGAGTTTGGGGGGAGGGTTGCTTGGAAATTCAACTTTTAATTGATATACGTTAACATACAGCTATTAAAAAGTGTATGAATAGCCACAATGTAGAGTCATGTTAATATTCGCTAATTGCTAACTTAACTGACTCTTTTGCCATCTAATGTACCTAAATGTAATGTCACTGCGTTGTCATAAAGATGCTCGCCAGCCTACCTTAACAATGTCTATCTTATGTTTCACAATCTGAAGCAAAAAAATAAAAATCACCATTATCACTTTCACTCGAGTTGATCCTAAAATCATGGGTGTGTTATGCGACCATCATGTAATGTAGGCACATTATATTATAATTTTTCTGTCGGTGAGGGAGGGCAGCACACAAGTTTGGTGGGCGAGTTAATGGTAGAGGAAACTTATATGAAGAAGACCAAAATGCCAACCAAACCAAGTGGTAATCTCGGATCAGACACTCACCTCAAATACTCCTAACAGGCGACCCAGCTTTCCTTTTACCCCAGCCTGGACAGACAGAAACAGAGGGTCACAGTCAGGGTATGTAGGTCTTTTATACCAGTTTGGGTAAGGGGAAATGTAGAGGAGAGTGGAGAAGAAACAGCCAGGCAACATAAGAGCAACAGTGTGTGGACAGTGGGAGACCAGATAGGGGACAGTAGAGAATAATGGGAGGAAGAAGGGAAACATAAGGCAGACGGAAAGAAGACAGGAGAGATAAAGAGGAGTGAGGTAATAGATCTGGGCTTCTTAACTGATTGCTTGGTGAGTGTGTCTAAGTAAGATCCTCAGACTGGGTCTAGACCACATGTAACTGAAGGAACAGGGCAAAGATACTATGGATTAACCTCATGTCATAGTTAACTCTTTCAAAGGTCCACAACACAAATGTTTCACCTAAATTTCAATGTCTTCATGACAAGAGCTGTTCTGCAGATCCAAAATGAGTGGTTTTAAAATGAAAAATTTCCACTCTCTGACATAATTCAGAGGATTTTGAAAACTGTAATGAATAACTGGGGAGTGACAGGATGCTTCCTAGCTGTCAGCTCAACCTGCATCTCACCATCAATACACATTTCATTTTTCACTTCACACCATCTTTACCAAAGATCAAATCATGGCTGAATGTCACCTTTTGTATCAAACTGGAGATAAAGAATCTTTCAAGTGACACTTTTTGTAACATTTTGTGCCTTTCTTTGATATTTATTGATTCTTGACAAAAGTCTTCTCAAGCAATGTTTTCCATTTGTCTGTACCACTTTCAAATCCCTGCCCTGCGGCGAGCTACAATAAGTGGAAACAAAGAGCAAGAGCAACATGACAACCAGGAGCCACAACTAAATGTCAGCTGTAATCGTATAGTGGTTAGTATGCCGCGTTGTGGTTGCAGCAACCTCGGTTTGAATCCAGGGCAGGGCAGATACTGGTGCTCAAATAGGAGTTCCCAGTCCTGTTTGCACCACTTGCCTTTCTTGACATGCCCTCTTACCTTTTGCAATGCCACTGATCTCAGACCTGTTTCGCCAGCGGCTGTTTTGTTGACACAAGCTGCGCGTTAAACCTCCAATGCGGTGGGTAAGAGTTTTGAGTCCTTGTGCTCGAGAAAACATCCTGGTCCAACCGTATGTCAAATCTACATTTGACATACGGTTGCAGACATGCTGGTACCAACAGCTTACGCAAGTGAAACGCGGTTCAGATTTTTCTCCTTGCCTTTTTATCTTGCTGCTGATTTCAAAATCGTTTTGGCTGCATTTTGACGATGACCTCTTCCTCTTTGTAGTTACCGTATTACGCCACTTGGGATTTTCTGGAGAGCCTTAACAACAGTATCCCATATGGTCTAGCGGTTAGGATTCCTGATTTTTCACCCAGGCGGCCCGGGTTCGACTCCCGGTATGGGAAAACAACTATTTAACCAAATCTCACAGGTGTTGGTCACTACACTGCTTGTGTTACAATAGACTTATTGTCCCATATATACAACATCCCAGAGACTTATTTCTCAGTTTTGGTCATCATATGATAAATCGGGAGACTTATAACTACAAACATGTGCACTGTTTGATGTAACATGGCAACATGGTTAAAGATTACTGAACATCTAGCTTATTTATTAACATAATCTATAACTATATTGCTTTAGTACTGATATTTTCATGGCTTCATATCTATCAGCAATTAAGAATAGCAAAAAATGTTATGGAATACAAAAGGGGCTAAATTGGATGTACCCAAATAGGTTCAGAGGGACATTAACACAAAAGATGTCAATACTGTGACCTTAATATTTAGCACTGTTTCAGCATATACTTTCTGTAACTGTTCAGAAACAAACTGGAAAATCTGAGAGGGACTGGCTGATTTCTGAGGGAATGACCCACATATTTATGAAAAGCCACACCCACTGCAAAGTTCATTGGTTGTGAAAAGGTTTTGTGAGGGTCTCACTGAACTTTTGAAACACTTGGATTGACCTACTCTGACTTATGATCTCCTGACAGGATTCGCAGTGCTGCGCCTTCACACAACTATTTTAGCCCATCGAGGGGGGGATTGAGTAACACTAGGCTCAATCATGACAGCTGTCCATGTGTGGCACCCCCCCCCCCCAACGACCCCTGCCAAATGAGGCTTCAATTCCGGCCATTATAATTTTAGCAAAAAACCAAGCTGAAAGGCAGGCAGGAGGCTGCAGAAAGCACACTTAAATATGAACTGGGTCAGTGTGACATTCAGTCGGGCAGGGAGGGGGTACATGGGACACAGGGCCTAATTCAAGCCTCACCACAGCTACTCTTTTACGATTACAGTCTTATTGTATTTCAGGCTGGTACCCAATTGAATGGACTTCTTCTCTTTAAGGCTGTATGCTGTTCTGTTTCATAATGAAAACAACACATCCCAAAGGATGATTGTGTCCAGTAACATATAAAATATTCAAACAAGCTTATGTTTTCTTCCCCTGATTTTGTCCTATCCTGTGGTTGAACTAGTTGGCTCATTGCAAGAGCCATTCAGCCAGCCCCCAGGGCTGTAGGGTTGTGGGGACAATCTCTCTTCTTTTCCACCCCGCAATTAATCACACACTACCTATGTTGGAGGATGCTGAAGTCAGCATACACTCATTTAGTGCTTCTACAGGCACCCAGTCTGACTAGTAGTGGCCCCTACAAAGGGATGAAACCAACTAACTTAGCTGGCTGGGATTTGAACACCCAACTGTAGGTCTCCCAGGAGAAGGTCCTATTCCATGAACCACCCAGATACATAAGGAACGTATTTTGTAATTTGTGGTTCCGCTTCCACACTCATTTGGATATTATAGGTAACTATCTTGATATGAAGCAAATTATGGTCTTGTAACAAAATTTAACACAAAGCCTTGCCTATTAAAGTCTGTTAATTTCATTACTCTCTAGTGGCAACTCCTGGTTGGCCGGGTGCCTGGAAATACAAAAACGGAGTGTATCCTGACTTCATCATCCTCCAACATTCCCGATCTTACATGTTGAAACATGTTGTTGCAGTATGAATGACCATGGACACAATAGGACAAAACGATAAAGATCAGCTAAATCTATTACTTGTACAAATATATGTGTGGCAGGATTCCAAAGACCTGGCAGAACAAAAGATTATGAACTAAATGGTGCCCCAAATGCTGACACAATGACATAAATCTGTCATTTTCAGGATAAAGCAGCTAATGTGTCTATTTCCTCCATCACAGTGACCATTCCTGTCTTCATTATTCCAGTCTGGGGTATAGGTAAGGTTGTCATGCCCCAGCAAGAATTTTTTTCACAGGCCTACTTGGTATCATGGGAAAAAAGCTACAATTTGACAGTTGGGAGAAAACATGACAAAAGTGTGGCCAAATAAACTTCACATACACTGTTTATTTTGTGATTCTTCAGTGTGGTGTTGGAAGACATAACCTGTAACCAGGGAAACATATTCTGTATTTGAACAGGAGTATATAGCCAGTCAGCTCAAAATTGTTGGCTCTCTTCACTTAGATTTACAAAAAAGGAGGTACAAAATAAACACAGATGAGCTAGATTTTATTGTAAACCACGACACACACACACTCACACTCACACACATATATATAATTTTATTCTGACACATTTAGTCTAAAAAGTTTAATTCTTAATAAATTTGACTGAAAGGATATCTGTAAAAACTTTTGGAAACCCAGTTTTAGTACTTGGTGCAGCCTCAACCGGCAGTGATAACAGCACTGATCCTTTTCCTCCAGTGTTTAAGCTTTTTAAGCAATTAGTGGTTGGAATAAAACATGTATAAACACAACCCTCATCAGCCCTAAGTCTCAGACCCCTGATTTAAATTGTTAATGGTTGTTTTGACTGTACCATGTTGCCTTCACTCAGTGTCAATAAAACTTTTTTTGTTTTTAGAGAACTACCAGGTCATCTCTCAGCTGATCCTGCTGTTTTTTTTCAGAGCTGGTTTTAACACAAAGGCCCCCGGGGTCAGAGGCGAGCATTGAATACCAGTCTTTGTTGATAAAGTTCATGCCTGACAGGATATTCAACATCGGCACAGATATAAAACTGGAAGCAAATAATTCAACACTACTGCTAAGGTATGACCACTTGCTTTTTATATATATATGATCTGCTGTAGGAGTAATATATACAGTATCTGATAAATAACAAGGACAATGTTGATTTATTATAAACTGCTCGAGTGATTACAACCATTTCAATGGCCATGAAAACCATTTGGTACCATTAAAAATTAATTTGAGCCTTATTTCTATTAGGAGTAGGTGTCAGAATAAACATACGCTAATTATATTTTGTTGCCCGTAGAAATTCAGGTCTGAAGGGGTTAATTAGATTCCAATAAAAGTGCCAAAGGCATTTGGCAAACTCCAGTTGCTTCACTTTGTTGTGCTCAATAAGGGCTTTTTGTGGCAAACCTTGTAAACAGCCTGTTGGCAAGGACGTGGCGTCTAATTGTCGGACTGCAAATTTGGTGACCCAAAGATGCAACCATGCACAGCAGTTCTCCCAGCCCTGTCCTTTTGAACAATTCGTGGTTGATTTATATCTTTAAGTTTTTTTGTTCCCCTTACCCATTACGCGAAGATCAATAACAAATTTTCTCCTCAGATTTGTCAGTTATTTTCCATTATTTTCCATTCCCTGTGGTGATGAATAACAAAACAACTTCACTGACACACTAACTGAGCCACCAAGAGTCCACTTTTGTTAGATCTTTTTGAAAGAATTTTCAGGGGAACAAATAATACTGAGACCCTAGTTTTTGAGAATAAGATAGTATGAACACAATTTGTCATACTATGAAAAACGGTTTCTGCTTACGTATGAGCATAAACTAAACTCATCCATGTTGTTTTGTATGGCTATATAGTATTGAATTTCATTAAGAATGCCCGTAACTCTGTAATTGTTGATGCGTAATTCACTTCAGTCATAGCAGTCAGAGTCGAGACCTCAGATCAATTGGCAGTCTTTTGGAAGGTGTGGTTTGATGGGGGAAGATGATGGCTGGCGGCCGTTCTCACCTCCTCATACACCTCCCGCACTGCCGCTCCGCACGGCTCCTCCTCCGGCTCCATACCTCCCCCGGGTACGATCCACTGGTCCGGGTGCCGACTGCTGCTGACCAGCAACACCTGCGATAAGAGTGTGTGAACGCAGTTAGCTTAGCTCTCCCACAGGGATCATTGCTCATTAAGAGACAGTGGGGAGACTCACCTTTAATGTTCCTCCATGCTCTGTTTTTACCAGCCTAATCCTTATTTGTTGTGAGGACAGTACAAGTTGTGTAACCAAGAGAAAAGGGCTGGGTATTGTGCAACTGTGTTTTGCAAATACAATCGAGGAGTCGTCATTATTCTGGTCCTGGAAAGTCATGCTGTATGCTGGTTTTTGTCACCCAGCGCTTATTGACTAATTAAAATGGTTGATTATATGTTTTACTAACCTTGCTTGTTTTCGTGGCTCTGAACTTGCTAAGGAATTTCAGGCATAAACGAAAACCAGTCTACAGTGCAGTGCTTCAGGGCCCAGAACCACTATGATAGAATCTCAAAGACACAATAATACCACTGAACGGAACATGGCAGGAATCCAGATTTTAATCTAGCGTATTGCTCTTGCCTTACAGATGTCAAAATGTACTGCAAGACGTCAAACGTTAAACCAAAACCTTCTCACACTTTTCATTGAGGAAAAGTGAAGTACGACCATGATTACAAAAAAGGACATGTCTTGGCTCTCCTGCGAAAGAGTGCTATCTGGTAAAATTTTGGTTCCAAAACAATGATTGCACATATCCAATGAAATAAGTCAAATGATTGGCTAGATAGATGCCAAAATAGGTTTACATAAATATGTTCTTGTTGTCTTTATCACTGATATTAACAGTGATTCAGGCATACTTTGCTGCAGAAACTTTTCTGAGCATTCTGAACGGAAGCTTAACTGAAGCACAGAGCCAAGGAGGCATTTTATTGGTTTGGAATGGCTCAAGTATTTATATTATCTCACATCATTGCAGAAATATTGGCACCTCCAAGATTTTACAATTTTTGGTGGAGTTTTTATGAATCAAAATTACTGATTTTGTGGCTACAATTTCAAGAAATATGCAACATGTCGTGTGACTTTTTCCATAATTTATCAATATCGATTGGGTTTTTCTGGCTCAAGGTCATTACTTAACCATCATGCTAAGAAGCTATGTTTAGGGTCCACCCAGCTAACTCCTCCAATGGGAAAAAGGTGACCTAAATATTGCTTGTTCCTTTAAATATCTAAATGGTCATCAAGGTGTCCCCTTGGCAGCTGTGATTCAGAGTTGGCAGGTACTCTATGACAAACTACTGGAGGCTAATGGAAAGCTTTGTGAGCAGTGAAGACAATACAAGCATCAGCTGAAAGAGATGCACAAAAGATGCAACATCAGTCATTGTGACCTTGAGAGAACTGCAGCTACCTGCCTGTTGTTACGGCGGTCCTCGTGTGATGCAGGAATGGAGCGTATTGATTGAGGCGCGTTGGATCACTGTGATATACCATGTCAGCACTGACACCAACACACAGATCCGCACCCAACACCAATACCAAACACAGCCATTACACAGCCAAGCTGTGGGGCTCCACACATGTGACTCCAGCGTTCTACATCAGCACTGCAACCTACAGCTGAATGTACATCACTCAAGAGACTGTGTGTGTGTGTGAATGAATGAATAAATGAATAAGAGAGTGTTTATGTAAGAGAAAGACTGGAAGACAGTGTGCTTTAGTCTGTGAGAGGGTTGTATGTGTCAGAAAAGGTGCGTTGGTGTATAATATTATCCAGATGTCACAAACCTAAAGTCAGCTGATTGATAAACCAGATAAAATAAATATCCTTTTAAGTAAAATGACTGACAGAGCTGGAGAGAGTAGAGATGGGATTTTTTTTTTTACTGCTGCTGACTCAACCACTTCACCAGGACAGAGGAGGGAGGGAGGGAGGGGAGGAGCATGAGAGTCGACAGGGGGAACAGAGGAGAGAAAGAGCGGAGAGAGGACACAGGCAGATTTTTTATTTCCTGTTTCAATTACATAACACTCTGAGATTAAAAATGGCACGTAGCAGAATATGCAGAACCTTTTTGCAATTTACAGCACAGCGTATTTATTAAAGTGTAACTGTCAGCCCATGCTTGCTCTCAGGGGTTGGAAAGAGGTGGGTGGAGGTTCAGGCATGGGATGTATGTAAAGCTGCTACGTGAAAATATGTCTGTAAAAAGCCCAAACTGTTATGCACAGACTGCGTCCAGCAACATGTGTGGTTCATAATAATTGTACAACAAATGGATCCTCACGTCGCGCTGTCACACAAGCAGGAGGATGCTAGCGAACTCTGTAGTCATTTTCCCAAGCTCTGAATACGGATCGAAATCAAACCTGTGGCTTACAAACTGCACTTATGGGGACCTAAGAGGATCTATGAGAACTGTGAGGGCCTTGTGCCGCATTTCCCAGCACGAGCCGGCACAAACCCGCTTTCGCCCGCTCATTCCGGTTCAGACCGCCCGTATCTGATCAGGCTGCACCTCCATACTGTCATCAGTGCTGCCTGGTCAGTAACGTTACGTAACGATGATGAGGATGAAAGACAGCGACGGTGTCCGTCTGGACCTTGTGGATGCGCATTGTGTGTTGAAAGCTGATGTGTAGAAGTCTCAGTGTCTCTGAGCTTAGAAAGGCCGGCTGAGGTAGCCTGACAGGGGCCAATCCCCTTTCAGGGTGCCATGTCACATGATCACAGGTCAGCTAATTTCTCTACCACACACCCTCTTTGAAACAGATTCACTGCGTAACTTTACTACATCCCAGAGCCTGCTAAAGCTCAAGGCCAGAATAGAGGGGTATTTGTGGTTTACTACAACCGTGGACTGGTTTCCCCCAGGGAATGAGGGAAGTATAACATCATGGAGAAGAGAATTCTAGCCGGCTTGTAGAAGTTTAAGCAGGGGAAATAGAAGAAACACCATATTATTTCCTTGCCTCTTAGTCCAGCTCGCAGTAGAGGAGCAAATTCCGTACCATGACTCTCTGTATTACATCCAAGAAACCAAGATACGCCTCACACCTCAACTTCAGTGAAGTCCTAAAAACAATGAACAACACAAAGTACAGACCCTTAGACAAATGTAAGTCAAACCCTCAAATTACACCCTGCACCTACATTAAGGTCCCGACTACACCTCAAACTACAGTCACAGATCCAGAGTACAGCCCATAATCCACTTCAAAGAATATGGCCAGATGCAAACTGAACCACACACTACACCCAGGTTACAGTAGGCCATGTTGTATAGATAGTCAGACCACACAGCTAGATTCAATACTGTTTCCACCATATTCCATTGCGTACCCAAAAGGTTTTCATTCATGTTTTTAGCCCTCCAGGGGGTGTCTGCAGTTTGGGAGAGAGCAGCTCTCACCCTGGCTGCTGTGGGGTGTGTTCAGTGACAGGGACGTGCGCACCTTGGTTCTATTGTTGCCCAGACAATGGCCCATTTGCCCTCTTTAAGCCAAGATGCCGCTCCGAAGGATTCTGATAGCGGGATTAGCCATTACTAGCACTAATAGAGCACTGGTAGAGCCACTGCCGCTCCAAACGTCTGCGCACGTCACCGTTCAGTGATGTGGGAGAGCCGCCCGGTCCAGTGTTGTGGAGTTTTTGAGGCAGGCAGTCATGTGGACAGTGATCTCAGAACTGCTGAAACACAGCCTGGCTGCGCCGCACTGAATGGCCTGGAGAGCCTATGAAAAGTCAACATCAGCATTTGTCTTTCTGTGCGTGAAAATGAGGAGATCTGGGAGGGACAGCAGTCCAGGGGACTGGGGTTGGCGCACGTACACATCCGAAAGGCTCTTTCCAAACAAAACAGATTTTTCAGACCCCAGAACTTAAGAATCTGGAGTAAAAACAAACTGGAGACAGCACCTGCCGCCATGTCCTCTTTCCTAAAGCTGAACCGTATGTCACAAAACGAATTGATTGTTTTTGCAGGATGGAAAGGTGCAATGTCTGATCACAAAATGGCAGTGACGTTAACACACAGCATTAAAATTTTCCTGAAGCCACTCTGTATCTGTGGATGTCAATGCTAAATTGTTTGGGTCAAACAACTGCCATGAGAATCTACATCAATCAGAAGCTTTCTTTCAACCGGTGCATATAATGAATTAGGGGAGACAAGCTAAATTTTCACATTTGTTGCACGGGAAAAAATGTAGCAGCAACTGCAGCAAAAATGCATCATAAACTATGCTTAAGGGCCTTAGATTTATACGGCTATAAATCTAAGTGCTATGATAGGCTGGTCATCATTTCGTCCACATCTTCTCTCAGCCTCCAAGTTTCAGACATTCACGTTGGGCCAGATCTTTGGGCGTGGACTTCATGTGGTTGAGAATGTACATACCATACCACGGATCATTTGTGAGAAGCCCTCAAACTGCAATTTCATTGGCTTGTAATTCAGCCAGTTGTAGAGATAACCTTTTGAAAAGTATTACTGGTTTAAAGGTGGGTCTAAAGAGGCTGCATTGCAAATTTTATTTCAATCACACATTTTTTGAAGGAGGGGTAGCATTTTAATTGTTTTTCAAAAAAAAAAAAAAAAAATAGCAGAATAGCAGGCTTTGTAAAAGTATTAATGTTGTAATGTGCACTATAGTGTCACCAAGTGCTGAAACTGCACAATATTTAAGAGGACTCAAGAGTTCAGCCATCTAAATATGCCTGTTAGGACATAGTTCTAGTTACTACAGCATGTTTGGGATGTCTGTAAAATATAAATGTTTTAGTTAATATTTTTGAAAAATGTTTGGAGCTCTATAATGCAACCATATATTTTGACTGTGCCAGTTATTTAGGCTTGCAGTTTTAATTTACTTGTTAACGCACATTCCAAGTTTCATCGCTTTTTGTTGATTGGGATATACCATCTTCTTTGTGGTAAGCCATACTCACTTGGGTTACTGTGACCATGTTTTTTTAGCAGAGCAACTTAATTTACTTTATTTTTAAACATCTTCATCTGTACATGTTGTATACTAAGTTTCATGAAATAGTTACCAAAATATGCATAATTGTAGATACTTTCCCAAAGGTAAACACTGTGTAGTACATTGAAATAGCTTGCTTTTGTTTAATAAACAGAATGCAGGCTGTTTTGTCAGTACATTTTGTCTTGCATTTCAGGGAAAACGTGAAAGCCGATGCCAAAAACAACATTAAATAATAAGTAATAATATTTTAGCATCTGGTCAAAGCCTTTAATATTGCACTTGTATAACGTTCTGAGCAAATTGAACTTTGTTAAACTTCTGTTAGAATTTTGGTAGAATAAAATATATTATGTTACAAAGACGACGACGACGATTTAAAATCTTCTTTTATAGAATTTTTGACAAGCAAGATCCAGATTTCCAACATCCTTCCAGCGCCCCATTGAGCTTGACTGGAAGACGCTTTCCAAGCATTACTGGCAAACAACACGACGCATGAAGACGTCGCTACTTCTGCAGGCGAAATATGTCTGCAGACTTTAAGCCTCCAAGTGTTTTGGTCCGTTTGGCCTTCCATACTATCTCCGTCAAACTCAATGTATTCTGAGGTGACACTGCAGTGTTGCATAATCTGGCTAGATAAAGTTTGTGTGGTTCTCGCTTCTATAGGACACATTTTAAAATCACTGAATAAGTCCAAACGCTTGCACATGCATTCCAGCACTAGCGCCACTGCAAGATGCATCACACATATGGCTATAAATCTAAGAATACATGCCAGTAGCGTTATGTGTATCATAACGTAGTCAACTTAATTCAGAAAGACATGTACCATATTAATCACGCAATGAAAAAATAACAAGGAATGTCTGATCAATCTAATGCAATCTTCATATTTCCAACAGCACTTTAATTTCATTAACAAATGAAATGAAAACTCCGCATGGTTCGCAGTGAAAGTATCGCTTGCCGTATGTAAACATATGTCTGCTTATTCGCAACCTGTGAACACGCTCAGAATCCAAACTTAACGTCCCAACCAGCGACCGAAAACTTGAGTGGGGAGAAACAAATGGCACACCCATGATAGCCATTTTCGCACATATTTTTTAAGATAGGTGGTTAGGCTGCGAGAATTGATAAGCTTGCGAGCCATTTTACCAATTTTATACGTCATCAAAAACATATCAGCACTAGCCCTTGAAATGGTTAAACATGAAGCAACTCTGGTCAACGTCCACGCGTAACCAGATATTAGGACAACAATTTACTAATAATACATTCACATGTGACGTTGGGATAGTCATGTTCGTTAAGTATTTGCCTATGCATACAGGGGAACCCGTCAGCTTGCCGTAAGTCCGCCACTCTATCCCCAGCCAACACATGATATTATATAAAGACTGTAGCTTGGACGGTGTCGGAGCCGAAACCTGCAGAGCACCTTGCCTCCAGTTTCCGTCTGCTTCTCAAACTAGCGCAAACTGGATTGCTGCGGGCGATGCACAAAGACATGCAGACTCTAAGGTTTTGACTTTGCCTCAGTAACCAAATGCTACATTGTGGCTGTTGCTATCGATCAGATGAACGATGTTCCTTTTGAAAACGGTGAGATTCTAAGTATACACAATCACAAGCAAATAATGAAAAAAGGAAAAACATTAAATCAGCTTGACATGATGGCAAAATGCTCTTTTCAACATATTACTGTTTAAACTCTGAATGCCATCAACCGGTGAACACACAGTGAATGGCTGATGGAATTCATTTATCCGATTGCCACCATATGCTGGGGCAAGCCGCTGTTCACGACCAGATGTCAAGTTCTCCGACATGTATTTTTTCCTGCCGGTCAAAAATTATTGTCATACCTCGTCTTCCTGTTCGTTCCTGAAGCACAAGCATGCAGCCCGCTTTTTGAAGCCCTCGCCGTCGTATGTCCTCGTCTGGTTCGGCTTGAACTTCATGTTGAATGTCCACCGTTTCTTACAAAATTGCAGCGAAAGACAGTGCCAGAGTAAGGTTTTAGAGACAGTCTGTCTTCTGCGTTGTGTCTGTCTCCATTGATCACATCCACACAGATGACTCCGCTTTTCTCCTTTTTCTTCAATTTGTGGCGTCTCTCTCTCTCTCTTTCTCAGTTTAAATCAATTGGCTGTATGAGCATGGCGAGAATACAGTTACATTGCCAAAGTAAAAGCTAACATAACAAATAACACCAAATAATCTGGAAAAAAATGGATTACGAAAACGAATACATTACGCAGAAAAAACTAACGGTCTACATGTAAAACACATATAATTTAGATTTTTTTAAAGCCGCGATCGCTCGCTCCCTATCTACGGTCTGTCGGGTACTTAAGTGGGCAGCTCTTGCAATCCACCCACTGACCTCTGATACTAGTGCGCAGTCGCTGTGTTGCACACTGAACTAAACATGGTCTGGTCACAGGGTTTAGTTTCTTAGGACAAGGAATTCTGTTCAGTTCCGCAGGTCCTTGACTGTGACAGTCACTCTCCTGATTCAGGCGTCTGACAAATGGACTGGTGAAATAAGCAGTGGCGTCAGACGTCTTGTTTTAATTAAATGATACGTTTGACCAGGATAGATGCATTTCAATCTACACAAGACACAACGCAAATTTCCTTTCTGAGCTGATATCATAAAACTACAAAATTGATAGAAAATATAGCAGTAAATAAAGGTAAATAAATGAATAAGTAAGTAATTGAACTGTAAAAAATGGTAAATAATTGAATATTTAAGTTAATTGATATGTATTTAGTTAAATTTGTGTAGTGGTGTATTGATATATTTCAGAAAGAATTGGAGCCTATTGTTATTGCTTGGACCATTTTATATTGTTTCCTGTGGCCGTCTTTATTCATACAAGGAAGGAGTGCCCCAAAGACACACTCAACATGGTGAAAAAATATGTTTTTTTAAAGTCAATGTTTCACGAAATAAGCCAGCTAATTTCAGGACAAATTAGTCAACTTTGTATCATACTGTGATTGGCCATTAGAAAGAATGGCATCAAAACTGTAATGCAGTAAACAATTGCATATATGGTTTTTTGTCCGCACCCCCTTAGGTCCCTGTACCACAAAAAGTTACACCCATTTTTTTTTTGAGGGGGTGGGGGGTCTGTAACTGAGGGTTTCAGCCCCAGCCACATCATTACCAGCTATGGCTGGTGATCCACCTTGGCAAGGTAATAAAGAATTTAACAAGTGTAACCTTCATTTATTAATATAGGGGTTAAGTTGGTTAAATTCATGAGTCTCACTGCACTCTAGCGGCCACTCTAGGTCAAGCTGGGCATCTGCAGATGGATGAAATGAATATATGTGGATTTTGTCATCCTCCAATGATTTAGGCAGAAAATAAATGGTGGAGCGTCTGCACTGTAGGAATGCAGCAAGATTTGTCATCACGTCATTTTGAAGAGTCACATGTCTATGACTTTCCTCTTGGAAAACAATGTGGTTGCCTGAAGGGAATTAACTAGTTCAGTTCAGGGGTATGGAAAAAAGGGCAACATTTTGGGGAAAAAAATACACATATGTAAAACTGGGCCTTTTCCACACCCCACTTACCAGCATAAGAGGACAACATCATGACAGAAAAAGTTTAAATTTCTCAAAGGCTTATAGCACATGTATGGGCCCACCAAACTACAAGTTATGAACTACAACTGTAGAAGTAGTTGTTCGTATATCATGTGACCTCCCTGCCCTACCCTACCCTTCACACTTGCCATTTTTCAACATGCTCAGAAACATTTTCTGGCCTCTGCCCCAAGGCTCTTGCAGTCCCCATATCTCACACTGTTATAATGTATTGACCTTAGGCAGTGAAGTGCTACAGATGCAAATACATAATGGTTATGACATAGTCTGTGCAGGTAACTCTCAAGAACAATAATATTTGCCATATGCTGTATGTAGTGTTTCTGCTTGATTTATCTGAAGCTCCCATGATCCTAAAATGTTAATTGAAGACCATGTATACTTTTTTGTACCTGTTTCACCTACAGTAGGCTGCCAATAGTTTCAAGGAATAGTATTCAATTGCAGTCTGGCCACTCTCCTAAACTTTCACCAATGCTTCAAAAAAGTGTGTAGTGAGGAAGCCAAACCACCTGTTCACCTGTTTCCGGAAGCTTGCCATTATTCATTTTACATGCTTTGTGACCAATGTAGCTGACTGGATGCTCACATGATCTTTAAACGGTGATTCAGAATTGCATTCCCTTTAAAGAAATGATATCAAATATGGCAAATCAAATCAGTAGGCAGTCATCTTGTGTGTGGTGAGTCTGTGTTATGTACATATAAATCTGTATTTTCTTCATGCAGACGCTCAAATACTATTGAAATGTAGGTGTTAAAATGATCATTTTAATCCCTAATAACAAGCCATAGCTCATTGGATGGTGACAATGTAGGTGCATATACCCCCTCTTGTGGTGGAAACAGATATTGCACTTACAATTGCTTCCATACAGTTCAGACCTTGACTCTTTGTATGTCTGACATCTTTATCGATTGTGACGTCCAGCTGGCTATCTATTTTATTTTCAAACCTTCAGTTGCTGAGGAAAGTTTGGAAGCCTCTGATCTTACTTTCAGCTTCTAGATTAAAAAATGCTTCATTGTTTTTTCCATTGTGGACGCTTTTATTTTTTTCTTAATTGTCTCCTTTTTTCCCCACCCACACTCAACCGAACAAGGTTATATCCCACAAGCGACCTGCACCTGCTGACTTTGGGCGGAGGGAGCTGTGGCCATGCGACTCCGCCATTTTACTAACGACTGATCTTTACTTCTTTCCAAACTGTAAGCGCACCACCAATTACATACCTCCAAAGTCCCATGTTTGCCATGTTTTGTACTATGTACATATAATGTACATTGTCTTCACAGAAGCAGTTACTACCCCTATATTTTTGTTGGAGAGACTGTTGACATTTCAAAAGGATGTGAGGAAGCCGTAAAAGGGCCATATAACTGCAGAGGGGAGGTCATGGTGCCGTTTGTTTGAACGGTCCAGCTTTGGAAAAGGTAGCTGTGCATGTGGAACAGTACGATATAACAGGGCTTCATTCTCACTTTCTCAGAGGTGCTGCAGGTGCAACTGGCTGAAAATTTAAATGTGGGATTTGACCTGCACGGCACCGTAAATGCAATGGGTAGGCGACTGGTGGAGCACACATTAAGGTGCACAATAGGGTTGGCAAACCATGGCATACAGAAACTGGTGGCCATTTTCTTCCATTCTAAAGTGCTTTGACCCTGTCATAATGTGACACAACTGAGTCATAGGAATAATCACTGGAAGTTTCTTCAGTTATAACTATAGTCAAGGAAAAAAATTTGAAACAATTTGAACTATGGTGTTTCAAGTCTCCTGGACTGCTTAGGTACCAAAAAATAAACTTATCTGAAAACCAAAAAGTTAACAGTACACCAGACCCTCAACAACAGAGAGCAGAAGGGTAAAAAGCAAAATACAGCGATGAAAAATAATAAGATCCTTAAGCTCACACTAGGGGGCAGTGTGAGAGATACGATTTAAAAAACCCAACAACATGTTTATAGTACACAACTTACATAAAGCAATTTGAAACCCTAAGTGAGAAGTAAGCTGTTTTAAAGGGATTTTAAAAGTAGACTTATCCACTGGTACCATTTTTATTAATGTTAAATATTAATAATTTAATTGGCTAATTCAGTATACTATGGCTTTACAAATGTATCTACATTTTAGATTGAGTCATGGCAACAAAATTGGGGTTTCATGTCAGCACTTGACACTTTCAGATGGCTAATGTTTCCAGACACCAAATTTGGCTTTCACCCAAACACCCTCCTAACACCATATGGTAAGCCATATAATTTGTGTGACATTTGTGATTCACAAATAACAATTTTATCACCCGATAGAGTATGTTGAATAATATACAAATTTGTGCCATCCAAGGTATATAGGATATGCAGATAGAACTGACCCTGGTAAGAATGATTTAAGTATCCAATCGGATCCATCAAAGGCCTTCCCCATGTGCAACCAGAGTGCTGTGCTCTACCTTTAGCAAGTTTGTTTAAGGCTTTTTCAATATTGTCGAGCAGCAATTAAGTTCAGTCAAGATTCAGAAAAAAGACAGAAAAAAATCTGGAAAAAAAATGTTTAAAATTTTGAATGACTGAAGCCATCTTTGGTTTGAGGATGGCTACTTCCCACCTTCACAAATATGCCACATATACATTTTTGTGTTTTGTCATATACCTTTCACCCTGAGTGTAAAAAAAAAAAACTAAAAAAGAAAACAATCTGTATGATTACAATTCGGTGCTTCCAAATTTGTGGTGTTCGCCTCTTCAAGAATCCCCCTAACAAACCTGTCACACAAATGAGACACATTCAGTGTCAAAGTTGTTTTAAGCTTTCCTATCCATATCTTTCTCACTTTGACAAACCAGCTCAAACATGGGTTAGTGAGTGGGTGGAGTTAATCTATAACATAGTCTGTCATTTCTTTAAAACATATGCTTAGTGTTCCATATTCAAAAAGACTGGGTGACTGTCCACAGCCTAGGGTAATAGTAGCGAATAAAAAGTGCGTACGCACAGACCTGAGTATTACCAATACTGTGGGTTCAAGCCTGCCCGTCCTCCTCATATTAACTACTACTCATTTAACAGGTTGCAACAAAAGCCATATATAACGACTCACTTAATGGAGTATGGTTATGTAAGGTACCAGTGGTTTGATGATGTCCTCTACTTTTTATACTTTCTCTTCTGCTATTACAAGCGCACAGTTAAATGCCCACAACGTAATTTCTGAAGGACATTTTTTAAAAGTGTTGAGATTCCAAATTTAAAAAAAGTCACACACCTCTCTATGATCTCAGTGTAACTGAAAAATAATGATTTGGCTTCAAGGTTACTAGTAAGGTTTCATATCATTAATACTGAGACTGCATGTAATTTTTCATGACAGGAAAATTACAACAGCGGGTTTAAAATGACCCACTAGCTCTTGGGAATGTCTCCTGGTAGAAAAAGTAATGATTTGGGGTGTTGGGGGTTGGTGGGATTAAACCTTTAGTGATCTGTAAACTTTAGGACAGGGATAGCTCAACATATGGAATATTCCAGACTATTGAAAGTAGCATCAAAATTTGACGTACAGAAATTAAATCTGATCACTGTTTGAAACCATTATGTACACCCCCAAAATTGCTCATTACTTGTTTGCACTAGTTATGATGGTTGATTGATTTTTTTACATTTTCTGTCATATGTTTAAAAAAGTAAGTGAAAAACATTAATGGAAGCTGTTGATAACAATTTCTGTGCAAAAGAGTTTGGTTACACACATTTTTAGAAAGTCAGAGATATGGCTATAGCAATACATTTTCAAATTGGTGTGCTTTAAGTGTTGCTGTATTTTGCATTGTATCTAAGATTCTACTTTTAGTCTGAAAACATTTACAATAATCAAATATATGATGTGATGTATGCCAAATTGGTCTGCGTTACTTATTATTTTTGGACTTAAAAACATCATTTTCTGAGTCAAATGCTTGTAGCAGCAACAGAAAAAGCTGAGTAAACCTGTTTGTTTTTGTAAAGTACATTTAAACCTTAATTTATTGAATATACTATTTACCTTTGTTGCCATTTTGTGTGCAAAAAAATGCATGCATCATTTCATTGCGAACTTCATAATGAACCTGCGCATTGCTGATATAACCAAAGACTGGTCTGCCCCCTGGTGGTTATGTCAGGTAAGACTTGCATTTAAGATTAGTATCCAGAACAGCCTGGTTCATCTGTGTCTCCTCAGATTCTTCTCTGTAATTAAAATGTTTATAGTACATTCATAACCATGTCATAAGCACTTAATAATGGTTGTAAGAAGCATGACTATATGTAGTAACATGTATTAACTCACCATAACCAAATGAGACAAGATCCCTGGCAAAAATAATTTTTTTTGAGGCTCCATGTGTCTAATTATGGCATTCTATCCTTGTCTCTGTGTTCATTTTATGTCTATTTTCATGTGAAGCACTCTGTGATTGTAATTTCTCAATTGTAAATGACTTTCAGCTGCATTTTGTATGAAAGGTGGTATACAAATAAAGTTTTATTATTATTACACAGACCTATACTACCCCTTCACTGATGTACTGACATCAAAACCACTTGCGAGCCAAACTGTCAGGTTTCGTCAGTTTTAACCCAAGGTCAAACCAGCTACAACATTCCAGTACCCCCTTAAACCAGAGTCATGCTGGTCTTTTAAAAATGACATACATAATGATATAGAATGTAAAACAACCCCAAGTGTGCTTCTGTAATTATTCAGGCGCCCATAGAAAGAGAGGTTGACACAGACTGCTCAACACATAAAATCACCTGTGCTCCATGTTTAAAAGCATTCCTCACCTGTGGACAGAGGTATCTCTCAAGATAACAGTGCACCCATTCAGCCTGTGTGTGTTTATTGGCGACACAGTGGCATTCCATTCCTCCTGCAAGATAGAAGACGCTGGTGCTTCCTAGTCATTGTCACCCAGAGGTCTATGCAGTGATCCTCTCCCTTAAATTTGGAGAGCTGCGTTATATGGTTTTGGTTGTTAGATCTTAATGACTATCTAACACAGCTGACTCCAGTTAACACATCTTACCACAGTTTTTGGTTCTTGACTTGCTGGGGAATTGTAGGTTAAAACAAAAGCCTTTATTCACCGGGCCGATAGTGGGCAGTACCAATCAGCCTGGAAAAACCTCATACGCCGTCCTCTGCAGGCTGTCAAATATCAACCCATGATTTGCTTTCCCATAATCCTACTTTGATACCTGACACTATTCCTCCTTCAGTATGAGAATACCATTGTTAAAGGTAAAGCGCCCTCTAGTGGTGAAATTTCAGTTAAAAAAATAATAAACCCAAAAACAATGAGCTTTGAGTATCCTGAATGTTGAGATGCATGTTGTGCTCAAATGCACCAATTCGGAATGGTACGCTGTAAAGTCTAATGCGCTATAATGTTTAACTCGAAGCTATTCATGTATATTACGGCCTATGTTGAAGGACTTACTATGTACGCACTTACCACATGTTTAGCGCATTGTATGAAATCCAGGTCTCTTTTATTCAACCAATACAGATTTTGTTCCGCTCAAGTCATGGTAATAATCCCCTAATTATACGGCAACTCCCCTTATTTCTTGATGCCACTCAAACGCATGGATGACAAGCACTCTTATTAATCAACAGCTTTTATTTACAGAAAGAACAGAGGATGTAGGTGGACTGTTTTCATACCATTCTGACAGAGTAGAAAACCATTGTTCACAGGTTTTCATATAAAGAATGAATTTACAATCAGTGAAATTTACTACAGCTATTGAACCGAGAGCCGACGATGACAACTTGAGTTACATGAGGCTTTTGTGATCTCATTTTGTGATTCATCCTATCGCCCCTCCCCCCTCCCTTCCATAGCCCCTCCCACCCGCAAGCCCCTCCCACCCAAAACAAAAACCATCTCATTTGCGGATTTCCATGCACCAACATTCCAATTAAATGATAAAAAGAGAGAGGCGTGCGGCTTAACGTACTGCAGCACGGCGTAATGTTATGCTGGTACCATAACGGAATAAAAAAGTACTACAATATACGACTTACAGTGCCTTTTTTTCATCTTCAGACAAACCGATAAAGGTAAGGGTCTACAACAGCTGCTGCCATGGTGTGTGGTGAAGCTGGTGGTGGAGATTATGGCGGATTTGTGGCATTCATTTAAATTTTTTTGTACTTTCATGAATTTCTCTCTTATATCAGAGACAAATGTTTTCAGTGTTTTTTTTTTTTTTTTTTTAAACAGCCAGTCTTGGTGTTCATGTCTACCGCTACTGCATGGCTATTTGACCCTTTTCTGCCGGAGGGGCAATTGCGTAGGACGCTATAGCTTGCTCTGAACCGATGATGCTTCTGGGATTAGGAAAGGAGGAAGCCAATCAGAATTAAGACACAATTGAGACATAGCAAGGCTGGAACTGGGTGGTTATTTACATAGCTAATCTGAAATGCGAGTGTGGAGAGACTACCCTCGCCTGTTCCATCCCCTTCTCTCTCCCCCATGGGATGGGTGAGATGGTTGAACAGCCCCTATCTACAGGGAGGAAACACACCTGTGTTTTTTTTTTTTTAAATTTTATTTTTATATAACGGTCATGATCTAGATGGTGGTAAAGAGCTGTGTGCGATAAACCGTGAGCATCATAAGAAGAGCATTTTAAAAGGGGAAGAACGAAAAGTAAAAAGTAACCCTTCCTCCTACAGAAGACCCTACCCACCCCCCCCCCCCCCCACCCTCCTCCTCCTCCTCCGTGGACCACACTCCCTCCCTCCCTCCCCAGAGACACTAGGACAGACCGATGCCGGATAAATGCGAGTTTAAGCAGAGCTGGGCCACACCTAAGCCGACGTCTGACAGACTTCTCTCCGCCCATGCATTGCAACAGTGAATACAAAGACAAATAAAATTGGCTAACGTGTCATTTAAGTCACCAATGGTCTTTGAGCGGTCTTTTTTTTTTTCTCTTTAATACATATATATTTTCATTTTACTGGTTTATATTCTTTTTTTTTTAATCCTAAGACTGTGTCCTTTAAATGCAAACGATGGAAGAGTAGGTCTCTGCAGAGCGGGAAGAGTCGTGTTCGCACCCAGGCTTCCGCACCTACACCTCGATGTTGTTTCCAGCGTAAAGCCTAGTCCATGTCCGGGCTGGAAAGACACAACAGCGATACGTCGAAAGTTAGTCCCAAGTCCGAGCAAGAAACAAACAGCTTTTTCACGTTCGTTAGGAAGGTTCACATTTTGGGCATGTAATTTGATGAATTACACTTAAACATGGCCGCGCATTCTCTTCAAGCTTCTTGTGTAATTAATTTCCACCCTTAAAGGGGTATTTCACTCTCTGAAACACTACGGCTAACATAAAACAGAAGCTGTTCAATGTATTGTACGGGTCCCACTGGGAGGAACCAATACACATCCCCTTTAATTAGAGAAGGAATCACATTATCAGTGATTACCACTGCATTGCAGATTTATATATAAACATTTCCTTGGCACTGGAATGCAGGGTTGATTTGAATTTTTTTCCCCATAACAACATTAATGTACCACATTATTTTAAATTTAGCTTCACATTGTAATGTGGGTGCATGAGTAGCATCGTTGAGTGCTGGAGTGAGGAGCTCCAAGTATCTTTAGTTTTTGATTCCGAGCACAATTTTAGATGTGAACACAAAAGCTCGCTCAACGATCATTCACTGGTCCCTCTAGACCAGCGGTTCCCAATGTCGGTCCTGGGGGCCCAATGTGTGTTGAATTTACACCTTCGGTGGCCAGGCACATTCACTGAACGAGCTTTCGTGTTCAGTAGCTAGGCAGAACAGCCTGAACACGAAAGCATGTTCACTGATCATTCACTGATCCCTCCAGACTGATCATCGCAGTGAGCAGCAATTAGATGCTCGCAAATACACATACTGCATGACCTACACCAGTCTGTAGATCATGCAGGAAGTGTGTTGGAATATTGTTCCTCCCCCTTCTGAAAATATCAGAAAATAAAACCCCATACAAATGGCGGAGCGCCACAGACGCACACATGCGCGGAAAAACCGCTCGACATACCTGTCTCTATGGCTTGGGCTTCGTTAGTTTTCCACTGCTCGGCGACGTCGTTCGCTAGTGGATCGTCGGGATTGGGAGCGCTTAGTAATGCCTGAATGGATAGCAGCACTGTGCGGATCTGCAGGGCTGGGGACCACTTATCTGCAGGCCAGGTCGCCATGGCAATAGGAGACCAAATAAGGGGGGGAAGATGGACAAAATGGAGGGGAAAACGAAAACAGAAAGATTTTACCAGAGAACACAATCTGAAATAGGGTAATATTTCCCAATAAGAAGGTTGGCACGGAGATCGATAGTTGGAGACTGTGGTCTTTTTTTGGGCAGATTCAAATGGAAAATCCCTCTCTGCATTGATTGGCTGACAGCAGCATGGGGTCTCCACCTCTTACCTTTCAAAATATCTAGACATATCCTCCCCAGCTTGTCCACGTTGGGGTGGTATATTTTGGTCATGAAGCGTACTTTCGGAGCTGCCATGGGGTATTCTTCTGGAAGAAAAAGTTCAAGTTTAAAAGTCCCTCCTTCAAACGGGGAGTCCTGTGGTCCCGCGATGACCACATGGAAATAGCGGGCGTTGCCTTCGTCTGGCTCCGCCTTTATGCCGGGAACAGGCTCTGCCAGCAAACGCTGAGTCTCCTGAACAAACACAAAGACAGAGGCGCAAAAACAGGCTGTGAGTCAGGAAACCTCACTACCACGTCATATATAAACACACAAGTGCACACCTATGTCTTTTTATTGTACAACGATGTTTAGGCTAATACTTCATAGATACTTCAAAACTGTAAACAATAGGACAAAACCTTCCAATTGGAACTGCTTCTGCTAAGAATGAGTACAATGGTTTCTACATTAGTAGCTTCTCTCAATACTATCTTCCTTGAACTTTGAGCCAAATTTTTGGAGTTCTTCCATTTGACTTCACTGCAAAGGACTGCAGAAAAATACATTTCTTTTACGAAGACTGCAGCGTACCTTAAATATTCACCCTCGGCTATCTATAAAAAAACGAAATAGAAAAATGAACACAATTTAGTTATAATACTAATTAACACGCTTGACGCATGAACTATGAACTGCCCTTGGGTTTTATTTTCAAATACCGTTCTTGCCTTTTACAGCAAATTTTAGATTGAGCTTTAAGTTGCAATTTGATACATGCGTAAAACCAAAACTACTCAAATTAAACACAAGTACTGCGTCTGCAGAGAACAATCAACCTTGTCGCCCTTGAACACTGTGGCCATGGCAACTTCCACCCACCTTTACGGCAACGGTGAGTGAGAGTGGTAAATAAGATGCCCGCTTTTTGTGTGCTAATTATTTGCCAAAATACCCCACTTTCGTTGCCCATCCCAGCTAAATCGCACATAGGAAAAGGACATGGATCTTCTTATGGGGCAACTTACGGTCTTAGTAATGAGCAGTGGACAAATAATAAAACAAGTATAATTCATAAATACATGATGATAATTTTACACAGGAATGACTTCGTATGTCATGCGCAATTATTAGTGTGGCCACAGCGTGGAAGAGAAGCGAGATTCACATTCCATGATACCCGATACCTTACGACAAAATACCTAATTACGGAATTTTTATATATTTGCACACACATTTACGCCACTATAAAGCTTTCCTGATAGAATACATGAATTTAATTTTAACCCTGCCTTTGATACAGGTCACACACACCAATGTTTTACCTTTCATAGTGAATTTTACACTTATTGGTTGACTGGTTTAATTAGTTAACGAGCATAGAAAATTGATTAGAAATTTGCAACCTTAATCAAAACTTGAATTTCAAAATCAGAACACTCCAGATACTAAGGGCTAAGTAAAGTTTGTGAGCTTCCAAGACTTGTTTCTCTTGGGTATAAATATGAATCAAACAAAAACGGTTCCTGAGTTTTAAACACAGGGTAATAGCTACACAATTATATATACTTATTACCACTATTAGGGCAATAATCAGAAAGTTTAAAGAAACAAGAACAGGGTTAACTTTCCAGGAAGAAGACAAAAGTGCACGGTTCTTCTTTAGCTTGCAACGCTTTCATTATTCTTTTTTTGGTGTTCCGCAGCTGTTGTTGGGTACATCTTTATTTTACCTCAGGGGAAATACGCAAACATATTTTTCATTCTCACTTTCCTTTTGTGACCTTGTGCCGTTCCTTGTTCTGTCTGATTCTGATGTCTTATTTAATAATTATTAAGTAAGATGAATTGGGGGCAGGCTGTAGTCTAGTGGCCAAGGTACATGGCTGGGACCCCTGAGGTTGGTGGCTCAAACCCCAGCCCAGCCACAGCAAGAACACCACTGCTGTTGGGCCCCCTGAGCAAGGCCCTTAACCCCACATTGCTCCCAGGGGGGACTGGCCCTTGGTTAGCCCAATCTACTGCAAGTCACCTTGCAAGTCAGCTAAATGACTGTAATGTAATGTGTAATGAATTCAAAAATATGGCATGCTGGGTAATTGGGAAGTTTTAGCGATACTCGTGTTAGATTGTTGGATGTTAAATGAGGGCATTCGTTACCAACACCTGGATTCATTTATTTCTAAACAATATTATAATTAAATCTACTGTGCATTCTAAGACATTCTCACTTCCACCCAACACAACCTGATTAAGACCAGATTGGTGTTTGTATATTGTTTTTACAGAGATGTAAAAAGTGACACAATGTTAAAAACCTCACACTCACATGCACGCACGCATGCACCCACACACACATCTATCTATCTATAAACATCTGTGATTTGTCCCTTGAGGCTGAGTAAAAATGACTGTGGACCAGTATGGCAATTCACTGAAGCAGCTGACGCAATGTGCTTCAGACTGAACTACAAATTCCAGAAATACTTCATTCACACTATGACCAGCCAGTTTCTCAGAGTGTAAGAGATAAGGTAGTGCAAGAGAATGTCGAAATAGGAGTGAATAAGTAGGAATGGAACCTGCAACCTATGAGGTTACAAGACCGCTTAATTTACCCATTGCACTGGGTTAATTTAACCAATGCACTGATTTAAATTAAATAACTTCAAAATATGTGAATATCAAAATACAATCAAAAGAACACTGAGTTACTGAAACTAGTGATACTGCAGAGAAAAAATTATATTTGGGATGGTTCGCGTGCAAATTGCTGAAATTACACAGAAAAAACGCACAAAAAAGTTAAGAAGTTGTTAAGCCGTGCCTGTTTCCCAGATTATTGATAGACCCATTGAAATTGACTTGCGACATCAGAGGGAAATTATGCAGCTCATTTAGCTGCTAACTGAAACGGCACACTGACAACACAGATTTGTTAAAGTTGCTCTCATGGGGGGGGGGGGTGCTCGGCGAAGGGCCGCTTTCTCATTGTGCATTCACACGCTGACCCCATTGTGGCAGGCAGACTGGAATTTCTGGCACGCCACGGGCTGCATTTCTTGGCCCCACACGAGTTGGAATTCCCGGCGAGTTTCAGATAACCCCTCTGACAAAAGCCCGCGTTTTAAAACAAAGGCACGGAGGGGCGCTTCACCCTCACGCTCTTGTTGACACTCTTGTTAGTCTTTTACCTACTGATGACCAGGCGAAAGGTCAACGCCCTTCCACGATGGCCTGTCTGAGTCTGGTTGCCCTTGTCTGCAACAGGACAGCTGAGAGAAGCTGGCAGAACAAAAGACCCAGTTCTTTTCTACTAGCCGTTAGATGGCTAATCCATCCAGTTTGGACTCCTTTCTAAAAGTCTATCTATAGTGTACTTCTCAGTTTGGTTTAATGCACTTCCTTAAGACTTTCTTAAGAAGTAGTGATGTAAGGATTCATGTAACTTCCCCTATCGGCACTTTTCCTAATAAGTTTTGTAAGAGAAGAAAAGGTCACTAAAGTTCGGTCCTACCAACTGTCCATATATTATCCTTATTTTGACAAAGGTACAATTCCTCTCACTAACAAACTACATGACCATTTAGTAGACATAGGGAATTTATGTCACTGTTCCGACTGCAGTTAACCACTACCCTGTCAAGCTTTTTATCCAAAATATCAATTATACAAAAGTTAGCTGGCAAACATTTCTTATACATAAATACTTTTATATGTACATTATTCTGAAGATAGCCAACTTTCACAAAAATAATGTAGAGGTATCAAGCATGGTATCACTTCAGGTTATATGGAAATGTAGTTCCTTATTATAAGTCAGCGAAAATGTATCTGTTGATTTTTATAAAACCAAAAGAAATGAAGGGAGATCCTATGACCATGGGTCCACTCACATGACTCAGTTCACCTTTCTGTCAGAATAAAGTGAGCTAAGTATCCCAATTATGTTTGAGCTATGTGAACACAATTTTACAATTACAACAACCCAAACCAGTAAACGGAAAAAACCAGAATAAGACGTCTGTATTTGTCAGATATTACCTGAAATACACTTCCATATAAATACTTCAATCAGAATACTAGCACAAACTCAGCATAAACCAATATCTTTCTTTTTAATTTTTAAGTGGTGGGTGTATTCAAATCTCGAGGAAACTAAGCTATCCAAGTAAAAAAAAAATGCTAAAAAATGAAAATAACGTTCTAGAAACATCATAGGGTATCACAGTTAACTTTGTGGTACACCATGAACAATAATAGAAATCTCTACAAATATATTACCCCTGTAGCTCAGCCACCCTAACTAACAGTGACTGGTGTGCTACGAAAGCACACTGTGAATGACTTGATGGGGCTCCGTGCTGCTCCTGGTAGAGACAGCATGCAAACACAGCATCATGACAGCTCTCTATAGCTGCATGGGAAGTTGGCAGACCACATACTTATAAAACAGCAGTATCAGTTTCTTGCAATTCATAAAATGTTGGCTAAGGTAACATGTGAAATTGAATCAATTCTTTATTTGATTATGTCGTATTGTTATCTAGCCAATTATTTGGCGACACAGATCATATGGTTGTCACTTTGCTTCTTCAAATTTAAACTTTTGCATTTTTGAATTATGAACAAGCAAAATTAAAAAAAAATGTATTAGGTTGTATTTAGGGATTCAAAAAGAATTTTCTTTCCTAAGTAACAAGCTCTGTAGCATTCATGGTAGCACAAAAGACATTCCATTAACACGTGCAGACATTGTTGGAGGGACAGAGTGCATATAAAATTGTCTTACATTATAGTTATCTAGCTGACGCTTTTATCCAAAGTGACTTACAGTTGATTATGCTAACCAAGGGCCAATCCAATGTGGGGTTAAGGGCCTTGCTCAAGAGCCCAACAGCAATGGTGTTCTTGCGGTGGCTGGACTGGGGCTTGAACCACCAACCTCAAGGGTTCCAGTCATGTACCTTAGCCACTAGACTACAGGCTGTCTTACATTTAAGATAATGGAGAACTTGGGACACTATGGAAGTGTGATGGTGTTTATATGGTTCCATCACAGTTTGATGGAAACACTTTGGGTTTCACACTTCCGTTGGCAAAAACATAACCAAAAGAATCTTCCGGAAGGCCAGAGGCAGCAAATGGTGCGGCCCTCAACGACAATCAATTTCGAGAATCACCTGCTAAGGCATCACAAAACCATAACCATGGAGTTTGCAGACAGAACAGCACAGCGAATACGTTTTTCTCACCAAAAGCCAAAAAATAAAAATAAAGAAGCAGCCAAAAAGAACAAAAAGGGATAATAGTTTGCCTCACACTCAAGTAACTGTAATAGTAATACATTTATAGTATATTAATAATGTATAATAGCACATTCATGGGAAAGTGTTGAGGTAAACGGCAGCTTAGATACAAAATCATCACCACGTTCTGATCGTGGAATTTCAAATTGTGTAAACTTTCCCCCGATTCTTTCAAACAATCTCACAGTATGGATAGTGTTGATCTTACTGTTCATCTGCATTCATTTCAATTGTGCAATGTGACAAATGCAGAGTTTCTAAAGCCTGTATTTGTCTTTTTCTAAAGCCCTATGTAGCCGCTGCTACCCTACACCTTGTAAATGCCTGGAGTCAATCAGATTATTTGCTTGTGCTGCTGTGCGCTACCTGAGCGTTAGCCTCCCAACAACACTTCCCTTATATCAAGGCGATTCTACAGTGGTTGCCATTGTCATGGTGCGGTGTATTTGCTGTGTGAAGGTATTCACTGCTAACGCATTGTAATATTGTCTGCCCACTGTGTTTTTCATCATCCATAGAATGTGTCGCTTTTTCTAAACCGGGGCGGATGGTGATGGGATTGAGCTTCATGCAGGCAGTCATGATTAATACAACAGACAGTCACAAGCCAGGCACATAGAGAATGGCTTCAGAACAGCTTCAAAATAACTCCGCTTTACCTGTGTTTTTTATTCTCAGAAACGCAGTCGTACAGATGAAACATTTTGTGCTGTAAGTCGCTATGGGTAAGACCATCTGCTGAATACCTGCAATGTAATATATTGCTGCTTGTTCACAATTTTCTAGAAAATTCCCTTTGTCTTTCAGAGATTTTTTACATAAATACGCCTTTTTCAGCCAAGTAACTGTAATGTAATGACATGGTCTTGTGCTGTGGTTGCCCGGCGAAAAAGTGAAATACAGCTAAACAGACGAGGCAGGGGCCAAAACCCCTCCCGGTGCAATGTGGAAGTTAAGGGCCTTGCTTTAGGGCCCAACAGCTACATATTGAGCTTATCATGGCTGCTCTCGGGCTTGAACCGACAACCTTCCAGGTCCCATTCGAACACTTTGACCACTAGGCTCTTGGCCCTGTTATCTCATGCAATGACAATGTTGGCACTCGTGATCTCAGTCCTCGTAATGGTGACTCACAGAAACAAGCTATAGCAACTAATGCCAGAACCTGTTTAAAACCCAAAATAGTAGGGAAGAACATCTCCAAAGACACCGTGCCATTACTGGATGTTTCATTATGTGGCTATATTTTGTGAAGATATAGTTTATAATTGTCAGCAGAATGCTGCAGGTAAACTAGAAACATAGATTTATTTCTCTGACTTGCCTACATGCAATTCTGTACTCCGAGAAAGTGAAACTTACCTGCTTTCATGCTTTTCAAGTCTGGAACAGCGGGTCAACAACCATTAATTATTTAAATGTTGTATTCCTGTTTAATCTGGTGCTGAAATACATCTGTCTGGCCCTAATCTACATTACCACCGAATGAAGAAGAAATACAAATAGATTTGTCATAAGACTAAAATGATGATTCAGTCCACACCCACCACCATGTAAACAGGTATAGGCCCAATCACTGCTCTGGGCCTTGATAACCAATCATGTGACGGATATGACACAGAGAGGGAAGCAGGCCTGTGACACTACTTCCTGATATGAGGGTGACAATAAGATTCCATGACAACAGCAAGGAATTCTGAGGCCACGCCCCATAGATTAATCACCCAATGGTTATCTTTGGGCTGGATGATGAAATGATCTGAAAGCACAGGAGTCGCCCAACCCTAAATCCTGGGCTGTAATCTCATACACTGGAGGGCCTGCACATTAACCAAAAGGTCACCTCAAATGCTGGCCAATCTTGTGCAATTGTAGTAAGGTGGAACAAGACACAGCGATGACATCTTGTATGTTGGTGCCCCTGTGGAGACTAACCCATCTCAATTCACTGTCACGCTAATGGAACAGAAGTATATTAATTGTAATGACAATAAAAAAAAACAAAAAACCGTGCCTCAGCTACTATTTTTTAAGAAATCCATAAGAGTGCAGTTGAGACGTCTGTGGGACCGTGCAGCGTTTAGACACAAGAGAGCAGGCCAGGCCATTGACTGAGGGTGTCCTGCTGACACAACAGATAATGTTACGCTCAAAAGGCGAAATCTAGCCCTCACCTGTCCCGGGTGACCCAGAAATCTTTTAAATTTTTATACATTACTACTGGTGTTAATTTTCTCTCAGGCAGACGGGCCAAACAGGCCTAACATGAGACTGCATACATTTGCCAGTGGTTTGGTGTGTTAAAGATGACTATTTCATCATCCTTCAAGCCTTACTTTTGAAAAAATAAACATAGTTTGACTGTGCAGCCAAAAATCACCTCATCAGGATATAGCCTTTATATAAATATTATTCATATTTATCTGCCTGGTGGATGTCCTTACACAATTCCAAATTAAGGGAAGCAATTCCTGTTAAAAGGTTTCCTCCTTAACTACAATAAATATTATCGTAAAATGTGTTGCCATTTGTACTTTGAGGTACAGTTAATCGACTCAATTGTGTCACATACATGTATTTATCAGAGTAACAAGAGAATATGGCTTTGATGGCCAATTGTTCAAAGACCACGTGGAACTAAAGCACCTCTGTACACACAGAATGAATGACAATTCTTGAAGAAATATTTGAACAAAAAAGACGTCTTTACCAGCTTTACACCCGAGGCAAAAGTTTGTATGCAGTTACTGCTTGCAGCACAGACACATAAGGACTGGTCTTTGCTTTCCAACAGAATTAGATTACAATGCATTAAGTGAGAAACTGTGAATCATCTCGTTTTGAGCTGAACCGTTTCCAACACCTGGCAGATGATTTGCAGGTTTAAGCATCTGTCAGTGAGCGCCCGTCCCAGTATGTCCGGCCACACAACTGTGTTTAAGGTTAAGTAGCTACAGTGTTTTGCCTCTGACATTAATAATGCAACAGAAATAAATGATACAGGCACATCGCCTGCAGTGCATTCGCGGTCCTTTCTTCACATCATTCACGTTAGATACCAAGCTGTCATCAGCCCAAAATGAACCATATTGAATTGATGACTGTCAGCCCAGACGGTTGTGACAGAACTGAGAACGGTGCAAGTCATGATCTTGTACACTAGAGTCTGCGACAATATACTGCTTCGGATGCCACCAGGACCAGCCGCAATACTCTGTAATATAGTAAAGCTGGCTAGTTAAGTTAGCAACGACTCTGTCGCCTCATTCATTTCAATGAACAGTACCAGACCCGATGGTACGAGGCCTTCGATAAGGAAAACACCGGCAATACCCTATGCTAGCATTTCAAGACAATCAAGCAAATTAATTCAACTCTGATCGCGACGTGTAACCTACAGCATCATTGCAGTACCAAAAGGAGGTGCCAGAAGTCATTCATGTTATAATTAAATGTATTAACACAGCTGGCGAAGCGATCCGCCGCGGATCCGTCATATTGAGGAGTCAACAACCGGCACCTCCTACACCACCCTCAACACCCTACAACCCGCTAACAATTTGAGGATATCTAACTGACTAGCTAACTATATTACAGTTACTTATTAAACATAAAACTGTGACAACCAAACACTGTAGCTGGGCACTTTATTTTTAATTATGATCGATTAATAAATAGCATACGGGACACATTTCTCCGCCATCTTTATCCAGGGAAGATGTATTTTTAACCCAACCTTTTTCGGCTTTGGAACGGAGAATAAACGGAAGTAAAGCTAGCTATCGTGAGTGCTCGCTGCTAGCACGTAGGATTAACAACCTGTGCGTATCTCGCATCAATATCCAGTTGATTTCCCTGAATCCCCGCTGCATATACTGCCACAGTTGTAGTGTTTACCACGTAAAGACTGCACGATTACCTTAATGATCCTGCGGGGCAGTCCTGCCATCTTGTCTTAATGCGGTTTTAGCTGTGACTCTTTCAGTGCTTCTTCTCTTGTTTGCACTGAAGGCGCAGGCGTACACCTCTTCCGGAGACTTGCCTCACTGCTCCAGTTGTGTGCTGGGAAATCTAGTTTTTGTTTGTTCTAACGCACTGTTAAACTAGTTGAATGCAGACTACATGTCCCTAGTTGTGCGATACTGTTTTTAACGAGTTATAACATGCGGTAATATGACACTCCACCGAGGCTACTGCCAAAAATTATGTCAAATCAAAATCACAGATGGACTCTCATTGTATTATTATTGCATTTTCAATCCTTTTCAGTAAACATGTAATATTTTTAAGTGTGGGCTTGTCGTTTAAAAAGTTGACTTAAAAATTGCTGAGTGTGGAAATGTTTCGCCAAGCAGGCCTTTTTCAGCTAATGATGTAAGAATTAATATGGGCACTTGGGACCTCATTTATAAAGCTCTGAGTACACTTCTAACAAAATGGTAATTAAATGGAATGAAAAATGAAATGGAAAAATTCCAACTCATGGAAATATGCCAATTGTAAGCACAGTTGGAGAATCTGTTTAAAGAATACATTCAGCTCACTTCAATTGGTTTCTATTATACATCCCCACCATTTCCTTGAAGGCATTCCAAAATAAATTAGTTTTGAATTTATTTCATAATTCTTGACAGGACTGGAAGCTGTGCTCTCTTTCTTTCTGTCACACACAGATCCTCTAAACTGTACAGCTCTTGCTCATGCTAATTCACCTTTAATTTTATTGTTAGATTGCTACTTTAAACATAAATACTAATGAATTAATTTGTTTCTAAATATTGCAGCATCAACTACGTATTAGAATATGTATATACCACAATTGGGCCAAGAGAAGGTGTGACAGAACTTTTAATGACTGGATTAGGTGTGTGACACATGCTTTTACACATGACTTCCAGTTCTGCATACAATAATGGTATTCCTGTAAAAAAAACTACACATCCCAAGTTATGTATTCAACACTTGTCTATTTATATACCATCACTTTTTTTTTCATCTGAAATTCCATGATCTGGCCCCATCAAGTATAGAATGACCCGTTTGCAATCTGACAGGTCCATCTGTGAGGGAATGGACTGACAGTAAAATAAAGGCTCAATTATATTTAACCTTTCGGTCCTCTTTTTCAGTGACACCCCTGGGAATCAAGGGTGCATTTTTTTTAAAATCGGTCATTGTTCAGGAGACTAGGACTTATACCCCACCGGTTCCTGAGTTTCTAACCGAATGAAGAAGCAGTAATTAAACTGATATGTGTGTGCTTCTAAGATGTTGACCAGTACAAAAAAAAAAAAGATGTAAAACTGCCAAAGTGCCGTCAAAGCCATTTAAAATATCATCCACAGGACAGCCCACTCTTCAACACAGTGGCTCCATCACTTTCGGGTGAAATGACTGCTGGCTTTTACCTTACCTATCAGCGGGTTTTTATCAGCCTCAGTTCCATGGCTTCCACCCATCAACAGGTACAACCAGTTGGGTCTTAATATATACTATATATACTGGGTTATTGAAGCTAATTTGGGAAATAAAGAGCTCAGTGACAGAGTAAATATAAATCTAAAGCTAAATCAAATCAATTCTGAAGAATATGTTCTGACCAAAAACACATGCTTTGAGCATCCTTCACTGACCAAGAAATTCCCTTTAATGAAAGACCGTATAAACAGTGGGGCCCAGGAAGCAGTTTCTCAAATCACTTTGAAGGTGTGGAATTGTGTGTGCGTTAAAAATGTCTATTTATGTCATAGTTTTGATGTATGTGTGCCTTAAATTATTTCTGTACCTCTGAGTTCTGGCTTTCAGAGATGCAGGAATGTGTGTGTCCAAGGTCAGAGGAGGGCCCAGCTAGTGTGGGAAGAGGGCCTGTTTTCATCATGCTCCGTTATATAATGGGTAACGATCAGAGCGCAGAGGGATTCAACTAGATGCAAAGCCTTTTCCTTCAGTCACCTGGATTCAGAGGGTAGTGGAAGGGAGCTGAGGTCAGACAGAGAACTGTTACAGTTGACGTCATCTGAAAACCACAGATACGTCCTATAACATTCAATGGGAAAAGGCAGGAGGAGACAAAAGGAGACCTCCCTGAACGTCTGGAATGAAGTCAAACGTGATATAGATGTTTTTCCTCCGCACGTGAGGTGAGAACAAACATTCAATAAGCTTCAAGTGATGATCTGAAAAATCTGTGTACTGTTAGGATTTATACAACCAGCAAAGCACTTATTATTTGTGTCTTCTTTTTGTTCAACCTAAAAACTCACAGCCTGGAACTGTCATCCTTGAGTCTAGGCTTACTCATAGCTGTCATTACATTGGTGCACTTTTACAGTTTCAGCCTCCCTTCATTTGCGGTCAAAAGCAACATTTTCCAAGGTAAGGCTATTTAATAATGTAATAACGATTTGACTTAAGGATTCAGGGTGGTACTATAGTTGCGTTTTTAGTGGGAAGAACTTTTTGTGGTAATGTTTATGGAACATAGACCTGTAAGTAAACCTAAAATTGCAGTATGAACCGCGTGAGTGCTGTGTGAGAGCCGGTGGGGATGATAGATAGGGTTGCAGTGAGGTGTTTGAGGGTGTTTAGTCATTGGCTGTCAGAGATATATACACTTGTGCTCAGAGTGTGAATCAGTTTGTCTGGAACAACTGTTGTATTCTGCTTTTGCTGTAGACCGTCAGTATTCTGGACTTCCGAGGCGATGATTTCACATAACTTAAATGCATTTTTGGAAAAAGGAATGAAAACCAAAAACTAACATATACCCCACAGATATATAGTCATGCATTTTCCGGAGTATGATTCAGTCATTGAGGACACTGTGCTGACGAATCTCTGCTACAGCTGCTGTGCAAAGCCACAAAGCCTTTTAAACAGAATAAAAACATGAGACAGTGGCTGAACTTGAAACAGTGGCTTGAAGCTGAAAAGTTTGTTTCACAGAGTAAATAAATGTTTTGTGAATCTTCCTTTTTTTACAAATTATGACTATTTGTGACCTCAAATGAATTCTTGTGTTACATTTTTTCTTAAAATATACAGACACTGCTGGCTTTATTTTTAATTTACTTTTATCTTAATTCCAGACAAACAGGAAGAAACCTTGAGCAGAACCTGGCTCAGAGGGGGAGCCCATCTGCTTCCGGCTGGCACAGGGTGTACAATGGGTAGATAGAAGAGTGGAGATGGCTGACATAACTCTTCGACTCAAATGGTAATTAAAATAATATGAGGAATATCAATTACAATAACAGTGATAATAACAGTTTAGGTAGAATAATGACAGATTAGGTAGAATAACATCTGAATTTCTCTTTTCTACTAAGAGTACAAAGGTTTTGCATACATACAGTCTGAAATTATGCGCTTAAGCACTTCACACATTTATGTTTTTTTACTGCTTGCTTTCTGAGAGTGCTCAAAAGAGGTTAAGTTTGTACTTAATGTGCACTAGTTAAATGTAACTAAACAACTGATAGTGAATAAAGGTTTTTAAAAAGGAAGAGTAATGCAAACATTTTTTGAAACAGATTTCTGTATTTATTACAGGATTAATTTCGATAATCACAAAACATATTGCCCCCCATTAAAGTACAGTAGTCTTTTTACTAAATATTACAGCAATGAGATCAGAATTGACAATATCAGGGCTGGTTTTGTGCACATCTGAGTATGTCTTTCATTATACAGGATGTGTTATAATTAAGGTTAAGCTCAATGGTTGCTGCTTTGTCATGCAACCTTATATCTATCACCATATTTGAACCAATATGGTGTTACCTACAATAGCGTTTTTACTCAGAACTGAGAATATAAACCTAAAATGGCAGGTGATGGCAGCAAACCTGTAAATATGGACATGTTTATTGCAATAATGGTTGCCTGGAAAGACACAGTTTGGATCAGAAGGTATGGGGAAATATTAATGTTCCTACCCAATAATTATGCCAGACATATTCATATCCATCATAAATTAATCCTGTCTATAAAACAAAACACAAGGAATAAATCATTTAAAAAAAACACAAAACGCATCAATAGAAATATACTATTATGTCAAGTAAATTATATCTCATTGGACTGAACTTACTGGACAAAGGGAAATATTTAAACAGATATTGTGAAATTAACAAATGAAAATATTAATTATGTTCCAACCTGAGCAATTATGTTAAACAAGTTAATGCAAGTAAAAACAATATCACAAATACATGACATAGAAATGGAATAAGAGGAACAAACAATCAGAAAAGCTATATATATATATATCATACAAGAAAATATATATAAATATATCGTACACATTCATTCATATGAAAAAAATCTCAATATTTAACTACAACAAAGTATAAAGAAGCAAGAATCAGGAAATAAAGATAGAAAAAAAATGTTTTCAGTATGATAAATGTTATGCTTCCATACTAGACTTGGTCAAGACCTGGACATAAAAATAAAGCAATAACAAAGCACTTTGAAACACAAATTATATTTAATTTGTAGAGTAGAAAACAACACTTCTCAGATACTCCCCAGAAATATGTAAGGCCAAGCCCTCCTCAGAGACAAGAGCAGTTTAATAGAATTCACCCGTAAGGTGGAATTTATGGCAGTCAAGAACAACTCCAACAACACATAAGTGTATGTACAGTGTACACTGCACACTTCAAGGTCAAGAACACACAGCCATTTTAAGGAGGTACCAACAGCACTGGTGATCTATTTAAATAGGTTTCTGCATTTAGAGGCAGTTGCCATGACAGAAATCATTTTTCCAATCAGAATGTTGCAAGGGTGTTTACCTTTGGATTACGCGTAAATAGGCGAACCTCAGTGGCACGACTGACTTTGCAGAGAGCAAGAAAGAGATCACTTTACCTGAACATGTGTCATTGCCATATTTTGAACACTACGGAATGCCAAATACAAGATAAATGACACAATAGAAATTCAATTTAGGGGCAAAAACTAACACAACTTCACCTAACACAAGGCGTTACTTGTATTTTACACATGTTACGCAATTTTGGAATGTGATGAATTCTAATTTAACTAAGCCTTATAAAAAGAGCAACGATATTTTTGATTTATGTATTTTGCTTAAATAAACCTAAACAGTTTAATGGCTGTTTCACTGAACAATAAGACAAACACCTAATCCATAAGGTAAGATCATTTAAGGAATATATGAGCATGTGAATGAGTGAATGGAAAACATAATTAGCTACGGTTTACCTCAGCGAGGCTGAGCCGACTGCTGCTTCACCTGTATGGACCTCCTGCTGAATTCACAGTTACACCACAAAGTTTTGCCTTTGCTCTGTGCACCACCTGCAGACTGTGACACCGCACCTCCCACACCCCTTTCTCACTAGGTTTCATAATATTTGTTCCACATTAGGAGTGTTTCTTTGATTTTATCGTCCTAATGTTAGTGTTGAGGGGCTGCAGACTAGAGCCATCTGTAAAACCTGTTTTGTACCTGAAAATATTACAGCACAAACAGGCTGTCAGTTTGGGAAAATTCTGTAAGGAGTGTCTGACTCTTGTACATAACAGAACGCAATAATTGTACTGTCTAACCCTCTTGAGACTTCATTAGCTATGAGGGCTAACATTTCATTGGCTAACCCTCAGGGATTAGGACACCTCATTGGCTAATCCTCATGGATTAGGACACCATGATGGTTAGCCAGCATTTCATTGGCTAATCCTCATGGCATGCCACACAGTTTGAATCAATAGTTAAACAAAATAGTGAAAATTGAAATAGCTTCATGTAGTGTAGTGTATACATGTTCACAAGGCAATTTATGTATTTAAAAAACTACTCTGTGATCAGAAAAAGTTTGTGTTAACCAGAGCGCACATTTCAATTGAATGGATGAGGCGTGATATAATCAGTGAACCTGACAGCCAACAATTATCAGGTCATGTCAGGAGAACATAAAACAGAAGGAGCTTAAAAATATTAATAAAACATCTTAGAACAGATTCTCATGGAAATAAGAATCAAATATTTTGATGAACGTATTAATACACGCAGGTTAAAACTTCTCCTGCTACACGCACAGGAAGTGGTTTCATTTCTGTGGTGCAAATACATTCTACATAAAAATTATTGGGAAGGTTCCTTCAACAGATGCCAAGCAGCCTTTTTATGTGCCTGGCAATGACACCAAACATTAACATACACAAGTTTAGGGAGGAGAGTTCATAGAGAGGAACAGGCAATTCTGAAAATTAATAGTTTAGCTGCAATGTTGAGGGACACACTTGTCATCAGGAGACTGCAGATATACAAACATTTTACATGACTCTAAACTTAAAAATGTATGGTGGTATACACACACACACACACACACACACACACACACACACACACACACACACACACACACGTAGCTTGTCCTGGAGGGGAAAGGAGTGAGATGGAGAGAGATGGAGAGAGATGATGGCCCCGTGCAATTAAGAATGTTAACCAATGGATTCTACATTTGGGGGCACATTAATCTTTCCATGAAACAAAAAGGGTCATACCATGCCCAATTCCACTTTACATTACATTACATTATAGGCATTTAGCAGATGCTCTTATCCAGAGCGACTTACAATACAAAGTGCATTTCTTTAAACTTGTAACCCCAAATGTCGATCCATGTTAACCATAAATAATGTGCTGTTTTAGGTATTGGATTGGGATCACGAGAGAATAGCTATTTAATTTTAAGTAGGTGTGTGACCTGTGGTCAGATGGCCACCAAGAAAGTAAAGCTGGGCAAATAACCATAAAATGCAGGTTATTTTTAAAATACTCGTTATGCATTCCACAACTGAGAAAAAACTATTACACTACTGTACCAGCAGATGTCCCTATCACACATATTTTTTAACACTGAACTGATTTGAAGCCAACATTACCAGTAGGAGTTATGTGCTATTGCTCAATGGTAAAAGTAGGATTATAATATACTAATTACATCATTGTTTAAGCTCAAAAGTGTGGTTCACCTGGTTTGTTTTTGTCAAACTGAAATATTTAGATTTATTTTATATTCATAATTATCATCAATATAAAATATAGATAACGTGAATAGGCGGCAAGAGACATGAAAAGATACAAATTCTAGTTATGCTTTGCTGTTCAGAAATATGGAACATTAAAAAAAAAAGTTTACACTAACCATGTGAGGAAATGGCAAATGTTGGATACTGGCTTTGCCTTCCTATTTATTTCAGTTGTCATAATGTAGCCTGAATGCTCAAATCAAGTCATAAAATAAACACAGTCCTTTCATCAGTCACCTTTCTTCCACATTAATGCGGCTAAACACTCTATCTTCATTAATTCAAAACAGTTTTGATGTCTTTCACCCCACCCATCTCTACATACGTTACAGGAACCATCAACAGAATGAAAGTGGTTTGAAAGGGTTGTATTGGTAATTGGCCCAAAGCATCAACTGTGTGGTTGTTTCAATAACAATCCTGATTGTTCCAATGTGTAAAGAGTGTCAGTGTTTCAGAACAGTTTTGTGTGTTCCAAAACCTCAGCTGTATCAGTGTTTCCATACAGTCTTTCAGATTATTTCAGATCTCATTGCATCGGTTTCAAAACGGTCTTAATTTTTTCAAAAGCGTCAGCTGTGTCGATTACTTGTAAAGAACATTAATTGTTCTTCAATCAGCTTTCAGTTGTTTTAAAACAAACTTAATTGTTTCAATTAGGCATGTGCAGGTGTGTGGCCAGCCAGATTACAAGAGAGCAATGAACTAACAGACTGTAACCAGCCTACACCCCTACCATCCCATCGGCCAGTTGTTACCTTGGTGCTGTGGATCTTTGACCATGGCCAGTAATGGCAGTGCTGGAATTCACATACCAAAGTGTGTGTGCGTGTGCGTGCGTGTGTATCTCCATTCAGGACTTTGGCTTCAGCGATATTTTCTTGACAATCCAGAACTCCATCTCACTGTCACATCGGAGGTCTAAGTCCTAGGATGAGTATCAGCATGCACACATGCACAAACACATAAATGAAATAAATAAAAGCAAAAAGTGTAAAAAATGATCAATAACTGCAAAAATATGAAGTTATAAAGAAATAACTGTTTTTTATGCATTACCATCCAATGATCCGCAGCTAGACAACCTCGGGAGTCTTGGAGGTGTTGAACCTTCAGGTAAAAAAATGCAACATGATTACATATGTTGGAAGGTTAAGAGCTTACATTACAGATGGACATTTGAAAATGTCTGAAAATTTCTGAAAATGTCCCCCATACCAACCAATCTCCCATACCTGAGACTGATTCATCTGCTCCCTCCAGTGGGTCATAGCCCTTGTGCTCACCTGTACAGAGATTAAAGAAAAGATAATTACATTCTTACATTTCATCAATAGCTTAAATATTCTGGAGTAGGCTTATAAAAAAAAGAACTAATCCCGGAAAGTATTTTGACTAAGAATTGTTCTGTCAGTTAATTCAGTCAAAATGATTTCCAGTTTAATTGACTGAGTGGATAGCTGAATTTCACAATGTGATGCTCTGAACATCTTGCAAATGATATGGGTGGCTGAGGCCACTGCATGGAAAACCATTGTTTCCAGAAGTCCGTTTCTGAATATGCCAAATCTGGCTAAGGGGCTGAGCCTGTTTTAATTTTGGGCCACCTGTGGCTAATTAATAATGGGAAAATGAATCCTAGTACTGCTCTGAATTTGTGAGGGAGAAAGAAGGTGTTTTAGAGCACATTCAACAGGTCAAAGACTTCAATAGATTAAAAACCCTCATGTTGCCTAAGCAGTTCAAAGCTAACTGAGCTAACTGATGCAAGTAACAAAGCACCCAATCTGGAGAAAGCATGTAAAAAAGTAAAATTTGTAACTTTGCACCTGGTTTCCCTTGAGTTGCATCTGACAGGAGAGACCCCATTAGAGAAAAACCCCAGACTTGAGTAAAGAATTTTGAGATTTAATAAAAAGAAATGATTAAACACCCCTTTTCTTTTCTGCCTTTTGTGTTTGTTTAAGAGCTGGTTTCCAGTTTAGATTTCTCCCATTAAATGTCCAATTTAGTGGACATAGTAGTGCCTTTTAAACTCTCCCATAGTATAGTATAGTATAGTATAGTATAGTATAGTATAGTATAGTACATGGGTATAAATTGTTTGTTACTTCCCAGTGGAGTGATCATCATAATGAGTGGAAACATAATAAATCACAATGAACTGGGAGATTTGTATGAAAACCTTTAAAACTGAGGAAAGCTACAATTCTATACATCCACTTATTGATTATATACTGGGGTAAAAATGATGGTACAAATTTAGATGATGGTACTGTAGTCTGACAATCAGGGATGTTGATGCTGCTCCAAGAAACAAATATCTATACAAAGCCCAATTCAAACACTTCTGTTGTATATCCTACAGTGTTTTTACATAGATTTAATTGGTCCTTACCTCCACTTGTTATTTTATGCCGACACTTTGTTGCTGCAATTGCAATGAAAACTCCTACAACAATTCCTGTACAACTTCCCACAAAAATCCAAACGTGAAAGTTCTGGCCTGTATCTGAAGACAAAAAATACATATCCATATAAGTCACCTCACAATAATGAAGTTGTACTCCACACAGCAGAATATTTTCTGTTTAATGCACCGTGCAAGATTCATATAGACATTTTCCAAACTATAAAACAGGCCAGATGGAATTAATGCCCAGACCACTCTACTTTGCAGTAGTATAGGGGAAGCAAAAGTTACTCTGGCTGTCAATCAAAGCAGAAAGGCTCCATGTTGCATACACACAAATACTCTGAAACATGCCAGTACTTCTCATTCAATATTATTTGATGTTTCCCAATACTGGATTTTATTTTAATCGAGCATGACCAACATCACAGACCAATATTACTTTTTCGTCCATATAACACTTACATTCAAGGAAGTTAACACAATTCACCCTTGTACCTCACTAATTTAAAGCCACGTTATAGTCTTCTCTACACCAGTCAGTCTACTACTTCATATATAAATATAAAAGAAATGTTGAGTTAAGAACTGACTTTCTCAAACTAGCCTGCATCTTCATTGCTATACTATTGGATGAACATTTAGGAATAAATTATAAAATTTCACCTGTAACTGCGTCTCTCAGCAGGACATCAGTCTGTTCCTCTCCAGTGTTAGGGTTGATGTAGCTCAGGTGCAGTTTGGCTCTATGAAGGGTCCTGTTTGTATGCAGGACAGTTACTATGTTGTAAAGACCATCCTTTCCTTCAGTGATTTTAATAAGTGCAGAATGTGTCCAGTCCTGGTTTTTCTCATCAGTCCAGCGGACAGATGGCCTGGGGAACCATCCAGAAGACTGGAATGAGAAGCTATTTGCCTCCGTGGAAGTTAAATCCATATCTGAGGGCTTTGCTAAATAATATTTAGGAAGAAAGGAAATATTTTCAAACCAGACATCAATGTTCAAGTACAATCATTAAGATATAAATCTAATTTCCAGACACTCATATGTATACATACAAGCACATGTGACAGACATTTTACATACTGAAGAACCTCACAACTTACCAGCCACAGAGAGGTTGACTGAGTCCCGAGCATGTTCATTAGAGCCTTCACTCCACACCTCACAGATGTAGTGTCCTGCATCTTTCAGTGTGAGATTCTTCAGAACCAAAGTAATACCGAAGTTTGTACCAAGGCAAGAACACTTTGAGCCTTTGCAAACAAGATCTTCTTCCATCTTCTGTGTCTGACCATTTTTGAAGTTACACATAACTTTGGGCTTCCCACTGTCATTTTTCCACCAGCTCAGATGGATGCCTTCTGTTGTTATGTTCTCAAAGATATAGTTGCAGTACAGTGATGTCTCCCCTTGGTAAGGACCAGTGACATTCGGTTTTGGAATAACCACATAAAGTGCTTTAATAAAAGGGGAAAACTGGATTAGAATGCATTTTGGTTGAATACTTCAATGTCACACCAAAAAAGAGAAAATAAAACCAAACAGGCTTTCTTACACTGATTAATATCTGTATATTAATTTTCTGGCATAGAGATTTTTGTGGTGGCCACCTTCTCAAAATTGTGAATAACAACATCAAAGAACGCATCAACCAACTAATTACCTGATTGAGTGACTATACGAAACTACTCTACATTATAGCTTAGCTGGATACTGTTACCTGTAACTGACTGCCATCTGGCTACTTATTATGCAAGAATCACAGGCTTCTCAGCAAGATAGTTATTAAGCAGAGAAAGCGACCATTCCCATATGGTGTCACAACCAAGCTTGACTACTAATAACTACCAAAACAAGGTAGAAAACAGTACAACAACATGACTGTAAAAATGTAATGTAGCGTTTCAAAGCTTCTGAAATAATTGACCATTAAAATTGTTCAGATATGGATACCCAGGTACTCACTTGTAAATCAGGTTTCCTGCCGCAGCAGGAATTGGGAACTGCACTTCGTTATATTTGTTCTGTTGTAGTGTACATAATAAATACATTACTTTTTGTGGTGCATTGTGGGGAATAGAATACACTAGATCTAACACATTTACAATTTCACATATTTCACAACTAAAACTTACATTTAAGTATTACAAGTGATTTTAATATCATTTTTGTTTTTATGTCCTCCACATAAACAAATACCTAAATTATAATACAGATTAGAATTCGCAGATGCATGTAGACAGTTGTGCTTGAGTCAGATGAAGGTTCGATGCACGTACACATGCCCATGTGCACATATATAATAACAATCAATGGTAAAGCTGCGTTAAGTTCCCAGTTGGCAATGAGCAGTTTTTCATGTATATTTCAATGAGAAAAGAGGTGTTGGTGGGATTGAGTAAACACATCTTAAAAGAACCTTTCTGTAATCACTTGTGGAGACAAACCGCTGGCAAGTAAGAGGCGTGTTTCACTGCCTTAGATGGACATATTCATCGAAACTTTTAGGGGAGAATGAAAGCTGTTTAGGGAGGCTTCCCGTAGCTTTCTGTAGCTCCTTGACATTAAATAGGATACAGATTGGGGCCAGTTGACACTCTGATTCTGAGTAATATTGATCTGAAAGTTACTGTGTTGTTATTTGCATCATTTCATTTCTTTATTTTGTATGATGCAAAAAATTAAGCTGTCTTTTTATTTTGAAATGTGTACATTGTGTCACCTGTGTATTCAAGCAAAATAATTGGAACTTTTGGCTTACTTTACTGTCCATTAATTCAGTTAGGGAAAATGTTAGTTCTACTGCCATTAAGTTAATTCTTTTAAAAGACTTTTGGAAAACATGCAAGGGAGACAACATATGTGCGTCGTGTTGTTATCTGGCAGTTGAGGCAGCTGGCCGTGTGCAAAATAAATTAAGGGCCCCATCTTGCACTTGGCACAACAGGTGTTATGCGCAATTTTTGTGCATTGCACCTCCACCCCTCCATACCATAACATGTTGCATAGTCAGTACGTGTTAGTATTCAGGTGAATTGTACTCAGGCGCAATGGTGGCACAATGATATTTTGCATGCAGCTCAAAGTTATTACGCTTAAGATCAACCAAACCACGCCTTAGTTGGTTGTTTTTGCCATTTACAGGGCTAATGTCTTCAAGATAGTGATGTGTGCCTACATAGGCAGGTACACAATACACCCTACTTGGTACATACACAGGGTGCGTACAAACATGAATAAAAAAAATATGACATCGTAAAAAAAAAAAAAAAAAAAAAAAAAATCAATTAACACAAAGAAATCAAGGTACAGGAATGGACCTAAAAGGATACAAATCCTTTGTCAGTCCAGCTGTACCCTAGTAGGGTACGAGCACTGTACCTTTGAACATTGGTACATTTGATTTTGTACCTTTAAACCTTCCACAGTTATCACCTTAAGGACCATTTCCATAGCTTACAGGGTAATTTTCTGACAAATGTACCTTTCTGTGTGTATATTAATATATGTGATACATATATACCATAATGTTTAGTTACAATATTGATCAGAATTAGAGATAACGAGGGTCACCTTATTAATGAAATACAGCATTTACTTTCGGCTATATCTGTAATTGTTGTCAAGCACATGAGAGTTAGATTTCATGACCTTGAGAAAAAAAAAAAAAAAACCTCAAAGGTTAAAATGTGAAACTTGAAAAGTTTTGACGGTGAAAACTAAGATCCCGGATCAATTTTTATACATCTGTTCCACACCAGTACAATACCATGTACAGTGCTCTCCACAAATATTGGCACCCCTGGTAAACATAAGTAAAACAAAAAAAATCTTCATTTGTTTTTTGTTGTTGCTCAAATGAGGCAGAAGGTAACAATGTTTTTGAGTATACTTTCGTAGGAGAGATCCTTCTCAACATTAACTGCATATGGTAATAAAATGACTGCAAATTAAACAAGAAACACAAAAACCCAGGTACCATAAGAGTTGATACCCAAAAATGACCATTTAGTATATTTCCATCCTGTATTTTTTTTTTTTTTTTCCTCAACAGGTCATCCATAGGGTTCAGCCCCTCTAACCCTACTGGCACTTGAGACTTGTACCCTTCCCTAGCACTTTGATAACCATGTCCCCAAAGAAATGCACTTTGTGTTGTAAGTCGCTCTGGATAAGAGCGTCTGCCAAATGCCTGTAATGTAATGTAATGTAATGTAATGTAACTTTGTTGGAATTTATCCAAATGGAAAAGAGTGAAATAGGAGGAATGATATTGGCCTTACCTGTCTGTGACATGCAAGTCTGATGCAGAATCACCACCATAAAAATAACCAGCTTCATGTTGGACAGACGCATCATGATGTACTCTTTTACCCCACAGTCTGCACTACTGCAGTGCATGAGAATATAAACGTCTGATCGTGGCATGTCAACAGGAAGCTTATTTGCCTCACAATGAACAGAAATGATTGTGGCTGGCACACTTCCTGTTGAGTGCAAAGATGACCCATTATGCTGCACTATATGTGAATACCAAGACAGTTTAATTTTCATATTAACACTGGGAGGGACACCATTTTTATACAGACTTCATTCACTGCTATTTTATTTACATTTTTGGCACTGAGTGGATATACAGAGAAATGGTCTGAGTATCTGTCATCTTAAGAAAATGTTATGAATTTATTCAAAATAGCCAAATTTGGAGCCACAAATTCAGTCTTTTACTCTGACCCTTTTGGTTTGCTGTATTTGCACTTTCCGTAATCTCCGTAGTGTTGTTTTCAATGAGGCAGTATTGCTTGGCACCATGGAAACAGCTGGACACCTCAGCCTAATCAATCTTAATTTTAAAATCCACATAACTTCTCTTTTGCTTTATTGACATGAATCAAATATTGTCTATGCATGGAAATTGTGCATACTAATGACAAAAACAAATAAACAAAAATATGCCATGGGAAAGATGCACAGAACATCTCTTGCTTCAGCTCTATGTCCTACCCACTGCCTTTGAAAACCACATACCTTACTTATATAACAAGAAAACCATTCACTCTGTGCCAAAAGCTTTAGAAGCTGTTCACAAAATATTTAACGACCAGTCAAACATAATCTAATCATTTAATTTTTTCACTGAATTCTCATAATGTAAATGGAGCCCACAGTGCTTACCCTGATACACATATAGTGGTCATTAAATATTCCATATTGTAAATTATAGACAAGGTTGATCTGAAAGCTTCAGGCAAAAGCCTAAAACTGGGAAAATTCATCAATTAACTAAAGAATTACATTTACTGTTGTGCTAACAGTGCTTTTTAGCTAATTACAATAATGACTGTGATAGTGTAGCTACATTTAGCTAATTTATTCAATGTGTGCTCTCCTGCAATTCAAAACACCAAAAACATAGTATTCAGAAGCAGTAAGCATAACTGTTATAAGTTAGTCAATTAACGACTGAATCCATGTTTTTGAGAGACACTTTATGTATAATATAAACTGAATAGATTTTTTTGTACCAGAACAAACAAGGTAATTCAGTTTTTGTGTTTGTTTATGTTTGCACAGGAAGTGGTTTCATTTCTGTGTATTGGGTACATTTAACGCAAAACACGGTTGGTTCCTTCCGCAGATGCCAAGCAGCGTGAGAAAGGTACCTTTTGAGTGGTGTAAAGGCTTTGTGAGCGTGCTGTGATGAGCTACTTAACAGCTGCACTTCATGGAAGGAGTAGTGGAGAGTAGAGGGTTAAATGTGTTCAGTCATGTTGGGGAAAGGAGACTATAGCACAGCTTGGAGAAGGTTACATAGCTAGTGACTCTCATCAAGGAATGTTACACTCAACTAATTAGTTAAATACATTTCAAAATGACCAAAATATTTACATTTCAACATTACAGAAACACAAAGAACACACTCTCATTTCAAAATATATCGCAACATAGCTCAATATAACACAGGTAACATGAGCTCGTTAAAACATCAGATTTTCATATTTCTATTAACAAGTATACTCGCGCAACAATAACAAAGCAAGAATATGAATGGATTACAGAGTATAAGAATGTATGAAATGAAAATTACCACAGCCAATTGAATGTTTCACTTGAGGAATGACAAAGGAATCAGCCAAAGTAGCAGCCAAACATCAAAAAGGAGAAATCCAAGACTTCTTGAGGAAAACCAGAGTGCTGAGCAAAAAAACTGAACTTTGTGTTAACACGGAAAAACTGAGCTTGTTGAGAATAAATAGTTAGGCCCAACTTAAGGGTCTCTCTCCTCCTCCCCGGTCCCTGCATAATTATATGGTGGAGGAGTGTGTGAAGGTACGGTGATCCACACCGAGATCACCGAGAGAGAGAGAGAGAGAGAGAGAGAGATGATGGCCCCTGCAATTAGGAATGTTAAGGGATTCTATGCTTGTGGGCTCATTAATCTTACCAAGAAACAAAGAGGGTCGTACCATGCCCAATTCCACTTTAAACTGGTAACCCCAAACGTAGATCCATGTTAACCGTAAATAATGTGCTGTTTTAGGTATTTGGGCTCATGAGAGAATAGTTGTTTTAGTAGGTGCATGACCCTGTGGTTACTGATTTAAAGGTACTTATGACTGTGGGCCATTTCTCACTCCCGAACTCTGTTGTCTTATCTGCTCTGAGTTTGGCTGTAAACTGGACAGATGACCACAAAGGAAGTAAAGCAGGGCAAATGACCATAAAATGCAGGTTGCTCTCCCGACAGTCGACTGATAATTTATATTTTACATATCCCTTATGTTTTCAACAACTGAGAAAAAACTATTACACTACTGTACCAGCAGATGTCCCTATCACAAGTGTTTTTAAACTTTCAACTGATAGCAAACATTACCAGTGGGAGTTAGGTGCTAATGTTCTCAGTGAAAGTATGAAGTGTAAAAAGCAGAAAAAAATATAATATGAAATAGATTGCATCATTGCTTAAGCTTAATTGTTTATAAGAGTAATTACATTAATTATAAGTTGTTCTGCTTTGTTTATGTCAAACTGTCAGAAATATTTTATATTCATGATTACAGGCTGGAAAAACAAGACACAACTTGAGGTGATACTATGCCATAGATAAATATGGAACATAATAGAAAACTAGATTATGACAACTGAAATATGAAATCTAAGCTAATTGATGCCTACAATGTTTATACAGTCTCACCCCACCCATTCCTACATAGGCTACGCACACCATTAACAGACGGCATGTGGTTTGAAAGGTTTGTTTCAGACTGACGTTCATCGTTCCAAAGCCTCAACTGTGTGGTTGATTCATAACAATCCTGATTGCACCAATGTGTTACCTGTGTCAGTGTTTCAACACAGTCTTATTTATCCCAAAACCTCAGCTGTATCAGTGTTTCTGTACACTATTTATTATTCCAAATCATCATTGTATTTGTTTCAAAACAGTTGTTTCAAAACTGCCAAGTCAATATCCTGAAATAGTGTGAACTGGCCATAGGCATCAGCTGTCAGTAATTGTTTCCAAAAGTTCCATAACTGCAAGGCCAGATAAATTTTCTCGCAGTGTTGTTTATTAAGTCATTTTATTATTTGTTGAAATTAATCTTAGTGTAACGATAAATGCTGAGAATCTGCACTTTAATCAAATGTGAATTGAGAGTCCATTACTGAGTGATAACACTGATGAATTCACCTGGCCTATTTTCTTTTGTCCCCTGCAAGGCTGAGGAAACTGCTTCTTCAGTAGTATGGACCTCCGTCTGTAGCTGCTTATAGCGCGACTGGGACTCTAACTCCCAGCTGCTGCAGTCACAGTTAAACACAAACTTATTCTGTGCACCACCTGCACCCCTCTCCCCTCAATTATGCTGCACCAAACCCCCCTCCCCTAATTATGCAGCTATTGAGTATTTCCTTTATATCATCACCATAGACGTAGTTTGTGGGGGTCTAGTACATGGTCCTCTGTAAAGTATGACAATTACAATATTTTGGGCATTGTTTAATTATTAACATATTGTAACACTTCAAATTAATGGACATAAGCATCTGATTTTCAGATATGGAAAGATAGTTTATGAAAAATAATTGCCATCAAATTTATTTATAGTTATATTTTATTCAACTTTATTGAACCTACTGAAATATACAGAAAATCAAGAAAAAAAAAAACTGAAGGACATACGTCTGAACTAATCCCAGAAAATGTACAGGGCAGGCTTGCAATTTTCTTTTTTCCTGATTTTTCCCAACCTGAATGTTCAACTGAGCTTGTTTACCTCACTGCAGCACCTGCCCTGACAGCTGTGGGAGGAGAGGTTGAGCACGTGACTCCTCCGATTCATGTGACGACACTCTCCCTTCTTTTCATGTTGCGGCCGCACCACTAGCTGCACACTGCCTATGGCGTTGGAGGAGGATGCGGTCAGCGTATGGTTGGTTCGTGCTGCCGCAGGTGCCCAAGCATGACAAGGAGGGCGCTATTGTGATGAGGCCAACGGGGAGGGTTTGGGCTGGCTTGCCCCCTATTGAGCCCTAGCGAGGCTGGCCAATTGTTGCCTCGCCAATGGCCATGGCTGGGAATGGTGAGGCTGGGGGTTGAGCCCGTGGGCAGCAGTTTATCCTATGAGCCACTCAGGGGCCCCTAGGCTTACAATTTCAAACTTTTCCTAGTCTAAAATATATATACAAACACCAGGAAATGAAGTTAATTACTCACTGAAATCATTGGTACAGTTCATCAATACAAATTCAGTAAAAGACACATGACATCTTATTCATCTCTATGATAACATAAGAATAACATACAAATAAAAACAAAAAAACAAAAATACACACAACTATCGGGATATAAACTCCTGTCGAAAGTGCACTCTTCAGTTCAGACCTTTATGAGTTGGTAGTGCAGGGTTTTTATTTATGTCTATTAGGGATTAAGGGCCACATTGTACTAATCATAGTTCATGGTCTTAGGTGCATCACACACCTTCAGTGAAGGTGTGTCCAATTTTTGCCTGTTCAGTGGTGCAAAAACGGGTTAAAGTAGCTGCAAAGTGACAAAGTGGGTCTGGCGACATGCAGTATATGAAAAAAAAATTAAAAAAAATAAAAGCAAAGCATCATTTCATAATTTTACATTCCTTGAATCCATGAATGCTAAAAAAAAGCCCTGTACAGGTATATAGTTCCATTCAACATTAAGCTTGGATATTTTCTTGACAATCCAGGGCTCCATTTCACGGTCACATCGGAGGTCTAGCTCCTAGGATGAGTACCAACATGCACACGCACGCGCGCACACATGCACACATGCACACACGCACACATGCGCACACGCACACAACATAAATAAAAGCAAATAGGGGAAATTATTATCATTAACTCTGAAATAATGGATGGAGTTATTTTTACATATAAACAAGTGTTCTTTATACATTACCATCTAATGATCCGTAGCTAGACGACTTTTGGAGTCTTGGAGTTGTTGAACCTTCAGCTAAAAAAAATGCATCATAATTACCATTGTGAAAAGTGAGATGGTTAAGAGCTCACATTACAGATATACAGTTAGACATAAAAAAACCAAAACATCTACTCCACATTAAATAATTTTAAAGTGCTTGTGCTTGAAACACCAATAACTTAGGCCAATTTTGCTTGGGAAACATTTAAAAATGCTGATTGCTGATACGATATGAGTAAGACGTGTATAATTAACTTTTCATGTGGCATTTCCGTTTTTGTCCGCCCCTCATCGCCAATCTCCCTTACCTGAGCATGACTCATCTGCTCCCTCCAGTGGGTCATAGCCCTTGTGCTCACCTGTACAGAGATTAAAGAAAAACTAATTACATTCTTACATTTCATCAATAGCTTAAATATTCTGGAGTAGGCTTATAAAAAAGCTAATCTGAGAAAGTATTTTGCCTAAGAATTGTTTGTCAGTTAATTCAGTCGAAATGATTTCCAGTTTAATTGACTGAGTGGATAGCTGAATTTCACAATGTGATGCTCTGAACATCTTGCAAATGTTATGGGTGGCTGAGGCCACTGCATGGAAAACCATTGTTTCCAAAAATCCGTTTCTGATTATGCCAAATCTGGCTAAGGGGCTGAGCCTGTTTTACTTTTGGGCCACCTGTGGCTTATTAATAAGTATTGCTCTGAATTTGTGAGGGAGAAAGAACGTGTTTTAGAGCACATTCAACAGGTCAAAGACTTCAATAGATTAAAACCCCTTATGTTGCCTGAGCAGTTCGAAGCTAACTGTGCTGATTAATGCAAGTAACAACCCTTTAAAGGACCTTAATCTGGAGAAAGCATGCAAAAAGTAAAATGTGTAACATTCGTCAGTCTCAAACCCTGGTTTCCGTTGAGTCGCGTCTGACAGGAGAGACCCTGTTAGAGAAACACCCCAGACTTGAGTAAAGAATTTTGAGAGTTGTTAAAAAAAAAATAAATAAATGATTAAACACTCATTTTCTTTTCCGCCTTTTGTGTTTGAGAGCTGGTTTTCAGTTTAGATTTCTCCCATAAAATCTCCAATTTAGTGGACATTACAATGCCTTTTAGAACCCCTTCCTAAACATTCACAATAATATTACTTATAGTGGCTATTCAGTGTTTGTGACTTCTCACACTCCCACACATCCACTTATTGATTATATCCTGGGGTAAAAATGGTACAAATTTAGATGATGGTACTGTAGTCTGACAATCAGGGATGTTGATGCTGCTCCAAGATACAAATATCAATACAAAGCCCAATTCAAACACTTCTGTTGTATATCCTACAGTGTTTTTACATAGATTTAATTGGTCCTTACCTCCACTTGATATTTTATGCTGACACTTTGTTGCTGCAATTGCAATGAAAGCTCCTACAAAAATTCCTGTACAACTTCCCACAATAATCCAAACAGTAAGGTTCTGGCCTGAATCTGAAGACAAAAATACATATCCATATCAGTCACTTCACAAAAATGCAGTTGTACTCTACACAGCAGAATATTTTCTGTTTAATGCACCGTGCAAGATACATATAGACATTTTCCAAACTATAAAACAGTCCAGATGGAATTAATGCCCAGATCATTCTTCATTGCAGTGGTATATGGGAAGCAATGGTTACTCTGGCTGTCAATCAAAGCAGAAATAAATTACAAAATATCACCTGTAACGTCTCTCTGCAGGATATCAGTCTGTTCCTCTCCAGTGTAAGGGTTGATGTAGCTCAGGTGGAGTTTGACTGTATGAAGGGTCCTGTTTGTATGCAGGACAGTATCTATATTGTAAAGACCATCCTTTCCTTTGCTGATGTTAATAAATGCAGAACGTGTCCAGTCCTGGTTTTTCTCATCAGTCCAGCGGACAGATGGCTTGGGGAACCATCCAGAGGCGTTGAACACGAAGCTATTATCCTCTTTGGAAGTAAAGGTTTGAACTGAAGGCTTTGCTGAATAGTATTAAGAAGAAAGGAAAAATCTTCAAATCAGACTTCAACATTCAAGTACAATCATTAAGACGTACAACTAATTTAGATATGCAACTATAGAACCTCAGAACGTACCAGCAACAGAAAGGTTGACTGAGTCCTGAGCATGAAGACTAGGGCCTTCACTCCACACCTCACAGAAGTAGAGTCCTGCATCTTTCAGTGTGAGATTCTTCAGAACCAAAATAAAGGTACGGTCTTTCAAAAAGCAATTTGACTTGGTGGCATTTCCATAATCCCGATCTTCCTCCTGTTTCTGTCTATAACCATTTCCAGAGGCACAAATTGTGTGATTCTCCGTTTCATTCCTCCACCACTTAAAGTGGATGCTCTCTATTGCCACATTATCAGTGGAGCTGCTGCAGTACAGTGGCACCTGCCCATGGTAAGGACCAGTGACATTCTGAATTGGAATAAACACATGAAGTGCTGTGGAAAAAAGGGGGAAAACTGGATCAGAACATCTTCCGACAAACTTGTAGATTTACTATTAATGTCAATGACACCACAAAAAGGAAATAATAATTTAAATCAAGGCATGTCTTAGTTATGTTATTATCTGCCAATGACATGGATGGAAAAATGTCATTAGCCTGAATACAGGTGGTACTGCTGGTACTTTCACTGCATCACAGCCATTAAAAACACTTAAATGGTGTAACATATGATCTTCATGTATATAAAAAACAAAAGAGACTGAATTTGCATGGACTGAATGTGATTCACGACATTCTGTTCAAATATCTTGAAGTAAGGATATTCAGACCTAATGAAAACTGTATCTACATTGATAACTCCAGCTGTGTAAAAGTAAATTGGAACAGGTCAAATGTAAACACCCTACTCCTGCTCCTGGTTGCAGCAGAAAATCTCACCAGGAACTGGATATAAAGGAACTGCTTCTCTCTGCAGGAAATCAGTCTGTTCCTCTCCAGTGTAAGGGTTGATGTAGCTCAGGTGGAGTTTGGCTGTATGAAGGGTCCTGTTTGTTTGCAGGACCGTTTGTATGTTGTACAGGTCATCATTTCTGTTGGTGATGTTAGTAACTGCAGAATGTGTCCAATCCTGGTTTTTCTCATCAGTCCAGTGGACAGATGGCCTGGGGAACCATCCAGAAGACTGGAATGAGAGGCTATTTGCCTCCATGGAAGTTAAATCCATATCTGAGGGCTTCGCTAAATAATATTTAGGAAGAAAGGAAAAATCTTCAAATCAGACTCCAATTCTGTGAAGTACATTCGGTGAGATACACAACTAATTTCCAGACACATACATATAAGCACATGTGACAGACACATTTTACATACTGAAGAACCTCAGAACTTACCAGCCACAGAAAGGTTGACTGAGTCCTGAGCATGAAGACTAGGGCCTTCACTCCACACCTCACAGATGTAGACTCCTGCATCTTTCAGTGTGAGATTCTTCAGAACCAAAATAAAGGTACGGTCTTTCAAAAAGCAATTCGACTTGGTGGCATTTCTATAATCCCGATCTTCCTCCTGTTTCTGTCTATAACCATTTCCAGAGGCACAAATTGTGTGATTCTCCGTTTCATTTCTCCACCACTTAAAGTGGATGCTCTCTATTGCCACATTATCAGTGGAGCTGCTGCAGTACAGTGACACCTGCCCATGGTAAGGACCAGTGACATTCTGAATTGGAATAAACACATGAAGTGCTGTGAAAAAAGGGGGAAAACTGGATCAGAACATCTTATGATCGTCATATATCCAAAACTCAATAGACTGAATTTGCAGGGACTAAATGTGATCCCAATTCACATTTTTTGGAAAAAAGTAATGATATTTTGACCTGATGAAAACTTTGTTTATATTGTTTACTTGAGTTTATAGGTAAAGTGGAGCAAGTCAAAGTTCAAACACTCTACTCCTGCTCCTGATTGTAGAAAATCTTACTTGGAGCTGGGCAAAAAAGAATTGGTTTTTCCAGCAGAACATCAGTCTGTTCCTCTCCAGTGTAAGGGTTGATGTAGCTCAGGTGGAGTTTGGCTCTATGAAGGGTCCTGTTTGTTTGCAGGACCGTTTGTATGTTGTACAGGCCATCCTTTCCTTTTATGATGTTAATAACTGCAGAATGCGTCCAGTCCTGGTTTCTCTCATCAGTCCAGTGGACAGATGGCCTGGGGAACCATCCAGAAGACTGGAATGAGAAGCTATTTGCCTCAGTGGAAGTTAAATCCATATTTGAGGGCTTTGCTGAAGAATTTAAGGAACAAAGAAAAACATCAGTGTAGGGAAAAGCAAACATTAGGACTGACTTTTTTACATGAAAAATAAATTAAAATGTATCTAAAATGAAAATTTTAGATAAGCCACACATATATGGAAGTATGACAGGCATGTTTAGTATACCAAAGAACCTCAGAACTTACCAACCACAGAAAGGTTGACTGAGCCCCAAGCATGTTCAGTAGAGCCTTCACTCCACACCTCACAGAAGTAGAGTCCTGCATCTTTCAGTGTGAGATTCTTCAGAACCAAAGTAATACCGAAGTTTGTACCAAGGCAATTGAACTCAATGCTGTTTTTGTCATTGAGATCTTCTTTTTGGTTTGACCCATGACTATCTTCAGAGGCACAAAAACTGATGTAATTCTCCCTTTCACCTCTCCACCAGATCAGATGGATGCTCTCTTCTGGTACATCCTCAAAGATATAGTTGCAGTACAGTGACACCTCCCCTTGGTAAGGACCAGTGACATTGGGTTTTTGTATAACCACAATACCTGCTGTGGTACAAGGAGGAAAAAATTGGAGTAGAATGTCTTTTAGCAGATTTGTGGATTTACTACCAACTTCAATGACGCCACAAAGAGGAAACAATAATGATAAATAAACCAAAACTTAATTTCTTATGTTTATGAATATTTGCCAATTATATGAATGATTAAAAAGCATGAGTATTTAGCAACCACTAAATATCTAGCATCATATGTATTTAAAAATACTTCAGAGGTAAAAAAAAAAACTAATTTTGATCCCGATAGAAAAATCTGAAAAATGACTGACCTCTCAAACCCCCCATTTTAGGAAAAGGTGTAGCCACTCAGTGCCTGAATGACTATAAACTAGCACTGAATCATTGTACTGAAACTATAATTGTATAAATGGTATTGTAAGAATGGGTCGTGCGTAAACTATATATGCAAGCAATTGAATTTCAATTCCATTAGTGACTCCATTAGTGAAAAGTTTTGTTCCGCTTGCACAAAGTTCCATTCTTTTGACAGGTTTCTGAAACCCCAAGCAAACACGCAAGACGACACATCCACTACACGTGGGAGGAGTACATACATGCTTTGCATTGTCATCTGGCAATCGAACCATAAAAACAAGAACCAAAAAATGAACATTGGTAAAAAGTAGAGGGACATAAATGCAAGTTATAAAGGTATAAAATAGTTTTGCCAGGGTGCAGTATGAACTCAAGCGCAGACAGAGATGAAATAAACCAGTTTATTGTGAAGGGCAAATCCCAAAAACAGAGTCAAAAACAGGCACATGGTCAAACCAGGAGAGCACAGCGACAGGACAAAAACAGAATCCAAAGTCAAAGTAAAAAAACAGGCAAAGTTGGAACCAGGCAGACACAGCAATCAGGTAGAGACACAAACCAAAAAATCAGAAACGGGTAAAAAGGAAAAAACCAAAACACAGAATCAGACGGCATTACTGACATGTTTATTTGTTTCCTTTTAAAACGATAAAAAGACAAGTAAAAAAAAAACATTTTCATAAAGCTCATCAATGTGTCTAAAATAAAATATCCACCCATACAAAGGGCTTGTTTTTAAATATACTTTCTGCTGTGTTTGAATTTTGTCTTGGACAAAAGAAAAGATTATTTTACACAGCAGTGTCAATGCGTTATTGTGTTCCATTTTGTTCCAGGTTTACTTCATGTATTTCAGGGGGTGCACCTCTAATGGCAGGTCTTGTAGGAAGTGTGCCTACTCTTGCGCACTTCATTTACAGATTCAGAACTCTACATACTCTCATACTGACAGCGTATAAGGGAATATTACTGGTTTTACCTCACCCCATATTAAAGGTGGCACTGCCTTGAGATATGAGGTAAGGGCTAATTAAGCCAGTGTGTTTGAGCTGCTGTAAGCTGGCCTTTTGCTCAAGTAATTGTGAGCCTTGTGACCAATGAGTCGTACAGAATGCAAATATCCCTTTTTTAGCATTGTTGAGTCTGCTAAACTGTTATTGGCACTTTCCAGCACCTTCATGTAAATAAACACCACCATTTTACTGCATTTTGTCTCATGTTTGTCACTGACACCGTTGGCCGTTTGATCCCGTTACCTTATGATATTGCACACACACACACGCACACACACACAACCAGTTACCTTAAGAGTAACGATATCTATAACTGTCCATTCACTCATCTATAATCATAATGTTATCCCCATTCTGTATTTCTTTGAAACCATATTAGCCGGCTTAAGACTAAGAAAGAGTGAAAAAGGGGAATTAATATTGGCCTTACCTGCCTGTGACATGCAAGTTTGATGCAGAATCACCACCATAAAAATAACCAGCTTCATGTTGGACAGATGCGTTGTGATGTTCTCTTTTTTTCCCACAGTCTGCACTACTGCAGTGCATGAGAATATAAACGTCTGATCGTGGCATGTCAACAGGAAGCTTATTTGCCACACGATGAACAGAAATGATTGTGGCTGGCACACTTCCTGTTGAGTGCAAAGATGACCCATTATGCTGCACTATATGTGAATACCAAGACAGTGTAATTTGAATATTAACACTGGGAGGGACACCATTTTTATACAGACTTCATTCACTGCCATTTTATTTACATTTTTGGCATTGAGAGGATATACAGAGAAATGGTCTGAGTATCTGTCATCTTAAGAAAATGTTACGAATTTCTTGAAAGCTGCCAAATTTGGAGCCACAAATTCAAAGTCTTTTACTCTGACCGTTTTGGTAAAATGCTTTCCGTAATCTCCGTAATGTTATTTTCAATGAGGCTGCATTGCTTGGCACCATGGAAACAGCTGGACACCTCAGCCTATATTTGACATGAGTCAAATATTGTCTATGCATGGAAATTGTGTATAACAATGACAAAAGCAAATAAACGAAATATGCCATGAGAAAGATGCACAGAGCATCTCTTGCTTCAGCTCTGTGTCCTACCCACAGCCTTAGAAAACCACATACCTTACAGAGAGAAAACCATTCACCCTGTGCTGAAAACTTTAGAAACTGTGTTTGACTAAAACCAGTCAAACATAATCTAATCATTTAATTTTTCACTGAATTCTCATAATGTAAATGGAGCCCACAGTGCTTACCCTGATACACATATAATGGTCATTAAATATTCTATACAGTAAAATATAGAATAAGTTGATCTGAAAAGCTTGAGGCAAAAGCCGAAAACTGGGAAAATTCATCAATTAACTAAAGAATTACATTTACGTTTGTGCCAACAGTGCTTTTTAACTAATTACACTAATGACTGTAATTAGCTACATTTAGCTAATTTATTCCTTGTGTGCTCTCCTACAATTCAAAACACCAAAAACATAGTATTCAGAAGCAGTAAGCATAATACAGAATAACTGTTATAAGTTGGTCAATATATTTACGATTGAAACCCACACAATACCATTTCTTTCATTTGACATTATCCTCCAAAGTGTACCCATGATAACGTGGATAAAACCTAACTGATGATTTTTGGATTAACGACTGAATCCATGTTTTTGAGAGACACATTATGTACATAATATAAACAGAATAGATTTTTTGTACGAGAAACAATAATGAGGTAAACCGTTTTTCTTTTTTTTGGTATGGCAAATGGCATGTCTATCTGACAGGAAGTGATTTCATCGCTGTGGTGCAAATATATTCTTTGCAAAACGGGGCTGGTTCCTTTCAGCAGATGCCAAGGAGCGTGAGAAAGGTACCTTTTGAGCAGCGTGAGAAAGTTGTAAAAAGGCTTTGTGAGTGTGCTGTGATGAGCTACTTAACACCTTATCTACTTCAGAAAAGTAAATAAATATTACACAATCGCACGATTAGATTATATTACATGATTTTGTATTTTTTAAAGGTCTGTCATATTTGTGAATACACAGTTATACATAAAATGGTGATATATCAGTACTTTAACTATATTGACTATATCACGCGGTGAATGTGCAGTGCCTGTGAACATAGAAATATGACCTTCATATTAGTTGAATAAGGATATTAACTTACTTTTAATGAGAATGTCATTATCATATGGAGAGCAATCAACAAACTTTTCAATGTGCTCAAGCTATATGAGGTACTCAATGTCACCAAGCAGGGGAGATCCTCTGAAAATATTCCCTGCCACCTACATTCTACAATGCTTCTCCACTGTGGCTGTTGAATGAGTGAGGTAGTTTGCCACCAAGGACTTGTCAGTGTCTGCCATGTCCTTCTAGGTGGCCGTCTCAAACGCTCAACGTGCCATCTGGCTGGTAACTTTAGGACAGCTGTACCTAAAACAAATCATGCTTTGCCATTTAGTACTTGTGTCAATAAACTTTGTTATACATTCCAATGTTGTGTGATTATTAATATTGCATATATATTGAATGATTGCCAACCTCTGCAGCCCCGAAGAACTCCAAATGCCTTTACATTTTGTCCAGTCATTAACGTTATTAATTCGGTTGTAACCGAATGTGTGATGTTGTAATTTGATTGTGACGAGTTATTAATAAAGTAATTTTAATATATATTTGGCATTGGTACCCCAGGGTGAGAGGTTGTAGCCTACTTGGAAAGCTTGTGTATAATTCTAAAAAGGGTTGTCGTGAGGTCTATGTTTGTTTGCCTTTTTGAACTTCATGAACTGCTCATGTGAATTATAACACCTTGTCTGCAACAAGGAATTGGTTGGAAGGGATTTGATTAACTATGACATGAATGGTCTATAAGAGAGTTAATTAGCTTTGAAAATCCTTGGCAGTATATTGTGGACTGGCTCCACAATTCAAGCCACACACCCAAACGATATCAGTAGGACTTGACCTTAGATGCAAATATGTCTTTTTTATTTTTCCATTTTAAAATAACAGACAAGGAACAAGTCAAGTTTAGAAAATTCTTCCTCAGGTTCATTCTAAGGCAACAATGACAAAGCTGCCATGCAAAATAGTCAGGAAACAATATGACATATGGTGTCAATTAGCAATCATGATTTTACATAATCAGAGCCACCTGCAAGTGACCCATCCCTCCAATTCTCAATATACATATCTTCCATCGAACAATCAAGCATGACGTTACAAGCGTGTTCCCATCACAAGTGGACTACAGCAAATTACACATATATAGCAGATATCAAATAACATTAAAATGAATGCCCAGAGATTTAGTACAAATATCATGTGTCGCACTTGGAAATAACTGTTGTGAATTATACAATTGCATGTCTGAAGACTCATTCGTGATAATGCTTCACATGTGATAGCAATGATGAAGTACGAAGGTGTGGCACTGCAATTGAAACAATCAAGGCCACAAGCCATCCCTCACCACAATACAATTACATATGGGGGAGGGGAAGATAACATTTAACAATGAGCAAGCCAAACAAATCCAAAGACCCTCCAGGGCCATCTGACATGGTTTCAGACTAAAGAACACATTTCACATCTGCAGTGTGTGTAAAGAAGAGAGTCAAATGATGGACATAATTGTCATTAGATTTATGTTGTAGTCATTATAGACCACAAGCTTCAGATCAAATGGAGGGGGACCCTGTCATCAAGGAACATTTGGCAAAACTCCACCTTGAAGGAATCCCTTGACCCGAAGGTCTTCCCATTATACTCTGCAGCGTACAAGCAGCGCCCAAGGCCCACGGACTGAGCCCTTCTGAAGTCATGGCTTGCCCACACCCGTACCCAGGACACTGGATCTGCATAAAGCTGATGTAACTAACTGTGATCTAACTTGACTGTGTGATGACTCAATAAATGGGTGATGCATGGAGGAGGACTTCATCCAGGTCTAGGTTGCGTCTTCCACGTCTGCACAGATTGCATCGTACTCTCACCCTCAATCGCTCAGCAGATTGCTTCTGCTTCCTTTTTTTTTTGATTTTCCCCACTTTATTGGACAGTTACAGTAGAGAGGCAGACAGGAAATGCAGGAGAGAGGGGGAGGACATGCAGTAAAGGGCCCAGGCTGGATTTGAACCTGGGCTGCTGCGGTAAGGCCTGGCCTTTCATGGCATGCGCTCTACCGGATGAGCTACTGGGGCGCGCCTGGATTAAACTTCTAACATAAATTTTTGGATGATAACCTTAACCGATAAGGCGCGGCCGAATCGCGCCCCACCCTTAGTTTTGTTTGTGTGCATGTGCGTGTGTGTGGACCTCCCTCCCTGTGTGCATTATTCCCCTCTGAGTTGGCCAGGAGGGGGCTGGCCTGTGCCATGATTGGTGGTTTGGCTTGCGGTGCGGGTGCGGGGAAGTCCCTCTCCCAGGAGTTCTCCCACGTGGCACAGGGCCAGCCAATAGTGGGCTAACAGACAGAGGGGGCAGTTGGAAAGGGGGAGGGGGGTCAAAGCGGGTAGCTGCCCGAGCATGAGTTTTTACTGTCTTTAAAAAACCAATAAAGTCTCTGCTAACCTGATTCCCTGTGTCTTGGTTGTTTGTGTGGGTGGGTCCCAGTACCTGTGTTGGGAGGGTCATCAGGGGACGCTAGCATGACTCCTGACAGTCCCTGTGCTCCTACATTAATTCGATAAAAATAAGTTGGGGCTATTCGCCTAGCCATTAAATAAGGTAGGTCTGATCTGCTCCTAAAGTTGAATCTTTTGTTGCCAAAAGCGAAAAGGCACTTTGAAAGAGAGATTGCACTAGATGCAAAGAACCCTAAACATGAAAAAGGATAATTAAGCATGAGATAAGAGATATATATAAAAAAAATAAGGATGAATTTGTGGTTTATGATAACAAAACTATTGCCGATACCCTAAACAGCTAGTTTGTGGAGAGTTTCTCTAGTGAAGTTTTTTCACATATGCCTTCAGGTGCATTCAGTTCAGAGTCTTTTGGAGGAAATTGATTTAAATGATGCACAAGTACTAGATAAACTTCAAAAACGTAAAACAAATAATGCAGCAGGCCCCGTTGGAACATATCCAAGAGTTTTCAGGGAACTAGCGGAAGTGGTCTACAAGCGTCTGACAGTTATTTTTAAGCGATCTCTTAAAACTGGAGAAATACCAGATGACTGGAAGCAAGGCAGTGTAGTACCTATCTAATAAGAAAAGAGGCTGGACTGATCCAGGAAATTATAGGCCTGTCAGCTTAACTTGTATCACTTCTAAATTACTGGAATCCATCATTAGGGACAATTTGGAATTATTCCTTGAACAAAATGGTATCATAAATGATAGCAAGCATGGTTTTAGCAGAGGGAGGTCATGCTAAACAAACCTCCTGGACTGAGGAAGCTACAGTGTGTTTAGATTTAAACCATGCTTATGATATTATCTATTTAGACTTTCAAAAGGCATTTGACAAAGTATTGAGAGGCTCATAGTGAAAATTAAATCTGCAAGAATTACAGGAGCTATCACTGAGTGGGTTTGAAGTTGGCTCTCTGGTAGAAAGCAGAGTGTAACTGTGGGAGGACTGTATCAGAGCAGGGTCCTGTATGAAGTGGAGTCCCGCAGGGATCGGTTTTGGGGCCTTTGCTATTCCTTATATACAACAATGACATGGAGGCATAGGGGACTCCGAAATGAAGTTGGGGCTACATGGGTGATGTGCTAGCAACCTCTCCCCATTTTAGACACTCTGAGCTTGACACTCTGCTGATCATTTTGGGAGACTTCAACATCCACCTGGAAGCTTCCCAGTCTGCCGCCTTCCTACTCTTTCTCCACTCTTTCGACCTCTCCCTGCTGCACTCTCCTCCGACCCACAAGTGCGGCAATGTTCTTGACCTCGTAATCCTGAAGTACTGCTCATCCTCAAACCTCACGGTGACCCCTTCACATCGGTCTGAACACCACTTCATTTCCTTCTCCCTCCATCTTACTCCCCATCCTGCCTCCCCTCCACCCTCCCCTTCTGTTACGGTCCACCATAACATCTGCTCTGTTTCACCTTCTCTTGCTTCCAGAGTCACTGTTTCCCTTCAACCCCTCGACTCCTTCTTCAATCTTCCCTCTGACTCTGCACCTTCCACTCTGCTTTCCTCTCTCTCTTCAGCACTTCACAATCTTTGTCCTTTTGTTTCCAAAACAGCATGCTCATCTCTTTCCAGTCCGTGGTGTCTGCGGTCCTCCATGCCAACAGGGCCAGACTACAGGCAGCTGAGAGGAAGTGGAATAAATCCAGGGCCCCATCTGACCTGTCCACCTACCAGTCTCTCCTGGCAGCGTTTTCTTCCTTGGCTACCTCTGCCAAAGTCAGTTTCTATCAAGCTAAAATTCAGAATTCTACTACTAACCCTCGTCAACTGTTCTCTATTTTCTCTTCTCTCCTCAGCACCCCTCCTCCCCCAACACAGTCCTCCTTCTCTGTGGACGACTTTGCAGTTTTCTTCGATGGGAGGATCGCTGACATGCGCAGCTCTTTCACTACCATTTCCACCATTCCTCGCTCCCCTCTCCCCATACCCTCTCGCTGTTTCTCTACTTTCTCTTCCCTCTCTGCTGCTGACGTCTCCCAGTTCCTGCTCTCCCAACATCATACTACCTGTGCTCTTGACCGGATTCTCTCTTCTCTCCTCCAGTCAATCACACCAGACATCCTTCCAGTCGTCACCTGTCTTGTGAACTCCTCCTTGTCTTCTGGTTGCTTCCACTCTTCCTTCAAGCAGTGGTGCGCTGGGCGTGCAGGTTCTTCCTGTACAACATCCGAAGAACCCGTCCCTTTCTCACCACCAACTTTACTCAGCTTCTGGTCCAAGTGATGGTTCTGTCCCGCTTGGACTACGGCAACTCCCTTCTTGCTGGCCTTCCAGCATTTGCCATCAGACCCCTGCAGCTCATCCAGAATGCTGCAGCTCATCTGATCTACAACCTCCCTAGACACTCTCATGTCACTCCCCTGCTCACTGCCCTCCACTGGCTGCCTGTTATTGCTCACATCAGATTTAAAACTTTGGTGCTAGCATACCAGACTGTTAAGGGGACAGCTCCAGCTTACCTCCAGAAGATCATCAGACCCTACACCCCTGCCAGACCCCTCAGAGACACTGGCCACCTTCAAGCGCAGACTGAAGACTCACCTCTTCAGGCTGCACCTCTCCCATCCCCTTCCTTGCTCTTTGTAATGTCTGTACCCTCATTTACTCTTGTTTTAACTGTGATTTGTTTTTAACCTTGGCTATTTTTTATTTTCTCCTTATATAGTTGGTAGGGGAGTCCTAATCTATTCAGTTACCTTTGGCACTTTGGACTCTAGGGTTATCTTTGCACTTTTTGTATCATTCTTATGCACTTTGCCTTGTAAGCCGCACTGGATAAGAGCGTCTAACAAATGTCCTTAATGTAATGTAATCAGTTTGAGGTATTGTTCATCTTGTTTTATGTGCCCATTCAAATAGTCTGTCGGTATGGTTTGTGTTTAAATGTTTTTTTCAAATTGTCTCATCAGTTTGAATTGTTTAAATCATACCTCATTTCGACCTCATTGGATGCCAGAGAGAACTGGGCTAGATACCTTGTGGGAATCTGAGAGAACTCCAAGGTTGTGTGTTTATTTTTGGCCTTTGAGAGGCCGATATCGTGTTTTGTTTGGGAGGGAGGCCAATCGCTGAGTTAGTAGGACTGTAACCATAACTACCAGGAATCATGTCACTGTCTTTTTGGGGTCTTGTACGTTGTTTCGTGTGCAATTTGTTGACCAATCAAGGGTACCCATAATCGTAATAATTATTTTTAGTATTCTATTTACAATCTGAGGTAATTAGATAGGTGTTTGTGTTTCAATTTCAGTTTTTTATGCATCATTAAGTGGAGGTGCCTGTGTGTATAATGAATATCACTATGCTTACATATACTATCATCACTATACATTTCCATAGAACCCCTACTTATACACAGCTTACTCCTCTTCAGTTTTACATATCACTGAGTTATCATACATTATGCTTGTGTGTATTCCACTCAATATGCCCAGTGCCAGCCAGAGGCAGATGGGCCTCCTCTCTGAGCCAGGTTCTGCTCAAGGTTTCTTCCTGTTAGTGAAGAAGTTTTTCCCATGCCACCGTTGCCTACAGCCTTGCTCTGAGGTGGTCCCATGCTAGGGCTATATGTGAAGATATAGGCACCCATTTACATGTTCTAGGAGGTTAATTGAAAAGTTGAACATGAGGTATGTTGGGTCAAACAGAGGGGACTGTTAGGTGACAGTTCTGGCGAGCAGCACAGTGTTTGACAACGTTTATTTGAACAAAGGACCCAAACGGCACCTCCTGTTAACGACCTACAGCCTGGGGAACACAGGGTTCTCCATTACCATGTACCATGGACCTCAATTCCTAGGGCTACTTGGCTTTCACATGCAAATGCATCTCCCTCGAACTGTATAAATGTTGAGCACATTTTTGCTCCGCGCTTGTGCTCTCATGGCCGGGGGGGTACTCTGCAAATATGAGTGGGGTGTTCCTTTGCCTACAACCAACCAGAAATGCTTTTGAGTGGCACAAAAAAAGTCTGTATTGTGTCATAAATAGTTTGTTGCTTTCAATAAATATTCAAAAATTCAAAGCTTGTCTTTTTTGGTCTTAGCACACAGAATACTGCTTTGTAGAAAGATACTGGCACAGGTAGGAAAGGGTAGGCTGTTACTATGAGCTTAGGTATGAAAATCCTCTTACTACATTCAGGTGAGAATGTTCTGCCTTTTTATAAATATTCAATTCAGAGTGGCCTTGTGTTGAAAGACTAAATTTAAGTCATTTGGATACATCTTTAGATTTTTAAATACACTGTGATTTCATTACATACTTTACAAAACCTTAATGAACAAATTTCAATGATCAAAACTCAATATTGGTTTGTGTATTTTGATCCTGTACAACATTCCTGTACAGGATCAAAACTGCTCTATTCTTGCAACATATGCAGTTCAAACACTTTTCAGTGATACATAACGCTCGATACTTGCTCTCAGAAAGGACTGGAAACAACCTTAGACTTGGAGGGATAAACATTCATCAAGGATAAACCCAGAAAATGCACATTAGGAGTTTACTAGCCAGGGACTCACTGGTCAACTTGATTTATGGGATGACTTTATAGAAATCCTCCAGAATATTCTGTAACTACGAGTCAGTGTTATCTATTCTACTCCAGGGGAGGATGTACTCCACCCATGAACAGCACTGTGCTTTGTACCTCCACAATAGGGCAAAAGGCATGGTTTGCAAATATGTAGTAAGTTAAAAAAAAAAAATAAAATAAAAATGTTAGTTTCCACTACTGCATGTGCTCTTACCAGAAGTAATAAAATACCCTGAAGTTAAATACCTAGAAAAACTCCATTCAAAAATCCTACATATGGAGTACTCAAAAAAGAAAAAAAAACCTACATTACTGGAACAGAAGTCTGAAATAAGACTGATATCTTATTTTTCCTACAAAAGAAAATTGTGTGGGGAACTTGAGAACCACCAGATTACCAGGAGCAGCACTCCTTACCTTACCATTCTCAAGTACCAAAGTAATGTGGGAACAGGCAAGCTAATATACCCTGTGACTAATAGTCACAGGTGGCCCAAATCAAACAGCCACAGCCCATTAACCAATTAACTAACAAGGGAAATGGTTCCGCCCAACAGCATTTGCGCAAAGGAATGTCAGATACCAGTTTCGGGAAACAATGGTTTTCCACCGCCACCCACAACAGTTTGTTGGTTTTTTTAAGGTTTTTATAATAGTGATCTGAGAACAAGGTACTTAAAAAGGTGTGGAGAATGTTGCGAGATGACAAACTGAAAATAACTTGGCTCCTAAAACACCAAGGAGCTCATCATTGACTTTAGGAAGCACTCTCCCATTGCTTTGTCAATTAGATGACGTCTGCCAGGTGTGTGGCACTAATTGTCCTGTCAATGTGTTTTCCGCCCGCCCCTTTCTGTTTCTTCAAAACGGTTCAGCTCTGATAACAGACTCATTCTCTTCACTTTTAGAAGCGTTTAGTTAGAGAATTATAGTAGCTGAGTGCTAAATATACACTTTGTGCCAGTCTACTCTTTAGTGTTTTCTCCCTTTTGTTTGAATGCTTTTATTTCTGTCACTCTTGAGCAAGTTCAGTTATTTTGGAAAACAAGGATCTTTTCATTCATTGAAAATCAGTTGATTTGGTTTAGTTGGGATGGGGGAGTCTGTGCTTATCAGGGCTTATTTATATTCAGAATGTTAAGAGGCATTTTATAACGTTCAGGTTATTTTGCTTTTAAAAGGCATCTTATAGGCTCCCTGCTTCCTTAATCCTGTTCTGCCTCATTTATTTAAAGCAGTGAAATTGTCAAATAACCCCATGTATAAAATATTCCTAACCATGTACACAGAGATCTGAAATTTTGATGACCTATTTTATGGACACTGAAATATCAGAATTTACATTTTATGAATATTCTTACTTTGCTTGTTTGTTCTGGCCTTGGCTTTACCTTCAAGATTCAAGAATTCAAACATCAGTTTGAGTTCAGTAGTCAGTAAATTTAACCTGCTAGACTGTGCTTGTAGAGAAAGATATGACACTCCTGTTGTATGAAGACAAATACTTTTGAATCCTAGCCTTTGAGCCCTGATGAACAAATTTTACACTAAAATGTGGTCCTCAAAACTGTTCTGGGGCGTGTCTATTGGGCATGAAATTTTTCTCATGCAACTACTCTGAGATTTTCAAGCTCCCCTTATCTTTGTCCTCAAACTCCAACAGTCTCATACAGTGCCTTAATTGCTGCACATTCGTTTGATGCACCAAGACTGAGTTTAATAGAAAACGTACTTTGGCTGTAATGTTCAATAGAACATTATACTTTTGCAAGCTACAGTTCTGTGAAAACAGCCTTTTTCATTTTTGCATACATTCTCAGTACAAAATCCACTTTCAGATAAGGATAGTGCTTTACTCTTAGTTTGTTTTGAATTTGCAGTGTTAAGAAGTTAATTCATCTGTGAACATCCCCTGTGAGAGTTGTTTAAAAGAACATGCTTTCCCATACCGGGAGTCGAACCCAGGCCGCCTGGGTGAAAACCAGGAATCCTAACCGCTAGACCATATGGGAAGATGCTGTAGATGTCTTTTCGGAAAATCCCAAGGAGCGTAATACAGTAATGTCAAAGAGGATGCGCTCATCGCCAAAGTGCGGGTAAAATGGCAAAATGTAGCAAGGTGAAAAGGCAAGGAGCAAAATCTGAACTGCTTGTCATTTGCGTAAGCTGATGGTACCGGCGTGTCTTCAACCATATGTGTAGACTCCCAGGATGCTTTGGCAAGCATGGGGACTCCAAAATCTCAAAGTGTTTGCCATGGCCCGGATTTGAACCGGGGTTGCTGCGGCCACAACGCAGAGTACTAACCACTATACGATCATGGCCAGTGTTGGGTGTTAGGTGCTGTTAGAGATGCTACTGTTTATTCTAGGGAAACGTCACTCTCTAGCGCCATCAAAAAAGGAAGAGGAGGAGGAAAAGCAACATTTCCAAACAAGCCTTGTGGTCAGCAGCTGACAGGAGGGCCAGGAAACACCTCTCCACTGACGCATGCTTTCCAGACTCCAAAGTCCACCATGACTCCGACTGGAACTGACTTGCTGCAGCCATGACGCAGAGTACTGACCACCATAGGGGTGGAGAACTTATGTTACCTCTGAAGCCATTCCAGAGACTCAACTGCGTGTCAGCCAGGAGACCGTCCTTGCACTGAAGTCCAGACATGGTTGCCTTTGCAGCAAATATGGATCATTCAAGGAAATTTGTTCCTGGACTAAAGTTTGGATCTTCCAACACAACAAGACTCAGGCTGTAGTGTATGCTTTCAGAAGAAGCAGCACAGGGACCATCACCTGTGAGATTTGATTAAATGATCACACATTCCCATACCGGGAGTTGAACCCGGGCCGCCTGGGTGAAAACCAGGAATCCTAACCGCTAGACTATATGGGAAGATGCTGTAAGTTTCTTTTTGGAAAATCCCAAGGAGCGAAATACAGTAACGTCAAAGAGGAGAGCTCATCGCCAAAATGTGGGCAAACTGGCAAAATGCAGCAAGGTAAAAAGGCAAGGAGCAAAATCTGAACTGCGTGTCATTGCGTGAGCTGATGGTACCGGCATGTCTTCAAGCATATGTGTAGACTCCCAGGATGCTTTGGCGAGCACGGGGACCCCAAACTCTTACCCACCTCAGGGGATGTTTAACATGCAGTTTGTGTCAACACAACAGGAAACGAAATGCTCAAAGCCACTGCCGATACATGTCTGAGATCACTGTCACCGCAAAAGGTAAGAGGACATGTCAAGAATGGCAAGTGGTGCAAATGGGACCGAGCATAATAATGAGACGGTACATTTGGGCACTAGTGTCTGCCGTGACCCGGATTTGAACCGGGGTTGCTGCGGCCACAACGCAGAGTACTAACCACTATACGATCACGGCTGGCGTTGCGTATTAAAGATGCTACTCTTTATTCTAGGGAAATGTCACTCTCCAACACCATCAAAAAAGGAAGAGGAGGAGGAAAAGCAATGTTTTCAAACAAGCCTTGTGGTCAGCAACTGACAGGAGGGTGAGGAAACATCTCTCCACTGACACATGCTTTCCAGACTCCAAAGTCCACCATGACTCCGACTGGAACTGACTTGCTGCAGCCATGACGCAGAGTACTGACCACCATAGGGGTGGAGAACTTATGTTACCTCTGAAGCCATTCCAGAGACTCAACTGCGTGCCAGCAGGCCATCACTGCACTGAAGTCCAAACATGGCTGCCTTTGCGGCAAATATGAATCATCAAGGAAATTTGTTCCTGGACTAAAGTTTGGATCTTCCAACACAACAAGACTCAGGCTGTGGTGTATGCTTCCAGAAGAAGCAGCACAGGGACCATCACCTGTGAGATTTGATTAAATGATCACACATTCCCATACCGGGAATTGAACCCGGGCCGCCTAGGTGAAAACCAGGAATTCTAACCGCTAGACCATAGAGGAAGATGCTGTAAGTTTCTTTTTGGAAAATCCCAAGGAGCGAAATACAGTAACGTCAAAGAGGAAGAGCTCATCGCCAAAATGTGGGCAAACTGGCAAAATGCAGCAAGGTAAAAAGGCAAGGAGCAAAATCTGAACTGCGTGTCATTGCGTGAGCTGATGGTACCGGCATGTCTTCAAGCATATGTGTAGACTCCCAGGATGCTTTGGCGAGCACGGGGACCCCAAACTCTTACCCACCTCAGGGGATGTTTAACATGCAGTTCGTGTCAACACAACAGGAAACGAAATGCTCAAAGCCACTGCCGATACATGTCTGAGATCACTGTCACCGCAAAAGGTAAGAGGACATGCCAAGAAAGGCAAGTGGTGCAAATGGGACCGAGCAAAACAATGAGACGGTACATTTGGGCACTAGTGTCTGCCATGACCCGGATTCGAACCGGGGTTGCTGCGGCCACAACGCAGAGTACTAACCACTATACGATCACGGCTGGTGTTGACTGTTAGAGATGCTACTCTTTATTTTAGGGAAACGTCACTCTCCAACACCATCAAAAAAGGAAGAAGAGGAGGAAAAGCAACTTTTTCAAACAAGCCTTGTGGTCAGCAACTGACAGTAGGGTGAGGAAACATCTCTCTACTGACACATGCTTTCCAGGCTCCAAAGTCCACCATGACTCCGACTGGAACCGACTTGCTGCAGCCATGATGCAGAGTACTGACCACCACACAGACAGAGAATTTATGTTACCTCTGAAGCCATTCCAGAGACTCAACTGCGTGCCAGCAGGCCATCCCTGCACTGAAGTCCAAACATGGCTGCCTTTGCGGCAAATAGGAATCATCAAGGAAATTTGTTCATGGACTAAAGTTTGGATCTGCCAACACAACAAGACTCGGACTGCATGTCATTTGCATGAGCTGATGGTACCGGCATGTCTTCAAGCATATGTGTAGACTCCCAGGATGCTTTGGCGAGCGTGGGGACCCCAAACTCTTACACACCTCAGGGGATGTATAACACGCAGCTTGTGTCAACACAACAGGAAACGATATGCTCAAAGCCGCTGCCGATACATGTCTGAGACTGGCACTGCAAAAGATAAGAGGACATGTCAAGAAAGGCAAGTGGTGCAAACGGGACTGAGCAAAAACACGAGTTGGTCCTCCTGGACATTGGTGTCTGCCGTGACCCGGATTCGAACCGGGGTTGCTGCGGCCACAACGCAGAGTACTAACCACTATACGATCACGGCTGGTGTTGTGTTTTAGAGATGCTATTCTTTATTCTAGGGAAACGTCACTCTCTAGCGCCATCAAAAAAGGAAGAGGTGACCATGACTCTGACTGGAACCGACTTGCTGCAGCAGTGACGCAGAGTACTAACCACCATACTCTCCAAAAACAATATCCAATATTATATATATTTTTTCAGTCAATATGAAAAAATTATTCAGCCTATTTTTTTGATGAAATGATTGATTGGCTGCCATTGGTCAAGAATGATGAATCACATTCAAGCTTCTATCATGTACAGTACACCTTAGCCAGGGTCACAGTGTGATTTCTAATAACGTGGTCCACACTTGGATGCCAAAGAATGGCATTCGTCCCTTCTTTGCTGGCACAGAGTGATACAGCTCCTCACTCGGATGGAGTGGAGTGACGTTTACATTCCAGAATGTTTGCATAAGCCATGAAAAATAGCTGTTTTGTTTAACCTCACAAATGAAGTTATTTCTTGCAAAGAATTAAGTTACCCCTCTTATACCCTTGTATTTCTTCAGAAATGACTGTTCTCTGCTTCTACTACTGAAGCTGAAAGCATTTGGCATGGTTTCTGAGAATTTTGTCGGTCATGTGAGAAATACGTTTTGAAATTAAAAGCTTAAAAGAATTTAAAACCTAAATGTTGTAATGATGTTTTATAGGTAAAGAAACATGGACTGAATGGTTGGATGAGGTTCTGGTTCTGTAGAACATACGAACATATGATAATGAGAACAGGCCATTTGGCCTAACTAAGCTCGCCAATTCAAATAAAGGGTATCCAGGACTTCAAGTCTGCCTCAATTATATGACCTGACAACAAATTCCATGTACTCGTTATGTAAAATACTACTTCCTTGTATTGGTGTGGAACTTAACTCGTTTCCATTTATGTCACCTTGTTCAACAGACTGAACTCCCCCTAGAATGCATTGTAGTTAAAATTTATTTTAAAAGGTTCAAATAAGGTTAAATGCCTCTGCTAAATCACTTAAGTCTCCTTTCTGTTAGTCTAAATAGGTTAAGTTATTTGAGTCTCTCCTCATGACTTTCATGCAAGAAATTAATTTTAGTTTTAGGTTCTTATTTCCCACATTTAAGGCTACATTTAGCTATACTGTTCAATTCATCTGCCCACATATAGATTTTGTTTAGGTATTCCTATTTTACGTTAGTTGCAGATTTTATTATTTGGTGGTGGGACAATGGATGGAAAACAGTATTTACTGACAGTGAGCTGTGAAAATATAACATGGTGCAGACATGCATGCAACATTCTGCATACAGTGGAATTCAGTATTTGATGCAAGACTGATACTACCGTTTTGTTGATTTAAATTAACTGCATGCACCACGGAAAAAAGAACCCTGCAGAATATTGACCCAAATTACCTGCAGTTGCACATCACCACCACCAGATGTCAATAATATTTCAGTTCACATCGATCAATCAATCAACTTTTATTTATATCGTCAAGATACAAGCAGCAGCGTTCTGAACAAGCTGGCGATTTTGTATTTTTATTTTTACAAGGAATTAGCACAGAACCAGATAGTAGGGCATTGCAATAGTCTCGTCTAGACGTGACAGAAGTATGAATCAGTTTCTCTGCATCTCCTAGAGATAGGAAGTGCCAAATAACCTTCTGATCAACTGCGATAAAGGAATTTAAAACATGCACATGCTGCATAGCACGGAAATCTTAATCTTAATTACACTCAGACATCGACTGCTCGAAATATTTTGCTTATTGTTGCTCTTGTCCACGTAGTACAGTTGTCTGGAACTTTCATGTCAATTAGCTGTCTCACTCATATGTGCAACCATTTCACTTCATAGTCAAACTGTTATTACAATAGTTATTGAAATGTTTATTCGTATTTGAACACTTCTGAACCGACAAAATCATGTATCGTCTTTTGTAGTTCTGCAGGGTGCTCTCTCTCGTAAGCATCCATACATTGGCATGAAAAGAGTCTCTGAGGATGGATTTGAATTTCTGATCTATCGTGTTCCCTCCCATGTCTCCTTCTGAAGCCTTCTGCAGCTCTTTCAGAACAAGGACACGAACAATGAACCAAATAAAGCAAAACTATTTTCGCAGACAAAGCCATATTCTCTGTATTTTGGAAATTAATCTAATCCTCTGCTTAGAACGAAGTTGTTCCAAGCCCATACTCTGCTGTCAGCTTATTATTTTTCGCACTGGGTAAAGTCCTTCATCTTACCAAACCAAGAGGCTGTGACAATAGCTAAGAAACTGAGGAAGAGTTTGACATAACACCTTTCATGACAGTGCCTCTCAGCAAATTAAATAACACTGTAATTCATACATTGATAAACATTATGGCACATTGACATAACAGCATTTATGTCCCACGTTTATCATATCACATGAGCTGTTATGCAAATGTGTGTACTGATGCATGCATTATGACAGTTTTGTCAGGATGGGTTATGACAAGTGTTATGTAATGCTTATGATCACATCTTTAAACTTTCACAATATGGCAAGCAGCTGGAAAATGATATAGGGAAAATTCATTATCTCCAGGTATTTATAATGACTGACTTCTTACAGATCCATAGCCCCGCTCACTCCTTAAGTGGAGAGTAAGGGTTAAATCACAGTTTTGCTGACATGTTTAAATCTTACAGAATGATTTTTTTCTGAGTGTTTGCCTCTTTTTCTTGAGAATATACTTGGTAAGAATGATTGACTGAATTGCAAAAAGCAAAAAAATAAAATAAAATAATGCACGTTGCTTCACAAACATGTCTGTTTGTCCTCCTTCTTCTGGGTTCTTTTGCTACAACAGCATGACCACAAAACTGTCTATCAATGTGTCTAATACTGGAGAGAAGATGTCAGTTTAATAACAATTGTTGTCACATGGAACAACCGTGATATTGATATTGTGCAAAACTAACAGTAGAATCACAACACACTATGTCTGAGGAATTGATTGTATGCCCAAAACATGTGGGAAAACTGACTTGGGTATCCAGCTGCCCTGATAGTCTGGCACAGAAAGCTGTGGAACTTTAAACAAAGAGTGAAAAAAAAAATCAGCGTAGGTGTGTTGAAGGCAGACACACGTTCCAGCTTAATTATTTTTACTGATTTTTTTTTCCTGTTTTTCCCAACCTGAACTTGTTCAACCGAGCTAGTTGACCTCACCGCAGCACCTTCTCTGATGGTTTCGGGAGGAGAGGTTGAGCACGCGGCTCCTCTGATTCACATGACGACAATCTTGCAATATTCCCGTTCGTGCTGCCGCAGGCGCCCAGCATGACAGGGAGGGTGCTATGGCGATGAGACCAATGACGGCCGGCTTACCCTGGCTTACCCCTGTATCGAATCCCAGGTGAGGCTGGCCAATTGTTGCCTCGCCAAGGGAGACCTCCGGTGGAAATGGTGAAGCCGGTGTAACAGCTTAGGGTATACCCCCTCCCCGTACTATACCCGGGGTTAAGTTGGGTCAGCCTGTTTTATACCCCGAGACAAAGACACATTTCACATTGATTTTTCTCTGTACTTCAATGTCTTTGATTTGCAATCAAATCAATCCCACATGAGTAAAATACAGATTTTTAGCTTTTATTAAAGTGTATGTTTATACACTTGATTTGGCCATGTAAAAAATACTGCACAGACCCTCCATTTCAGGGCACCATAATGTTTGGGACATATTAATATTTTGTAAATGCAAAAAGTAGATGCATTGCATGAAAAGGTGAAGATGATTACATAAGATAATACTACAGTCTGCATGTAAAAATGATAAATGAATATATGGTAGCCTGTCTCTTTATTTGTAGACAGAAACCAACAGTTTATTTCAACAGTTGTTTATTTCACACGCTGCAGGTTATAAAATGTGTAAGCAAAACTATGTTATTGACCCAAACTTTGTTGATATTGGATACAACGTTACATGAGTTACTTAATCCTTATTATTTAATGATTAACAAAACGATTACATGGAAACATTTGGGTTATCATTAATGTTGGCATTCAGAGTATAAAAGCAGATGGGAGGTTTCTTCTGCTCTCTATCCTAAATCAAAGGTTGGTTTGAATGATTTATGATTTAAGGCGAGTGATGGTAATACATCACTTTATCATTTCCAGGAACATAATGATTAATACTAAAATAATACAAATTAATTTGTTCCTGAAATGTTTATGATTTTGTAAAGATTTGTTTTTTTTATTGGGTACAGGTATTCATTGCTTTCTCCTTTCTCCTGGGAAGTATTGCTAAGATGATTTTGGCAACTTCTCTTTTGCTCTTGACTGGCGTCGCTCTCAGCGGAGCGGCAGGTGAGACAGTTTGCTTCTGAGATTAATTCATATCATTTCAATAAAATGACCTTAAGGTAATAACCTTTTTATATATTTTACACAGGGATTTTTTTATGATATGTATGTATTTATTTTGCAGGGATAAATGAACCCAGGACCGTACCTGACGAGTCCGTGGACCCTGGTAAGTCTGCCCTTCTGAACACGTTTCCTCTGAGCAGTGTATAGGTGTGTTAATGAGGACTGAGAATGTGGAAAGACAGAATCTATTCAAAAGTAAACAAGTACTGTCAATATCAATGATAATGTTAACCACAGAAACGACAGTCTGTCCGCGATCAAGACTTCAATACAGAGTGAATCTATCGGTTTGAGTTACATTTGGTCTTAGTGTCCAAGGAAATTTTTACATAAGCATCTTAATATCGGTATTGTATGTGAGTCAGGATAGATTACTTCGTAGCTTTTTAACTGCACTGGCATTACAACTAGAAAAAAAATAATATTCACTTTCTGAATATATAAGTACAGATGCGCTGAAATGGTTCAGTTTAAATGTACTGATGAAGGCTTCCGCGATCAAACAGTCTAAATACTGTGCCTGACATTTTTGGTATAAAAGCAGTATATACACTGGTTACTCAGCCACTTAAGAAGATGCATTTTATTACATGTTCTACAAAAAGCTTTATATTTTATACTTGATACTTTGATACTTGAGACTTGGTACTTTCTCCTGTCCACAGAATCTCCAAAGAGGAGCCAGTATTGTCCGATGGACTGGGATGAATATGGATCACGTTGCTTCAAGTTCTTAGAGCGTACCATGCCGTGGATTGAGGGCGAGGTACAGCAGGGCATTTTTGAGGTGTAATTAAATCTAAATAAGTAAGACTACGGCCTTTTCTAGAGAATCGAGTACTTTTAGTTCCGTTTTCTTACCAAATTATCGTGGTAAATCGTAAACTGCATTCTAAGGTCATATTTTCCTCATCACTATATAAACAAGTACTAGTTTTCACTTATAAAAAGGCTCTGTTTGAATGGTCCAAGCTCATAGCAAAACAACCAGAATCGAGCGTATTACCTCCAGTAATTCCTGCCATGTTTATTCCGAAGTGAAGTGACATCCATTTCACTCAAGTGCAATGCTGCAGTGTCTGCATTGACTGCAGTGGTTACAAAATAAAGTTTATGTGTGGTTATAAAGTGCTTTTTAAAAAAAGAAACGATATCAGGTATTCAAATAATAATAATTTTTTGTACCATTGTTCCATAGGGATGGGCGGTCAAAACAGAGTATTCCAAAGCTCTACATGGAAATATATAGCTCTCTCTCTCTCTCTCTCTCTCTACCTCCCTCTAGAAATACTGCTTGTCCATCGGAGGAAATCTTGCATCGCTACACAGCGAACAGGAACACTACTACCTGCAACGTCTCATATACAGGACTACTGGCAGTTATCCCCACGTCTGGTTAGGAGCCTCTAATGCTGTAGAGGTAAAGCGTTTCTCTGAATCCCCCATGATTACTAGAGACTTGTGCCCATTCCAATGATACATCTGTCTTCATAAGGCCAGGTTTCATGGACACAGTCTGATCTCATATCTATGCTCAGGCCAGACACAGTGACGGTTATGCAGCTTCAAGAGGGGTTGTGGTGGAAGATTTTGATGACAGCCTATAGTCTAGTGGGTAAGGTACATGACTGGGATCCATGAGGTTGATGGTTCAAGTCCCAGTCCAGCCACAGAAGGAACACCATTGTCGTTGGGCCCTTGAGCAAGGCCCTTAACCCCATGTTGCTCCCAGGGGGATTGGCCCTTGGCAAGCCTAATCAACTGTAAGTCGCTTTGGATAAACGTGTCAGCTAAATAACTGTAATGTAATGACAGAATATCTCAAAATTCTGGGGCTTGCAGTCTGATAGAAAAATAATAGCATATTCTAGGTACATATCTGAGGACAAAAACTTGCTCAGCTGTCCTTTCTACTTCCCAGGTCAACACGTGGCTCTGGAGCGATGGCTCAAGATTTGACTACTACAGCTGGGAACATGGACAGCCTGATAACGCCTATGGACAGGAACGCTGTTTACATATGAACGGCGGAGGTACAGTAACGAACAGTCTATATTTAATGGTTAAGAGTAGGTATTATACAAATTTACTCATAGAGATTTTAAATGTAAAAATGAAGTGATTAACTATCATGGGAATTGTAGTTTTTTTGTAGGATTTACTGAAATTCCAGGAAAAAGGCTTAGAAGCTCTGAATCCAACTACTCTCTACTATTAATTAACCCCTTCTTAGCATGAAGGGTCCTGATTTTAACATGCACAGCAACTGTATAATTTTACTTTGTTACTTGGATCATTTTACTTTCAATAAAATGGCTGATTTTTCTCATTTATTTGTTTTTTCAGTTGACAGAGGCTGGCATGATTACCTCTGTGCTGCATCGCTGTACATTGTTTGTTCCAGAGATAAATGAAAAGCATTTGAGTGCAAACCTCAGCAAGACGTCGTTGCACTTTGATAGAACGCTGATGCAACATTGCAGCATTTCTGATTGTTATATCAGTATTCACTTTGTCTTTCAATGGCAATAAATGACAATTGAACCACTGAAATATGTTGTTGTGCTTCTGTTTCCAAAACTGCACTATCCATGTGCACCAGATTACATTTCCTTTTCATGTAGTTGAGGCAGAGACCTGTGCTCAAGTACAGCCTTGATGCAGTACTGGATGCTCCAAATATAAATGGCAGGCTTATTGGGGCCAAATGGCTTGTTCTCATCATAATGGTCTTATGTTCTAGTCTAAATCAGAGTCTCTAAACACATAATCGCTAGGGATCTTTGGTAATCTGGTGCATGTCCAACTGTGTTTGCTTTAACCTGTTAAATTGCCATACTTAGGTACTCTTACATTATCTTTCTAACTGTGAGTTAGATGATCAACAGATTTTATTGTGACAAGAGATCTGAATTCTTAATATAAACATATGTTTGCGTGTGCATGTGGCCAATCAGGAGGGTGTTCCTTGTATGACTCACGGTTCAGAGTGTCTGGTGAGGCAGAAGAGGCTTGGGTACAGCCCACACTGGATTTAGAATTAGACATATTAATGTGCTAAATGCTATCGATCTGACGGTGCTCAACAAGCAATTCCTGCTCTGTGATCTCCAAACTTTACTATCCATATAGCAAAGTGTAAGAGAGTGAGCAACTGGACAACTGCTTCAGCACCCATTTTCATGCATCATTTCAGGACCTTTGAAAAGTGAAACTGCGTTTGTAAAAATGTGGAAGGCATTCCTGCATCTTTAAATGGAAGTGAGACCAAATGGTACCATATATATTAAGCAGTTAAAGCCTGCAGGATAGAAAGGCAGTAATCCTTGCATGTGCTCTGGCAAGCTCACTGTCAATCTACATGTTTAAGTTTGCGCTTTGTTTTGATAGATGGACAAGTCACATGGGGGAATATGGACACAGCAAATTAGTTTGAGACATTTCACTATTCACAGATCAATCCACATAATTAAAATACATCAGCCAGTCAGACAGACCCCTTTTAGCATCTAATCATAGTGAGGTGTATCTGTTCTGCATCTATGAGGAACAAACGTCTAAAGATTTAAATGTAAACGCCTCAAGGTGATTGGTCATAAAGGTTTTATTATTGAGTTTCATTTAATTTAAGATTAAATGAAACTCAATAGCTAAAACTAAATCAATAAATAAAAATACTCACTTTCATAATGTCTTCATTCCTGTACAGTAGTCACCCATTCACCGACATCTGCCAGGAGGCATCTTTTGAGGTAAACACATTAATATCTTTTTCTGTTGCACCAGGCATAGCATAGATTGAAAGACTTTACTTACTTCACACAGACATGAGAAACCTTGTTATTCCTTTAACTTTGTCAGTACCAATATTTCATACTGCAGCGCTTTTAGAATCCAAGAAAAGTGCATTGCTTCAGGTGTGTAGGAGCTGCTGAAAATTCAGCTAGAGCAGGTCATCCATGGAGTTTAGTCCATGCTGACCCTCCCGATACTTGAGACTTTTACCCCCTCTAGCACTTTAAACACCCATGGATAGAAGTGCACTTTGTGTTGTAAGTCGCTCTGGGTAACAGAATCTGCCAAATGCCTATAATGTAAAGTTGAAACCAATACTATGCTATGGACTTTTTTTTGTCATGTGGCAGTACTGATATTCCACACTTAAACCGATCTGGGAAGATAGATAACGATCAGTTCTCAGCCACTTAAATAGAAGCAGGGAGAATTAATTGGCCAAGGATTAGAAGCCTTCTCAAAAAGGAAATAGTTTTCCCTTCTGTCCTTTTGGAATGTAACCAAAATCGACAATAGGAATTAAATGGGTAAGAGAAAAAAAACCAAGAAAACCTGCAGGGGTAGGCCAATATTTAGGCAATAAAAAATAAAAAAATATTTTTTTTTGCAATGAATGGCTCAGCTAACATCATTGATCCAGCACTTGAGCATTTTGAATGTCAAACCCTAAAATAATAATTTTTAAAGAATGGGCTACTCATGTCACTGGTCTAACAAATAAAGAAATTCACAGAAGTGAGCCCAAAAAGGCCAAAGGCTCTGGCTATAGCAGATTTCATAAGCCATGACCTGAGCAAAGTGAAAGCAGGATCAGAATGACTTCTGTGCGTAAAATTCCTGCCCCTTTTAAACCGGACAGGAGTTACGTCATCACACCCTATCTGATCAAGAGGGCAATGCACCACAATCTTCAGCTTCATAGTTCTATTACCATTTAAATGGAGACTATTGGATTTTCAGGCCACCCAATCCATGTTTGTGTAGAAATTCAAAAAAAAGTTATGTTTCAAAAAGCTATGAATATACATACATACATTATCTGAAACTGTTAACACAAATACAATTCTAAATATTAAAATTCAACCCATTCTTCAATCTCACTCTTAAGAACTAACTCTGCTTGGAGAAATGTACAAATGACTCCACATTCATATTCAGGATAAAAACTCAGTATGCTAATCCTTATGTTAGCATTATAGTACTAGTATAGTTTTCACCAGTGGAACGAATGCTGATAAGCTAACGTAGTGGGGATAGGGTGCCCCCCACTCAATACACACGTTTACCTTAATAAAGAAACATCTACAGTACATAGTCTCACTTAATTCTATACATGTATACATTTATGAACATTTACAAATTAAGTGCGTGGAATAATTTATGTAGTATTTTCTACACCACTTGATTTCACAAATCATTTTACCTCCTTGGTTCAGCTCATTAGTGACATCTTGTGGTATAGTGTGTGGCTGGAGCAAATGCAGGCACTGCAGATCTCAAGAGCTGTGCTAGAGTTGAATACCTCTGGTAGAGACTTCACAAGCTATATGAAAACATGTCACACAATACATTCAACCATAGGTACCTGGCCAACAAGGAATGGCTCCATGACAGCGATGAGAAGACGCTGGTTTTTATTGTACCAAGCCAACTTCCTGCCAGCACCATTAACACAGTCTGCTCTCCTTCAAGGTTAGGTAAGAGACACACTTCGGTATACCACCCTATAGCAACAATATCAAAACCGCTGTAAATGTGGCACCATAAAAAGGTTATCCTAACCAAAACACCCTACTAGAGACATTTTCCAAGCAAACTGCAAATGGACAGCAAAAACAGATGCTGAAAATTAGCACACTGATCACACTTCCCTAATATTGGAAAAGTGGTCAAAATCCCACAGTAAGAAATTCTGCATAGAGGTAAATGGGATTAGCCATCTAAGTGGCAGAAAACTAGCCTATCTTAAAAATGCAGAAAGTTCTAAGCATAAATACAACTGAAGAGATTACCCAATTCACTTAATCCATTACATTTCACATTTTGTTACAATAGCTAATTATAACAAAGCAAAAACCTATACAGGAGAACAGGGTAAATAGAACAGCTTTATACATTTCATGATCTTACAAAGTAAATGTGAATTTATTTCAGACAACACTTGTTATGTATGCTTAAGCAAATAGGCAACACATTTATGCAAATAGGCAACACATTTATGCTAACTCACTTTTGTGCGAAGTTTAGGACCTCAATTTATAGCTTATACAGGGAGGAACTAATAATGAAATATATCCCAAATTTATTTCTATTATGATACGATTCATAATATTTTAATCCTGATGAATATACTTTGCATGACAAATATCATGTTTTTGAATCTGGTTTGTTAATCACTCTTTCCAAATGTTCAACTCCATCACACTCTGGGTGGAATGGTGGAATGACATGATCTTCCGTAATCTGCAAAGGTGGAAAACCCTGGCATCAGAGAATAAAAGTCCTGCCACATATTTATTCCATCCACGCACAGCTGATTCTAATTAGCCAGGTAGATGAGCTAATTAATGAAATCACCTGGTAGTTCTGTTACTTTCTGAAGCTGGAGTTTTCCAACTCTTTTAATCTGTGATCAAACTGTTAATTTTGTGTATGGGTGGCGTCAAAAGGGGTGGCTCATTTTACCCACCGGCACGATTTAGCCCGTTTTCCCTACTACATCATGGCTGCGTTCCAATACTCAAATTCGTCTCCTGCTTTCCTCCCCTCCTTTCCTCCGTGCCCCGGAAGCTGATTATGTGTCCTCCTTTCCTCCACTGTTCCAAAGCGCAATCTCGCCTCCTCCTTTCCTCCTTTCTCGTCTCCTTCAAACGGAGGATACATCGATGTATCCTACCGCGGAAGTCTTTTCACATTTCTGCGTGACATCACTGTGCTCACGACCAGTCAGATTAAATGACCATCCCACAGAATATTTCACCATCGGAAATTTCTAAAACATGACAAGGGATTTACCAACACCTAAATATTAGTGCCAGAACAGTAAACAGTAATCGGGAAATTCACATTAATGAGAAAACTTTTGTTTTGCGTTTTCGAACATAACCACTTTGATGCGATATATTCATGTTTTTCAGATACAAATGGTAATTTTACCAATGTAAAATTGAGCGAGATTATGTTATATTAAGTTTATTTATTCCTTGTAGAAATGCTTATGTTACATCATGAGCAGAATGCGAGAAACTGACATTCATATTTTAATGCAGGAACAGGGCTGGTAGTGTTAGAGAAGCGTAATTGGCTTTGGTATCCGCCAGTCGTTCGAAATTATTACTTCATCAATATCCGACGTCGACTTTGATGACGAGCGAATCGGATTAGCTGTTCCAACTTTTGATTCATCTCCTCCTTTCCTCCACATTTTTCTGGCATACTTCCGGGGTAGGAAAGGAGGGGAGGAAAGGAGGAGACGAGAAAAAGTATTGGAACGCAGCCAGGGATTCCTCGACTTACGAACGGGTTCCGTTCCTACGACCTGTCGTAAGCCGATTTTCGACGTAAATCGGAATTTATACCTAAATTAACACCTCAAGTCACTCACTCTGTGCACATAACACATGAAGGACATATAAAATACAGTAATTAAATGAAACAGTAATAAAAAAAGAGAGAACAATTTCTTATCTTTATTTCTGTGTTCGTATTTACGAACCAAACCGCGTAGGTCGAAACTAGGTTTTTTAAATAATTTATGGAAGTGCGTCGTAACCACGAAACGTCGTAACTCTTTAGTTTCGTTTCTGTTTAATACAGCCGCCTTTTTTTGCGTCAACTAAACACACCAACTGGTTTAGCAAGTCTCTTTACACACAAGCGAAACAGACAGAAGTGAACGACAGAGAGAGTGGCAAGACCCTTCACTGGTTTATTTACTTTTCCTTTCCGCAAAGATGGAAGGCACGGTTTTTGTTGTCGCTATAGACTTCGGTACAGCACATAGTGGATACTGCTTCTGTGTAAAGTCTGTCACAGAGAGCATCAGGTCTGTATTTTGGGGAGTGGAGCACGGTCTGAGAACTCCGAAAACTCCCACCTGCATTATGTTTGACAAACATGGAGAATTTGTGAAGTTTGGACATGATGCTGTGTTTCTGTACAAAAGGATGGGTAAAGAAGAAGCTAAAATGAATTATTTTTTTGAGAACTTAAAAATGGATCTTTACAACAAGGTAACGATTATCTGCAAATTACGAACTGTAGGTGAGAGTGACTATAGCAATAGCATATGTGTTTTCGTCAATATTTAAAATTGAGTTACAAACCTAAGTTTGCAAGTATAAGGACTTGGTGGCTAGATATGGATTATGAATCACGGCCAAAATGTGAGTTCAATACTTGTATTGATTTGGCCACACAATCTCTAATTATGATGTAGTTTGTAACTAAGACAGCTGGAAAAACAACCGAGCTGTTAACTAAAAACCATAAACAAATCTGTAACATAACATGGCATGGCACTTAAATCACAAAAAGAAAAAAAGCACAGTCATGCATGCTTTGTCCAATTAAAATTCATGCATGTGTTATGCAAAACAAAAGCGAAGTGGTAATTGGACTAATGAGAGATATGCCCGTATTGTTCCAGAATGATGACAGATCTACCCCAATGTTTTTTAATCTATTAGTTTAGCCAGTCATTTAAGCCATTGTACTATACATCACTGCTGTAGTACATACATCTCTACTATACTTTTATAGTGCAGATAGTAACGATTGTATGTCACTGTAGCAGTGCTGCATTGCAGAAATGTTTGTCTCTGTGTGTTTAGGATTGTTTACAGATTTGAGAACAGATAAATACAATGTTGCTTGTTTGTATAGTTTCAATTTACTTACTGTGCCTGCAAACTAAACAAGTGACCACTTCCCCAGCTGTACTCCAGATTCAAATGAACAAAGTTTAGTCACTAAGAAAAATTTTCACGACATGAAAATGTTTAAGGAACAGTCTTTTTTGTAATTTCACAGTAATGGTTACTGTTTAACTTACTGATCTCTTATCTGGTGGGTTTCGTTACTCTTGCAAAAGAGCTTAATTACAAAAATATCAGTGTATCACTGCACAATAATGACAAAATATTGATTATTGCAGAAAATTACTAGGCATTTGATGATTACAGCAAAAAATGGGAAACCATTTAGTGCCCTGAAGGTGTTCTCTGAGAGCCTCCGGTACATGAAGGACCATGCACTAAAAACTATCAACGATCACACTGTTGGAAGTGTATACACTGCCTCTGACATCACATGGGTCCTGACAGTTCCTGCCATCTGGGATGCTGCAGGCAAGCAGTTCATGAGAGAGGCAGCCACTCAGGTATGATGGGAAGTAATTCAGTATTTATTCATTAATTTTCACAGACAAAAAGAAAGATGTATTTACATATAGCATGGGAAATCACAAACAAAAGTCTGTAGAGCATTCAAGTACTAACACTATCGTCAATGTTGAACCTCTGGTGAGATCACAGCCTTTATGGCAAATACAGAATTTACTTCATCCTATTTCACAGATTTTTAATTGTTCATTCCAGGCAGGTTTGGTGTTAAACTCAGAAAAGCTGATTCTTGCTACAGAAGCTGAGGCTGCCTTAGTGTGGTGCAAACAGCTGCCTCAAGAAGGCTTCATTACAGAGGGGCTTTCTGAAGGCACACTGGAAAGCTCACCTGGTACTCAGTACATTGTTGTTGACTGTGGAGGTATGTTTACTAAGGGCTATTTGATATTTTATTTTCCTATATAATGGCCTCATGTCAATTGTTTACACTTTGCACTTTGAAAACAGAATCAGTTTTTGTTCATTCTCTTTGTTAAGCTGACACTGAGTTTGAAAAATAATGGTGGTGATCTGGCAATAGGTGGAGTCCAAACTGTGTCAAAACTGTTTTCTGTGTTATCTCACATTTGTTTTGTGACAATTTGCTTGAGTGTTCTTATTTCCACAAGTAATTTTAACTGGATAATAGAGCAAATTCAGGGAATATTTAATGTGTTTTGTGCATGCATGCTTTATAAAGACCATCCACCTCCCACCTCATGCCAGTGGCGGAGGCAATTCAACCAATAAGCATATGTCAACAGTAGGCGTGTAACGGTACAAGTATTCGTCCCAAACCGTCACGGTACGGATATTATGGTTCGGTGCATGCAGTCGTACGGAGAATATGCTGTAGCCTATGTGCGAAGATGAGTGAATCAAATTTAAACAATGCAAAACAGTTTATTTAACTATATTGCCATCTTGTGAGCTTACTTTAACTTTACAAAACATATAAATGTATTCAATGGGTGGGTGACAAACTGTCAGTGTGATTCAATCAGCTATGACGACAAAATCTTTGCTTGTGAACACTGGTGTGTTAGTTTAATACATTTTTTTCCAAACTAGAACTTAGAGGAAGTCTCCACGCTGATACATTTTTGGAATGGTCTTAACCCGCTCAAATTAACTTCTTTCTTTGCAATAGCATTATCACTACACAAGTCAAAATAAAGTAAACAATAAACATTCAACTTCCTGCATTTTGAAAACGAAGAACAATAGAAGAAATCAAGCAAGCTAAGGGCAACCAGTATTTATATGCAACAATTCAGTCTTGTATTTTTTATAAATTGCGGAAAGTTTTAGAACTGTATTTATAAATACAGTCAATAAATAAGTATTTATAATTACAGTCAACGACAACAGTGTCACATCTGAGATTGTGAACAATGCGATATATTCATTGCAAACATTATGTGTTATACAGATGAAATGAATCTTGTTTGTTTTCATTTAAATACTTCGATTACATGTTTGTGAACAGTAACAGACATTGTTATATCAGCTATCACTAATGATACCTTCTAAATGTATTCTGCAGTGGACAGTAAACATGATTGCAGGTGCTAAGCATAAAATTTTGCTTAATGATGTCATCTGACAAAAAAATATAAGGGTGATTGTTGATTTAGCTGGTGGATTGGGAGGCATTTAAGCTGGGTATATCAATTGTGTCAAGAGATTTAATTGGCAAAATTTTTGTTTATGTACAGGTAAATATTGTTTAAATGCATAAAATTTGCATGTAAATGAACCATCTCTAGGTCAGCACCTACAGCTGAGCTTTTTGGAAGGCATATTGTGTACCATGTAAATAAACAATGATTTAATTTAACTACATACTTTATGTATATATGTTCTCACAGCTGAGACCACTGACATCACCGTGCTTGAAGTCCTGGAAAATGAATCTCTGAAGGTGCTGCACAGTGCTTCAGTAGGAGACATGGGAGGAAACACTGTCGATCTGAAATTCAAATCCATCCTCAGAGACATTTTCCAGCCTGATGTGTGGGACATTTACGAGAAAGAGTATCCTGCTGAACTACAAAGGATGATGTATGAATTTTCTGTTCAGAAGTGTTCAGAGGAGATGGACATACACATTTCATGTCCCTACAACTTGACAAGCATAGTAGTGAAACAAGGAAAAGACATAGAAAGTCTCTTTGAAGGTGCTGAAGGAGTGGTGTGGTCAGATGGTCAGATCAAAATCACACACACTACACTGCTTTCTTTATATGAAGAGAGTATAAACAGAATTGTAAGCAGCATTGAGGCTATCGTGAGTACTCCAGAGTACATAATCAACTACATCCTCTTGGTTGGTGGATATGCCTCATGTAAATTCCTACAGAGGAGGGTCCAGGACCAGTTCAGCTCAAGGTGTACTGTTCTATGCCCCATTGACTCCCAGGCAGCCACTGCGAAAGGAGCTATCCTGTTTGGAAATGACCCAAAAATGATAGCATCACAGGTCAGCACCCTGACCCATGACAAAGCCACAGCAGAAACATTTAATTCACTGAAAAATCCTGAAGAGAAACGCAAGGTGAACAAAAAGGGAGACAACATTTTTCATGACGATGTCTTCAACAGCTATGAGAAGGGTCAGTCAGTCGCTTGTGATGATGTCTCAGAGATAGTTTTTACACCAACAGGTGATGATCAAAAGACCATGACCATGAGCTTCTCATGCACAGAAAATAAAAATGTAATGCATGTAAATGGCGCAGAGATTAAGGAAATAGTTTCACTCAATGTACCCATGCCAAAAACTTCCCTGGACAGAAATCACACTGTACGTTTTTGTGTCAAGTTTGGAACGGCAGACATGCAGGCAACAGTTACAGGTCTGTCCTCTATTAAGACCCAGTCCATTAAAATTGACTTCTTGACAGAATAGCAGCTATTTTGCTTCATCCTTCATGGGATCTAAATGAAAATGAATGAGGTTCATTGTAGCATACTGCATAAATTAATTCACATATTGTACATCCCTTTTCACTACAGATGCCAATAAATGGCATTAGTTTTGATGCTTGTGCACACAGCATGAAAGCCTTGAGCTGGCAGTCTCTAAATGGTAGACAACTTAAAGGTGTGTCTCAAATGGGTCAAAACTGTATGTGCATTTTGATTTGAGAGTTGTACACTACAAAAATCAGATTTTTTTCAAATATATAAATCTATAAGGAATGAACCAAAATGTACAGAGTATTGTGAGGCCTCAGTGAATAGCAGGTTTTTGTAAAACCATTATTGGTCATGCTACAGATTTTATATCATTTAAAACTATAAAATAATAAATAATGTTATAAAAATAAAAATTATTTTGCAAAGCAAAAGTAAAGCACTTGCACAGTATGTATACTTCAGAAAATGTTACATTTCTTAGCAACATATGATATCTGCAAATTTCAGATAGAACAGTACATGCAATTGTACATGTTTTTGATTTGATGTTTGATTAATTAAAATAAGCAACATAGTGATGTCAAGCATGCAGATAATATGTAGACACTTGTAAAAGCATTATTGCATTTGTAGTCCTGTAATCCTTCCCATTTGATTTAAAAATATCGGCATGAAAAGTATAAAGCTTGAAATTTTGCCCTGTGGTTAGTAGCTCTCTGACATATCATATTTTATTTTGCATTGGTCATAGAGATATTTATATATATATATATATATATATATATATATATATATATATAGGGATTGCATTTGGAAGCACTGAGACCAAAATAGCAAATGTATGTCTGCATTACCACATGTTGTAAGCCATGCTTTTTAAATCACTTTTAGTCAACTTCTTTGTTCCCTCACAACTCAAATGCATAAATAAATATTTTATGGAAAATACATGCTGATATTTTTCATATTGACTGCATGGATGAACACCAGCAAACTCTGAAAGACACCCTAAATCAAATGTTACTCCTATGATCACTCTCTACTATCCCAGGGCCCAAAAATACTTACTGCTACCATAATCCACAGCAAGAGAATTGTTTTACACTTAAAAACTAAACCTCCAGGTTAAACACTGAATGTTTATAGTGAATGTGGGCTAAAGTGTAAGAATCTATATTGTCTGTGACTCAGTTTGTGCATTTGGTATACTGGATTTAATAAACTGAAGAAAAACCAAGACCATGCTTCACTTTTTCTTCACTTCTCTTTTGCCCCAAACATAACCAAGTGCATGCTGGCTTTGCCATCCTCTAACGATATGAGTAGGATGTATTTGGTGGCGCGTCTGCAATAGTGGGTAGAGACAGCGCTACAGTATGTCATATCAGGAGAAGCCTCGGTTTGGAGTCTCACTACCCAGAACTGAGGCTGTAGTGATGTCCTTAAGGGAGCAAACTAAGCTGAAAACCAACTCTCATAAGAGAAAAAGAGAGAAAGGCAAGTAGTGTTTAAACTTTGTGTCTGTGTTGATGTCATAAGCACATGAGCCATAAGTCAAAATTAACCAATCAGAATGTAATGCCTGACTTAACACTTACAACTGAATTCATAGTTGTTCTATCAATTAATGTTGAGTGTCAGTAATTAAAATTCATAATTAATAAAATGAGACTGATTTATAAATGAAATGTGACTGATTTCCATGTGAATCTACTGGGGGTTAAACCTTGGTAAACTTGTGTTTATTTATAATATTGATTTTATTTTGAGTTGCTGTGTTGGAATCCAGTGCATTATCCTCATATCATCTGGAGCCCCATGTAATTTATGGAATATTCCTTACATCATTTGATGCTCATCTTATGAATGACAATCATTTTTCCTATGTATTTGGTGCACCCTTTTTGAGCATATAAATAATATAAATTTTCCCCTACATATTTGGTGCCTTGTGAGAGGAATAAATATTTCCTACACCAAATATTTATTTTACAGGGGCAATTTTTCACAGGGGCAATATAGGTAATTGGTGAATCTTTTCAGTGAATTAAAAAATGATGTAAAAAGTATGTTTTATGTTTGCTTGGGCTTTGCTTTTCAAAATTATATTTTATTTGATTACCTGAAATCATTTAATGAGAGTAATATGCAATAAAAGAGGAAATTAAGAAGAGGGCGAAAACTTTGTCACAGCACAGTACCTCCTGCGAAACAGGTAAAAGGGGCAGTGGTGTTAAAGGGGAAGTGCTGTCTTAACAAGGTATATTAATGTCTTTCACATTCTAGCCTTCTTATGTCACAGAATACAAATTATAAAATGTAATTAAACTGATTAAATTTTAACTTACAGAGAAACAGGGTCATTTTTTGTCAACCAAGGAGGATAAATAGGAACAGGTTGAAAGTAATGATAGGTTAAAAGGTCAGGTTTTTGTCTCTTTCCAGTTCACCCATTACCGCTGTTTCACACCCAACTATTTAGTATATCTGTATTGTAGCCATTTCCTTGAGACAGTGCGTAGTACTGAGTCAACTTGTGGTGGCGCTGTGCCTCCACTTATGGCATTATCAACAAAGCAATCCAGAGATGACATCACTATACAGAGAAGTAGCTGTGCTAACGTCCTCTGTATACCCTTTTAAATGAAATCAAAACCTTGAAATCCCCATAGCATATTGTGTCCTTCTCATTTTCATCATTTTCTGTGTAATATATAGCATTACTTAAGTTTAAATGAGATTACCAGATGCATAAGTATGAAAAGGGTAAATATGAGACGGAATGATCGCAATGACATACTATCATAACAGTTTCACTTTTATAGTAAATAAAAAGGTGGGTGACCAAGGCTGAAATGTTCCACTGAATGTCCACTGACTCACAGTGAAGCTATTGCATGGTATGCCAACAACATTTTTTTTACAGAACAATAAGTTTAGATCAAACATCAAGATTTCCTATCATTTACAGTAAACACGCGCCCAACCACATTTCATTGGTAAATTCCATTACATATTTATGTTTCCTTAAGCACTTAAACACAAGAAGAGAGTAGTATTAATAATGTTGTAGAAGATGAATAGTGTTACAAAATATCCGACAATATTAAATTCATATGACTTTTGTCTTGACTTAACACAAATTTGTATATTTTATGAATTGCTGGAAGTTATATGGCATATTCAATATTGTAACTGTTAATGCCAGTTACACTAATGTATTGTCTCATTTCTCTCAGCTTTTGCTGATTTTTCTGCAATTAAAACTTCATTGAGTTTAATATGAATTTTAATAAGTCAAGCAATAGAATTATCAGACACAGATCTCCATAACCAGTTTGCTTTCAATATGTTGTGCAGTCTGAAATGCTGGACAATGTAGTAATTTAACATTTTCATCAATGTATGTGAAAGATATATGGAACTACTTAAGTTTAAATTACATTACCAAATGCATAAACATGAAATGGAACCTTACAGTGGAATGATTGCGATGATATTCCATCATGACAGTTTCACTTTAATAGTAAATAAAAATGTGGGAGACCAAAGTTGAAATGTTCTATGGAACGTTTGTGACTCACAATGGAGGTATTGTGCTGTGTGCTTGTTGCATGGTGTGCCAAGAACATTTTTGTGGAGCATTAAGTTTAGATCACACATCAAGATTACCTATCATTTACAGTAAATATAAACTCAAGTATGTCATGGGACTTTCCAATGAAATGTATGTGATATTCCATCATGACAGTTTCACTTTAATAGTAAATAAAAATGTGGGAGACCAAAGTTGAAATGTTCTATGGAACGTTTGTGACTCACAATGGAGGTATTGTGCTGTGTGCTTGTTGCATGGTGTGCCAAGAACATTTTTGTGGAGCATTAAATTTAGATCACACATCAAGATTACCTATCATTTACAGTAAATATAAACTCAAGTATGTCATGGGACTTTCCAATGAAATGTATGTGATATTCCATCATGACAGTTTCACTTTAATAGTAAATAAAAATGTGGGAGACCAAAGTTGAAATGTTCTATGGAACGTTTGTGACTCACAATGGAGGTATTGCATGGTATGCCAACAACATTTTTTATGGAACAATAGGTTTAGATCAAACATCAAGATTTCCTATCATTTACAGTAAACACGCGCCCAACCACATTTCATTGGTAAATTCCATTACATATTTATGTTTCCTTAAGCACTTAAACACAAGAAGAGAGTAGTATTAATAATGTTGTAGAAGATGAATAGTGTTACAAAATATCCGACAATATTAAATTCATATGACTTTTGTCTTGACTTAACACAAATTTGTATATTTTATGAATTGCTGGAAGTTATATGGCATATTCAATATTGTAACTGTTAATGCCAGTTACACTAATGTATTGTCTCATTTCTCTCAGCTTTTGCTGATTTTTCTGCAATTAAAACTTCATTGAGTTTAATATGAATTTTAATAAGTCAAGCAATAGAATTATCAGACACAGATCTCCATAACCAGTTTGCTTTCAATATGTTGTGCAGTCTGAAATGCTGGACAATGTAGTAATTTAACATTTTCATGTATTTACATTTTCAATACACATTCTCAAACACAGTGCCGCTCTCCAAAAACTGTATCCCAACAGTGACCAAGGTTGAAATGTTCCACTGAATGTTCGTGACTCGCAGAGCAGGTATTGTATGTTGTGCTAACAACATTTTTATGGAACAAAACGTTCAGATCAAACATCAAGATTTCTTATCATTTACAGTAAATATAAAATCAAATACTAGCCCAACCACATTTCATTGGAACTTTCCATATTGGAAAGTTTTCATATTTATGTTTCCTTAAGCAATTAACAATCAACAATTATTATAGATTTACCTACAATATTGAGTTCATATGACAGATATCCTGACTTTTGTCCTGACATTCTATGAATTGTTGGAAGTTATCATGATTTCAGAAGGTATTTTTCACTTTTTGTTATTTTACGCCATATGCTAAAATCATTTAAATTCAATTGTTAAAGTCATTTTCCCCACATCAATCTACACTCAAAATCACATAATGACAAAGCAAAAACAGGAATCTAGAGATTTTTGCAATTTGATATATATATATATATAAAAACACTGAAATACTACATTTCTAGGGGTATAGGGAAGGGGAATACAACATAAAAGGAGGTGGTGTGATGGGAGCCCAGGACAGGCAAACCAAGAGATAAAACAAAAAGTTAAGTGTGTGAATAATGCTCTTAGCCCTGCAAGTGCTTTAGGGAATCAATCACTGCTTTTCATTTTTCAGTACACCATAGTCTTTTCAGGTAATCTATTAGCTTGTTTTTACAGAATTACTCTTCATGTGTTCTCTCTGACCTGGAAAGATATTTCTATTACTTTGTCAAGGAAAACAAGTCTATCTTATGATTTCAATGGGGATGATTTAATGACAGATTTTCAAAGTCTAAACCTTGTCGTTACCTCCTAAGTTCAATAAACCTATCTGTTAAATGTTTTAATGAGTATGGTGTTTTTGATAAATCATGCCACACTACATACTGATCTATATTTCATCTTTTTCTATATATCAATTACTTGTCCCTTAATGTACGTTTTCTACTTTTCCATGAGATTTCCTATTCCTACTTTTGTCTGTGCCCTGAAATGGAGCCCTTAGTCCTCTGTCCATGCTTAGACCAGGTGATTGTGGAGGCTAATTTAGCCATATAAAAATACTGGATATTTTATCAGAATTGAAGCAGTTTAATGTAAAGAAAATGTTCCAATGTGCCCAACTAAATCAATGCTGCTTTAGTGAGCAAATAAACGGAAAAAGCACCTGAATCTGAACAAAGCATATATTCACGTGTTCCATTCTACACAGCCATTTTGGAATTCATTCAGTGTTCTCAATCGTAAATAGGAATTCTAGTCCTGTGTAGGCTACACAAAAAAAACCAAGGGGTTGTAGTGTGGACAACCTACCACTTGGAATTTTGCATGGCCGTTTGCCTGCGTAACCTTTTCACACGGAATACTTACGCTTTCGATTTCTTGTAAAATCCTGCCTTCCAATTTTCGCAAGGAGGGGGTGCAGGTTCTTATTTCAATAAGTAGCTTGGTGTGCAGGCCAACTATTTCAACAATACTGTACATTTAACATAGAAAACAGAACAAAGGAGGAGAAGACAACTGTTCAAATGCCCAATTTCACAAAGCATTTTAATAAATTCGTCATTGCCAGTGTATCGCGCACAATCTCAACCAGACCTACAGCAGGAATATGAGAAAAAAATTGAGTTTGTTCGTAGGGTAAAAGGTGTATGGTGCTATAATGAAATAGTTTACGCAACTTATTTTTATTTTAATTACCTTGTTATCATTTTACTTTCAACCACAAACTGAATCTAAACAAAGTAAAGGGTCTCCGTGCTTCCTGATGTGCTTGAAAGCTGTGACACCATATCGAAGAAACGAAAGTGAAGCTAACCAACCATGTAAGCGAATTCTTCACTGTTTAAATTTCTCTTTAATATTCCACTCGACCATTCTGCAAGGAGGAGGGTACAGAGTCATATTTTAATAAACACCGAAAGGGACAAGATATTACGGCAGCTGACACTCCGTACACGCTGTAGTCAGCACAGAGCATGTACAAGAAAGAAGAGCCATAACGAGGGACATTGTAAAACACGGGTGTTAAAGTGCTGTAGGGGGTAAAAGTCTTAAGCGTGAGGAGGGTTAGCATGGACTAAACCCTATGGATGACCTGTTGCAGAGACAAAGACAAAAAAAAAAAAAAGGTTAGTAATAGCAACAACAATTCTGAGCAAACAAGATTAGGTCGCCACAAGTAAAACTATGGCTAAGTGGGGGAGCTGGGGAGGGAAGGAGGAAGGTAGACATCCTATATGGCACTAACACTACTCACTGCAGAAAAAGCGAACCACTAGGTCGCTGGAGTCCCTTTATTTACGACGTTAAGCATTTTCCTCCACATGGAAAGCGCTTAAGGGTCTATTCAGACCCGTGCTCAGCGCGACTTAGGCGCTTTTTAGACCTGCAGCGCTCCTTTTCAGTGTCTGTTCGTATTCTGACCTAGAACATTTACGCGTTCTTGGGAGACTTGCGCGTTTGGGGTGGAGATTCATTGAAATCGGGGCGTTTCTTATTAAAATACCCTGTATGCGGATTTTCAGGGTGCGTATCTTACGCGCATCACAACCCTGTATTAAGTCGTGCACTCCTATCGGTCAGACTTTAAAATTACATTTGTTTCCAGTGTTAACGTGTTGCATGGAGTAGGATAACTCTTGAAATCATTTAAATTATTTCTGGATAACAGGCGCACGTAAAAGTATGGCTCTCACCATCGCCATCAATTGAGTTGTTGAATTTGAAATGCATAGCTGCATTTCGGTCCCTGTTCTTCAGTCCGCTTGGCTCAAATAAATATAAATTCATTAATGCTTTTGGCGTATTGTGCTTTTTAAACTCTATAAACCCACGGACAATAATTCACAGATCTCAAGACTTACCATATGCCAATACAAATATAATCATCAGGTCAAGTGAAGCTAACTCTATCACAAATTCATTATTCACCTTAGATACTCCGTACATTATAAAGTATGATATCAAGCAATATTTATCGTTTAACGATAGATCATGCTGTAAAAATGTATGCAAGTTAAGTAAACCGTCGTTGTTTATCAGACCTCAGTGATTTTACTTACTTCATTCACCTAAGATCGAAAGAAACATTTTGCTAACCTAAAGTAAGAAGCTGAAGTGACAGTTTAATCAAGGAAGGTGACACAAAACAGAAATCAAGGGGTTATGCAAGTTGTTCAGTTAAAACACCGGCGACTTTGCAGTGCAAATAAACATCGCTTCCCTGTAGTTGAAACTGCGGTCTCAAGCAGCAGGCGTGCAGTACGATAAACATGTAGTTTACCGTGTATTTATCAAATTACAAGACAGGCAGTTTATTTCACATGAGAATCTAACCGTGCTTTTTCTGTCTTAAACAAATTTAAAGACGGTCAGGAGTGTTATGCTGACAATCGTGTTTTACCTCATCCACGTTCCTCACTGCCACGCTCTGATTCGTCAAGCAAAATTACCCAGGTGGTCTCGGCAGGACGGAGTGCATACACGAAAATCCCCCCTTAACGTATAAAAATAATGACCAATAAAAGCCAAACTTCTCTCACACCAAAGTATCTTGCTCCTTACTCATGAATCAAAGTATCTGCTGCAAAAGCAGTGGTGCAATGTTTTATATTTTTTCCTATTCTTGATTTGATTATGGCGTCACTGCTTTTGCTACAGACACTTACATTCATGAGTAAGGAGCGGGAGAAATTTGGTGTTAGTAAATAGTTGTGTTATTATTTTAAGTTAGGATAAGCATTTTCCTTACAGAATTCCTTCCATGTGGTCAATATGAAAAATATCAGCATGCATTTTGCAGAAAATATTCTTTATTTGTATGTTCCAATAACAATAGAAGTTGACTAAAAAAGAAGTTATAAAAGCATGGTTTACCACATTTGCTGATGCAGACATACATATTACATATTTTTATACTTCTCAATGATTTCAAATACCAATAAAGTGTGTCTTAAAATGTCCTGTTTTCCATCTATTCATTAATTAAAAAGACAGGTAAGTTTATGCTTTGGAATGAAATCATAAAATTGTGAAAATGAAATATACAGTATCAAAAACCACTTCAAAACTTTACATTTTAAGTTCATAACTTTTTTAATTTTTCAAAAAAGTTTGATTTTTCAAAAGGTATCAATCATCAGGTTACAGTTTTATCCATATAAACAAACAAATGTAGTTCAAGCAAGATCAAATTTGTTGACACAAAAAATGTACATACACCATTGCGGCCCATTTGGCCCACACCTTAAAGTTGCCAGCTGTTCCCAATTCTAATTCATGCTCTGTGTGTATACAACAATACACCACTTCTTATTGATTTGATTTTATGGCACACATGGTGATTAGACCTTTACAAATAATAAATGACTGTATACTATAAAGTACAATGAATCTCATTCATTTTCATTGAGATTCCATGAAGAATGAAACAAAACATCTCTTATTTTTATTCTGTCAAAAAGTCAAGTCTAATGGACTGGGTCTGATTAGAGGACAGATCCGTAGCTGTTGCCTGCATTTCTGTCAACCCAAACTTGACATTGAATTGTACAGAGCGTTTTCTGCCCAGGGAAATGTTTGGCATTGGTACACTGAAGGATCCAATTTTCTTAATCCCCACATCATCAACATACTTTATATTTTCCTTTTCTGTACTGAAAAATCTGAAGGTCATGTACTCTTGATCATCATCTACTGGTCCAAAGACATATTCCGAGACATCATCGCAAGCGACTGACTGACCTTTTTTAACGAAGCAGTGGAAGACATCAGAGCAGTACACGTAGTTTCCCTTTTTGTTCACCCAGCGTTTCTCTTTGGGATGTGTCTCTGGATTAAATGGCATACATTTGGCTATGCCATAGGTCACGGAGCTGACTCGTGAAGCGATTATTTTTGGGTCATTTCCAAACAGGACAGCTCCTTTTGCAATGGCTGCCTGGGAGTCAATGGGGCACAGAACAGTACACCTTGAGCTAAACTGTTCCTGGACCCTCCTCTGTAGGAGCTTACATGAGGCATATCCACCAACGAAGAGGATGTAATTGATTATGTACTCTGGAGTACTCACGATAGCCTCAATGCTGTTTACAATTCTTCCTATACTTTCTTTGTACAAAGAGTGCAGCTTTGTCTGTGTGATTTTGATGTGACCATCTGACCAAAACACTCCCTCAACACCTTCAAAGAGAGAGTCAATATCTATATTTTGTCTTGCTACGGAACTTGTCAAGTTATAGGGGCATGAGACGAATATCTCCGTTTCCTCTGAGCACTTCTGAAGAGAAAAGTCATACATGATCTTTTGTAGTTCAGCAGGATGATTGTTCTCATAATTGTCCCACAGATCAGGGTGAAAAAGATCTCTCAGGATGGATCTGAATTTCTGATCGATGGTGTTTCCCCCCATGTTTCCTCCTGAAGCCTTGTGCAACTCCTTCAGTGACTTATTGTCCTGAACTTCATGCACGGTGATGTCAATGGTTCCACCTGTGTGAACATTTACGCATAAAGAATGTGATACACAGTATGCATTAAAAAACTAAAAATATTATTTGTGAATACACAAAATCAGCTTGCCAGTTAAATCTATTTTCGTTCATTGTTGATGTACTAAAAATTGTTTGATGTACCCAACTCGAAAGGTTTGCTAACCAGAAGAGGTGGAAAGAGGAGCAAGCTCCTCTGCTCCTCCCCTTGGACTGTTCTCCATCAGCCTGGAGAAACTGCAGAGGCTTGGACACTAGTGCCCTCACTAATAGGTAGGCTCACCTGAGCATGATTGCTAATTAACTCAGGTGTTAGCACTTGCCTTCAATTAGGCCACATATTTAGAGCACAGCCTTTCAGACTGGAAAGGACTTTTTGGGTTTCCTTTTTTTTTTTTCCTGGCTGTGCTGGTTTTCTGTTTGCCCTTGTACATCTAGGTTTATTATTTGTGGTGTTGTTTTATCCCCGACACAAGGGGCTAATAAAAGGCTGTTGGCCAGTTTTTGTTCAACTTTGGTTGTTTTTTTTTCTTTCCATTTACCACTTGGCCCATTAATTTCATATAAGGATTCCAAAAAATTACCCCCATTGTCTGGGACACAATCTTTTGTTTACTTAGCCTCTTCTTAGACTCTTGGAACTCCTTTTATGAACATGGAGACAAGGCAAGCCGACTACTACCACATCATCTAAAGCGTCAGGTGGCTTAATATATATTTCCTCATATTAAAGATTCTTCCAGCACATTAGTCTTTGATCCCATAGGTATCAATGCCACCTTTAAATCTTTCTGCTCAGCCTTATATAAATCAGAATCTCCATTAGACACTACAGAAATGACCTCCTTTCTACAGAATCTTGAAGCCACCACAGAAGATTCAGTCATTGCAAATCATGTTGAAGCTCCCTTAAACATAGAAGAAATTATACAAGAAAAATCAAAAGAAAGAACAATAAAACCTCTGGCCCAGATGGCTTTCCAGTTAAGTTTTTCAAAAAGCAAATTTCAGACCAAATTGAAACTACTTTTATCGGTGTACAATGAACCCTTAGAATGTGGCTTTTGCCCATTTATTTGGATTCCTCATATCTGAGGAAAACCTCTCCCCATCAGTACATTCTGGACATTTTCTTCACAAAAGAATGATTCTTACCATTACAAGAACCCAAGATTCATCAACAAGATTGCAATGTCACATTTTCATCTTTTGTTGTTTCTGTGTGGGTGTGTGGGTGTGTGTGTATAAGGGCCATACATGTGTTCATTGTGCCTTGATTTTTGTTTCTTTAAATTTACACTTTAAATAGGGGCCCTGTACTCAGAATTAGGCTGTGCATATGATTAATATAAACATATTTAACATAATATTTTCATCTCTTCAGACCTCAGTAGTCTACCAATGCACAGTTGGTCACAGTGTTCCTATATTCACAGTTTTTACATATAACTGTTTCCCAGATCTCATGCTTATGTCTATTTCATTTGTAGTGTACCTATTGTATTCATTTTTAATCATTACTCATTTTTGTTATTTGGTTATTTACCATTGCAACATTGAAATATTGATATTTTCAAAATCAGTAACATATAAACAAAATGAACAAAGAGACTAAACAGGAGCTGATTTTTTCACACACACAGTTTGGCCCGATCACTTTGTACAGTACATATAATTGACATGAGGCATGTATGTAGGAAAATACAATGTGAGATATCCCTTATTAAACCTACCTCCACAGTCAACAACAATGTACTGTGTACCAGGTGAGTGTTGCAGTGTGCCTTCAGAAAGACCCTCTGTAATGAAGCCATCCTGTGGCAGTTGTTTGCACCACACTGAAGCAGCCTCAGGTTCCAGAGCAAGAATCAGATTTTCTGAGTTTAACTCTGACACCAAACCTGCCTGAAAACAATAATGCAAAATGCATGAAAAAGGACAAAGTTCAATCTGTACTTGTTGTAAAAGTTGTGACTTCTTCCTATGGTTTTCCTTTGACAACATAGTTTTATTATTTTGATGCTTTACATTTTATAAATGCTGAATTACTTTCCATCATACCTGCATTGCTGCCTCTCTCATGAACTGCTTGGCTGCAGCTTCCCAGATGGCAGGGACTGTCAGGACCCATGTGATGTCAGAGGCAATAAATGTCTTTCCAGCAGTGTGATCCTTGATAGTGCGTAGAGCATGATCTTTCATATATCGGAGGCTCTCAGAGAACACCTTCAGGGCTCTCAATGGCTTCCCATTTCTTGCTGAAATCATCAAATTCCGGCTGATTTTCTGCAATAATCAATATTTTCTCATTATTTTCCAGTCATGCTCTGATATTTTGGTAATTAAGCTGTTTTGCAAGAGTATAGAAACCCACCAGATCAGAGAGCAGTTAAGTTAAACAATGTGAACCATTACCATTACTGTGAAATTACAAAAAACAAATACTGTTCCTTAAACATTTCCTTTAACTGAAATGTAATTTCTTACTTTTGATATTCTTACTATGACATTTTGTCATCCACATCATTTACATGACATATTCACATAAACAATATCTGTGGTGGATAACTAACATTGTGCAGGCTGCCAGCAGAGGACTAACATCTTTTTGGTGCAGTTAAACCATAGGATAAGAGTGTGCTGTTCATGGCTTAGTTGTTCAAAAGATGAATCAATTACTGGCATCAGCCTAAAACAACAGGATATATTCATCCCCAGCAAGTCAGATAAATTGAACAATTCCAGAATTCCACTTTGACACTCTGGGACAGTCCCAAAAATATGTATGTGCAAAACATTGGAATTGTGGCACCTTTTGGGGGTGACAGACAACTTGCTGTGGAACAACAAACAGAAATGAGTAACACAATAACCATTACTGTGAAATTACAAAAAAGATGGAATTAAGAACTAATGAAAATGATGTTTGAAGAACAATACATTTTTTAACGCTTTCCCTGAAATTTAAGTTTACTTGTTTGTGTCACTGAAGTCTTGAATACAAGTGAGTTCATCAGCTTAATTAGGCAGCTAGTTACAACTGGTGGAGTAAGTAAACTGCCAGGTTTGAAGATCATTTAAGTCAAGATAAGTGTAGAAAAATTAGACTCTGCATTTAGCCAAATATTATCTAACTGACAGCTGCTGCGAAAGAGTAGAAACACATTCCCATGTCTCTTTGTGTTTTTCTTAGTTAAATGATTTGTTTTGAAAGCTCTCACTTCATTCCCTCCATCTTTCACTTTAGCTGGTGTAGCAAACCAAACAGTGCTCCTCTGTATTATAATATCTAGCCAATGCTGGATGGTTCTACCTAGAGGCCAGTTCCACTTTGGTCTCTACTGTACTAAAGAAAAGTGAAACGACAGCTGTCAAGCTAACGAGTTCACCAAACTGATTATATTTATTCAGAAAAATAAAACATATTCTTATTCGAAGCTTACAGATCTGCTATTTGAATACATGCTATTCTACACACGGTATTATTTCTACATCTTGTATTCAGCATTGCAGAACTGGGGAGAAGCCATTTCCCCATGCTTTTTTTTGCTTGCAGACACAGAATTCATCTGCCTTTCTCAAGTCAGGCCCTCTCTTGGTAAGATATAGTGTATTGGATTGGCTCCCCTGCCTGAAAGGCAGTATAAACCATCTTGGTTACAGGAGTTCGTCTGGTTATGTTATGACAAGGTGAAAAGCGAGTGTGCAATGTGACACATACAGTGCCGTGAAAACAATTTTCCCCCCTTCTTCATTACCTCTTATTGCATTATTCTCTCACTGAATGGTTTCAAGTAAATATATAGCATAGTTTTTAATGTTTTCTATGTTGCTATGAGCATCTCACATCTCAGTTTTTTTCTGCCATCACCAATGTATAGTGGAGCTTCCACAATTAGTTTCATTTATAACTTTGGTGAAAAAGATTTTTTTTGACCAGAGGTCATATTTTAGGAGAAAATTTACGATTAATATGCAATAATTCATATATTTATTGTATATTAAAATTAAAACATAACATTATGTAGTGTCATTTTGCATCTTTACTTATATTTCTGTTGTGATTAGTTACAATATTTAATCCCTTGACAGATTATGCTGGGGAGTAGGCAAAGCAGAACAACCAAAAGTATGTGATATATGCAGTTTAAGTTGAATTGCTTAACAGCAATGTTTTAAAATACAAATTTATTTGGAAGAATTCATTTTACCTTACTATTGGTTGGGTTTCCACCATATAAATATTGTAGTGAAATTAACAACGTATGATTATGTTCAAATGAAGTTTGAAAGTTTTTTCTGAAAGTGATACAAATGTCCTGACTGTGAAGGTGCTGTGTATGGTTATATAGTGTTCTGAGCAAAGCTGCACGTGGCAGATCAACAATGTATGTTTCTTGGCTGTGGGTTGCATTGTAGCACATCATCTGCGTTGTCTCAGGATTCATGTTGTAAGTGTGTAGCTTCTATCACATGGACATTGCAGTTCGATTATGCTTCTTTGTCCCATGAGATAATCAGAATTCTCCTGATCTCCTCAGCCAGCCATAGCTAAAAGCCCTAGCCTACATCTTTCTTCTTTATTTTTTGATAATTTTGAGGAACGTTAATGTTATACGGTTCACTTTTTATATGACACTCACATTCATTTAGCACAGGGGTGTCGAAACTGCGGCCCACGGTCCAGTTTTTATTGGCCCGCAGCAAATTCTGAAAATATAATTGAATATGGCCCGCACAAGAAGCTTGAGCTCAATTCTGTTGCACTTCTCAGTTTCAACACAAATGGAGCCAGCCACAGAAACGAAATTAAGCGAAGAAGAACTTTTACCGCGAGTCACCAGAAATGGCCGGAGCTCCATCCGTTGTTATCCACAGAGCTTGTCCCATTTAAGCCCCATCTTTTCAACTGCCTCTGACACAGCTTCAACAATATCCATTTTTTGCATAAGTATTACACCTTCAAATGTATGAGGTTATCATTTATGGTCATACAATAAATATCAATTTTTTGAATCAATTGTTATTGCTTTTGTAAAAATACTAGGTATGTGATATAAGTAATATTACATCATAGAATGACATTATTTGTGCAAATAAGCAATGAAAACAATTACACAAATGTTACTCCCTTCTATATTAGTTACCTTTTTATTCATATGTATAATATTTTTATAAATAGCCTATATGAACACCTTAATTTTACAAAAGCCTAAATAACACCAATTATTACTCATTTAAGTTATTAACAATGTACAAATGATGATATTGCTCAATGCTGAAACTACTCACACACTTTTGAATGCAACGAGAAAAAACCTAAAACCTAAGCTACTACTAACGGAGGTAATTCACTTCTTATGTCTCCAGTACCCGGTTTCATGTAAGCGTCTCCACTCCCTGCTTAAAAAAGAATGGTTAAAGACATATTTAAAAAATCGGGAGAACAAGGGTAAACTACGTCAAACAATGCAAAGTTTTAACAAACGTTATTGTCAGTTTTCTGTATCTGTCAGCACTTGACAAAATGACAAGTGTTTCTCAGAGTTCGTCGAAGCATCTCTAAGTAAAAACACTGATCTACGATCAATTTATTCTCTTGACTACCACTGAAAAAAGGGTAGGCAGGTGATTTTTCAGAATGCTTTGCCGATGGTTGAAGAAACATGGTGTCAATCGTGAAGGGAGGATCAACTCCCTTGAAGCGTCATATTATGTTTACTGGCCAATCACAGGCCAAGAGAGGAAAAATGGAATGCACTGATTTAATCTGACTGCTACCGCTTCCTACGGAGGACGAGCAGTGTTGTCCCTTACCTGAAGGAATCACTATTGAGGCATTTTGACTTCTCAGGTTTGAAATAAAGGATTATTGTACCCTAGAGTTTTTATTTTAAAAGTGGTTTTTATTAATGACAGTGAGGTTTTCAACATTACATTTCAAATACATTTTTATTTTGCAGTCTTCCAAGTCTCTCAAAAAATAAGGGAGGACCATCCTCCCTTACTTCTGGTCTTTTGTCTGGGTAATGTAACTTGGCATTGGGTGCAAAGGCTTGGCATAATGCAAAGAAAGGCTTGGCTTAGTACCCGCATTACTCTGAGCACAGGATCAGTGTGGCCTTCATACCTACAGGCCGTCAGACAGCTATCTCTGTAATGTGTCACACCAAGCACCTTCTCTCAAGGGAAGCAAAAGAATCCTGGGCAGGTTACTCCTCAAAATGATCCTGAAGCACAGCCTCCTTTGAGAGAGCATGACATACTTTACACTGATATACATAAAAAGGTTGTTGCCCTTTTGATTATGTAACTACACACTGGATTGTTCTGGAAAGTTCTGTGTTTGCTGTAAATGTATTCTGTCAAGTGATGTTTGAGAGAATATGTTATAGCAGGCAAATTGTTTATGTAAAATAAAATATGTCATAGCTGTCTTCTCACCTATTTGTGTTGAGATATGTGGTTATCATGCTCCTGTTGTGTAAGAAGAGAGAATAATATTCTCTATATTATGTTCCATCTGTGTTTGACTTCCAAATAGTAGGGAGGGTTGGGAGTTGGAGTGTTGGATGTATAAGAAGCATGAATAACCCAGCATGTGAAGTATACTTTGCCCTTCAACTTTTCAGGTCTGTTATTGAGTTCTGTTCCATCTATGAAGCAACATGCTGTTGAATGTAGAAATGTGATCTGATAATCCATGTTCCTCAGTGGTCTTGATTAAATTGTCAGGGTGACATAAACAAGAACTGAAAAGCAGTAGAGAGTCAGTCTAGTACAGTTTTGTTTCTGTAAGGTCCAGCCCACTTCTATTGCATCAACTAAACACGCCCATCAGCTGTTTACCCATATATTGAAACAGAAAGCCGTAAACGACAGAGCAGCTAGAATTTCCACTGTGTGATTTACCCTACTGGCTCAAAGATGGCTGATGCATTTTTTGTTGTGGCTTTAGATTTCGGTACTGCATATAGTGGATACTCCTTCTGCGTAAAGTCTTTAACAGAGAACATCAGGTCTGTGTTCTGGGGAGTGGAGCACGGTCTGAGAACTCTGAAAACTCCCACCTGCATTCTGTTCAACAAAAATCAAGAATTTATGAAATTTGGATATGATGCAGTGATGGAATACAAAAGGATGAACAAAAGCAAAGCTAAAGAGAATTATTTTTTTGAAAACTTCAAAATGGAACTTTACAACAAGGTAATACTTATTTGCAAGGCACAATCTGTATATTAAACTGTATATTTCTATAACCAGCAGCATCTCCAAGATTTGGTATTATGATACACCAAATAGCAATGCAAATGCAAAATACAACTAGTGGAATTATATCAGAAAAAGTTGTGTTGTGTAGTGAATTTGTGTTGAATTTTCCTGTTGAATTTCCCCATTTTCCTCATGCTTATGTTACTTGGATGCAATACCAATCAGGTGTCAGAATGCAAAACAGCTTGGGATCACCTGCCAGCTAACAACTTTTGGTTATCAGAATGGTCTGTGACACAGACATATAATATACATCCCTCACATGGACACAGATACATCAGCAAAACAATTGCATGTTCCCTAGCATTGATATCTTCATTGTCTTTAATTCCTATATGTCTAGCTATAGCCACTAAGATTGCTTCAGGCTCTATCCATTATGGTGTAAGTGACACCTTTTTCAGTGCGAGTATCAATTGGTGCAGAATGCTGCACTTTTCAGGTCAGGCAGAAATGGAAGAAAATTAAGCCTTTACTGTAAACTACTACTATTAATAATCATATTATTATTATTATTAATAATAATAATAATAATAATAATAGCTAGATATCAATAGCTTAACTAGTCATGTCATGCCTCATATTAGCTTTTCTAGCAAGTTTAGTGAGCTAACTAATTAATTAATTGCCTATATTAACACGTTAATGTTATTTGGACTATTGAACATATGAAAATTCCCTGATATTGGCAATGTAACTATGTATGCAACTATATAAATACTTATAACCAGGTTGCAACCACAGTGAATTTCTGCCTTGTTTCTTTGCTTGTTTGGCACCCAAATATCTAAGGTTAGCAGGGTGGCTAGGACATCTGTGAGTTGTCCTGGATCATGGCTATCGCTTGTTGTTTTTTAACAATGGATTCCATTTTGATTTAGGGCTAATACGTGAGCATGCTATAATGTTAGTTATTATATGAAATATTGTGAAACATAATAGAGTTTCCACCTCTGCCTTGGTAAAATCTAGAACAATGTGTTGTCCCTGATAACAAAACCGCATCTCCCTGACAACATATTTTCATAGCTTTTGTGGATTGCGGTTGAATAACTGAATATTTAGGTAACTAATTCATTTCACACTATACAATTAGTTGGCTCAATCAAATCCAGCCAGCTAATATATGAGAAGCAAGGCTATCGACACCCAGCTCTTATTATCCTTTATCTTTCACATGCATCTCTACAGAAGGGTCTGACCTTCTCAGCTGAATTCTTGACTAAAAACACAGAAAAAAGAACTTTGCTACCATCTGAGCAGAGAGGCCAATATTTCACTTCTGTGCCTCTGCTGAGGGGCCTGTGCACTGAGGTCTGAAGTGGCTGCAGCCAGGCTCCTCCTGACCACACATCAGAGTAATCATCTGCTGTGTTTGGGGGTCTCAGTTAGCAACCCCTATATTCTCTGACTCAAGCTGAATTTCATCCCCTCCTAAATATATATGGCCTAACATTCTATACAGGTCTGAGCTTTTAATAAGGGCTTAATTGTGAAAATGTCAGAGTATCCCTGAGTAAATAATTACATACATTTTAAATTTTGCAGAAAATCAGCAGGAACTTAATGATTTCAGCAAAAAATGGGAAGCCATTGAGTGCCCTGAATGTGTTCTCTGAGAGCCTCCGGTACATGAAGGACCATGCCCTAAAAACTATCAAGGATCACACTGCTGGAAAGGCATTCATTGCCTCTGACATCACATGGGTCCTGACAGTCCCTGCCATCTGGGATGCTCCAGCCAAGCAGTTCATGAGAGAGGCAGCCATTCAGGTATGATGGGAAGTAATTCATATTTATGAATTGTTAACTTCCATTAACAGATTTTAAGATATCTTAGGGTCCTATTTTTCAATTATTCATGGACGTGGCAAAGTCACTTCATTAGTTCAACAGGGGATGTCCTTCTGCGCAAAACTCGGGTGCAACTTCTGAAGAGGATGGATGAATGAGCCTAATTAAACACAGGTGTGATTTGGGTGTACATCACCTTTACAAATGGATAAGGTCTGTGGCTTAGCTTATTGCTATTGAACAGCGCTGTACATTTAATTGAAGAAACAGCTGATTCACTGTGGAGGAAAGAGACCTGCTCATGTGACAAGTAAAAGCCTGTGAGCAGAGAAAGCATAGAAACTGTAGGCAGCTCCCCAAGTTGAAGCAAGGCTATCCTCATTTCCAGTGATGTAACATTTCCAAATAAACTCAAAATTCACTGGAAAATGTTTTGGACATTTTGCCAATCAGATAAACAGTCTTGTTTGCTTACCAGGCTATAAATATTATATGCAGATATTTCTCTGTGACAGCCTAGCAAGGTAAGCAAAACTTACATGGTATTGTAATGATGTGGAACAAAAGTTATTTAGAAATAGTTCTGATATTTGATCTGTGGTCTTAAAGTTTTCCTGTCAAAACACAATCTCTTCAATATATTTAAATACCATCTGTTACAAGTCTCACATTTAACATGTTGTTTCAAGACAGGGTCCTTAATGGTTCCTTTCCAAACCTGCAAGATATAAATGAAATGTTACTTCGTAACAGTAAAAATATACTTTAGGAAAACAATAAAAAATGGTAGAGCATAAAAGTAATAAAACTATACTGTCAAAGGAGAACCATAGGAAAAGGTCACAACTTTTATGACAAATACCTTTTCACAACACACAACCTTTTCATGCATCTCTTTTTTATATTTTCAGAATTGTATGTTTGTAGCACAATAGAAGGGTTTAATAAGAACTACACCAAGTTCTGGGAGTTGCTGCACACCTGCTAGCTGCTGACCCAAAATAGATTCTTTTATTCCGCTGGTGATCATTGGAATTGTAGTCACATTAACCTTATGCATATTCAAAGGAAACCACAGGAAAAGGTCTCAACTTTTACGACAAATAATTCTTTCTTCATGCATTTTGTAT